>JAUTXW010004194.1:17500-722015 GCA_030620095.1 Kuschelorhynchus macadamiae | reverse complement strand
CGTTGAATTGATGTTCGTTTTTGACTTCTAGAAAACCGCACAGACGACAAAATTGTGCTATTTTTACATTTAAACCTCTATTTAACAATCAAAAAAACAGAAACTTTCGCCGATGCCCTTTTTGAGCAATTCTCAGAGATTGAGACTCTATATCGCACATCCCGTTCAAAACTATATTATTTAAAAAAAAAATGTATATTATTTCAGACCCTTTTAATCTGATTTATGCCCCTGCAAAACCGTATTATTGTAATTTATTTGAAACCGACAAAGATATCGCCACCTGCCGCGACACATTCTGCGAAATCAGGCACATCTCCCGATAAAAACAGTATCAATGCAACTTGACACATATACACGTGTCACAGTTCCATTCAAAAGTGTATTAACTCGAATTTAGTGATTAAAAAGTTCGTAGTAACAGTTTTATCTGCAGGAAAGAGTGTATTAGTTCAAATTAGTGCTATTTTTCTACAAAGATAATGGTAAGTACAGTGTAAAGATTTGGTAGAAAACTGTATTTTTCATAGTTAATACTGTTTTTCCGGGAGGATTGTTTAGGTTTTAATTTTTAATGTAAGAGAATAAAGAATTATTTTGACTTAATACTCCTTTGACCAAAGTTTATTAAATACTGAAGTATATTATTTCGATTTAGTATCCCTTTCTTCGGATTTTTTTGTGTATGCAAGGTTGATGCCTGCCTTGAGCAGTATTAGTAACGAAGAAAATAATAAAAAATGTCCATCAGGATTTGCATCTTAGTGAAGATGACGAAGGCAGTGTGACGAAGGGTTTATAGCAAAACGGTAGTCCATCAATAATAAGGGAGATTCGTTCTGATGAGGACGTTAAAAATAAAAATAATAAAGACTTGTCCAATATGCACCAGAATTTGGATCTTAGTGAAAAAGACGACGATAGCGTTAAGTACCCTGCATTTTGCGCAGGTAGTAGCAGTGGCTCTGGTTCGTCCTGTTCTTCATGTTCATCTTCATCTGATGATGAAGAAAGCGAGGAAAACATAATCGAAGAAGAGGGGATACAAGAAATAAGAGATAATGAAATTTAAAAAAAATGTCAGAAAAAGGCAACGCAATGAAAGCGAGTAGGAAAAAAATAATAAGAAAGCATTAAAAAATGCCGGAAAAGGATATGTATCTTCTTCTGATTCTAAAAAAGTTATGGCTCCAAAAAGTGTAAAAGAACCATGTGGAGATAAATGTATTTATCAATGTAAAAGCAAGATAACTTATGAACAGAGATTTAAATTATTTACTGAATATTACAGCCTGAGCAATATTAATAGAAAGTGAGGTTTTCTGTTAAAACACATGGAACTTATTAATCACAAATACCGATACGTTAGGAATGAAAATCATAGAAGATGGAATTATGCTTTCTACTTTCAAATAAATGGTAATAAAAAATTGAGAGTATGCAAGACTTTCTTTAAAGCCACTCTTGATAGTAATGACAGAATCATTCTTACAGTCAGGGATAAAACGAATGTTTCCGGTTTTGTTTCTGAAGACGCTCGTGGTAGGCACAAAAATCATAAAAAGGTAAATGAAAACATAAAAAACGATGTTAAAAATCACATTAAAGGGATTCCCAAACTCGAGAGTCATTATCTTAGACAGCAAACAAGTAAAGAGTTCACTGATGGCAGTAAAACAATCGCAGAATTACATAGAGATTATCAACTTGAATGCGAGGCTGAAGGTAAGCAACACGCAAGCTACCACATTTTCAATAATGAGTTCAACATTTCTTTTTTCACCACAAAAAAAGATCAATGTTCCCAGTATAATACATCAGTGGAAGAAGTAAAGGAATTATTAAAGAACGACTATGATGAACATTTGAGAGAAAAATTCCTATCCAGGAAAGAAAAAGAAACTAATGAAGGCTCAAGTTGGAAAATATTTTGTAATGGCATGTTTTGACATGCAGGCTATTCTTCCAGTGCCAAAAGGGGAAATTTCCATATTTTATCATAAGTCCAGATTAAACACTATGAACCTAACAGTGACAGAACTAGGAAACGACTCAACATATTGCTATGTTTGTCATGAAGGAGAAGGTAAAAAGGTGCCACAGAGGTTGGTTCTTGCATCCTTCAGTATTTAGAAACGATAGAAAATAAAATTAATAACGAAATTTTAGAAGTTGTTCTGTATAGTGATAACTGTGTAGGACAGCAGAAAAACAGGTACTTGCTTTAGAGTTTTTATTTACTTTCAATAAGAATAATTATAATTATTTTAATTTAGATACCTAACCGCTCTTCTAGTATATGCGGTTCAGAAACTAAAAATTAAAAGGATTCTACACAAATCGTGTTATCTAGAAAGATGTTAATAGAAATATTTCTATTTATGTCGTTGCATTTTATAGTACCAGTATTCAAATCGTATTTTAATACTTAATTTTACTTACTTTAGGTCAAAAGATGTTTAAAATCTTGGCCATTATTTATCCCAGATCAATTTATTACATGGATAAAAACGGCGAAAAAAAAGGAAATCCGTATTTAGTAACAGAATTAGCCCATAATGATTTCATTGATATCAAACAACTAACAGCAGCAATGGGCAGTAATTTTAACGTTAACCAAATGGGGAATCAGTTTTTTAAAGTAAGGTTAAGGTTGTGAAAGTAGAAAAACAGGCACCGTTTTCATTTTTCTACAAATATTCCTACTCTAAGAGTGACGATGAATGGCAGATGGTTGACATCAGACGCCAAAAAAAATCTACTAGAGTTTCAGGATCCGCAAATAATGTATTTCTAAATCCCTTACCTGCTCTAGGAAAAGCATATAAAACCAAATTGCCGCTAAATGACAATAAGAAAAAGATCTTAAATTTCTTTTAGATAAGAATTTCGTACCCAATTATTATCATCATGACTACTAACTCAATATTTTAAATTTTATTTTTGGAATTCGTTATTTACCCTAGCTTTTTTTTGTTTACAATATTTTAGTGTGCAAAAATTTAGTTCGATGTCCGTTAGGTAGCGTTAGATATGTTGGAATTCATTTGAGGTATCACGATGTTTTCCCCATTTTTGTACAGTATTCCTCAAAGTTAATTAAAATCATGTATTAAAAAATAAAGTATGAATGATTATTTAATTTAACTAGACTAACCTATAACCTGCATCTGAAAAGGGAAAAGCTGTATTATCTTAAATCAAATTTCGGACACTTAAAAAAAATTCTATGGATATTTCAAACAATACTAGTAAAATTGCATACAACCCCAACTATAATATTATTTGGCCAATAATATCCAAAAGCAGCATATTATCTTAACTTAAATTTTCTTTTGCTTATCCTGAAAAATTTTCATATTTTGAGTTAATACGTTTGAATGAGATGTGCGATATCAGGAAAGAGAAAATCAAATTAATTTATGTTTTATGTTTAAAAAGTCTAACAACCGGTTGCACAAAACTTATTGCTGTTTAGAATACTTAACCGGGTTTTCAGATTTGACAAGCTGCTTATAGAAATCTAGAAACTGCCTGCCAAATTTGACAATCCGTTAAACATTCTAAACTTTATTTGAGCTTTCTGTAATCGGCCGTTAGAAAATTAGGATGGCAGAGTGTTTAAATTTTTTTTTCTGTTTTTTTGCTGTCATTCGGTAAATGTAAATTTCAGTTTTATTGAAAAATAGCATAAGACAAAAATAGTCAGGAGGCTGAAAATACAAAACTGCGTCTAAAGTTTGAAGCTAAATGTTTCACGAAAAGAAAATATCTCGGCCTGTTTACTAAAACGCATCTATCTTTGACTCAATTACTCACCAGCCCCTTGCGACTCGAAAAGATTTAAAAAAAAAAGTACTTGAGTAGCTCTTAATTCAAATGAATATCGGCTTTTACCAAAAAGAAGAAGAGAACTCTAGGAAATTTTCTTAAGGAGATTTTACTTAAACACAATCATATTGTAATCATAAAGAATCCTAAAATTAAATCAGTTTTGTTTAAATATATATTCATTTATCTCTGACAGTGAAAATAGTTACTTTTTCTCTAAGGGAACTGGATACTTTTAATGTTTTTGATTTTGACAAAAAATACAGTTTAGTGCACGTTTTTTGCAAATTACATTTTCTCTTATATTTCGCAGAAACGAACAGTTAATCGGAAAGTTGTAGAAAATACATTGAAACTTTTGAATCTCGTTTAATTTTGTGTGAAAAGTGTAAATAATTTTGATTATATTCAGCTTCAAAATAAGTGTATCGTTTGGTATTTAGTTCAATTTTCAAAAATCGTAACTTTTTTAGTTTTTGTTGGGTCAGTTTTTTGGCGGGACCTGGAGGCATCAATGTACTATTCTAAAATAATTCAAAGGATACGGCTAATTTATAATAGAATTTAATATTGGTTATTATCGGGAAAAATCTCTATACGGGAAAAAAATGTGTACATCCTTTCATAAAACACATAGTTTAAAACACAGTTTCCCTTTTTTACCTCCTCATTATTTTTGTCTTATGATATTTTTCAATAAAACTAATTTTCAGCGGACGACAGCAAAAATATCAAACAAAAAATTTTATTATTTTTAAAACGCCGCGTAACCGTAATTTGCTTACTTTTTAAAGACAATACCTTATACGATTTTTTCTTTTATCTTTGCTCTATCAGACTTCATTTTATTTTACCGAAAACTTGAACTGCCAAAAGTTAAACTGACTCTTGCTTTTGACCTTCAAAAAAAATCAAAAACTGAAAAAATTTAAATTTGAAAAAAAAACTTCCCAAAGTTCAGCCCATTTTAATTAGAGTTCGAAAATCTGTTTGAAACCACTCGAGAGCTCCAATTGTACAAAGTTTCATCTAAAAGCAAGATAAAATATACATTTTGACACGACGATGACTCTGTTACCACCCGGGCTAAACTAGGTATATAGAAAAGTAATTTATCTAATCTTAGGGTATCCTGACTGCAAAAAATTAATAATATTATTACCTATTTCGGTTTTATCTCCATCTGCCAACATATCCAGGTCAGGCCTCAACGCACAAGCGTCCAAAACTTTATTATATTTAACGCTATCGTAGGGTTTTCCAAAAATAATATTCTCTTTAACCGAGGCGTTTTGAATCCAAGCTTGCTGAGGAACGTATGCCAATTTACCATAACAATTCACCCTTCCAGAAACTTTTTCCATTTCTCCAAGCAAAGCATTCATTGTGCTACTCTTGCCGCAGCCCACTGGACCTACTATAGCTGTAATCGAATTATGTTCGACCCTTATGTTAATATTTTTCAGGATTGGTTCATCTCCCCACGAAAAGGTGCCATTCTCGATTATTAAAGGATCCACTAAAACATGATATAAATAAAGTTACAAAATAAAACTAACTAATTTATCGGATCAAGAGGTTCTGCTTTGGAAGATAATTCTTAATCATATTACTGGAAACTAATAAGGAACATCATCTAAGAGTAAAAAGTTAAAATAGCATTTTTTTTAAAATTTTCTGCTCTGTAACAGTAATATTTCATACGCTAATACGCATTTTGGGAGAATGTTGATTTTATTAAACACCCGACATCTAGGAAAAAATATAATTATGTATTGTTATTTTTCACGAGTAATTTGACATGCGCTATTGTTCCCTTCTTGTTCATTTAATAATTTTTTGTTTATTCGAGTATTTTTCTTTAGAGGACAAAGTACTCCTTATTTGTATTACTTGTTGTATACATAGTTTATTTCAGCTAAGATAATGACCATAGAGCTAGGTTTAAGTCTACTATTTGAGAGAACTGTAAAATTAATATTATGCTGTTACGTACATGTTGTCTATATTTGGTTATACCCACATGTTTTGGAGAGTCAAAAAACTCCCCCTTTTAGTTTTAAGCTACTCCTGGATAACCCAAATAAAAGATAATATATATCAATCTCCAATAGCTCCTTTCAACCAGTTAAGTCTCTCAAATATAAACGAAATTCCTAAAGTTATACTCTCACAAAATATCATTAGTGACCCGAATATAATTAAAATAAACTTTTTGGAGTACATATACACAAAATGGTCTAATCATGAGCGTATTTTTACAGATGGGTCTTTAATAGACAAAAAGGCCGCATGTGCTTTTTATCATAGCAACAAAAAAATAGCAAAACAATTTAGGTTACCTAACGAAGCATCAATTTATACGGCTGAATTGTGGGCTATCTGGGAGGCACTTAAATATTGTCTAGAGTTTAAAGAAAATAATTTCTTTGTAATTTTTTCAGATAGTAGGAGTGCACTTGAAAGAATCAAAAATTGTATAAATATTGCCCCTACCAATCACATTATTGTCGAAATATTAAAAACGTATCATAGGTTACAGGCCAATAACATTAGTGTTTGCTTAGTATGTAGTTAGTAAAGCACATATAGGAATCTCGGCAAATGAAATAGTTGATATACTTGCAAAAGATGCTACCAAGATACCTTACCCAAATGTTGATTTAAAAATTCCATTTTCAGATATAATTAAAAATTCTAAAGAAATCATGTTTCAAAATTGGCAAGTGCAATATAATGATATCAATAAAGGTATTATTTATAAAAACATATTCCCTGTGATTAATAAAAGTAGATGGTTTAAAACAATTTCAAACAGAAGCTATATAAGAATTATTTCTAGAATTCGTACTTCTCATGCATTATATCCAAAACATCGGAAAAAAATTGGCATTAGCAATAACGAATTATGTGATTGTGGTGAATTAGGTGACTTAGAGCACTGCCTATTAAATTGTATTAGACTCAAAGATCATCTAAATTTCTTACATAACACGATAGGAAGTTTAGTTCAATTACCT
Organism: Kuschelorhynchus macadamiae; assembly: GCA_030620095.1. Taxonomy (NCBI): domain Eukaryota; kingdom Metazoa; phylum Arthropoda; class Insecta; order Coleoptera; family Curculionidae; genus Kuschelorhynchus; species Kuschelorhynchus macadamiae. The sequence goes on along the minus strand of JAUTXW010004194.1, from coordinate 715,164 downwards.
TTTAATCTGAGCAGCTTAATTGAATCAAATAATCTTAATGTATATAGGATATTGTACAAATTTATTATAGAAAGAAAAATTGAATTGTAAAGGAACCTACTGTAACATACGTATTTTAAGTTAATAAATAAAAAAAAACAAAATATTAATTTAAAAAAATCAACAACAAAAAAGAGAAATATACAAAAAAGAGAAAAAACAAAAATAAATATATATAAAAAAATGTAAATTGTATAGTATATAGTACCCTTAATATAGAATGTAAAGTATCCTATTTAAAAAAAAAATAAACAAATACAAATAATGCAGAAAGATACGAAGCTGGCCATTTGGTTTCAACCAGAGCCATAAACTTATACACACACACACGCACACACGCTGTTACGCATCACGACATCTCATATAACTCCTCGTTATGGATCTTTAACTGCAATAATTAGAAGTATCCGGACTTGGGACATTGTTTATCTGAAATTTAAAGTATCAGGGAATATCTGAAGTTTGTTCGTATCCCAGATATTCGGGTACTGGAAATTGGCTTAGACCTACTTATTATCAATTCCCATATTTATTAACATTGTGACATTTTGATTTTAAAATTCGCTTCGGGTTGCTGAAAAACTCGAGAACCGTGTCTGTAGCGCCACTTGCGACGATTTGCTTAAATTGGTGAGATTATTGAACATAACTGGTTTTTGGTGTGAGCTTTTTTTATATCAAAACCTTATCTAGAACAATCAAAATATTGAAATTTGACACTTCGTATTGTGTATGGGTACGACGCCTCCACTCTTAATTTTTCTCACTTTTACTTTTTAATTTTGGTGAAGAAACTATCATGTACCGGCAACGCCATGGGATCCCAAGTATTAAGTTAAGAGTTTTTTAAAACTTCGTTGTAAATATTCTCTTCTCTCTTTCTCAATTCGACCTGTATGTATTTTTTTTTAATTTTGTTTATGTTTGTATGCGCATATTGTCTAATACCTTGGCCGATTTTGATGAATCAAACGCCTAATTGTAGAGGACGTTTCTCTGGTGATCCCATATATTTTGGTATGAATCCGATTTTTTTGTAATAATAAGATAAAAAAAACACAGGTATAACGGCGATAAAGGCAGCGAGTTTTATAATTAGATTTACATTTTTTAAATACTCTTTTCAAACTAAAGCATTGAGGTGTGTAATAGATGTATATAGCCCCATTTGCTAAAATGTATTTCTTTTGCTGTCCGGTTTAATGTATGCAGGGTGGCCATGAAAATGTGCAAGCTCCAAATCTAGTATGTTACTTGATATTTTCGAAAAGTGAGCATTAACAAAACTAAGTGAACACCTTTGATATTAATATTTAAACATTTTGTTTACAAAGTAGTTTAGGGGCATGATTTCATTATTATATATCTTATAGGAATTCCCTCAATCGTTGCCTCTCTACAAGTGGTCTGTTATCATGAGGATTGTTAAGAACTTTATTTAGTTCTAAATCTGATAAGGCTATGCCATGTAAGATCTTAACGAGGCTTAGAGCAAAGTATACCTGGCCTTTGGCAATTTTTTTGCCAAAATCAATTACAACATTATTATGTATGTGCATACATTTTCAGGGAATATACAGGATATCACCGGAGTGGCCCCATAAATGTATATTGAAAAAAGGTTAGAATGGCGGAATAAGGCCATTATGGTCTCTACTCGATGATACAATGGACAAAATGCGTTCACAAATGCGTTCACCAATCTGTCAGAAAGAAATAGTATATATATGTTGCCGTTGAATAATGAGACATGATATTATACAATGATGTTACATAATATGCAGTTGACCCAGTGATTATTTGTTAAACTTGACTTTTACAATAAAACTCGTATAAATAGAACTAAAAAGGATGATATAAAAAATTTTTAAAAAAAAATGAAACCGACATCAAGAACTTGAACTAAAAATGAAAAATATCTCTTGTTTGAAACCTGATAAAATCCTAAACTCTTCTTGTTCTTTTTACTTACATTTTTATGTATAGTATTTTCGTCAGTGATATAAAATCTAATCTGATTATCTCGGTTCCAAATAGTGCGTGCGAACCCATAATAATATTTTATACATACCCTAGTACTTTCTTGATCAAGAAATTGAGATGTAAATTCTTTACTTATTTGGATTTATCTTTATAAATATTTAAGTTGATTATAATTTAGAGTCATTTTATTATTCTTGATGATTATTATCATTCCTTTAATGCAACATTATAATGTCTTTTTGAAACTTATTACAAAAGTTTTTTTAACAATTGATTTCATTCTCTATAAACTATGTGCTAATTAAACTGAGTGGCACTCAATTGAAAATGATAAGGATTCCATAGTGACTTCCAGCCATTGCCAACCGACGGAGAGCTGCCGTCCACCAATATAAAATCATATAGAAAATAATGAAAAGCAATATATATATATATATATATGTTCCCGCTGTTTTGAGGAAAATTTATTTTCCCTGGAATATCACCCGTTTCAATATTACATATTATTATGGATTTCTTTGTGCTTATCTTCCTAACTTCTATGCTTTGTTTCTGAATTGCTTTTTTATTGCCCTTTTGGTTTGCTTTTCAAAACTAAAAATATGTGATGTTTTGTGAATTTTGAATCATGACCCTTAGCTTTTTTCATCATCTGGTGGATATCGACCCACATATTGTATTTAATGTCCTGTATATTTTAGATATTTTTGACTCAGGTTTATGTGACTTTTAATTTATCGATGTATCCAAAGAGCAGGTATTCTAACTATAGTGTTTTTTTTATGAGGGACGCTCATAAATTTATTTATACAAAGTTTAACTCTATTCGGGATCGAACTGGGGAACTTCGCAGCTAATGTCAAGAACACTTACCAGTGTGGTAGGCTCACTTAAATTGTCTGGATAGAGTGTTCAACAACTGATTATATTTAAATTATGATGTTATGTAACGACAATCTCTGCAATCTCCAAAACACTTTCTTTTGCGATGCTTCATAACAAATAATTTTTGTTAAAATCAGTCTCTTTATATCAATATGTCTTTAATACCTTTTATACCTTACGTATAATTAAAAATTATTTTGATCAATATTCGAAGGTTTACATGCTATAGGCGTGAAATAATATCTATATATATTAGTATACCCGGTTATCCTTTCAGTTTCCAATATAACTAAGAATTACCTTAACCCTTTTACTCATTCCAGTGAAGAAGTTATTGTCATAAATGAGATCTATACCTTCCGATGAGTCGTGTTCAACGTATGGCTCCAACTCCTCCGAATTTAGGAAGGAGTTGATTCTTTTGAGAGAAACTTTCATCTGAAAAAAAAGAAATAATATGTATCAGCCAAATTTTTAAAAATAGTAAAATATACTAATTATTCAAGAAGCTTAACTTTGATTACTTCTTAGTTTGAAATTTCAACACTAGAGGCAGGACGGACGGCTAGCCACATGTCAAAAGATTCTTGAGAAGAGGGCAATATGCACTTGATTGGGAATGAAAAGTGTTACTTTGTTAGGACACTTTGTATTTGGGTCAATGGCATAATAGGTTTGGTAAGGTCTAGAAAAAACATTCTGCACTTTTCATTCTTGCCTTTATGACAATAAATAAATATAACACGTCAAAGAAAGCTTAAAAATTGGGTATATTGACTTATGTAAATAAATGTGTATATAAAAAAATTCCCTTCTTTTATATAGCTGTATTTTTAAGACAAAAAATTAAATGATTTCTTTGGTATCAGCAGCTGTTCGAAAAATGAAGTATTTATTTTTCTAGATAAGTGTATATATCTATTAGGTTTTAAGCAATGTTTTCTAAAAATGGCATTTGCCTGCCTTTTAATATTGTTTGATATAATGATAAATATTCACATTTTTCGATTAGGTGACTGTGGATAAATATTATTCGTACGGGACGAAGTAGATAAAGATAGGAGGGATTATTTAGAATCTAAGAAAATTGGGAAAAATGCCACTATGAATTATGTTAAAATATGCTCCCACTTTTTACCACATTGCCAACAAAGCTCCACTTTTTCTATAATCTTATAACAACAAATTTCATTACCCTAACGGAAAAAATGATGGTAATAAAGAAGAACTGAAGTTGGATGGGCCTTCAATATAAATCAGCAGCAACATTGCGAGGAAATCAGAAAATCCGAAACGCGCCAGCATATAAGATATGTGGAAATTATTTGATATTCCTTGTAGGGAGCAAAATTCTTAATTTCTGTTCTAATAGCCAGTTTAAGAAAAAATGTGCAAAGAAAAGAAACCATATAATTTAAATTTACTTACCTGTACAATGGTGTTGACCACATTGGGAATTTGATTCATAGGCATTCTTAGAACGTTTAACAAAGCCAGAGATACAAAGGCCTTCGAAGCGTCTAATACATTATTCTCGTCTACTAGTACATATGTACCAAACGTTACAAACGCTACCTGAAAATAAACTAATGGTTTGTATTCAGAGCTAACTCACTCGTTAAGAAATTTTACATTTACCTTAGTTTACTTTAGTCTTTTAGTAAAAAAGTACAATTTATTTAAAAAAAAACAAAAAAAAACCCGCTTATAACCAGTTTATTAATAAAGAAAATAAATTACACTTTATAGAAAAACCCCTATCCCATATAAAGCAAAAAATAAAAATAAAGCTACTTTTGAATACCCTTTATAATGAATAAAGGGGTTGTGTTTCAAATCATTAATCTATTTATCATTTTTATTATAACTACTTCGACATGAACTATATGTTGGATGTTTACAAAATTTAGGCAGGAACTGTCAAATATATTCAACTTCTACATTTTGATCTTTATGTATTTTTACTGTCACTATTTAAGGAGAGTTCGTCTTGTCAAAATGTTTATCCTAACATCGCGTCAGCAAGGGACACCTTCAGAATGTCTTCTTTTAAAAAGAAAAATGTGTAAATTTTTTCAAATTTTTGACTTGAACCAAGAAAAGTGTAAAGCTAGCTAAATTTTGGATCAAAAATATGTTGCTTTTGAATTAGCCATTCAGTTTTGTTCTAGGCGGTACTGATACGTAGCATAGTGATGCCGTTCGAACCTAAAGCGGTCAAAAATCGTCTTAATTGAAAGTTCAAAATATACTATTTAGTTTCCCAAATAATCCCCAAGTATTCATTCAATGATAATTAGATAGATAAGTATACAATCTTTTAATAATTCACATAGCACTATTTTGCGCCTTAAATATTCTGTTTGGAAAGCATTAAATACCAATATGCAATATTTATCTGTCTTTTAGAAAAAGCCAGATTTATGTACATATACGAAACAGTGCTAACATGTACAAAAGAAAAATCATCAGAAGCGATTTTGCTCTAATATTGTTTGATATTAGTCATTTGACACCCACTTAAAAAAAAGAAATTTAAAAAGGGGTTATTCTAGAGAAGAAATAGTTATAGGGACCAAAATTCTATGGAAAATTTTTTGAATTATTTCTAAACGGATAATTTGATTCCATTGCGAGTCTAAAAATGTTGCTTAGGACTATGGGTAAGGAAAAGTTCGTAATGTTCGAAGTCTTAGTCGGGCTCGGGTTAACATAATGAATGGCTGACTTAAGTCATCATAGTCATACAGTATATTCTGATTTATTTGCTTTTTTTTAAATAATGTATACGAATTTATAGGGCTGGAATAAAAAAGAACCCATATGGTACTCTGAGGTTTGTTCTATGTAAGTGCAACTATATTTTTTACGTCAAATTGCTATGGTGTTGGTGACATAAAAAAACAGACCTATACAGAGTAGGTTTTTTGGATGTTTAGTACAGAGAACTCGGAAGCTACAGCTGATAGAATAAAGTTTAAATTAGCAAACCTTTGCAGTTTTGTGAGCTCTGTCTAAAACATATCTTGGTTTTCCAAAATTTTACAGCTGTCAATAGATATTTAAAAAAAACTGATTTTTGTCAAATTTTTAAATCATTTCTAGGTCCGTAACGAATAATTTTAGAAAAATAACTTTAAAACAAAAGTTTTACGTAATTTTATTCCAAATAAAATGACACAAAGTAAGTTTATGTAGCAGCTATTATTTTTGATATATGACATAAACTTATGTTTTTTTTAAACGGAAAATATATCATATTTTTCTTCTATCAAATAGAGAATTTTATTACAATTCTAACGATATATTACACTTCACACTTATCGGACGCTTCGGACTAAAAAAAACCTAATTACGTAATCTTGTAGAAAAAAAAAGTTGCAACAAAAATGTGAAATTTATTTTGATCCGTCTTTTTGAAAAATAATGAACATAAACCTCAATTGACGTATATCGGATGTCACGTGGCAAAATTCATTTGTCAAATTTTTAGTCTTAAGACAAGCTGAGACGATTGTCCTAGCTAAATTTTTACTAAATTATTTAATACAGAAAATTCCCATATAGTGTATATATTAAGCACTGTATAAGTAGTATGTCACATTTTGACCCAACATTTTATTTCCTATTTTTAAGATTTTAAACAAGCCCTTAGACTATTAACCAACATTAGAAAATAAAATAGTTATTTGTTTTTGGGGGCAATCTAAAAAATTCTTGTTTGACATTATAATATATATTTTTGAACACTCTGTATAATAGATAATATAATAGATGTAAAAAATAAAAAACTTTGATTTTCGACCGTTTTAGTCCGAAATGGCATTACTGTGGGTTGGTTCAAAGGTTTCAGTCTCTAGAAGAATCGTAGATGTTGGTTAAGTATATTAATTATTTCCGCCCAAGGTTAATCATTTAGATGACACACACAGACTATATTAGCATAAGGACTAAATAGCGTAATACTTCTGCTGTTTTTTTAGTCAAACCTTGCTTAAACCTTGGCGGTATACAGACAAGTCTTTTGATGTCTCACTAATGAAAGTTGGATCAGGCGTTTGGCCTGTAGGTGGTAACAAAAAAATAGATACATACTTACATACATAGTTGGTAAATGCATTATTTCTTTTCCAGGCGCAGTCGGATACAAATTAAGTAATCAAAATGTTAAGCACTTACAACAAAGGGTGCACAATTCCATATAAACTGTGTTCCGGCGTTTAAATATGCTGCCTTCAACAAGGTGCCTAGTTCTTTCAACCTGATCTCTTCCACAATCTTCTCAAAACTACCTTCCCAAGCGTATAATTTCAGAACCTTAATACCGTTCAAGATTTCATTCATCATCTTTACTCGCTCATCCTTGTCTTTCATCTGCTTGATCTGCAACCGCTTCGAGAATCGCACTATAACGATATTGATGGGAATCAGCATGATCATTACACCAAGACCAGATAGGGCAGAAGGACCTACTTCTTGCCACAAGAAGTATACCGCAAGAATGATTTCCATTGGCGCTGACCTAAATAACATTTCAAAACTGTACTAAAAATTAATATAATATTCTTGAGGGTATTTTTTTTTTTAGTTTTTATCCCTGAACTACCGAACATGGGTCAATATGACCCGAGCTATATTTCAATCTCTGTTGGAAACGGACGTTCCCAGACACTTCTCGATCTCAGTAGCTGTTAGTCGGTTGCTTGTCGTATTTTGGGTGGGGTGGTTGTGTTTGTTACTTTTGTAAAGTATCGAGATACTGCGGCTTGCTAATCAATCTGACCCATGCTCAGCGTGAGTGATAAAAAAAGCATATGGTCCTAAATTTGAGGAGACTATGCTAAAATGCCATCAAGATGATAAAGAAAAAGTGATATCCACCCGACCCATATGCAGTCAAATATTTGCAAAAATTGTATATGGTGTAGTTAGAATACCACAGGATATGCCAACAAAATTTAATGTTCCAAAGTGTTTAAAAGTTTATAATAAAAATATGAATTATTTGTTTTAAATTAAAATGTTTTTTTTTATAAATATATTTTAAGGCATGCATTCTAATTTTTTTTGTATTGGCTAGTTCTAAGACATCATGTTTTTCTCTACAAAAGTGTCTAAATTAATAAAAAATATAATAAACTAAAAGATTGTTTAATTTTTTTCCTTAATATTGACAACAGATTTAAAACAAATATATGGGTCAATCTGACCAATGGTCAGATAAAACATACGTAAAATTATGTTCGGTAGTTAAGGGTTTTAAGTATATTAAAATAACTTACCATAATTGGGGAATTTGTATAGCAAACTCCTGAAATCTTTCAGCATCGGCAGCCATTAAATTGACAATCTCGCCCACTGTTTTATCTTTTCTTGTAGCATTGGATATTCTAAGTGCCTTCCGGTAAATGGAGGCTATCAGACAAGTTCTTGCACGTAAGCCGAAATACCATAAATTAGTGAAATGGATATTGTGTATGATGCTTTGCAAGGATCCAACTGCGAATAATGTAACCGAGTAAAGAATTCCTTTCCATAGGGGTTCATCAGAACCCACAAAACCGATTAAAAGACTGAAAATTAAAAAATCATAAAGCAACTGGATTTATTTGACTAGATTCATGGATTTCTATTGATAATTATTATGACAAACATGAAATTATGTAATGATGCGAACATAATCAGTACGTAAATGAAGGCATTATCAAAAACTAAAAGCTAGATTGCATGAACAGCTTGTTGTAAGTTCATTTTCTTGAAGTGGCGTACTCTTATACAGACATTACAGTCTTGAAAGTTATCTTATATCAAGTTGCATTTGATTCCTTTAACTCCATGCACTATAATAGATAATGTGTTCTACGTAGCGGTTTCTTGTTGATGTCTACGTAGTTATTGTGTAGTGTTACTTTAATACTCAGTCGACCGCAGGTCTACGAACAAGGTCCTCACTTTTTTATCCTATCCGGGAATATACAGGCGTTCCGCGATCGGAAAAAGTGTCTAGTTTCGGACCAAGACTTTCCGATCGGAAGGTGAACACTGTTACCAATTCGGCATCTAGGGGTTTAGCACAGTTGCGTAGCTACAAATTTTGCCTCTCCCCCCTCGCAGATTCCGATAGAGGGTAGAAAAAGAACTGGTGATTGAAAAAAAGGTCATCCATGATTCACTTATAAATATGTGTAACTCAAAAGCAGAGCCAAAAAATAACTGATAACTAAAAAAAAACAAAAAGAGTTATCAATACTTTCATAATCCCCGTTAGATTTTTACACAAAATCAGATATTCTTAAGAAAATCGCGCTTCTGTCGGTAGAAAAAAACGTTAATTTCCCTGGTATGTTGACAGAATATCGCCTCCTTTTCATTACCTCTAAAAGCTTTACCTTTTGCCTTTTCGTTTTTCGAAAATCATTTCTTGAAAATCAGCATCCATTTTAAAATTTTCTTTTATTTCACGAGTATTTACCTGATTGACTTGCTCTGCTTTTTCTTTAATTACATTCTGCTCAATCTTTGAAATACACTTACTCTTAGCAGTGACTACTTTCTAATAGGGTAGTAAATAATTTAAATTTATTTTCTCTCTATTGCTATCATCCTAAACTGCAATATGTTCTGTATCTTGTAGTGGTATACCTTGTCTCATTCGTATGGTTAGGAATAGCAAAAGCTCCGACAATTAAAAAATGTAATTTTAGTTTTAGTATTTACGAGGCTGGTCTGAAAACTTTTCGACCTCAACGTAAAGATGGCAGCACTTGTTAATAAAAGCTAGGGAATGTAGTTGTGCATCTTTTGATAGGTACTCACTAAAGTTTCTGCCATTTTGGACGCGCAGTTGTTATTTGACAGTGATTTGAATGAGTCGATATAAGTGTTTTTGTGAAAATGGAAAAAATCGCGTATCGAGCTGTCATTAATTATTGTTGGGTTGTGTATACGGAGACTCTGCACCATCGCTGAAATTTTGACAGCTGAATTTAAACGTGGCCGTAAGAGCTTGGGAGACGATGAACGTTCGGGACGTCCAAAAATTGCAACTACTGATGATAACAAAAGTTCACCAAACGGTGCAAGACGACCGTCGAATTAAAGTGAGAGAGATAGCAAAAGCTATGAATATGTCCAAAGAACGTGTTTGTCATATGTTAAATCAAGATTTAGGCATGAGAAAACTGTCCGCGCGTTGAGTGCCGCGTTTGCTCACGTTAGACCAAAAACGTGTTCGAATGAACATTTCCAATGCTCTGTTTGTGCAGTTTAAGCGCAATAAATCCGAGTTTTGGCGCCGATTAATTACTGCAGATGAAACTTGGATACACCATTATACGCCCGAAACAAAAATACAGTCAAAATAGTAGACTGCTAAGGGGGAACCGGCTCCAAAAAAAGCAAAAACTGTTTTTTTCGGCTGAGAAAGTGATGGTTTTTTGGTATAGTCATGGGGATATCTTAATCGATTATCTTCAAAAAGTAAAAACCATTACAGGAGCATACTACGCATCATTACTTGACAGCTTGAAGGCAGAAATTGCGGAAAAACGGCCACATTTGCAGAAAAATAAAATCAAAAAAAGCGACTTGTTTTTGTTTTTCGTCAATTGAGGAGGCAATCATCTTCGTGAACAATTATTTTGAAGAGAAAAACGCCGAGTGCTATTTGGACGGGTTAAAGAGATGGGAGCATCGCTGGGAGAAGTGTGTAGAGTTACAAGGACAAAAACATGTTGCCCTTGACACATTCCAAAATTTAAATTTTAACAGTTGAATAGCTGCCAATTTTAAATTTATAAAATATATTACAGAAATATTGTCCTGTATTCAAGAGCCTAAAGCGAAATCTTAAACCGTTTAAAATGAGATCTGTCAAAAATTTTCTTTTATGAAGATTTTATTTATCACTCAAAATTCTAAATAGATGTTTTTTAAAACTTTAAAATTAAACTAAAATTATTTTGACATACTAACTTTTGTTTTAAATATTCAAAAATCTTATCTATTACTGAAAACCCTAAATCGATATTTTAAACCATATAAAAGTTACACTAGATCCAATTTTGACAGCTGTTTAATTATAATTTCCACAAAAAAAAATCAAAGATCCTATCTATAACCAAAAACATTAAATCGGTAACTTAATCAGTTTAAAAGTTCCAGTAGTCAAAATATACAGCTGTAAAATATTTTTTTTACAATGACAGAAAAATCTAAATTTTATTTATTGTAAGACTTCAACGAAATTATTTTTTTAACAAAAGACGTGCCCATTTATTCTCTACGATTGGCCATCTAGTATATTTCTTTCCAGACTTTATCATTACCGGGCCGGAGAGCGCCGAATATAAAAAAAAACACAATTTTCAGAAATGCCCAGTCTAGAAAGAGAAAGGCGAACACAATAGGGCCGAATCTTGTTAACAAGTTAGAATTAGATTTGCCACTGCAGACAACACTAACAGTTCGTAATTTGTAGAATTAAACCGACCGTCTTAGATGTATTTTTTTTAGCAATTTTTTAGCGATTATTTGAGTTCAAACCTATGTTGATAGAAAAGGTTTGAGGAAAAGTTGAGGCAAACAACGCTATTGCATTAAAACCCAGTTAAAGTTTAAACCACAATTGGGTTTTATCCTCCGAATAAAACTAGCAATATAGAGAATAAGAGTTCGAGAAAAGACTCTTCCTTACCTTAAAATTTGTGGATTGATGAACATAATAAAATCCACTAACATCCTGCAAACAACACCCATAACAAACCGTGGATAAAAACACTTATAAATTACCGGCAGTACTGACACAATTGCTGGTTTTGTTCCGTTTGTTGTTCCATCTTTTTGTTTTTTCAAAAATATCCTGCAATGATAAAATTTTATTTCGCAAATTCATTTAAAAACAAAAAAGTCACATTTTCATTCAAGTGAAAATGAATTGTAATAAATTTCAAGATCCTGCTAAAATGACAATAAAATAATATGAAACTTACTCCCTGTTTTTTGTAATCCGTTTATTCATTTCTTTTTCAAATTGAGGTACGATATTTTTTACCTCACACTCGTGTTCCAAAGTCCACATATCCTTAAATTCCAAAGGTCGCTTGAATCCTTTAAACAGCAAAGGATCGTAATACGTGTAAAATAGCCTTCCAAAGAAACTTGATCCCAGAACAGGATTTGGAACCTGTAGAATATAATTAAGAATATTTGTGATATTAAATCTATACTAAAACATTTTTCTAATGTTTCGAAGCACTAAACTAGAGTTGGGACAAAAACGATGTCATCGATGATTGTTTAGTTGTAGAAAGCTTTCACCTAATTTTGACACCTAGTTGCAGATTTTACTATATAAACCTCAAATACAAAAGTTGTAGAATTTTTTTTAATTCCTTTTAAGAATGTCAAAAAATTCTAAAATTAATAGAAAATAGAAAAAGTTGCATAACTTATACTTAGTTAAATGGGTATTTTCATAATTAATTTAACGAAATGATAATATACAGAGTGACCAATTTAAAAATTAAGGTTATGTAATTTTTCCCCACGTTTTAACAATTTTTAGAAATATTTGATATTCTTACATGATAGTAGAAGGAAAATCCTTTTGTACGTTTTTATAACTCAAAAAATAAATGGAAGCCCAGTAAAACTATTACATGCTACCAGGCAGAGTCTAGAGAGAATATGAAACTCTTTTGAATTTAAAATTTAAAGACGTTTTACCGGGCCGATGCGGTGAGCAAATCCAATGACCTGCATGTAGAACCAAATGAACCTGTGGAATGGTCAGACTAGAAACGTGAACTTTTATATCAGAGACATATCGCCAATGATAATGATACCTAAGTGAAGTCAGCTTCTTTGTGATCTCTGGATTATCATTAAGATGAATGGTTCTTTTTTGAATATATTAAAGTTATTAAAGAAAATCCGCTCCCGATATATTAGAACGGTAGTCAAAGTTTGGTCTAATTTATGATTTACAGAGGGTTCAGTAGAGAAAAATACCTGTGTTGTACGTGTTGCGATGTGATTATATAGATGGACATCCGCTGTTGCCAAGCAATATCTGCCAGGTTCAAAAAATCTATTATTTTAATAGTTTGATTTAAATTTGAATGGACATGGTTCTTTATTTTCTATTTCGCGACTATTTGGAGTTAGTCGGAGAAAGATGAAGTCATTGGGTAGTCTGGATCTAGCGTACTTCAATTTCGGAATCAAAATTAGAGAAAATTATGTAAACAGTGAAATTTGTTATCATTTACGTCCTATGCATGATTATGCTCGCAAGGCGTGGAACACATGTAATGCTTGCTTATGTTTATTTTTACATGGTGTACTCTATTGTGATTACATTTGGAGTAAAACAGACAATCTATTATAATTTGATAAGCAGTAGAGCGTAAATGTATATCAATAAAGCCAGAGGTCATACGGTCAAAATTTACGAATGTAAGGGGATATTAAAAAACATATATTCCCTTTATATGCAGAAACCAGTAAATCAATCAAATGAAAAGGTATAACGAGGAGTTAAACTTATTGCTACTGGTATAAATGAGAAACAGGAAATATTAGTTGCTATTTTGGCAAGATATTTACACTTAGAATTTGCGGTAACTTTGGTCTGCTATGTCTACAAATCGCCTTTCGTATTTACGAATAATACGAAATACAGTTTGGATTAGATTCAACTATCAAGAATTAAAGTTTTTTTATAAACTTTTCTTATTTAATATTTCCTGCAATGAGCTTGTATAACTGGTTGAAAATGTTTAAAATAAATTCAATAATTTTTCCTAGCTGTCGCACTTTAAATTTTTTTGCGAAAATATTATCTTTATATATGAAAATTTTAATATGCTTTTTTTTCTATTTTTAACTAAATAGCGAAAAAGTACCGCCATTAAAATAAACCCTCTTATGTGCACTTCTGGAAATAATTTCATGTTTTATCTTAAATTAAAATTTATATTATCTCCTTTTTTTCTTTTTTAAATGTACATTTTTTGGAGACATTAGTTGTTACAATTAATTTAGATATTTGGTGAACCGAAAAGAATGCCTCCGTTTTTTTAATTTGCAATTACGGGGTCCTTATCGAAGAGGAAGAATATATAAATGTTCCCTTACTAGAAGGTAATATATAATTTTATAAAATCGGTAACTTTTGAAGATGTTGGTTAGCGTGAAAGCAATTGCAACTCAGCAAAAACCGAACATGCCTATGTTATATTTCCATGTTCAAAAATCTTTAAAAAAATACGAAATAAAATTATTAGATTCATTTATAAACTGCCATGTTTAGAAACTACATACAATTTATATCAACCTATAAGATATCTAGACTTAAATTCCCTTTATAAGTTGAAAGTTTGTATATTAATTCCTTCCATAAATCTTAAAATAAAATGCTCCAATATAACGCTACATAAGACAAATACAATAGTAGACGAACAGACGATTTACAGACATTATTAGTACAAATTAATTTTGGAAAACGATCAATTCTAGAAAGAAGAAAATCTAGCAGGTAAATAATCTAAAAAAGTTCAAGAAAGTACTAATGTTAAAACTTATTTTTTTTTCACATTTTAACAGTATTCCTTGTAGCTCTGTCTGTATTATGAATATGTTCTTATTATTTTTATAATTGAATAGCTTAGATGAAAAAGGGCCCATTTTTTAAAAATCAAATTTTTCAGGAGAGACAAAAAACTGTTTTTTGTAGTAGAAAAATTGAAACTTAATAAATCTGAATAACACACATAATAGTGATATGTTTTTCAAATGTAATTCCATAAAAATGATTTAAAAAAATATGTATTCACAGGAAAAAACAGACTTAGAAATATAAAAAATTGGGACCTTTTTCTTCCAGTTCGTAATGTAGCAGTTGCTATAGAGGAAAAAGAAGATAATAACTAACAAATTCGGAAAGAAACCATTTTTATTTGACAAAATAACGTTCAAAACTACTGTTTAATACATAATAATAAAATATTCTTCAAATATTCTTAAAAAACTAACAATCCTCCAGTTCATTCTCGTGTGCACATGTAGCGCCAGTCAAGGAATCAAAAAAGGCGATGGCCTTTTCATCTTTCAAAAACTTGCAAAGTTCCTTAATATTTTGCAACTTTGGAGCATTAATAGGTAAATCACCAGTGTAAGCTAGCTTTTCGGGTATAGGGACAAATCCAACACCAGGTTTCAAAAGGCGGAAAACATCGGGATTTACATTATTTAACGAAAAGCTGCCAAACATTAAATCTTTTGATTCAGATTTAAACTCAAAAAACTTATACTTTGTTATTTGGAACTTCAACTTATTTGTGGTAAAAGTTTTTTTAAAAAACGGTTCTGATAATCCGTTTACATATCTTTCACCATATTTCTTTTAATCGACAACGGTAAACTTGCTATATATACTGTTCCAGTCTAAGGCGATTCGACTATTTCTCTTTTTCTTTGCATTTTCTCTATTATAGCAAAATGCCTGTCACATGGTAAGAAACTGTGGCCTCGTTGTGGAAAAAAATGTTGGATGTTTTCAAACTTACCATTTAGTACCAACGCCTGCCAAAACTACTGGCTACTTGCCTCCTCGTTCTCTGAATTATTATCCATTATTACATGAAAACATAAAAACACTGACACTGACACTTTGGCTTTAAGGTTATGTTTACAAAATTTCCTGTATATTAACTTGTCGAAAGAAATGCCCAAATGCAGCAAATGGATCGTTGTTTTACTAAGCGAAAGAAACACAGCTGATTTTATATTTCAATACGTTTATATATTTTTTTACTGGTCATATGCGGATTTCGATAAAGATTCGGAATTGGGAAAATATATGGACAAACTGCATATATATATATCTATATTCAATTTTATATATAGAATTTTCCCTGTAATAAACTCTTATAGTTGGTTGGGAATAAATTAATACAAAAGAATAGGGACATGCAGCATGCGCAGTACGCAGAAGTAATATATGTTGACTCATTTTCTGACTTCAGCTAAAAATTGAGATTGTGCCGGTTCTGCATAAAACGATTTATTTACTTCTATTACAAATTATTATTAACCTACCTCTACTTTTCCATAATATGGATCTTTTCTTGGACGGTCATCGGCCAGTAAGTTCAATAAAAACATAGCGATTGCCAAGGGATAATAGGCAAGATATGTCCTATAAAAGAATTCGTTTTCGATGTGCCCATTTTTGGCATCGCGGATTTCTGTACGGAACTGAGGGGCACCGCAGACAACGCAAAGGAACCAGAATAGAAACTGGTGTCCGGATGCTTGCATTCCATACTGTCTGTTGAGGTGAATTAAAAATCCGGCGCAGACCTAAAAGAAAACATTGATAAATAATAGTCCTGAGAACACTTCATTTTACAAATGTTTTTATATATATATATATATATATATATATATATATATATATATATATATATATATATATATATATATATATATATATATATATATATATATATATATATATATATATCTGTATATAATAATAATATATATATATATATATATATATATATATCGGGAAGACCGCTGAAACAACGAAATTTGGCCAACTATAGACACGTGTTTCTGACTTAAGGTCTTCATCAGTAAAGTCAACTAGTTGAAAGAGAACAACTAGCGCCAAAATAAATACACAAAAGCAGTCTTCCCAAAAAAATCCTTTTTCTACTATATAATAGTTCTAACCGTGTTAACTTTTTCCTCCTTTCGATTTAATTACTCTTGTGTTCTGAGTTTTGCCACAGGTGGCTATATGCTGCTCCGTGGTAAAAGAGTATCAAGTCCGGCGAAGATTTCGGATGTTCTCCTGATAACCACAAATGTCGGTTTTGCACCTGTGGGCGACTCTGGTGTGGGTTTGTGTATTAATTTTGGCGCTGGTTGTACTCACCTCTCAACTAGTTGACTGTACTGATGAAGACCTTAAGTCAGAAACACGTGTCTATAGTCGTCCAAATTTTATTGTATTAGTGGTCTTCCCAAAAAATCCTTTTTCTACTATATAATAGTTCTAACCGCGTTAATTTTCTCCTGCTTTCGATTTAATTAATCTTGGATTCTGAGTTTCGGATGTTCTCTTGGTAATCACAATTGTCGGTTTTGCTCTTGTTGGAGACTCTGGTATGGTTGTATGTATTAATTTTGGCGCATATATATATATATATATATATATATATATATATATATATATATAATGTGTTTTCATTCCGGGTGTACATCCGTTTACTACTGTCGTTCTGAAAAGAACAGTTTTGCTGACGTTTCGCCAAAATCACATTTGGCATTTTCGAAGCTTTCTTTCTCGCGTCCGAATAGAGACTGAAGTGTTGGTGACTGCGACGCTTCCTTTTATACCCCCACTCGGGGCCGAAGGTTATATCTGCGCAGGCGTTGGTCGTTATTTATGTTTTCCGGATGGTGCTGTTGTTGTTGCGCTAATTGCGCTTGAGTTTTTGCGATTTTAGATTTGTCGATTATTGTCTTCCATACTGTTGGTAGTTTTAATGATTCGTCCCTTTTTATTCAAATCATCTTGTTTTTCAATTTCTATGGCTTCTCGGATTATTCTGGTCTTATAATGTTCTATATTGGCAATCTCCCTACACCCATCGAAATTTATTTTATGGCCGGTTTCCTGATGATGTAGGAATAAAGCTGAGGTTGTTTGTTTATTTCTGATGCTGAGTTTATGCTCTTCCACTCTTGCTGATATTCGCCTGTTAGTTTGCCCTACGTACAACTTTTCACAGTCCTGGCACGGAATGCTGTACACTCCGTGGTTTTCCAGTTTGATTTTATCTTTTGGGTTTCCGAGTAGTTTACCTATAGTTGTTTGTGGCTTGTGTATTGTTTGTATGTTGTGTTTCCTCAGAATTCTTCCGATTCTGTCTGTTGTGCCTTTTACATATGGTAAGACTACTCGTTGCTTTCCCGGCTCATATTTTTTGTTGTTCGTTGTTCGGGAAACCTGTGCATTAATAGCTTTCTCTATGGTGCGATTTGTGTAGCCATTTTTCTTTAAAGCACTAGATACTACCTTAAGTTCGTTTTGTCTCGTCTGTGTTTCAGTTAGTCGCACGGATCTAGATATTAGAGTATTTGCCACAGCTTGAATTTGTGCTGGGTGATGATGTGATTTTGCATTTAAATATCTGTCTGTATGTGTTGGTTTTCTATACACGGTGTATTCGAAATGTCCGTTATGTAGTTTTGTGACCAAAACATCTAAAAATGGTAGTTTGTTGTTTTCCTCTAGCTCTAGAGTAAATTGTATTCTGGGGTGGATTGAATTTACGTGAGTCAGAAATTTTTCGAGCTCTGCATGATCATGTTGCCATATAATAAATATGTCATCCACATAACGAATCCATAATTTGGGTTTTAAACTTGCTTTCTCAAGAGCTTCTTTCTCGAAGTATCATAAATAAATTCGCGACTACTGGTGATAGCGAGGACCCCATTGGAGCACCATCCATTTGTTTATACATTTGCCCGTTGAAAGAAAAATAAGTATTTTTGAGGCAATGCTCCGAAAGTTCTATTATATGTGCCTGGAAATCCTCGTTCATAGCAATCTTGTCCAATGCTTCGTCGATTGGAATACTGGGATATAACGATTTGACATCTAGGCTTGCTATGATATCGTTTTTTTCAAGGACGATATCTCGTATAATTCGAGTGAAATGCTCCGAGTTTTTTACAAATGAATCAGCTTTTTCTACAGTTGGTTGCATAATTTCAGAAAGGTATTTCTCCAGTTTTTGTAGCGGCGAATTAACAGCACTAACAATTGGTCTGATAGGCGCCCCTGGTTTGTGTATTTTTGGTAAACCATAGAGTTTAGGACATCTGCTCGACTTTTCCCGTGGTATGATTTTTTGTTGAATTTCGGGGTTTATTGGTGAACTTTTTATTTTATTTTTAGTTGTTTTTTCTAGGTACGTTGTCGGGTCCCTTAGAACAGGCCTATAACAATTGTCTTGTAGGATATCCTGCATTTTTTGTACGTAATCTTGAGTATTCATAACCACAGTTACGTTTCCTTTATCTGCTGGAAGGATTGTGATGTCTTTATTTTTTCGAAGGTTTATTAGGGCCCTTTGTTCAGTGGCATTTAGGTTTTGTTTTGGTGTTTTGCTTGTTCTTAAAATTCTTGCCACTTCTTGTCGAATCTCCTCTGCTTTTGTTTCTTCAGAGGAGTCAAGGACAGCTTCCACTCCAGCAATTATTTCTTCTTTCGGGATTTCCTTAGGAGATATCGCAAAATTAAAACCCTTACTCAGTACGGATTTTTCACTTTCTGAGAGACTGTAGGATGATATATTATGTACTAATTTATCGACGTCTACTGATGATTTTTGTGGCTGACTCGACTTTCGTAGGAGATTGTCATACTTTTTCGAAAGTTTATCTGTCTTAATATTCTTATTTGATTCTGTTCGCCAAAAAGCCAAAGTTTCCATGCGATTCCACAATAAAAGGTGAATGATATTACTTAGTTTAAGGTGTAACTTTAAAAGTTCTTTTTCTGTCCCGGCTAGTTGTTTTCTAGTTTGATGGATTTGTTCTTTTAATAACGCCTTACTAGCATTTTGAAGTATGGTGTTAGTTTTTCTAGTTTTAGTATGATAAGACAACCGTGTAAAAGTAGGAAGTAAATCGCTGTCACGACACTTAATTTGAAAGGTTAGATCACATAAAAGATTAGTTTTCTTTCCTCTCAGTTTCTCATACATCTTGATTGTCTTGAAAATCTCCTCCCCGTAGAGGTGTATAGTGTTGGTTTTTACTCCTTCACGGATGGAAAAATACAATGTGTTTTCATTCCGGGTGTACATCCGTTTACTACTGTCGTTCTGAAAAGAACAGTTTTGCTGACGTTTCGCCAAAATCACATTTGGCATTTTCGAAGCTTTCTTTCTCGCGTCCGAATAGAGACTGAAGTGTTGGTGACTGCGACGCTTCCTTTTATACCCCCACTCGGGGCCGAAGGTTATATCTGCGCAGGCGTTGGTCGTTATTTATGTTTTCCGGATGGTGCTGTTGTTGTTGCGCTAATTGCGCTTGAGTTTTTGCGATTTTAGATTTGTCGAATATTGTCTTCCATACCGTTGGTAGTTTTAATGATTCGTCCCTTTTATTCAAATCACCTTGTTTTTCAATTTCTATGGCTTCTCGGATTATTCTGGTCTTATAATGTTCTATATTGGCAATCTCCCTACACCCATCGAAATTTATTTTATGGCCGGTTTCCTGATGATGTAGGAATAAAGCTGAGGTTGTTTGTTTATTTCTGATGCTGAGTTTATTAGCGCAATTAGCGCAACAACAACAGCACCATCTGGAAAACATAAATAACGACCAACGCCTGCGCAGATATAACCTTCGGCCCCGAGTGGGGGTATAAAAGGAAGCGTCGCAGTCACCAACACTTCAGTCTCTATTCGGACGCGAGAAAGAAAGCTTCGAAAATGCCAAATGTGATTTTGGCGAAACGTCAGCAAAACTGTTCTTTTCAGAACGACAGTAGTAAACGGATGTACCCCCGGAATGAAAACACATTGTATTTTTCCATCCGTGAAGGAGTAAAAACCAACATATATATATATATATATATATATATATATATATATATATATATATACATACATATATACATATATATACAAAAGTGGAAAATTCTTAGGTTTAGGTTCGAATTAAATACCAAATTTTAATTTTTCATTTATTTGACGTTTCGCCCTGTAATTTAGCGCATCTTCAAAAAAAATTTTTTTGATGCTAAAATTATAAAAATACAGACATTAATATTTAAGAGACACACTGTATATAAAACAATATTACCATGTTAAAACATATTTATAATCAACACTATAGAAGTACGTACCTTGAAATAAGCATATATTTATTGACAGATTTGTTTATGCTGCCAGAACTTGTATTAGAGCAGTAATGATATATTTAACACTTGTATTTTTTTTTCTCTCGTAAAAGAAACGGAACGCTTTTTTTGTTGTTTTATGTTGAATACCGTTTAAGTGTGGAGAGTTAATATAAAATTGAAATTAAGGTGTCACGTTAATAAATTTATATACATATGGCTTAAATTATTTATGTCGGTTCTGTCATTCATGGAGTTTTTTTCGCTAGTAATTTCTATCATTTCCTTGATAGCTAATTTATTATAATTAGAGTATTTAGCTAGTATTTTGGTGTTTTCATAGTTGATGTTGTGTTTTTCGGTTTGTATGTGTTTGTTTAATACTGTTGTGGCATTCTTTGTGTATTTATGCCCTTTTATTCTATTTTCCAGAAGCTGACTTGTCTTTCCGATGTATTTTTTTGGACAATTGGTGCATGCACTGGTGCGAAATGGGTTCTCCAATTTCTTCAACAATGGCACAGTTAGTAATGGAGTACTTGGAAGAAAAAGTTTTAGCTAAACTAAATTTTCAACCTATATTCCCTAAAAGATATGTTGACGATTGTTTAATAGCAATTCCAAATAATAAACTAAATGAAACTGTACATGAATTCAACAGCTCTTATCACAAACTACAATTCACATATGAGGTAGAGCAACATAATAAAATAAATGTTTTAGATATGACCCCCATAAAGAACAACAACAAAATTCAAACAAAATGGTACACAAAAGATACTTGGTCAGAGATATCTGAATTATAATTCAAAATATCAAAAATTAAGTGTAATAACCGGTTTAGCTGATCGAGCCTTAGAGTTAACATTACCAGAATACAGAAAAGAGGCTCTAAAAAAAGTAAAAAACGTATTACTAAAAAATCATTTCCCAGAGCAACACATTAATAGAATAATTAAACAACGCACACACAATTTATACAACACGTCTCTTATAATTCTTATAACTCCAGAAGAAGATATAAAATATGTTGCCCTCCCCTATATACATATTTCACAAAAAATCAAATACATTCTTAAAAAACATAACATTGTTACCTGTGATAAATCACACAGCTTAATCAACAAAATTTTGACAAAACTAAAAACCAAAGTTCCCTTAAAAAAACAATCTAACATAGTGTATTCAATACCATGCACCAATTGTCCAAAAAAATACATCGGAATGACAAGTCAGCTTCTGGAAAATAGAATAAAAGGGCATAAATACACAGAGATTGCCACAACAGCATTAAACAAAACACATACAAACCAAAAAAAACAACATCAACTATGAAAACATCAAAATACTAGCTAAAGACTCTAATTATAATAAATTAGCCATCAAAGAAATGATAGAAATTACTAGAGAAAAAAACTCCATGAATGACAAAACCGACATAAACAATTTAAGCCATATGTATATAAATTTATTAATTGGACACCTTTCTCTTAAATATTAATGTCTGTATTTTTATAATTTTAGCATCAAAAAATTTTTTTCTGAAGATGCCATAAATTACAGGACGAAACGTCAAATAAATGAAAAATTTAAATTTGGTATTTAATTCGAAGCTAGACCCCAAAAATTTTCCACTTTTGTATACAATAATGGTTCAAGAAATCACAATATATATATATATATATATATATATATATATATATATATATATATATATATATATATATATATATATATATATATATATATATATATATATATATATATATATATATATATATATATATATATATATATATATATATATATATATATATAAATACATAAAAGTTCCCGGGAGACAGTCTGAACATGTGTACAGATTAAACATGTGTAGTATCGAGAGTTTCAGGATGCAGCAAGAGGATGTTTATATATATATATTAATGTTAATGCCATTTAAAGTAGCTATTGTTTAGAATTTTTTTTGTTTACAAAGATAAGATAGACAATTTTTCTTTAGAGTGTTTGTTTAAAGTATTTACATAGAGAAACATAAATCAATGCTATCTTCACAGATCTCTCTGGTAATCAGAAAACATTATTTAGTCATGAGGTTTTGGTGAAAAGGATTTTTTTCATTATTAGCAAATTTATCGAAAGAGATAAGATTGTGCTTTTATTTGAGAAGGTATATTTTGTTGTGACAATAACATTGCCTATATTTGTTAATAACATACAAACTGACAAATATGTGTCTAGAAGAATGATGCAATTTCTAAAAATATTTTTTTTGTAATTTGGTTATTTAGAATTTAAATCAAATTTAAAATTGGTTAACGTTTAACGCAGATGCTGTTTTTGTGACTTGATGAGCTCTAAAAAGAGCGAAATCGTGATTGTCGTTTGGCAAAAATAGATAATTGCTCCAGCGGCATTGCAGCTTTTAAAAAGGGGCATACTATCCACATTAGACTTTGGTATAATGTGAAATATAAAGATATTCACAAGAAGTGAAGCAGTTACACTAGTTAGTTTAATAAACAAATTTCCTTTTTTGGCTTTTTCTCAACTGAATTAAAATATCTGGTTTAGTTAAAAACACTTTAAAGCCCTATCGATTTTGTACTTTACATTTTCATTATTCCTTTTAATATCTCCGCTTTAAAAAGGTTTGTGGGGGTCATAATAACTGGATCTAAGGAGTTTTTACAAAATTTGTATGTAATTACTAATTTGTGATATTTACTCCCCGTATCTGATTCTGAAAGACATTTAGAAATAATTGTATGTAATTTTAATGCAAAGGGTTTTTAGAGTATTATTTTAAAATCTGTTATTAAAATGAAACCTCTAGGTTTTTTTTCTTCTGCCAAAGTACTTAAACTATACGTTATTTTTTAATATGTTGACACAAGTTGACAATATATTTGCTACAGAGAGCAGGTTTGAGATGTTCGTATAGTGTTAAAAATAGGGAAAGTAAAAGATCTTAAACTTAAGCTGCTGAATTGTATAGTGCTTATAGATCAATATTAGCGCAACTAGAAATTACTCAAGTCAAATTCAGGAGAAAATCCCTGAAATTCCAGTTTGGTATTAAACAAACCTTAATAATTGTCAAAAAGTCGATAATGGAACATTTGGGTTGGCAAATTTAATCTTGCCAAAGGACTTGGCATAGATGAATACATCTATGAAAACTTGGATGACATGTAACAGAGAAGTTTGGCGACCCAAATAACTTAGCTTAAAACTAGCAAGAAAATCTACATTACATAAGCAGTTTACGTATTTTAACGAAACAATTTACGAATTAATAGCTGCTGGAGCCAGGAGGAAAGGTTTCTACATTGTCAGTTTTCGCAATGTGAAGCCACGTATCACTTCTATTAATAAGGGTTTAATTTTGAAAAAAGCTGACCCACCATCGCATTGTCATCCTAAGGTAGCACCATCATCTTTAAAGCGATGCAGGGAGGATGTATAAAGAGGCTCCGATGCATGTTTGAGTTCTGAATAAGCCATCCTTTTTTATTGTTATTCTTATCTATGTCCCTAATATATAATAAAAAAGGCAAAATGTTTCAAACAATTATGGAGTATAACATAATATGATTTTATACACAAGGGTATAAAAGTCTTCACGCACGTATTGCACACTATACTTTTTCTAGTGGTAATACAAGCAAATAAAATTAAACTTGGCTCACCGATATAATACAAATTAAACTAATGAACTATTTATTTAATTTTCTGTATAATAATTGTAACTTTTTAATAGAACTTAGTTAAATTATTTATAACATCTTTAATAGTTTAAAATTATATACTCTTTCTTATTGTAATTAGCATAGTAATGTTTTTGTTAGATTACTGTATTTAACTTCTGTACATGATGATGATGTTTTTGGATTTGCGCATTAAATGTTTTTGAAAATCATTTTTCTTGTTAAGGGAATTTTCTGCGATCAAGATTTCCAACCGCCGTGTTGTTTTATTTCAATCTGCACCGGTTTCAACTAGTGGATGGTTATGGTTTGTTTTTCTTATAAGATGCTTATTTTTCTTTTTCATTACGTTAAAAACTAAAAACATTCTAATAAAAAACATACACAGGGTGATCAATTAAAGAAGGACTCCGGCCATAACTCGGTAACCGTTGAACAAACAATTATGGAGTAAAAATATTTATAGGTAAATCGGCCAAGAGAAATAACTAGAAATTATTTTTAAGTTAAATTTATTGTACGTGTTTTCATAAATTTCCTTTGAAAAATGGCCTATCAGAGTCCATAATTATTGCTTATTATAACTTAAAATAATAAACTGTTCAAATTACTACGTAACAGCAACTGAAAAAATGGAAATGCCGATGTTCTCACGAATTTTCCTAATTAAGGTTTATCGTGTGTAAAATATAAGCATTGTATTCTTCTAGAAATTATTTTTAAGCAATTATGCAACTTTTTGCTATTCATCATTTTTTTCAATTTTCAATAATAAAGTGGTGGGGGAAGGTCAATCATATTTTCGACAAATCTTAATTAGGAAAATTCAAGAGAAAATCGGCATTTCCATTTTTGACTTGCTGTTATTTTCTCCTCATAATTGTGTGAGCAACGGTTACCGAGTTATGGCCGGATACCTTTCTTAATGGATCACCCGGTATAACAGATTTATTTTTCTCTTTTTCTTTGATTGATACTGCTAAAAAAGCGGTAATTCATTATAAAATAATACTAATGTCATAGCTAATACTTACAAATGTGGCTAATTTCAAGACAGGCATGTACATATCAACTTTCAATGCAGATAAATCTTCTTCTAAATTCGCAAAAAAATCACAGGCAGATATTGTAGAAATTGCCGCTACTAGAATTAATTTTGATATGTTCTTCCAGTTCCATGGTACATCCCTATTCAAACTACGTTTCAGCCAATAGTATTCCACGGGTAGAAATACCCAGAAAAGGATTGTCGGGAATAGTACCAGAGCGGTTTTCTCAAAACACTTTGTGAAGTCTGGATCGTCTGTGTACCATGTCAGCGACGAATTCTGAAAGAAAATTGAAAAAAATATTTAAGTTTATTCTAGTCGTTTCTGACAAATTTATAAGGTAAATACTTCTATTACAGTGTTAGACGTAATCATTTTTAATAAGGTGGCAATATATCTATTGTAACTATAAATACACAAGTTTTGGGAAAAGTACTACTATGCAGAACTTTAATGGCCTTGATCAAAAGAAATTACACAGTCATATTTTAGTTATTTATTATACCATCCAATTTAAGTCAAAGCTAATATAAAACATTTTCTGCTTATAAAAAAATCGGAAAACAGCCTAATGTTATGCTAACCGCGAAAGTAATACTAATTATAGTATATAAAATGCATGATATTTCATAACCACGTGGAGAAAACAGGACAAAACAAAATAAGCCTATTTAACGTATAGTGTTTCCTAAAATAATATGTATATATATATATATATATATATATATATATATATATATATATATATATATATATATATATATATATATATATATATATATATATATATATATATATATTAAAATGGATTCTTTCGTTCTGAGATGACCGCTAAAATCAATGGAATTTGGCTAACCATAGACACGTGTTTCTGACTTAAGGTCTTCATCAGTACAATCAACTAGTTGAAAGAAAAAAATTTACGATTATATATTATATATATATATATATATATATATATATATATATATATATATAGTTGCAGATGACCGCTGCAAGCATTTATTTTTGCGTGCCGACTGGCCACGCTATCCTCTATACATAAATCGTATTTTTTTTATATATTTATATATATATATATATATATATATATATATAACTCGCCATAGGGTAACTCAAGGCGTTAAAAAACCTTGTGCCAACCGGCCACGCAAGCCTGCAACATTTATTTTTGCGTGCCAACTGGCCACTCTACCCGTTATACATAATTCGTAAATTTTTTTCATATCAGGTGTAATGAAAAAGAAATTTGTATTTTACAAATTTAACAATATATTTAAACATTCATCCGGAACAATTTGTTGATTCACATTTTTTTTCATGTATTATTAATACATAAATCTAAAGATATATTTTTTTCAATCGTTTTGGAAGCATTCTACTAAAAAATCACAAAATTTGATCTTGTCTCTAAGAAATGACAGCAACTCACAAAATTTACAATTGTATTTTCCAAGAGAGCGGTCCAAAATATTATGCCAATCCTCTAAAACATGTGTTGTATGGTGCCTTTCAACGTAACAGTGTTATTAAATTGCCACTATACTGTTTTGCCAAGCCATGCGATTGCACTTTCTTTCAAAGACACTAGCTATAATGAAACTTTTAATATAGATTGAGGAAAAATAGTGCGTAATGCTTTACGAACGAATTCTAAAGATCGATTTTGAAGTTGGATTTTATGAATCAATCAGTTTTCTTATCAAAGAAAACAAACGTTTGTAAGTACATTGGCTTTTCTTTGGCAGCAGCCAGTAGAACACCGGAACGAAATTCTTGGATTCCTGCGAGCTTCCTCTGTCTGCATATGTTATATAAAGTTTTGTAAACCCCCTGCAGCAACTTTTAAGCGTCCAATCTCCAAAGAAAACGTTTATTTGTCGCACGGTTTTCTATGCTTTTTTACTTCCAAAAGCTAAAATTCGTTCTCTATCAACTACATCATCCAATACCAGAAAGTTCTGTGATAACTTATGAGGAAGTACTATGTCGATACAGCTTTTGAAATTCACTGTCCCCGGGGCTTTACGATATTCTTTATAGAGAGATTCGGTAGCAAACTTGGAATCTAAATCTTTCATGGAAGCCAAAGATTTATCAAAAATCTTTCGAACTAGAGTTAATTCTTCCCTAAGTCGATATTATTTATTTGAGCAGTAAAAATTACGGCTATTTTATTATTATTATATCTTCTTGCACTGCAGAGTGCATTTTTCTACTACTACTTTAATGTTAGCATAGTTAGAAGCACTGGTGTGCTATATTTGACGCAAAACCTCTAAATGCGAAATGTTAAAACCACTACACTTTCGAACAATACACCTCCACGTTAAACTAGCATCTTTGTTGTTTCATAAATGGGTGTGCTGATGGCCCAGATATGCTAACTTTGATGCCTCTTTGTGTTTTCAGGATCTCATTTGCCTTTACTTTGAAATTTTGCGACGTTAACAGCACATAACAACATCCTAAGCATGCATTGGCTTTATTCTCGTATATAAAGTCAATGCCTTAAGTAAAATAATTACAACAATTTCAAGCTGATTATTTATAGATGTAGAGAGAGGTAGGTGCAGGTATCTAACATTTTGGTTTTTGCTTATTTTATTTATATTTTCCAATTGCCTAAATTATTGTCTGCTTGGTTAGGGCTGAAGAGTGACAATGGGCATTTAAGCAATACCTAAATATAAAAATCGCATGTATATAATCGTATTGCCTTATAAAATACTTTTTACTTTCAAATATTTCGCTTCGATAAAGAGCTCTGTACACGATGTATCACACGTGTATCGTACAAAATTGTATCTACGATCGTTTAAGTTCTTATCCGAGTTATAATATAATTTACATTTTCGCGAAAAGATTACCTATCAAATATTTAAAAACAAATTACCTCTGTTATCTGTACTTACTATGCTATAGCAACCAAGTAACTATTTTTTTATTAGAAAACATTAGAAAATAATGCTATCAAACAATGTGTAGTTTGTCACAAAATTCGGAACGAGTTTCATACATTTACCGAAGTAATTTCCAATCTCCTGCCCAAAAAATCACGGCCAAAATATGAGTTGGCCTACTCTCGGTATCAGAAATAGTGTGAAAAAAAGAACATAAAAACTATCTCTAGTGAGAAAGCATTGTTAGCCTATTTTAATAATCTATCTAAAATCCAAAAACCGTCCTCTCTTTTGGCATACTATTCAATGTTACGGAGTAGGATGAAAAATGTGAATAAAAATAAATACTCGAATTTAATTGCAAGCTGATGATAACAAGTTTTTGTTATTGGACTAGCACGAGAATGTAGAAGAGAAGAGCTGACAAACTTACTCTTGGAAAATGTAAAAATGAAGATGCGTGTTTTCGATATGTAATACCATTCACTCCTTAAGGTAAATGACATAATTTCTTATGCTTGTTTAAATAATATTGTTTATATTATGTATCGAAACATTCCGTAGACAGACTAGTCTACATGTTGAGGTATGTAATTTTACTAAATATTTGCTTCAATTAATTTAAAAGTTAAATATTTTTATTCAGTTGCGAAAAAGCCAAAAAAGATTTTTGTTTGTCAATCTAAACGCAACAAATAATCTGGAAACATTTAAAAATAACCATTTACGAAGACAAAAATAGCTCGAGAGTTTTTTGTAACATCAGGAGACATTGAAGGTTTAGAGATTGTCCAAAATTTCACCAAGTTACGCCTTAGACACGTTGATCATGGTCGTTTTCTCCAATTCCTCTCCGTTTCATCAATTATCCAATCTAGAATAATATAATAATAATACCGGCCACTAATTTAGAAGGTCTTCTAAATCACTATTAGCCAACATCGGAGTGGATATTTTGACTGGAAAGAGTAACGGGGGATGGCGGTCAAATACAGTTGCAGAAGGATACATTGAGGCTTAGGAAGGAAACAAAAAGAAGACTGCTTTGAGTACACTTGGAAATAAAAAAAATGAAACAACTAGTATCCAAAAACTGAACTTATTTAATGCAAGGTCATCGCAAATTAAGTCAAGTTCACTAAGTACATCTGAAATTAATTTAAATAACTGCAATTGTTGTGTAATTAATATTTACAACAAATAGTTTGTAATGCTCTATTTTAAACAAAAATAAACGTATACTCTTTAATTCATTACCGCAGTAGTGTCGTAATATCAACATTACCTAATTAAAATCAGTGCGGTAAGGGCTTCTTATCTCACGATCGTAGATAATCGATATTTACGATACAAGTGAGTTAACAGCATCATTAATATTCCCGAAGTTCTACAACCTCTACACGCGTATCTTAATGAGGTTAACTCACATGTCTTGTACCACATCTTATCTACGTCTGACGCACGACTGTTAAAACATTTTTATTAAACAAATTTTTCAAAAAGGTTAAAACAAGCATAAAACACCATTCTATTAGCTTTTACCTGTTTAAACTTTAATCCTGCTACTCTGCGTTACCCCGGGCAATGTCAATTTAAGTAACATCTTATTAACAGTTTTAATTTCAAAAGGTTCCAAAATGGTGCAGAGAAAAGAATGTGCAGAACTATGGGAATGAAAAGGTATTTATTGAATACTTCGGGAAGTTATCTACTAGTTATAAGCCTTCATCTCTCTGGGCGTTTTATTCTATGATAAGAACAATGATATCTATTAAACTCAATATTCGTATCAGCAAATTTAGAAATTTAGTCGCCCACCTCAAAAACCAATATTACAATATTCCGAGTCTTTTAAACAATTAAGCCTACGGAATTTGATAATCTTTTAATATAAAATAGAAAGTTTACTTTCATATAACTGTTTTAAGAAAATAAAAGAAATGGATGAACCACTTTTTCTATTAATAAAACCAAAAAGAAATTCGATCTTTTCACTGTATTCCAATGCGCCATATTCCTTAATATGACAATTTGAAGAAAGGCTATCTTGCACTGTTGCCAAACTTACATTATTGTATTGTATTAAATTTTTCATGTTTGTCTCCCGACAGTAACGCGTTTGGATCCCTGTGTCGATCCCAAATATTAGACTTTCGCCAGTGCTGAACTTCGCCTTTTATATTAGGGCTTTAATGATGATGCCTACGGCGCCTAACCTGGTGCGAACCCATTACCAATCTACCTACACTAATCAACAGGCGCGTGCATCACTGGCGGAAGCCTAACATTCGACATCGGCACTCTGGGCCGATACCAATTGTTAGACTTTCGCCAGTGATGCCCTGCGCTGTTGTTCGTCTTTTAGGGCTTTAACGATAACCTGGTGCTAACTCGGTACCAATCCACCTAGTGCCTTCGCGCTCATGCTGGTACCGATCCACAACCCACAAATGCATTTTGTTTTTCTTATATAATTTATATAGATCATATATAAAATAAACTTGGCAACGTAGCACCCCCAGCACCCTGAATTTCCGTCCAATAGACGACACTCCCCTGTAATTATGTTTAAAAACGTTTAATAATGTCTAATGTAATAATTATTTCTAACTTTTAGTTAGAAATAATTATTTTTGTGTTATAAAGCATTATAATATAATCAATCTTTTACGTAGTTCATAAATTAAGTTTGTGAAAAATATATTATTAGGCGATACGCCAAAAACAAGTTCAGTACAACCTTCCGAAACCTTTGTTTTTTTGGATATAATTTGAAAAAGTGCCTCATCCATAATTTTTTTTGTATAGGAATTATTAAAAAAAGGTAATCTTTCAAATGTATATTTTAAATTTGTTAAATTCCATGGGTAAAATTCTTTACAAGAGCCCCACATTCCTTCTAGAAGCGGATGACAAACAATACTTATTTATGAAAGTAGCATTGATTATTGGGCTTGCAGGAGCTTGCAGGCGAGAGGAGTTAACAAATTTGTTGTTGGAAAATGTCAAGGATGAGGGGCGATGTTTTAATTTTTTTTACCGATAACGAAACATAAATTAAGTTTGTGAAAAATATATTATTAGGCGATACGCCAAAAACAAGTTCAGTACAACCTTCCGAAACTTTTGTTTTTTTTGGATATAATTTGAAAAAGTGCCTCATCCATAATTTTTTTTGTATAGGAATTATTAAATAAAGGTAATCTTTCAAATGTATATTTTAAATTTGTTAAATTCCATGGGTAAAATTCTTTACAAGAGCCCCACATTCCTTCTAGAAGCGGATGACAAACAATACTTATTTATGAAAGTAGCATTGATTATTGGGCTTGCAGGAGCTTGCAGGCGAGAGGAGTTAACAAATTTGTTGTTGGAAAATGTCAAGGATGAAGGGCGATGTTTTAATTTTTTTTACCGATAACGAAAACGAAAATAGCCAGGGAATTCTATGTATTATCTGGAAATATTCAAGGGATAGACATGGTTCAACTAGTTCGAAAATACATTAATCTTCACCCATGTAACATCGAGCATGGTAGGTTTTTCATCCAATTTCAAAATGGTGTGTGTATGAAGCAACCGGTTAACGTTAATTCTTTTGGATCCTTGCTAAAACAAATTGCTTTGTATCTGAAACTTCCAGAAGAATATACAGGGCATTGCTTCCGAAGATCATCTACGTCTCTATTTGCAGATTCAGGAGCTGACATTCTAACAGTAAAGCGTCATCGTGACTGGCGACTCAACACGGTTACGTAAAGCTACATTGAAAATTCTGCAGAAAATAAAAGAAAAATAGCATCCAAAATTCCGGCTGAAACGGGAGAAACTTTGGACGAGAACCGAAAATAAATTAAACAAAGTCATCATACGACCAGTTTAAATAATGAAAACAATGTATTGACTGCAAACGTGGCTGCATCGTCAGGAATTTATTTGAAATATTGCAAAGATTATACTATTAATATTCATAATAAATAATTTTTCATGTTTTATGGTTTTTAATAAAATAATTTTTAAAATTCTTAGTTTTTTATATATTACAGATTTCAACTTAAAAAAGAATGAATGAGTGATAATACGTGCGGTAATAAAAAGGAGTATGTTAATGAAGCTCTTAACTCACGCAAAATACGTGGGTTAAGAGCTTCTTAACTCACGGACGTAGATAAAAATAATTAAAATATTAATTTACTCACCCAAAATGGAGACCCACAAAAGCTGTCCATAGCGTCGGTATCCAGACTTATATTCAAGTTGAGTAGCCAGGTTTACTTCTGTAAATAAATAATTACTGTTTTCTATTTGTATACTAAATAATATAACCTATTATGTCATTGTGAATAACTGATCAGTTTCTGTGAATAATTTAAATTATGCTATTTTTAAAACCGCATATCACTGGTTTAAATTAAATAAAGTAAATCGAATGCGGTTTCTTTGCTTTTAATATATTATTATATTACTTAAAGCGCAGCCTTAATGTCTTAAAAGTTACATCACCTCCAAAACAGAGTGTTATATAATATCGCGCAAAGTTTAGAAAAATTTGTCTGACCTCCGGTTTTGAAAAATGTTTGTCGATAATTTTATATTTCGGGATAGTTTTGTCATTTCTTTGTAGTTTACCGAATAATAAAAGCTAAGATACCTATATGCTGCCCTAAGTAAAATTAAAAAGCCAAATTACAGATAATGCCTCAAAACGTAGACAGTAAATTCTGCTTTTTATATTTTGGTACATCCTGTTCCGCATAAAAGTATGTAACGGAACAGACTATGCCAATAGAACAGAGTATAAAAATTCTTAATTTATTTTTTTCTCATGACAAATGCTAAACATGAGTACTTCAAAGAAGTCGTTAAAGTAAAGCTATCTAATATTAGTTTCGAGAGTTTTTAAAATCTAAACAAAATAATAAATATGATTTATCTCAAACGCTATCTTCTAGACTGTCTGGGCAGATTTAGGTACAGATAAACCTTCTCAAGTGATTATCGTCTATGCCTCCCTTTCGGGAGTTCATGGTCCCATATGACCCCTGTTTCATGGGAAGCTTTCTTTGGCCCGTTTAATTTGAAGCAAATATTAATTGGACCATTTTATTTGGTTCTATGCAATGATAATAAATGATCAACTTACTATGTTAAAAATACAATAGAATATTTTATAATAGAATGCGTTTCAAAAATTCCATGTCTTTTCTGGAAAGCATTGTTTCCCTTCAAAAAAGATTGGCTGAGAGGGTTTTTCTTTGCCTTTCTTTTTTTCGCCATGGTCTTTTTGAGCCACAACGCTGATAAGTTAGTTTAAGTGTTAGACATTTATATAGAAGATTCTATTTAGACAGAAATGTAATATTTTTTTCAATTACATACACAAAGTAGAACTCTAGGCGACACCTATGAAGTATTTATTAATCAAGGGTTCATTGCATTTCAGCCAACCAGAGGCAGTTGTCAAATTAGGTGTCGATTTTTTTAAATTTCTAAAACAAGATTTAGTCTGTGACAAAGTTTTGTTTGATTCAGTTGTTTTCAAATTCTTCTTTTGTGGTGGTTTATGCGGCTTTACGTAACCAGCGGGTTATTAAAGTTGAGGGAAAATCAAAGATAGTATATTTTAGTTCTATGATTTATTTGGGGAGTAAATTATTTTTGAGTTAAATTTATGGTTTATTTAAAGATTTTTCTTTTTTTTTTCTTTTTTTTTGGCACTAAGTTTTGGGGATTTTAAGTAAATTCCTTCATTTTCTAGAATTAAATTTTTTTTTTGTTATTAATTTTAGGTATTATTTTTGTACAGTAGTTCACCTCTTTTACTTTTGTTAATAGATCTTTAAGTTGTTTTTAAAAAACAAATCTTTTATTTAAATAAACCACCTGCTAGTTAAAATAAATATATTCAAGAAGAAGATACCATCGTTATTGCAGTTTGCTATTGTTCGAGATATAAGTGGCCGCTGAATTGGTGAGATAAGATGTTTAATTAAATTTGTACTAACAATTATCTTTGATAACATTGTAAATTATAATTTACGAAGAAGCCTACAGAATACCTTTGATTTTTCGTATCATATCTTAGTTAATTTCAGTAATGTGATAGGGTTGCCCGCTATGTCTCAAATAAATAAATAAAATAAATAAATAATTTTAAATATAAATAACCGCTCTGTAACTCTGTTACAGGTACCCATATCTGTATTATCTCTGGAAATCCGTAATAGATACGAAAAAAAGGTTCATACAAAAGTTTTTTTAAAAATGTAATGTTTCCACGTATAGAGAGTATTCCAATTTTGGTGGGACGACATCAACTATAAAATTTTAAATAGGACACCCCGTAATTTTGTCCATTATTTGATTCCTTGTTAAAAATAAACATAAGTCACCAATTTAAACTATAGTTGATTTCTTGTAGTTTCCGAAATCATTAAGTTTATGTGTCATTTTTTGAAAAGTTTTCAAATCATTATAAAAAAAGTAGCAAAAACCTAAAATTGGGAGTTTGCATATGCGGAATACAAAAAAAATGTTTGTCTACATCTATACAGGGTGGACACACTACGAAATCAATCTTGCACCTTTTTAAAGTGAAAAATGTCGATTTTTTGAAATAGAACACACACTATGTTTTTTATTTATATAAATGATCATAAAAATACCTATTTTTATATATATATATATATATATATATATATATATATATATTATATATATATATATATATATATATATATATATATATATATATATATATGTTCTATACCTATACATACATTATTTCTTGAATATTGTGATGCTGCATACTCAAAAAAAACTATAGGAGGCCATGGAATGGATAATATTACTATTTGTTTTAAATATGACAGATTTTCAATTTATTTGTGTTTTTAATGGTTGTTGTTTTATTGAAATTATTTAAATTTAAAATAATTAGTAAAATGTTTCCTTGTATTGGTGTTTACTTGTTGTATTTTAAAAAACGGTTCAATATTCAAGTCAAGAGCGATTAAATTTGTATAACTGTTACATTGAAAATAAGTCCAGCACTCGCATTAAGAGAGTATCGCCGAATATTTCACATGGCCAGGATGCCAAGCAAGAAAATTTGTGGCATAATTTGCAGTGATTTGTCAGCTCATGGAGTTTTGAAATATAGAAAATGGGAATAAGCCCGTTCAATCGTCTCTGAAGGTTTTCAAATGGAAATTTTATTATATTTCATTGAATATCCTACCAACTCTTGAAGAGATGCACAAAGGCAAAGCTGATTATCAGACCAGACTGGATTTTTGTATGCAAATGATGGACCTACATTTTGATAGAGGGATTTTAAATAAAATACTTTAGACAGATGAGGCGATATTTTCCACTGCGGGAATGCATAACAAAAAAGATACTCACTACTATTCTGGGACAAATAAACATTTAGTAAAGCAAATTAAAATGCAATGGCATCAAAGTATTAAAGTATGGTGTGGTATTATAAATGACCGTAAAATAAGACCTGTGTTTTTTGACCACTATTTGAATAGACAAATATTTTTAAACCTTTTAAGAAGTCAAATTATGGAAAAACTCAATGATCTTTCGGAATATATTCGTGTGGATTTATTACATACTACTGTGGGGAAGATATAAGAGCATTTTTAAATGAGCAATTTAATTTAATTATATTTAGTAACGGTGAGATTCCATGCCCGCCGAGAAGTCCCGATTTGATACCCTCAGTTCATTTTTTATGTTGCACACTTAAAGACGTCCCTGTTTTTCTATTCTATGTAATCTCTTGTTATATGTTGATAGCTATGTTACTCAAAAAGTTTGTGTGGGTGTTAATTTTCAGTAATGGTTTTAAATTTAAAATTTAGCAATAAATAAACATAGAATAAAATTAAGACTTTACTTACGCAAATGGAAATATTGTCCCGTCCATGGCCTCCTATAGTTTTTTTTTGAGTATGCAGCATCACAATGTTCAAGGAATATTTGGGATTTTCAGTTAAATTTCTCAGTAACCATTGAATTTAGATATAGAACAAAAAATTTTGTATACCGTAGATGCATTGTTGCTTTATAAACCGGAAATTACCACCCAAACGCCTAATTTTAGATTTTTGCTATTTTTTATAGTGACTTGAAAAATAAAATAAAAATAATGACCAAAAACAGAGGTTATCCCATTTAAAATTTTATAAACAATATCGTCCCAGCAAAATCGGGACACCCTGTATACGGATTACGGATTTCCAGATAGTACAATGGGTACTTTTATGTGGAACATGGTGTACATATTTAGTACAGAGTGATCAAAAAATGAACTTTATCAGCTTTTAGGGAATTCACCATTTAAGATTCAAAATTTTATTATGACTGATAACTCGACATCTATCTAAATGTCGATGATTATCAATATATCGATATACCTATAGATACATTGATAACTATCGATATAATGGTAACTGTTTCGAAA
Organism: Kuschelorhynchus macadamiae; assembly: GCA_030620095.1. Lineage (NCBI taxonomy): Eukaryota > Metazoa > Arthropoda > Insecta > Coleoptera > Curculionidae > Kuschelorhynchus > Kuschelorhynchus macadamiae. The sequence continues at coordinate 678,181 of JAUTXW010004194.1, read as the reverse complement.
AAAAATTCCCGCCCTTTGTAGTGAACTTTGTGAAGTTGTCATTCAAAACAATTAGCGAAGAGATGATTACTATTAACAACCTCGAAACAATAACAGATTTTCAGAGTTCAGAAAATATGAGCTAATAAAAAAAATAGGATACAGTTTAACCTTAATTTGAGATGATAAAACAACATTATGCGACGCACTTTCTTGCTAGATATGATTATTATTCCGTCAACTCGACAGTATAAGTAATAAAACCATTTTATTGAACTAAGGATGAATACACAATAGACCTGCAAATATGGGGAACTCCAAGGAGAAATCTTTTCACTTACCTGCGTATTGTTCACTCATAGACCGCAATATTTAAATAAACAATACATTTAACCAAAACTTGACTAGATTTAATACTTAGTGCTGGTACTTATTATAGCATTATAATGATCTTTCTTTTATTTTCTTTAGTTCTTTTTTGTCAGAAGACGATGTTGTTGTTAAAATATATATTAAATATCGTTTTACCTTAGATTCTGCATTTTTAAGTAATAATTTGAAAAACACTTGTTCATTCATATTAGCATAAATAAAAAATTAAAGTTATAGATTATAAAGTTTTGTTACATGGGAATTAAACCTGTCTAGGGGTGTACTTTCAAAATCTAAAGAGTTCCCAAGCAGCAAGTGGGATCTTCATCCCTTAAACTTTTCCCCAACGGGCAATTGGCAGTTTTTTGCATTTTCCTCGAAAACCGTTCGTCCTGCAGAAAAAACTGTACTCACGATAAATGTTCGCTATAAAATTCTGCAAAGTTCTGTTACCTGAAACGTTTAGAATAGGGGTTTTCGAGAATTCAGGTGTTAAATTTCGGGGCGAGTTAACGAACACAGTAAATCACCTACCTTAGGTACGATTTTGGTACGTTGTGATTTCATTAATGTTGGATTATCGAAAAAGAGCTTTATAATGGTATATTATTAGTTAAGGTAGAGAAGATAGCTTTTATTGTTCAAGCATCACGAACGAATGGGAGGATACAATGCGCTAAGTTATCAAAGATCTTCGCTGCCGTGTTTTATATATTTTTTTTTCACTACTAGCGCTTGTAAAAATAAATAGGTACCTACCATTATTTTGTTTGTAATACATTTTTCAAAGTGACAGGTGATATCATATTTAAATTATCTGACAATTTTATTTCACGTGTATTATATAATAAACAATGGCAAGTGACACTGACAGAAAAAAATTAAGATATCTACCTAAGGATAGCAATGAATATTTCCCCCTCCCTGTACTGTAAGCAAGCTATTTTGACACTGCTTTGACAGACGTAAGTTAAAGTTACTCAACAAGGTATTGGTTGCCCTTAACGACTTACATTCCTATTAATTGAAATGAATATTAATGGTACAATTATTACAATTATTCACATTATTAACAAAATTTGGAAACACGTTTTCTCGTTTCTTCTCGATGTGTATTACATTTTCTGACTCCACAGATCCTTCATTTATAACCAATGTTTCTGTCGCTGTTGAAGCACTGCAAGAGGAGAGTTCTGGCTGGGTCTTATTGTATAAAATTTTATTCGCTACTTCCTTTTTATTATTGAGGCTCTTAGCTACGTAACTTTCCGCAATAGTAGTGGATTTTCATCCAATATGTTGCCTGATAGCTAATACATCAACTCCAGTATTTGCTAATAAAGTTGCCGACGTTCTTCTAAGTACTTCTAGTAGAGTGTCCAGTATACATTTTGAAGTTCTCAAACTTTAGAAATTTCGCAATTTTACTTGGAATTGACGAAAACGTAATTTTACCGCAAGGCTGGTTTAAGCACTTTCCATTTTGATATCCCATAAAAAAGCGCGGATTAATAGTCGTCATGTGGGATCGATCAATTTACTTTTGAATTATTTTGAAATGACAAACACGAGTGTCGTCACTTTTTGTTACTGTAAATGTACGTGAAATTCCATTTTTGGAGTCAGGAATTGTCACAATTATGACTTCTTGATTTATTTTAACATTCTCCATTTTTTTTTCACAGAGTTCATTAGAACTTCACGCTCCAGCAACTCCCATTACCATTACGACCTTAATCAATAAGTATATATCATCGGAGGCTTCAAGCATGAACTTATTCACATCTTCCCTGTTAAACACATTCGATTTTTTGAGTCTATAACAATTTTTCTTTTCAAAAATGCTCGAAGTTTTGGATACTTAGAAATATCTATATTTTCCTCTATAAAAAGGGTGGACTTCAACATCGAATACTCACGCCATAAGCTTGATGGGGACTTTAATATAGCACTTTTTTCGTGAAAATACGCCAAAAACAAGGTTTCTGAGACTGCAGTCGCCGTCTTGCTTTGGCACCAATTCTTAAAGGATTTAGATGCTGCTTCATATCTTTTTTTCGACTTTTCGGGTAGCAGAGATAAATAAGCAATATTCGCTGATTCCTCTATGTCTGAAACATCCATTTTGTCCACACAGAATCAAACAATTCGACTTCTTCAAACTTGAATGCTATGAATTGTCAACTTGACGTTGATAAAATAAAAACTGCTTATACGATACAGGGAGGGGGAAAAATGTTATATACTATATGGGATGTAAGTACATTAACCAGTCTCGAACTTTTTTGCCTATTGCTCGGGCGCAAACTCGTCCTCGACTGGTAAACACTGGTACTTACATCCCTTATAGTATAAATAACTATTTTTTACCTAGAGAGCAAAAAGTTACTTTTTATGTTTCTTAAATCGTCAATAATGATCGGTTCTCCGGCTAGGAGTAAAAAGAAGTTTTACTACTAATAAAAAGCACTCGTCTCCACACCACCACTAAGGTATAGTTACCGACGCGTTTTTTTTAGAGTGGTTTCTCCTAGAGACCTAATCTACTAAGCCGAAATAAATTTACAAATCGTCTTCTGTATCATCTACAATATCTGCAAAATTTGTATTGGTACAGGTATGGGCACGGCAATTTCTGCACATAGTTGTACAACGTAAGCCTGCCTTAGTATAGCTGCATCTTTTTCCACAACCTTCTTTGCAACAACAGGTTATTAAGTTTAAAATAGATGCTGGGGCGGGTGGCTCAGTGGTATAGACTGGTGACAGAACATCATGATTTTTTTTAGCCCCATAGCTCCGGCTGCAAATATTTCCACTTGAAGGTAACTACAACGGGACTGCTGTTGTTCTGCTGCCGACGTGGGAGATCATTTTAAAAGAGTAACAGCACTGTCCGATTGGGCAACAAATTTATTAAAATAATTAAGTCTTTGCTCACTTAGACTGCCGTCTAATAGTTTAGCCTTATAGAGCATCAATACAAATACAGTAGATACTACACAAAAGGTTTTTATGAATCTATTTTGATTGAGATGATTAGGATTGGAGGAAAGACCATCAAGGCGTCTGACTCTACATCAGTGGTGGTGTAAAACTTTTTATAAAACACTTCTTTACTTTAATTCAACCTTAATGAAATCACGGAGTTTCAAAACCTAAGATTGCTAGTTCATTATTATTATGTTTATTATTATTATTATATTCTGTTTGGGCTAATACTTGACATCCTGAAATTAGATGGTCCCAAGGCCAGCTTGACACATACGACAACGGGCATTATTAGTTGGAACTTTTATGATTTTTATAGTTTTTGTTGCTATGCAACCATCTTATATGGCCACGATGAAACCCTTGCTTTCGGCATAGAGTTGCCCTTTGACAAGCCAGTCTATCGATTCTTGATCCCAGTGCAGACGGGTATTTTTCATGCAACGTTTTGCTCAGCCACTTCCCTCTTGCTTCTGTAAGTGTTGGTACTTCTTTAAGACCTGGTTTTTTTAATACCAGGGAGAAGTGTCTATTATTATTATTATTATTGTTATTATCATCTCGACTTGTTGTCTCAAGTGATCTTCTCTTTTTTGGATTCAAAGGTAATATCGGGTTTGTTTGCGTGGATTGTTTTATTTGTATAGATGTCAATGTCCCAGTAGAGCTTGTAGTCTTCGTTTTCAAGTATGGATGTTGGTATATAATGGTAATAAGGGTCTGTGCTCTCCGTTAGTTTGTATGTTGTCGCTAATACTTGATGAACGACCTTCGCTGCTGAGTTGTGTCTCGCGGTGTATTCAGTTCCGGCCATTACTCTACATCCACTCGCTATGTGATCGATCGTTTCTCTCTGCTGATGACATCTCCTACACCTGTCGTCTTCAATGGTTGTGTCCTTGCTGGTGTGCTTTCGGTAGTTTCTGGTTGCTATGACTTTGTCCTAGATGGCAAGCAGGAAACCTTTTGTTTCGGAGAATAGCTGCCTTTCTTGTAACCACGTATATGAAAGCTTTTTATGTATGTGTTTTAGCTTTATGTGGTATCTGTGTCTTCCGTGAAGTGTTTTTTCAGACCAGGTTTGAGACAGGTCAAGCGGTGTATAATTCTTGTCTGCCTTCACTATCGCCTTGTAGAGGTTTGTTTGTTGTTGAAGAATTTTCTGAGTTCGTAAATTTGTTTTATATTTAGCGATTGTGTATCTATAATTCCCCTTCCTCCTTCTTTTCTCTCGATGGTGAGTCTTTCCTTGTATACGTTGAGATGTAACTTCCTATGTTTATTGAATTCAGAGCGTATGAGAAAGTGTATGTTTTCGATGTCTGTGTGTGATCATTTAATGATACCAAACGAATACGCAAGAATAAGTTATGGCGAGGGTGTTAATAGCTTTCGTTAGATTTCTAGAGTTCAGTTTTATTTTTAGTAGTTTTGTGAGTCTGGTTTTAAATTCCGTCTTGAGCTCTGATTTGATATGAGTGTGGTTAATTTTGATGCTTTGATGGAAGCCTAGGTATATGTATGTTTCTTCTTTGAGCATGTTATCTATGGTTTCATTATTGATTGGTTCCGTCATAGAGTGGTCTTTCCACTGTCCCTTGTTGATATGAAGTAGCTTGCATTTACTTATACCAAATTCCATGTTGATGTCCATGATTTTAAGGAGTTCCTTTAGCTGTGCATTTGTACTTGCGTATAATTTTATGTCATCCATGTACAAGAGATGGTTTATTTTGTGTAGGTTATTTTTTTAGTGTTATTGGAATCCGAAGTTTGTGTTATTCAGTGTATTTAAGACAGAAGCAGAACCACAAAGCGGTAAGTGAATCTCCCTGGAATACCTCGTCTGATGTAGATCTCTTCTGTTTCGATGTGTTCTTTTTGAGTAAGAAATTGCCTGATGTTTTTATTGACTTTGTACAATTCAAGCACTCTGGTTAGCCAACTGTGGGGTATCGAATCTAAGGCTTTTTTATAATCTATGTAACTAATATGAAGATTTCTATAATTTTTCCTGGTTTGTTCCATGATGACACGGTCTATAATAAGCTGCTCCTTGCATTATCGGCTGGTGTTCCTGCATTCTTTTTGCTCTTCCGTTAGAATGTTTTAGTGTGCTAGACGTTGTTCTATTGTCCTGGTAATTGTGGCTGTGGTGATCTTATATAGGGTTGGAAGGTACGTGTAGGTCGGTAATTTGACGGATCCTTATTGTCTAAATTTTTGGGTTTAAGGTATGTTATTTCTTGGCTGAGAAAACTGGGGAGTGTGCTAGGTTTTAAAATAATTTCATTAATTTGGCGAATGAGAGCTTCATGTGTGGAGGTAAACTGTTTGTACCAGAAGTTATAAATGTTATCTATTCCAAGACATATCCAGTTAGGCGTGTATTTGTTTCTGCAACTTCTTGTGCTGTCATTGCAAAGTCCTCTTGCTCCTCCAAGCACGTATGTCTGTCTTCTTCTGCTTTAATTTATTATTTTATATTGTTATTAAGTATTATTATTTACTTTTTATAATTTTATTTATATTTATTTAAAATACGTGTCATTTATTATTTTTCTCCATAACAAGAAGGTCTTATTCCAGGATATAGAATTTAACCGAATATTTAAATATTCTGTTAGGTCGCCATTTTGTTTTACCATTAACGATTCGCATTAAAATTTCACCAATTTTTTCTGTTTTAAACTTGATTTATGAAATAAATCATAAAATAAAATTTTGAATTGATATTTTAATAAGTTTTTTTATAGAATATTTTTTCATTTCTCTTACCGTTTCTTAAATATTATTTTGCGATTTTTTTTACCAAAACTATGTAAATTAAAACTTCAATATTTTCGTCTCCTGATGTCAAATCAATGTAAAACTCTAATATTGTTTAGTTAACATGTGGTTCTTAAATTTTAGCGACATAGGTTTGCCGACTTTTATACACAGTGTCCTAAAAATTAACTGCAATAAATTTGATCAAAAGTGACTTCTTTTAAATGAAACACCTTGTATATTATTGAAGCCTTGAATAGAGTGAACAAATTGAATTTTATTCATATAGGGTGTTTTTATAACTATTTTGAACCGATTTATAAGCGATTTTGTAAATAATTAGATACTATTAATATTTGACAAGACATTAAAGATCTAAAACGCCAAGTGTGCTATGATGTAACAACTGCAATACGTAACGATGGTGGCGTGACATGTCTCACTTTTTAGTTTATGTCAGATTAAGTTGGCGAAAATGGAAAATATTAGTTATTCAAATTTCAAATATAAATTTGTTTTATATTCACGGCGAGTGTCAAAGAATTGTTGCAAGAACCTGCAGGAAATTTAGTGCCCTTTTTCCGAATTGGCCGCCAATCAACCCAAGGGAATTTCTCAGAATTAAAAGTAACTTTTTAAATTTCGGAACAATGCAGAATTCAATGTCATTACTGCAGAAGAAGAAAATGAAATTAACGTTTTGGCGCATTTGCATGGCTATCCTCATGGTTCAATAACAAGTGTCAAAAATGATTTAATGATAACTTTATCATCAATATAGAGAATTTTACATAAATATAATACGCACGGCTACAAACTAATTACATTACAGGCTTCACAACTACTTGATGATTTGCGAAATGTTATTAATTCGTACACAGGAGGATCCAGATTTTCTGAAAAGAATTATTTGGACTGATGAAGCAAAATCTCACGCGAAGGAGTATTTAACCGTAAAAATAATAATTTTTGGGTTGCAGAAAATCCACGCTTTATAGAAGAAAAAGCTTACCAAAAAAATGTAGTTTTAATGTATCATGTTTGTTGATTGATAGGCAATACTCAGTATACATTTTTGACGAAAATTTAACTTTTGCAAAATATATTGAAATTTTAAGAAGGACCGTATATGAGCTTTTGGATAATCTACCGCTTATCGATTTGAGATATTGTTAGTATCAACTGGATGGAATTCCGGCCCATTGTACCCATGAAGTTTCAGCCGAGCTGTATGATATGTTTAAAGATAGGTGGATAAGATGTGAAGGACCATGTAGTTTGCCACCGCGATCTCCAGATTTTACCCCATTAGACTTTTTTCTGTAGGGGGGTAGGGTTAAAGAAATGGTTTATAAAACCGTAAATTCAAAAGAAGATCTAGATAATCGGGTAAGACGCGCTTTTGAACAACTTGATCCATTAGAAATTCAACGAGCTACTACTTGTGATGTGGTGAAATGTATTACTGATTGCTTACGTGCAAATGGTCAGCACTTTAAACATCTGACGTATTAGGTGAGAATTCCAAAAGTTTTACTTTATTGACAAAATCGGTTCTTTTCAGAACCACAATTTAAATTAAAAGAAAATCGTTTGCCATTTCGTAAGCTGTGGTTACATCATAAAAGACCGGCCGGTTGCAGAAAGTCCAATTAAAGTTTAACGGAATGTCAAATTTAACATCGAGTTCCTAGATTTCTGTAAACAGCATGTCAAATCCGAAAGCTTGATTAAACATTCTAAACAGCAATAAGTTTTGTGCAACCGGTAATTAGCGTTTTAGATATTTTATGTCTATTTCTCGAATATCAATATTAATTATATAAAATCGCTTATAAATCAAAAGCAGTTCAAAACAGATATAGGAACAGCTTATATGAAAAAAAAAAACAATTTGTCCAATCTACTCAACGCTTCAAAATTTTACAGTGTGTTCCATTTAAAAAAGTCACTTTTGATCATGTTATAAAATCTGAATTGCAGTTTTTAGATATAAAAGTCGGCGATCCTATGTTGCTAAAATTAAAGTACCACATGTTGGCTAAATAATATTAAAAATTTTCATTGATTTGACATCTGGAGACGAAAATATTGAAGTTTTAATTCACAGAGTGTTGGTAAAAAAAAGCTCAAAATAATTAATATTTAAAAAACCGTAAGAGTAATGAAAAAATATCCTGTACAAAATAAAATTAGATTCTTTAGCAGAATCTAAAAATAAAATAAACTGCAGGGTGTCCTATTTAAGATGTCAAAGTTGGTGCCAGTTACCAGAGATTTGGCAACACTGCAAACTGAAAATTTTAAATTTGGTTTTTTTTTTTCGTTCTCCAGATACTTCTAACATAATATCGAGTATGGAATACCCTGTATATTGATATCAAAAGCCCATTCTCAATCTAAACATAGTAAAAAAGATGTCTGAGATATTCTTTATTAAACTTGAAGTTTGCATTATGGTACCACAATTGTTCCGCTTCACGCTATTTTCAAAGCGTATTATCCCAGAAACGATCATATTTCTAAAAAAAACTAAAAGGATGATTATTGCTTATACATAATTGCTTTATCTACAATACTTTGGTAGATATTGGCAAACGAATTCTAACATTTTGCATTTTTTTTAAACTTACCGAGGATCTAGCAAATGAAATTTTCGATAGTTCAAAAAAACGTTTAAACTGCTACAGTAATAATAATTTTTCTGCGGTTTGACCCTCCCGATGCTCTAACATTCAAATTGAGCATCAATAATTATATCTTTATTTCAGCATTACCGAGAGAAAAAATATGCATATATTTGTAAGAAGTATGTATGAAAACATATTTAAAGGTTTTAGTTGTTTGAACTTAAAAATCGTATGTAATAAAATAATCGAATAAATATAGGAAATTTATTTTCAAGTATAGTTACCTGTGAAATATTACGCTTTAAAGCCGGCACCCAGGTAGGTCACATAAACAATGAATAAAAAAATTACTGTAAACAGACGCGTCTGTAAATCGCGCTGGTTGAGTATAAACTAATCAAATGATGAACGTTGGCACTTATTGTTAGGAACAAAATTAAGTCAACAAATCTTGGCTACCGAAATAAGTGGGTACCTACTTATTGTTATCTCAATTAAAATATTTAATTATTTGCCTTGGACTTACTGATAATTTAAATAAATTCACTAAATATGAGTGCCTATTTGTTTTTTCCTAAATAGTCAATCCCTAGGTACATCATACTTATATTTATGAAGCAGTACCAAAAATTTCTTAGACATATACTTATTACTAAGAACCGGATTGTATGTAAATATATTCTTGCATATTTTTAATATATTGGCTATTTATGCATATTTCTAACTATTTTAATGTGAGAAAGAATCCGCTAGTAGCTGAAGAAGTGGATGTACAAAATAATATTTGACACAGTATGGAATAAAATAGGAAATAACTTGGTTTCCGCCGATGAAACTAGTGATTTATATGGCCATCATGTAGCAAATTTAGTAGCTTGAATGTTGGCTCCTAAACCTTCTTCACCCTAAATACATACCTGCAAGGTTCTCAGGAAAACTAACTTTTCCACAAATGCAAGATTTGGGTATGATTCTATCAAGAAATTATTTCCAGATTCCTCCAAAGATGTAAAAATATGTGTTTTTTGTCCCGTGCACCTTCACACACGATTAAGGCTGGAGTGCTTCGTGGCTGTGGATAAATTAAAAATACCTTTTAAAATGTGATTAAATTTAGTCACTTACAGGGAAAAACTTCTAACGTTGTCACATGATTAAATGCGAAACTTTTTTAAAAGCGAAAATTTTAAAGCCATCAAATATATTATTTCCCGATTCAATAGATGTGAGGCCTTATTACTTTCTGAGTCCAAGAAAGCAAGTAAAAGAACTTATTGTTTTTACATTGATTTTCTGAAGACCGCTATTTTGTACCACCATGTTGAATTCGATCAGTTTATCCCTATATCGCCTTTAATTTTTTTGCAAAATTTATAGTCCTTTAAATACGAAAATTTTTACATTGGTTTTTTAAACATTTTATTTGGCTGCCATTTTGTTTGGCCATTATGAATTAGTACCACAGTTTTACTAGTTGATCCCGATACCACAATTAGTTATGGCATACAATTTGAAATCAATCTATTAAGCAGTTTTTTCTGGTTGAATTTTTAAATAATTTATTAAGCCGCCATTTTGTTCCGTCATGTCGGATTCATACCAAAATTTTACCAGTTGATTCCAACATAATACTTAATGTTTTTGCAAAATTTGACATAAATTGGATAAGCAGTTTTTTAATAATAATTTTTTTAACATTTCACTAGGCTGCCATTTTCTTCCGCCATATTGGATTTTTACCAAAATGTTACCAGGTCATCCTCATATAACCCTTAATTTGAAATTTGAAGTCTGAAACGTGAAGATCTGAAAAAATCTCGTAGGGTGATTTTTTTCACGATTACAGTACTTTTTTTCTACAAGAGAATTAAAAAAGCACAGACAGAAAGTAAAATTTTGGAGAACCCAGTTTCAAATAAGAAGAGACAATATGTCAGAAGCCTCCCAGAATTTTCTCGAAAACATGCAAACTGAATATGTCCTTTTTAAATGATCGTTTCTTATTTATTATGCGTATTTTTGTCATTTCTAAATGTTACGTATAGTCCAAGAGGCCGCTGCATAATTTTGAGATGCATCGAACAAATAGTTAATAATAATAATGGTTAATATGGTAGTAAATATACAAAAATAGATAAAACCGCTAGTTTACCGAACTTTTTCTGTCGAGGTATATACAGTGTGACCAGCAAAGTCGCATCATATAGAATTTCTTTTAATAAAATTGCCTTAAGTAAAATTTGAGTTGGCGACAAGATTTTGTTCGAAAAATAAATGCCAAAAGATAATGCAAGTTAGGTCACATGGCTTATCCTACTTATCAAATTTGATATTTTTTGGTGAATTCTAGAGGACTCTATGCTATTCCTGATTTTCCCAAAAAAAAACTGTGAATTATTTGTGTAAAATATTTACCTAATAATGATTTAAAATGTATATTGATTTGATTTAATAATCAGCCTAGAATAACTTCTACTTTAGAATTAAATTTTTATGTTGAGGTGTAAACATTTAGTTAATTTTATTAAGCCTCTTCATTACTAAGTTTCTTCGTGATTTGTTCATAATTATATTTTTGTTATTTCCTTTGTATTTTTAGCAAATAAAGCTATTTATGTTTTCTTAGAATGTCAATTCAAAAAATAATAATATTATATAGTATTTTCTCTTAAGCACATAGTTGCAAACAGTAATGTATTATATCATTCTCTACCTCGAATAACTATAAAGCAAATTTAATTTTTACAACAAAATTATGCAAAGTACTTGCCAGAAATACCATTGTGGTGTTTTAGAATAACTACACTTTCGGTCAAATAAATTCTATTGCTTAGAACAAAAGCTTTCACGGATGTGGACAATTATCATGATCCTTGGGATTAGACCGTGTCAAAATGGAATCACTTTCCGACGTTTCGCCTTCGATTTCACGAGGCATTTTCAGGGATCTTCACTTCACGAGATTGGAACACTGAATGAGAGATTTTTTGGTTACTGAATATATTAAATATTCCGAAAATAGGTACAACTCTGTGCCGACAACAGAACAAAAGACATGCCGGAACAGGTAGGTATTTTTACCATAAATATCGAAAAATAGGAATATGAAAATAATGATTGTTAATTAAAATAAACTGAGATGGTTAAATTGATTTTAAACAGTTAACAACTACATTTGCAAAGGTAGCAGAACAAGTTACTTAAAAACAAAATGTATAAAGCCTACCGAAAGATAAAATTGATAGATATTATGCTTAACCCGCCGATATTAGGAACACTTACCTTATGTAGATTTTTCACTGATTTTTACCAGTTTATCTCTACGTAACACTTGATTTTTGTGCAAAATTTGAGATAAATTTGGTTATCAGTTTTTACTTCCCTCGTTAAAGGGAAGTATTATAATCGTAAAAAATCACTCTTCACGATTCAGGGTCCCTAGATGACGAAAAACATGTTTTCTCAATTCCGTTGGTCTGTCTGTCTGTCTGTCTGTCTGTCTGTCTGTCTGTCCGTCTGGCTGTCTGTCTGTCCGTCTGTCTGTTTATTCACGGCGTAGCTAAAAGCTACTTACCACTCTTTCAGGTTTTATTATATATTTTCACGTTTAGAGTTCCTAGAGTCCCTAGATGCCAAAAAATATGTTTCATCAATTCCGTCGGCCCGTCTGTCGGTCTGTCTGTCTGTCTGTGAGTTCGCGGCTTGAACTAACCCGATTGACTTCAAATTCTGACAAAAAGTTAAGAGTCATATGGTGTGTGAAATGTTAAGAAAAAATATTATGAAAAATCTACTCGTCGAATTTATTTCAAATTTTGCATAAACATCAATTATTATGGTAGAATTAACTGGTAAAATTTTCATACGAATCCAAGATGGAGACACAAAATAAAAACATAGATACTACTTAATGATTGCAAATTGTGTGCCATAACTAATTGTGGTATAGTGCTTAACTAGTAAAACTGTTTACTAATTCAAGATGGTGGAACTAAATTGCGGCCGAAAAAAAATTTTTGGAAACGTGAAAAATGCACCCTCTAGATTTTACATATATTCACGTTTTAACCTCACTAGATGCCAAAAAACATGTTTTATTATATCCGCCGGTTCGTCTGTCAGTCTGTCTGTCAGTTCGCGACATAGCTTACCAATAATAATATCAGGATGACCTGGTAATATTTTGACAAAAATCCAATATGGTTGAACAATGTTAAATGTTAATGTGGTTTATTATTTGGGGCTAAGATCCAAAAAAAAAAACAAATCTTTTTTTTAATTGTCGACGTTTCAGAACTTAATTTGTGCATCCTCAGGACACATATATAGATCCTATATCCTGCATGAAACCCATATTATCAGTCTTTACTTACTCCGTAGGTCCGCAGATATTTCCTAGATATTAAGTTTCTAAATGGTTTTCGTTAACAAACCTTTTGTTGTTATATTACAGTGGTGTATTATTTGGGGTTAGGGTCCAGTAAAAAAAATGTCTACTTTTAAGTAGTCGACGTTTCGCAACTTTATTGTTGCATCCTCAGGACACATAGATTCTATGTTCTGCATGAAACCTATATTATCAGTTTTTACCTACCACGTTGGTCCGCAGATATTTTCGAGATATTAAGTTTCCAAATGGTTTTCGTAAACGATCCTTTTGTTTTTATGTTATAGTAGTGTATTTTGAGGTGTTAAAATCCAGTAATAAAAACAAGTCTTTTTTTAAATTGTTCGACTTTATTGTGGCATTCTCAGGACACATATATGTCCTGCATGAAACCCATATTATCAGTCTTTACCTACTGCGTTGCAGATATTTTCCACATGTTAAGTTTCTAAATGGTTTTCGCTAACCATCGTTTTGTTGTTAGTGTGGTGTATTATTTGGGGTTATGCAATATCTGCAGACCAACGAAGTAGGTAAAGAGTTTGTTTTGGAGATATTGGTTTCATGTAGGATATTAAATGTGTCCTGAAGATGCAACTATAAAGTTGCGAAATGTAGAAATTTTAAAAAAAGGCTTTTGTTTTTTTACTGGATCCTAACTCCAAATAATACACCACTTTAACATAACAACAAGAGGATGGATAACGAAAACCAGTTAGAAACTTAATATCATGGAAGTATCTGCGGACCAGCGGAGTAGGTAAAGACTGATAATATGGATTTCAATTTAAGATGGCGAAATAAAAAGGCGGCCAAATAAAATTTTTAAAAAATCAATGTAAAAAAATCTTGTTCAATTGATTTTGCAGCAAAATTATATGTGAAAATGACATAAACTGGTACGAATTCAATATGACGTAGGAAAATGACGACATGTGTCAATGTAAGAACTACTTATTAAATTTATTTTATTATGCCCAAAAGTCAAGTGTGGCATAGGTAGAAAGAAAATGATAGGAATGATGGAACAAACAAAACATATAAAACACAGTATATATGTGTTACACATACAAACAGTATGTGTAAGACATATATACTGTGACTATGTACTGAACTAAATTGGGTCACACTTCTCTATTCCTAACAAATGGAAAAAATTATAACGAGGGAGTTCCGGGTAAAGAAATTTACCGATTTTTTAGTAATAATTGTTTAACATTTCTCTAGTCCGCCATATTGGATATTAATAATATGTTACCATATCATCCCCATAAGACTCTTAATTTTTTATCAAGATGTGAAGTCAATCGGGCAAGTAGTTATTTAGCTATGCCGCGTACCAACAGATAGACAAATCGATAGAATTGATAAAATAGTATATCGTGTAACAAGTGCGTGAAAGAATATCACATGAGTGTATAAAAGCCTTCACGCACGTGTGCACATTATACTTTTTCTATAACCGTAAATAATACAAACACAAATTAAAGTTAAAATATTTAATTTTCTGCTTTATAATAATAGTAAAGTGTATCTAAAGTCAATTGAGACAACATAAAAACTAAATATACGTCAACAGTCGGCGGTTTCTTTGTGAAACATTGGCGGCGTAGAAGAAATTTTAACTTATTTTTTTGTAAACCGATTAAATCAATAAAATTAAATTTATTTGATATGCGTGGTGTAGTAAATTGAGCGTACACCAAATTTTCCGCTGTCTCAATTTAGTTTAGATACATTTTATTTATTAATTGTCACACTGTTTATACAGTGTTTGTATCGGCACTCTGACAAATTAAAACTACGATAACGATACAAATTTCGATGCACGGCCGCCTAATAAAATTATTACCGGTGCCTAGAATTAATGGAAGTCAATACATGGAGCCGATGTCTAAATTAAATTCATTGTATTTCAGGCATCGGTGTTTAAAAACAATCTTTAGCTAATACGATCAATGTGTGAATTAGGTACAGTCGTTGAAAAACATATTTTTTGGAATCTAGAATCGGTAAAACGTGAAGATATTATGGTTTTTTATTATGGTTCGTTTATCATAATTTTGTTGCACCTGTTGAAAAACGTACGCCTACTCCTAATTTTTCTGAGGTCTGTCGCACCAGTGAATACTCCTTTTTTAGTCCCTGAATTGTGTATAAGGGTTTGAACAATGATATACGAAAAGTTCAGCCAACGATGCTCAAAAAATGTAGCAGAAACATTTTTAGCACTAAAGAAGCTCATTAAGTTCAAATAAAAGTGAACCGTTTTTATTTGTTTCTAGCGAAAGTGAGAATATAGTTGTTTTTGAAAAAAGGGGACAATTTTGCTTAGATGGTACTCGGTTTTTTGCCAAGTTAGCATTCATGGTTTTTCAAATGAGCTTTATGTTCCGTTATTGTTTTGTTTTTTACCAAATAAAAGAATAAATGCTTGAGTAATTAATGGGTGCAAATCGAAGAGTATTCAGCTTAATATATCTCAAATTGTAAACGACTTCGAAATGAATATCCATAAAGCGGTTAAAAAAGTCATTTGTTGCAGATTTCATGCGGCACAAGCCTGATGGTAAATATAGAACATTCGTTTAATTGAAGAATATAAAAGTAAAGCAATTGAAATTGTATTGTGGTTACGCAAGACTTTTGCATTAACATTTTTAATCCAGATGAAGTCGCAGAATGTTTTGTTTTTGATTTAGAGGTGGTATCTTGTACCCATAAAAAAAATTAAAAATATTAAAATTATTTAGCACATTTTATATATATATATATATATATATATATATATATATATATATATATATATATATATATATATATATATATATATATATATATATATATATATATATATATATATATATATATATATATATATATATATATATATATATATATATATATATATATATATATATATATATATATATATATATATATATATATATATATATATATATATATATATATATATATATATATATATATATATATATATATATATATATATATATATATATATATATATATATATATATATATATATATATATATATATATATATATATATATATATATATATATATATATATATATATATATATATATATATATATATATATATATATATATATATATATATATATATATATATATATATATATATATATATATATATATATATATATATATATATCAATATATTACTGTTTATAGAGAAATTGAAAGAATTTTTGGTTGAGACATATCAAAGTTCAAAGTGCATTTACAGGCAAAAATTCACAATATCAAATTCCGCCAAAAATGTATTTAAAATCCATTAAACAATAAATACGATAAAAAATAAATTAGCCGAAGGCACCTCATCAAATGTGTTTCTTGTCATTGTGCGGTTCGTGAATAAACTTTAGTTGAGTTACAAAATGGAATCACAAAAACAACTACTCCGCTGGCTAGTACCACGACCGGCATTGAATTACATTGTGACTCCTGGCTTTCGTTGGGAGCATTAAATGATAGTATGTTTTCATTCCAGGTACACAAACGTCATAACAAGAAAATGATCCTTGTTTGGAACATGTTCTGCGTCACAGCAGACACAATGATCCAGTTTAGTCAAACGAATCAGAAAAACAACTACTCCGCTGGCTAATACCACGACCGGCATTGAATAACATTGTGACTCCTGGCTTTCGTTGGGAGCATTAAATGATAGTATATTTTCATTCCACGTACACCAACGTCATAACAAGAAAATGATCCTTGTTTGGAACATGTTCTGCATCACAGCAGACACAATGATCCAGTTTAGTCAAACGACTATCGCGATTGCGCTGTAAGGCAAAGGCACAAAATGGAATCACAAAAACAACTACTCCGCTGGCTAAAACCACGACCGGCATTGAATTACATTGTGACTCCTGGCTTTCGTTGGGAGCATTAAATGATAGTATATTTTCATTCCACGTACACCAACGTCATAACAAGAAAATGATCCTCATCAGAACATGTTACAAACAAGGATCATTTTCTTGCTATGTCGTTAGTGTACGTGGAATGAAAACATACTATCATTCAGTTAAGTTAGTACATTTTAATATAGTTGGTTACTTCACTTGTTTTAGTTATATTGGTTCGCAATTTATTTACCATTTTACATTTATCTTATCATATAATGTTATTATAATATATTTATATTATATAAAATTTAAACTATATTTGTATAAATTCCATGATTTTATTTGCCATTTCCCTAACTGGATGTTCAAATATTAAAAATATTGATGACTAATCTTGATAAATTACAGACTTTTTTGGGGCATTCACATGAGATGCTTGATAACTGCGATTTGATACTGATAAAGTCCCTTACTTTTTTACTTTTTATTACCCCTACATTAGTTCAATATTTCGTCCTTATATTACACTAAACTTGCTTTTTGTGCCAAGCTTAAAGCCAATTACATATATAGCTGTTTGACGTTACTGTTTTTTAAAATGTTTAATCAGTTCGTCGCGTCAAAATTGCCGGATCATTTCTATATCATGCCTAATTTTTGTGCAAATTTTGGTGGACGTAAAATTAATAAGTAACTTTTAGCACTATTTTAATCAAACTACGCTTTTAGGTAA
The DNA here is from genome assembly GCA_030620095.1 of Kuschelorhynchus macadamiae. Classification (NCBI taxonomy): domain Eukaryota; kingdom Metazoa; phylum Arthropoda; class Insecta; order Coleoptera; family Curculionidae; genus Kuschelorhynchus; species Kuschelorhynchus macadamiae. The sequence goes on along the minus strand of JAUTXW010004194.1, from coordinate 660,418 downwards.
TATCAATTTTGAAACACATGTTTAATGTATGTATGTCACTCGATTTTTGAAGTTGAGGTTATTTCACCCATTTAGGATCATCCTATGTTGTGAAAGAACTATTATGTAAGGAAATTTGTCCGATATATCTACTTCTTTTCATCTCGCATAATTTACTGTATCTTCGTCCTTGTCTCTCATTATGGGAAGCTAACATAGATGTAGCTGTAATCGCTCTCAGCACTGTTGCCTATCTGTCTTTTATTCTTTAAAGTTTCTTTTTATCTTCGTCCTGCTCACTTTTGTTTGTGCGACAGGAGAACTATCATTTATTGAAATAATTTAACTTGACAACCATGACGTCCGTTGCGCGTCGCCCGTGTCACATCTGGATATTTGAAAATGGTCGCCTTGCTCCTGCTTTGGATTGTTTTACGGTTCGTTATGTGTTTTATTCCGTTTTCTCTGGACAATTTTATTTAACTTTGTATACTGTTAGTGTGTATATTATAAGAGTGTGTGTTTATTCATAGACAATGAAAAGTAACAGCGGAATAAGCAGTGAGCAGTAGATATTTAAACCTTCGTAATTAATATTTTAGGCAACACGCGACCGTCCTTCCAAGGCCTGATCATGAAAGCTACCACTTGCCTTATTTTTGGTGCGCATGAGTGTCTAAATTGCACTCTTTTCCTGCAAACCTTGAAAGGTATAATATTTATTTTGCTAAATCCAAATTCACCTAAAGTAATAATTTAAAATTGGGAAAGTAAATAAACTTACTGAGAATGCTTAGTTGCAGTAAATAAGTAAAGGTATACCGTCAAAATAAAAATACCAAATATTTTAGTAGGTATTTAAATCCTATTTTTTATATTTCTAGATCTAGGATTTGGCAAGAAGCATTGGGCTTTAAGTTCGTTTTGGAATTACCTAAGAACAGAAAAATATGCAGTAAGCATTTTGCCAGAGATGCTGATTTAGATTTATTATCATACAAACTTCGAAGAGACGTAGTTCCAATTTCCTTTGTCAGTACCTAGGACAATGCTCCATCTAGTTAGCAGGGTCTCATTTGGTGGAGACTTTCTAATAAATTATATTTAAAATTTTGGGTTGGTTTCATTGAATTAAGTATACATAATTTTAGAATACAGTAAAGAAAAGAAAAGCGTTTTGAATTTCGCGGGCAAAATGCAGCGTCAACCTACTGCGTCATCTGCTTTCACTTTTCGTGGAGATAGAATGAGAACGCGAAGTAGCTATCTCTCTCGGATGATTTATTAACCTGCGAATCTTAACTTGGTTGTTTCTGTTGGCTCTAGATACCGCAACACGGTGTCTTCCATTGAGGAGGAAAAACGGTATTTTTTTACTTCCCCCGTATTTCTCAAGAAATTCAAAATAGCCAATCGATGTATTTTAGCTCGGAGAATTCGAAAATCGTATCAAAAAAATAATTAAATGAGAAACAAAAGACTTACGCCAAGGATGATGCGTTTTTTAAACAGAACAATCTATATATTATTACATTTTTAGGTTCTATGGTCAGTTCAGTTTTTGATTTATTGATGTTTGAAAATTGACATTTCTGCTTCTTTGAGCTGTCATAGCACCTAGACGGTTGGACCTAGTGCAAAATAACTTTCACATTCCGATCTAAGTTTTTCATAAGCTATCCTATGATGCCACTGAAACAAAAATCGGAAATTATTTTGCATATACCTACATGTAGGTAGCAAGTTATTTTGCTCTAGGTCCACCCGTTCAGGTGCTATGACGGCTCAAAGAAGCAAAAATGTCAATTCTCAAACATCAATAAATCAAAAACAGTTGAAGATAGACAAAGAGTACTCTTATTAAAAGACACCCAGAGAGAGAGAGAGAGAGAGAGAGAGATTAATTAGAGGCACATCAACCCAGATGATTTTTTAGTATCTTCAAAAGGGATAGTTAGTAATGTTTCATTGCTTTGTTGACCGAATATTTACTTCTTATATTGTATCATAAAGGAATGATTTTTTAAAAATTCGATTATTAAATAAGTTTTTTTTATATGAAAGTTTATTTTTCAGATCGCCTGTAATATCCAATTCTGTTAGTAGATCTATGTATTTTGTGCAATTGGTGAATATGGTTTTAATTGTTAATTGAATGTTACATTCCTGACATATTGGTGGTTCTTGTTTCTCTATTAAGTATTTGTGGATTAATAGGGTGTGACCTATGTGTAATCTACTCATGATGATAGAGGGATGTCCGGATATGTTTTCGATGATGTTGTTGATCGTTCGATTTTCGTAAAATGAGTCTTTAATATTGTGTAATTTGTTATCTTCTGTTAGAAGGTCCCATTCTAATCGTATTAGGTTTTTTGATCTAGATTTTGTCATTTTGTGTAGATCTTCTATCCAGAACAATTTGTTGATTGTTATGTTGTTTATGTTGTTGGCCTTTGCTAGGGTATCTACTTTCTCGTTGCCTGGTATTCTTACGTGTGCTGAAACCCAGATAAACAATACTTGTTTCTTTTTTATATATATTTTATTCAATTTGTTATGTATATCAATAGCTGTAGGATGCGATGGAGAGTATGTCTTGATTGATTCGATTGAGCGTAAAGAATCTGTTACTACTGCCCAATATTGGTTACTAGTTGATAGGGCATAACCTATTGCGCTTGAGATAGCATACAATTATGTAGAGTTTCTATTCTTTGTACAGAACCGCAGTGGAATGCTGATCCCACTTTATTGGTTGTTTTTAAGCCATCTGTATATATAATTTTATAATAAGAGTATTTTGAGTTTAATAAGTTAGTAAAGGTTCTTCTTAAACAGTTGCTTGTATATACGTTTTTAGAAAATTTCTGCATAGAAAAATCTGTGATTATAGGGGGAGAATTCCACGATGGAAATAAGAAACGGTCAATTGTGTTCACCTGAGGATATGGTGCAATTTGAATTCTCTAAGCGAGTTTGTGATATCTAATGATGGAGCTGTAGGTAATGTTATGTAAAATGATGTATTCGTAATTCAGAAGTCTGGCAAGGAAATGTTTGTGATGGATCTGATCTATGGATTTCCTGAATTTTAGGCATCTGTATATTTCATTAGGTGGTATTCTCTGCGATGATATAATGAAGGGCATTCAGATTTACAATATAAACTAATCATGGGACTAGTGCGAAATGCCCCCAATATCTAATCTCTTTAGCTGAGATGTTCTAGCTGAAGAATATACTTGGCAACCATAGTCTAATTTGGATACGATGACTGATTTGTAGATATTCATCAGAATGGATCTGTGTGAACCCCGTTTTAGTCCAGATAATGTTTTGATGATCTTGTGGTCAGAGAGGCATTTTGTTTTTAGGTAAATTGTGCAATGTGAGCTTTCCAATTTAATATAGAGTCAAATATGAGTCCTAGGAATTTGAAGTTTGGTTGATTTCGAATTTGGTTTAAGTTTAACTGCAAAAGTGAACATAGGCTGATTTAGTGGTGGAGAAGGACATTCCGTTGGAATTTGCCTAATTAGGTAGATTTTCTAGACAGTTTTGAAGTAGGTATTCACTATGTTTGTAATCTGTTGATGAGTGGTATATTAGGATGTTGTCGGCAAATAATTTTAAAGATATTGGTGGTAGTACAAAGTTTGTAATAGAGTTCGTTGCTATTAAGAATAACGTTAGGCTGATAGGTGATCCCTGTGGAACACCGAAAAAAAAAACACTTAGAATTGACCATAGAATCTAAAAATGTAACAATATATAGGGTGTTCCGTTTAAAAACGCAACATCCTTGGCGTAAGTATTTTGTTTCACATTCAATTGTTTTTTACGATTTGTTACGATTTTCGTATTCTCCGAGCTAAAATACATCACTTGGCTATTTTGAATTTCTTGAGAAATACGGGGAAGTCAAAAAAAATCCGTTTTTCCTCCTCAATGGAAGACTCCGTACCTAGAGCTATATTTATATAAAGTCCTACGCTATTGGTAGGTTTTGTTACGCTATTTTAACCAATCATGTTAGTTTATTTTCATTTGAATCGAGATCGCGAGTGTGGAGATAGCTAGAAACACCTAATTTTTCGATTTTCGTTGTTACGGCAATTGGATAGGCTTAAAGAAATTTTTTCTTTGTTTTTTTATGTTTTTACGACACTGACAAATTAATAGAAACAATTCAACGGTAAAAAAACAGGTTTATTTACAAATAATTAGGAATATCACAGGAAATATGGTACGTATACGAATACTGTACAATATTAGAGCGTACAATCTAAAAAACACAGCAATAATCGACGATCAACTCGTCAATCCAGCATCTTTACACATTCCATAGAACACTGAGTGTTTGTTTTCCAGTAAAGCAACGGGTGTATCAAATTCGGCAATTTGTCCTTGGTCCAACACCAATACCCTATGGGAGTCGATGATAGTGTTCAGTCTGTGAGCTATTGTAATCACTGTACATTCGTCAAATTCAGTTCTTATTGTTTTTTGTATAAGATCGTCCGTTTCTAAATCCACTGCAGCCGTGGCTTCATCTAGGACTAAAATTTTGGTTTTTCTAAGTAGAGCACGTGCCAAACAGATTAGCTGACGTTGTCCGACGGAAAGATTGACTCCACCTTCGGAGACTGAATGGTACAGTCCAGCTGGTAATGCTGCAAAAAATATTTATTTTAATATTGAGTTCTAGTTAATAGAAATGTGTGAATTCAACAAGAAAGACTGAGTAAATTTTCAATTGAATAATATATGTTACTAGCCCTTGCAACACGAAAAGCTATAAAACTCAAAAGTGGTAACAATATTGGTGGGTTAATTTGACGAGAACTGATTTAAGTTAAAATCATGGACCCAAGTAACAAGAATACGTTGATTTAACGTCAACAAATGTCAGCCTTAACACATAATTAACGTCAAATAGACGTTGATTCTTAAATCAAGTGTCACTGTTGAAGTTGAAACGTCAAAAAACCTCTCACTTTAATTTTATTAATCAATAAAGCATAAATATCAGATAATAGTTAAGATGGATTTATGTATCATTACATTTTCTTTATCTTTTTATTTTTTTCTGTGACAGTAATAAGAAGAAGTTTTGTTTTGTTTTAGTGCTTAACTTGGTCGATAAAGTTCATTTATTATTATCTTTTACTGCTAAGCATTATAGTTTGACGTTTTTACGATTTCACCCGGTTTTTTTTTATTGGAGACTACTTAATTTTTAGATTAATTCATTCATTCTGCGTTTGTTTCTGCAAGGTAGGTACATTAAAATTAATAAAAGTCAGATAATGTGGAAAAAATATTGCTAAATGTTACAGAAAAAGATAAAGAAAAAGTCATGTTACATAAACCCTCCTTTTACTGATTGCAGCATCAAATCGTCTAAAGGTTAATTATGGTCACTACGCGTTTTATAAGACAGTTTTCTCCGCGTGCGTCTCTACTAATTCACTTTCACAATTTAAAGAAAAGCCATAACAAATAGAAATTCCTAGTCATAACCAATCACAACCTATCTTTTCGACGAACCCGAAAGAAAAATATAGAGTATGACATCCGCTACGGTTCCTGATTGGTTTATTGTGATCTGCATCTAAAATAATAATCTAGAATGATATCTTTGTCACACACATTGTTAAACCGTTCTATATATTAATTAAAGTACATACGTCTATTATAATACGCATTGAACTTAGAGGGTTTCAGATAAAAGTAGACGTCAAGAATGTTGATATAATATTATATCTTTCGCGCAAGTTCGAAGGTTTAAAAATTGAAATATTACATTGAAAATGTAATATTTAAATAACGGAGAATCGTAGGTCATTAACGTTACTTAACCTAAAACGGGATTCTCTCGAAATGAATTACTGCTTATTCTAACAGTATTGTAATGCCCCTAATGCATTCTGATTGGCTAACACGAAATTTTCCTATCCATACTAGGGCGTTCTACGTCCTGTAGGGGAACACCCGAGCAGCTTATCATTCGGATTGTTTGACATATAAAGGTAATGTTTTGTTTAGTATTACAAACATTGACTTATGAATCAAAAAAGGAAATAAAAAGCACATTGACAATGAATTGATTAGCGTTTTGCGGCAGGAAGCTACCGCAGTAGCAAACCCACAAGAGTCTTGGCCAACCGAATGCAAATATGAGCCGGAATTGATTGTTCCTACTGTTCGTTGGAGTGATAACGCATTATATAATGATTTGTCATACCGCTCAATCGTATTGCCGTTGCCACGTCTATGTTATTTTCCTTGTACAAAAAAATGGTCATTTTTTATTATTTATTATGGCATTAATGATGGTTTATGGCATTAATGAGTGTTTTATCGACGAACCTGAGGCTAAATTTTGTTAAAAAAAAATAGAGACACTTTTTTACATCACCCAAAAAGGGCCTAATCACGGCTAACCAAAACGCAATTCGATTTTTAAAATAACAAATACAAAATTAAAATGCTAAATATGTTTTCTGAGTAGGTGACACAATCTAATCTAATGGATTCATGGTTTGAAAAGAGATTGTCTGTGGCTGCTGCTATCAAAGGTTGTCTCAGTTCGCTTGATCATTTATTACAGAATTAACAATGATACAAATTTACATATTGATATATTATAGAGTAAGATTTTTTATTTTGTTAATAATTTGCCTTATTTAAAAATACTTAACTTACATGAAACGAACTCCTTTAGATGAGCCAGCTCCACAGATTTCCAAATTTCTTCGTCGGAATAATATTCAAATGGATCCAGATTCATTCTCAACGTTCCAGAGAACAAAACAGCGTCCTGAGGAATGATTGTAAGTTTCGATCTCAAATCGTGAAGACCTATTTCTGAGATATTTACTCCATCAATCGAAATTTTTCCTGCACTGGCTTCAATAATCCTGTAATATAAAAACACATTGTAGCTCATAAGCTATGCTCCAAATTAAATTAAAAATTGTTTTAGAAATTAATAACTTTGTGTTCCACCTTCAAATTTTTAAAGGAATGAAGGGTTTTAAAATTTGACAAAAGAATAGCGAATATCAGTTACCTAAACAAACATAAAGTCAAACTACTCTTCCCAGCTCCTGTCCTTCCAACAATACCAATTTTTTCTCCACCGTTAACAGTAAAATTCACTTGTTTTAATACTAGAACCAGTCCTGGCCTATATCTGACAGCGTAGTCCCGGAATTCCACATTACCTTGATCAGGCCAAGACTTCCTCGGTTTCTTCTCTGGAATTTCCCACGGTCTTTCCTGTTTCACTTCGCTGTATTCCTTAATACGTTCGACCGAAACTATGCTGGTTTCAGCATCTGAGATGGTTCGAACCCACATGTTGAGTGCTTGAGTTATCTAAAGTAAAAAATATAAACACAGCTTTTAAACGTTAGAATCCTGATTATCTTGAATTAAGAATTAATTATAATAATAAAACATAATAGTATAAATAATGATATAATATAATAATACGCAAGTTAGTTTTATGAATATCGTGCCCAAAGGATATTTTGTCAAATAAATAATTTTGCTGTTTATACTAAGGATTTTGAGTGCAAAATTATACATTTGCAAAAGGTACTTATTAAACATATTAAGCCATCTTGATTGTTTTAGAAATGGGGTAATGCCATTTCATCCTTCTATATTAATATTAAGCAACAATTACAATTTTTTTATTCTGTTTCAATCAGAATCATCATGGATGAAACACAGAATCACATAAAAGTGTTCTAAAAAAAATTCTAAATTACTAAACGGTAATAATAATTTTTGGGATAACATGCTCTTTAAAAAGAACGCGGTTTAAAACCTAACATAAACTTCAAACGTTAGTAGTATATGTAACTTGAGTTTGATTACCAAAGAAAATTACTGATTATTTAGTCAGATTTAGTATAAGTAAATGGTTTGATGCCACGTCAAAGAAGTGAACCGTGAATGACTTTATTAATTATTGGTCTTCAACTGTTTGATGTTAAAGGAAAGAAAGATATAGTAAGAAATAATCCGAATAAAAGTGAGATATACATTATTTAATAGGTTTTCAAGCTAGAAATATAAATTTTATACACTTAATAAAAAATTTGAATACTGTCTGTCATAAACAATTTGTTCACTATGATCAGGCAAGAAAGATTGTAGGACATTGCAAGCCTTTGTGCTAAAACCGATAAAGTGAAAGAAGAATAGAGTGCAAAATCCTGTGGTTAAGCATATCGAACAAGTGCAGTCACTTTGTTATCATCGGCGGCTCTACCAATATCATCAGTTATGCGTGCCAAGACGCTCTTACAACTATGTTTGGCCCTAAAACCTAAGTTACTGTTAGAATTTGACACCTGACAGGAATAGTTCTCATTTGATAATCCATAACTTTTTCGAGTATTTTAAATACCATCGGAGTATGCTTATTGATCGCAGAGGATTAAACTTTATGGGATTATTTCGGTAACCAAACCTAATCTAAACTTTTTTCCATAAAAAATAAAAAAGGAAAATAGGATGACTGACAAAATGAATTCGTTAATATTATGTGTAACAAAAGGACAGCAGAGACAAATCATCGTTATGCTAATCTTAGTTACACCAGTTGCTTTAGAATTAATTATTTTTTAATATAAAATATTTGGTTTTGTCTGACAAAGTAAATTTAAAAAGTTTTTTAAGGTCCTACCATTTCTTTTTTTTTTATTTGAGTTTTGAAATTGGGCAAGTAAGATCTTAGTTCTATTTTCGATATTTGTAAATATAATGTGTATAAAGGAAACTGTATTATTGAATATACGAGTAGGATCTTAAAGAAAAGTTTCTGCTAAAACTTACTTGTAAAGCATAACTGACAGACAGCCCAACCATGGCAGCGTTCAGATCCTTACTCAGCACTGCGAAGAGCGCAGCAGTTAAAATAATAATATTTCCGAGTCCCTCGAGGCGAACTGCCAACCACCTGTTGGCAAAATTTGCCGGATACATACATACCTGGTTGGCGTCGATTTTATCTTCTGAATCCTTAACGAAGCTTTCTTCACAGCTGCGAGAAAATAGTACTAAGCATAATAATTACTCTCATCATGGTAAGTCGAAGGAAAGAATAAAACATTTGCAATGTATTCTAACATCCACTTATCGTTACCGCATTTTACTTACAAATTCTAAAATTCTAAAGTGTATTAAAAGATGGAAAAATGTTAAACATGGTAGTATTAACAAAGTTTGTATTGATTCTGGATAAGAATTCTATTGTCGGACTTGCATTGTTATTAATTAAAGTTATTCACAATGATTCTATTAGCAATGTATCTCCGATCGTCGTAAGTATAAAGTAATGGGTCTAAAATTACGAACTAATATACTAGTCGTGTGTTATGATGTGTGAAAGTTCAGGTGTAACAGCGTGAAATATTAGTATGTGAGAGTAAGGGGCCTGCACACATCTGAAATATCGATACAAGGCTTGCTAACGACTTTTTAGACAATTGGACAAAAATAAACAAAAAAAATAACTAACAATTGTTTCTATATAAGGTATCCCGAAATAAAGGGTCAATATTTTTTAAAATAAACATAAACATATATCGAAAATTGCTTCCTTAGGGGGCTACAGCCCCGAGAATGAACCTTTTTGAAGATGGTTTTTCCTAAATATTTTCGAAACGTTTAAAAACTAGGATACAAAATTTGGCTATTTGGTAACTTTTGAACGCTTGAATCGAAGTTGAATCCTGAAACCAAAAATGTCAATAATAAATCCGGGACGTCCCTAATAGACAAGGGGAGTTTGCAATTTACAATTCGAAATTATAAAAATTAGAGTTTTCCAAAAAGGAAAGGTTCTCTTGATATAATTCGTTAGGCAGGATACACCGCTGATGAGAAAAATTGATTTGAAAATTATCTAATATAAAACCTTTTTTTGTAAATAATTAAATCATTTTGTTTCTACTCTCAAATGAAAATTTGTGTCTTCAATGCCATGTAAGACAACTTTCTAGAGTACCTTTCTTTACTAAAAATCCTTAAGCTTTTGTAATTTGAAATAATTGTAAACTGAAAAATTTGCGCAGAAAAATGCTAGGGCCTATTTTCCCTCTCCTCCATCGTACATTTTGTAAAATCCCATTCGGGACGCCACTGATTTAATATTGATATTTCTGATTTCGGGATTAGACTCAGTTTATAAAAATTACCAAAATAACCAAATTTCATAATTAAGTTTTTAAACGTTTCGGAACTATTTAAGAGAAACCATCTTCAGAGGGGCTTATTTTCGGAGCTATAGCCCCCTAACAAATCGATATATTCACATGAAATTTTAGTTTTCTTTTATGGCATAGATTACTCTGTAAAATTATTGACCCTTAATTTCAAGACACCCTATATAATTGTTAATCTCTTGAAATGTGTAACACATGTGTGGAATAACCGTTTTTTATTTCAATACTTAGATTGAACAATCTACCTGAGGAGGCATTGGGTAGGGGCCTAAAACCCACCATACACAAACATAGAGCCTGAGAGTGGCTTTTAGTTATATAACAGATTACATGGTTGTTACTTCTGGGATATCAAAAATAACAATGCTCGTATTTTTTATTAATTAAGTGGCACATGATGCAGCAGTTTAAGGAATGGGTGTATAAGGGAGGTATTTTCATCGTTGACAGAGGCAAGCCATTGAAATTTTACAAGTATTGAATCTAAATTTGAAATACTTCCATTCCTTACTACGGGACAAAGCAATACAAAAACTAGGCCAGTATTTTATGGTATGTAAGATTTGCCAACCAGATATCAAAACCAAATCCGATATCCTTCCAATATACTTCTTCAAATAATAATGAATATTACCGAAAGAACTTTGATTACAGATAATATGTAAGTAAGTCTTTTTATAAGATTTTTATGTTTGTCTATTACATTTGATTAATACTGAAAATCTATTTTTATTTTTTCAGTATATCATTGTATATTTTTTGTTCCATTATATTTAACTAATACTTAGAAACTTTATATTTTTTGTATATAACGATTTATCATATCACGTTCAATAATTTATTATTCTTAAAGCTCGCTACCATTATTAGTTGATTCGTCCATTCACATAGTGTCTATTTTCAAACATTGAAACGCCTCAGATCCATGCGAAAGTATTAAATAAAAATAGAGTTTAAAATATTTTTTTATTCTTAGATGTGAAGCTTGTATGAAATTATATACTGCTATTTTATTAACTTACTTGTATGCTCGGATGACTGCTGTACCAGAAATAGTTTCGCCAAAATGTGAGTATACTGGAGATCTGGAAACAGATTCGAGACGTTTTATTTGTCTAGTAGTCGATACAAAATACCTCTGGATGAAGATATACAGTGCAGCTACTGGGATTATGACAGTCGTGAATAACGGAGTGGCGTAACAAATTACAACAATAGTACCCAAGACCTGAAAATATATAGTCAGAATCAAGTTTAGGAAACTAACATTCTCACCTTCTAAAATCAACATTTCGCAGTCAACTTGCATAACGAGTTAGGAATATTTGATTTTTTTTTAATCAGCTAATCGCGCATGTTAAGTATTACTTTTAATAACAACTCATATCTGGATACTTCTGAAAATATGGCACTATAAATTATTTCCCATTTATTTACTCACCCTTAAACCAACGAAGAAGAAATTATTAAACTGAGTTGGCAGCCTCATATCTACACCGATAATATCGCTAGAAAATCTTGCCAAAATTCTTCCAGAGGGAGTTACGTCAAAGAAAGCCATCGGGAGTCTCATTACAGAGGTCATCAGTGTACGGTGCAATTTGGCTGCAGCGCTAGTCGTTCCTTTAGCCCAGAGTATGTTGGCCATAAATATACAGAACCCTGAAGAAATAATTTCATAAAAATAAATATAGAAAATTTTAGCTCAAGATGTATTTACTCCAACATTCCCGTACATTAGGAATATTAACTTTATAACTTATAATAATCTAACTCTGAGGGATGCTATAGAACAGTGTCGAAATATAAGCGTTTGATTTCGATATTTGAGTATTTCATTTCTTTTGTGGAGAAAGCATTGTCTCTAGTAGTACTTGTTTACTTTTTGTTTTTTGTTTTGTGTAATATGGGGGTATTGAGGTAAGTTTATAATTAAAAACTACTTGAGTAACAGATATCAAAAAACAAGAGTATCAAGTAAAATTGTATTGACAAGTGTATTGATATAGGTGTTCCTTAAGGTAGTATTTTGGCCTCATTATTTTTTAATTGGTCTATAAAAGATATTTGATCAATTTTAAAACATTGCCGTATTCAATTATTTGCTGATGACACATTATTTTATATACAAGATAAAAATTTATTAGCAGCACACGAATTTATTAATTTGGAACTAAATGTTTTATTAAATTGGCTTAAAGTAAATAAAATAAAATTAATTCTATCCAAGACAAAATGCATGGTTTTTGGTAAAAGTTTAAAGACTAATAACTTGTATATTTCATTAGAAGGGTCACATTTGGAAATAGTGAAATATTTTAAATACTTAGGCATAAATATAGATGATAGAATAAATTTTAACTTACATTTTGAAAAAATTGTTAGTAAAATTGCTGGTAAACTTGGGTGTTTTAAAAGAATTTCTTCAAATTTAAGTTTTTCTCCAAAAAAATTATTTATATCATTATGTATCCACATTTTCTAAAAGGTCCTACATTTTTGTATTTGGTAAACGAATCAATATTTGGTAAATTACAAATTTTACAAAACAAAGTCATGCGGATCTTAATGAATTGTTATAAATATACGCAAATTAATTTAATGTTAAGAAAATTAGAACGGTGAAATGTTCGTAATTTAATTTTTTATTTGATTCAAACTTTTATCTATAAAATAAAAAATAATTTATTGCCCGATAATCTAAAAATATTTATAAATGAAAACTGTGAATAACTAATTATCAAACAAGACAAAACAAAGACTTACATTTAAATGATCTGTTTAAAGAGATTGCCTATAAATCAATTTTTCATAAAGGGTCGATTCAATATATTAAATTTCCATTTAATATAAAGTCTAAGAAATCTTTTAAAAAATTTAAATATAAATTAAGGATTATTTATTCAAAAACCAATTTTGAAAGCAGCTAAGTAACACAAAAGTATGGTTTCTAAAGCTAGTTTAGAGTAGTCTATAATATTTAGAATTCTTTGCTTTAAGATTGTAAATTGTAGCATTTATACTAGATAAAGAAATCAACTAACTAACTTCGCTTTGTAAAAGTTTCCTGTCAGAAAGCTATTTTTTCAAAGCTGTTGGATATGTCCTAAAATGCGAACAAGCGTGATCCTAGGGTATCTAGCTCTGGGTTGGATGTTTTCTCTCCACATCCAACCCAGAGCTAGATACCCTACCACTCGGCTTTAGAAAAAGAGATGTATGATTGATATTATTTAATAAATCAGTATATTTATCAAAAGAATAGCGCGTGCATCTTCCTATTTTGGGTTTTGAGTATTTACTTTAGGTTATAAAAACTTGATAGCCTTAGATTAGGATATCTAGAGATGAAGGTAATTATCTGAGTTGTCCTCGCTTCTGTTAGATATTACCGCAGATAACTAGGTTAATTTTCGAGACTCAAGCCAAGTTTGGATCTACTGTAAATCGCGATGCCGTTTATAATAGAAAAAATCTTTACTGTCATCAAGATCAAGTTTAACGACTTTATTTTTAATTTATTTGTTCACGTAATAGTCTGAGCAAAATATATTGAATAAAACCTTAGACAAGAGGATATTTGATAATATTTTTATCCATCCCATTTGGATAATTTGTACTATTTGGCCTGCTTTGAGAAAATAATATACGCCCAATTTATAACCAAAGATTCTTTCTTAAAAGATTTTCTTTTATTGCAACACCCGCTAAATAATTCAGGGTCTTACGACAGAAGTGCTCCTATTCATTTGTTTTTTTTTTAATATTGTTAATATGATATGAGATATAAAGTAGAATAAGAAATTATCTACGAGCCACTTGCTTCTGAAAAAATCTCAAAAACATCACAAATTCCGCAAATGTACTTTTCTTTTGTATGTTTATTCTATGTCCTTTGCCATTTTTCAATCATCCTTCTCCTAAGCTCCTTTCAAATTCCTTTACTAATTCACTGGCCAAAAAAAAAATTTTTTGATGTAACACAAATCAGAATAGCATAATCTAATAGAATGGACCTATCCAAATACGAAAATGACAAATAGAAAGTTGTAGCACGTAGGGTTTTCTTGTTAGAGTTTTAGAACCAAATCGAATGTTACGATACTTAACATCTATAGAAAAATGATTTCAGAAAATTCTTAACCCTGTTTATTGACTATATTTACAGTTTTCGCCTATTAACCATACCATATATCTAAGAGAAACGCAAACGAGAAAAATATTAACTTAAAACACTAACTAAACTTTATTTTTTCCGTTTATGAGGTGTCCTATCTTCTCTGTTCAAAAAAAAAACAGTAGTCACCCATCATGGCTGGATCCCATCGTCCTTGGTACCGAATTTCCATTGTTCTGATATCTTGGTGAAACCTTTCACCCTGCTCATTACTAATAGCTCCCTAATTTTAGGAAAAAATGACAGGTGGGATTGGAGGAAGTGAATTTTTAATGACATTCTGGCACCAAGCGCTTTATGGGCATCTAAGAGTTCATTAACTAATTGTTCATAATTTTCATCCATATTGTTGCCTAAAAATCCTCTTACTACATTAACAAATGAATTACATGCTCTGAGTTCCTGCCTGGTAAGCTTTTCCGTAAAATTGACATCGTCCAGCAATTTTCTGATTTGTAGCCCAATAAAAATGCCTTCTTTTAATTTGGCATCACTTAACTGGGGAAAGACTTGTCTTAGGTATTTAAATCCATCACCATCTCTATTCAAAGCCTTCACAAAGTTTTTCATCAGACCAAGTTTAAGGTGAAGAAGAGGCAAAAGGACATTTTTGGGATCAACAAGAGGTATAAATTTAACATTTTGAGATCCCGGTCTTTCTGGCCAAATTTTTGTTACATAATACTGATTTATTGCACGACTGTCCCATAAACAAAGAAAACAGCAATATTTTGTAAATCCCCCTGAATCCAAAATCGTGCGCATATTTTCATAATTTTCTTTCATTGCAACTGAATGAGCAACTGGTATAGAGAGTTTTAAATTTCCATTATGCAATAACCCAGCTTTTAAGCTATATTTAGATGAGTCTATGAATAATCGCCACTCACGGGGAGAATGTTCAATATCAAGTTCCTGTATTAAACTGTCTATATCAGTACGCGCGCACAACGAATTTTCCATACTGTAGAATTCAGAAAACATAGCATTTCTTTTTCTGAAATTCGTAATTTTTGTTTCTTTGGCCAATAGGTTCCATTCCTTAAGACGAGAACCCAGAAGTTCTGACTGTTGCTTGGGTAACCCCAAGTCATTTAATTCACTTTGAACAATCAAATGTGGCTCGCCGGAACTGGGACCTGTGGTAAAAGTGGGATCGGTGCACTATTCTTCTGAGTTGCCTGATGACGCGTTATTTCCATTATCTCCCAAATCAACAGCTTGCCAATTTAAAGGCGCAAACGGCACTGGCAAATTTGCATTATGAGGAACAGGTCGTATGGCAGATTGCAAATTTGGATATTCTATATTGTGCTTTCCATTTTTGGAATAACCTTCAGTCTTTGTCAGGCAAAAATAACAATCGTCAGAACAATTGGTAGGTTCTCACCATACCATTGGAACTGCAAACGGCATACTTTTTCTCTTTCCCTTTACCCACTGCACCAATGATACACTACAACTATGTAACACAGCACACATGGGGAGCCCACCGCTTATCTTGATCCCCAATTAACACACCAAAATATTTAAAGTAGGCTTTTTTTACATTTTCGGAAAATGGCCTTGCTTGTGATTTCACCAGAAATTCTCCACAAATATAACAAAATATGTCAGTCATCTTCACTTGCTTATCGATACACAGAGAACCACTCAATTCGAAACTCAACAGAAGAGTGATGTTTAACGTCTTATGTTGTAAACAACCCAGTCTAGGTAATTTTTCCGCTATAAAATGGACCCATTTTAGCCGCCCCACAATAACATTGTTTACCTGCCAATATAAAAGGTTCTAATTAGGCTATTAAAAATGGTACGTATTAGGGCTTTCCGAATATTTTTTTTATTATTGGGAGGGTAATTCCATTGTGAAAATAATGAGCTGGCCTGTGTTAGAAAAATCTTGTCGGCCAGTGATTACTAGTCTAGCATGAATTTCAAACACATCCCTATCTCTTGCTCTCCGTCCTAAAAAGATAAGTGAATGGTTCTATTTAATTATGCTACATTTATTTCCTGCTCCTACCCTTGATTGTTACAGATTTGGTTTTAAATATTTACAATACATGTGTATTAAGATTTTGTTTTTCAGATAATGCCTAGCGTTATCTTTGAATTTATCACTATTAAATTAAATCTCTTCCGTTTTATTTAGGCAAACCTGTATAGCTTGAAGCTCTTCATCTAATGTCACACGTACTGCAGGCAATCTTACTCCACCAACACTTCATTCGTGGCTCTTACTCACAACTCCCCGCACAATGCTTTCATCATCTTCTATACTCCATTTTGCGGTTACTCCTCGTTCCCTTTCCTTTATTCCATTCATTCTCTTCTTCTCTTTTATCCTACATCCCTGCTTTTGTGCTCTGTTCACCTCATAAATTTTAATTGCACTCTCAATCCCTTCTGTCGTATTCCTCCTATACCTAAATTCTCACTAACTCTCACAATGTCACACCATGCGTCGACATTGATTAACTTTGTTGCTGAAGTTTCTTAGATATTGATTTGAACTATACTTTTGAATTTATTTTAGGTCAAAATAAGAAAATCGCTCCCGGGCTTACCAAAAACGCAAAAAAGTTTTCTTTTGATGCATTTGATACATTAGATTTAACAATCGTTTTCAATTTTTAAAATTTGGGTAGTATTGGTTCGGGATAATTAAAAAAACATTACATACGATCAAGATTTTCTCTAACTTATAATAAAATTGATTATACATCTTTCCAAAAAAAAAACAGAAAATACAATTTACCTTGTGCCAGTCCCAAAACTGCGTACACCCATAAATACATATTCCTTAATGCCTTGTCCACTTTACCATCCACAATCATATTTGGGTCCTCTGTCCACATTCCCAACCATAAATTAGATCCGATACCAAATCCTTGGAAACCTATGTAGAATAAAACTGTTCCGAAGAATATTATTAACCCAATAGCGGCAAAATAATATTTGTACACTGTAAGTTTGACATTTCCTTTCTCTGCTCGTTCGATTTCGATAAGTTTCCCTTTTCCCTAAGAACATACAATAACAAAATTAATACATGGAAAAATTGTGAATAATGAAGAAATAAATCTTGCATTTGAATAAATGAATATATACCACTTTCAGCTATAGCGGCACTGTTTCGTAATTATCAAGTTTTGTTAGTACCTTAAGTAACTTATTTGACGTATTTAATTACCTACCTTTCTAAATTTCTCATCCTGCAACGAAATTTTTGAGCTTTTATGACTAGCTTTCTTTTTTCCGTTACTTTTAAGACTTTCGATCGACAAAGTTCTTCCAAAGCCATTCTCTAAACTGGTAGAACTTTCAGAGATATGCGACCTTTGCCTGCTTATTTTGCGTTTGAACTCCGGTGCTAAAGGCGTTTCTTCGACTAGCTCCTCGAGTTCCTTTAGTTCTAAAAAGAAGTAAAAAAATCCACACATTATTTGCTAACCAAACTGAAAAGTGAATTACTAACTAAACCAGTAAACAGAAAAACGTATACGTACAAACGGATAAAATTTAAGTTTTGATATTTTTAATTAAAATCGAGATAACGAGTTACGGTTTTCCACTTTGTCTAGTATTAAGTTTATGGCATAGAAATTTTCAACAAATCTGTGTTGCAGAGTGACATGCAAAACCTTGTTAATTTCTTCTTTTTGTGATTGTGTCCTCAGTTTTTTAATATGTTACTTTTTCTTTTTGTCGGTGTTTCTAAAACAGTATGAAAATGAAAACAACTATTTCATTAGCTAAAGTTGCGGTTTATTATCTTTGATCCTTTTTCAGAACTAAACTGTAAAAATGTGTAAAAACTAACCCAGGAAAAAGTGTAACTAAATCCAATTTTTATAGACATAAAACAGTAGGTATTTGTCATACGTAGCTTGCAACGCAACAAAATTGGCACTTGAATGTAACAACCAGAACACTTTTAATTATTAAATGCGTTTGTAGGTGTGTAGTTTGTAGGCTAAAAACGATATCTTTGACCTTCACATTTAACATCCAACAAATAGTTTCTGCCATATTTTATAGACATTTACTATATTCTAAGTTACATATGGTGACCCAAGATAATCTGTGGTACATCCATATAGTTGCTTTTATTAATTGAAAGATATCTGGTAGAGAATTAAATACTTAAGTTACAAAGTACTAAATTAAAAAGATAAAGTTGTTTATTTATTTAAATTTTGATATAATGTAACTATAGATATTACTTAAATTGGCTGTGTCTGTTTTTTTTTATTGATAGTGTTACGTTTGTTAATAAAAATTATTTCCGAAAACAGTCAAGTAGTATTTTTTAATTAATAGGATTCATTGGTAGTACTACCTAGTAGTTGAGGGAAGGTCTAGACACGTGACTGGTAGGCCTATAAGACTCTTTCAGTCTACCCCAGACCCTACCTCAACCACCACCCGCTACCAGATTTCAATCCTTCCCAATCCCTGTCTTTCCTATATAGGTCTGGATATCTTTTCAGGATAGTCCCTTGACTGCATCCATGTGCAAGACCGTAGTGCCAAAAATAACCTGGCGTAGTCTTGCTCGTGCTTCACACCTGTACGTTGCAGTTCTTAGTGCGCCTATTCGTCGAGTGCGGTCCTTATCTGCTGCCTAGTAATATCTAATACCGGTTCTGGTCGAATATATGTGATGGCGACTCCGAGTATAGCAAGCTCATCTGCCTTCTTGTTACCCTCAATCCCACAATATCCTGGCACCTAAACCAACCTCACTCTCTTACTCCGTGCCAACTGCTCCAGCCTATCACCACATTCTTGAACCAACGCTGATCTCAACATGGATGAGTATATTAGATTCCGCAATTTTGAGGAAATGACTAGGTCTAACAAAACACTGTGTATAACAAATTTCTTGTAGTCCTCTGCATTTAGATCCTGCGAGCCATAAAAGTTTGTACTTAATGCTAGAAAATGCCGAAAAATGGCAACTAAATATCTTATTTCTTTTTGAACATATTAAAGAAACTTAAATCTTCTTCCAAAAATTTGCAACTTTGTTCAGCGGTTTAGTTGGTCAATCAGGTGAGTTGTAACTTACCTTCTTCGTCTTCGACATCATCTCCAATATGCTGTAACAAAAATTCTGCAAAAGCACCCTTCCTCGACAACAATTCCCTATAGTTTCCGCTTTCTTGAACCTCTCCATCTTTCAGTACAAAAATTCTATCGGTTTTAGGCAAATACATCACAGCATGAGTAACTAGCACTCTGACTTTTCCCTGGAGTAATCCATTGGGACCGATAACGTGAGTGAATATGTGTTTGCCCACGTGAGAATCAACAGCGCTCAGAGGATCATCTAAAAGGTAGATTTCGGCATCATCGTAGACTGCCCTGGCTAGACTGATACGTTGTTTCTGACCACCTGATAAGTTTATGCCTTTTTCACCTAAAAAAATCAACTCGCATTATCGATCATTCTAAATCATCAAAATGATAAAATGTAGATAACTACCCTATACTGGTTTTGGGTTAAATAGTAGATATAACTTCAAAACATTCAACAATATAAATCAAGAAAATTTAATTTCAAACACACTACAGCCCAGTAGTTTAACTAAAAATTGACATGCCCACATGGTAAATACCTAGATCATAACTGTAATAAGTTAATAATATTATTACCTATTTCGGTCTTGTCTCCATCTGCCAACATCTCTAGGTCAGGCTTCAATGCACAAGCGTCCAAAACTTTATTGTATTTGACCCTGTCGTAGGGCTTTCCAAAAATAATGTTCTCTTTAACAGTGGCGTTTTGAATCCAGGCTTGCTGGGGAACGTACGCCAGTTTACCGTAACAATTCACTCTTCCAGAAACTTTCTCCATTTCTCCCAGCAAAGCATTAATGAGACTACTTTTGCCGCAGCCCACTGGACCTACTATAGCTGTGATGGAATTATGTTCGACCCTTATATTAATATTTTTCAGGATTGGTTCTTCGCCCCATGAAAAGGTGCCTTTCTCGATTATCAAAGGATCAGCTGAAACATGGTAAAAATAAAGTTAAAAAAATAACACTCAATAATGTATAGGATCCAAAAGTTCTGCTTTGGAAGATAATTCTTAATCATATTACTGGAAACTAATAAGGGACATCATCTAAGAGTAACAAATTATGATAATATCGCATAATTATAGCATGCGTGTTTCTCATGGTGAAAACTCAGAGGTGGCTCATGAACGAAACTGCTGAAAATACGTTTGTGAAAAAATGTTATTAAATGATTTTTTATAATGGTCTGCTTGGTCACAGTGACATCATTTTACCGCTAATAAGCATTTCAAGAAAATATTGATTTTTTAATCATCCAATATATAGGGAACAATATAATTAATATTATATTTTACGAGTAATTTAACATAAGCTATTACCCCCTTCTTGTCCACTTACTAATTTTGTATTTATATTCTAATACTTTTCTTTAGAGTACAATTTACTCGTATTTTCTGCTGCACACATAATTAATTTCAGTAAAGGTAAAACACTTTTCATATAAGTACTCTGGTACTATAGATCCCTTAACCAAACTAATTAGAAGTATATTAATTTGAAATACTTTTTATGTGAAATTTAAGATACCTATCAGGGATTATCTCAAATGTATTAGCATCAGAATGTATTCGGATACTGGATATCGGTCTACTATATCCAAGCTGACTTGTCATCTATTCCTATATTTGTAGCTATTGTAGCCTTTTAATTTTAAAATTCGACCAACCTCTCTAGGAGTACAGAAGGTACTCCTAGAGGTTGCCGAAAGAGAAGCGTGTAACATTAAAAGCTAAGCTTTTAATGTGAGCTCTTATAACTCAATAGCAGGGCAATGGAATTGGATTATAAAGGTCTTGGGTTCGATTTCCGTTAAGCCATGTTTTATTGTTCAAATCAAACTTTATAATTGTATATGTAATTGTGTTTTAGATGTCCAACTACGTTTTTGGTTAGTCCTCGTTAGAATCAAAATATATTTAAGGGACTCGCCGCAATTGGCGCTACAGCCAAGGAATAGTTTTTGAGAATTAATCGTTCCTAAGACGCGTTTCTAACCCATCGTTTAAAAAAATGTATATTTTTGATGTATTTGGTTCCGTGCACGTTGAATTGTGTGGCATGCTTCGTCTTTTTTTTAAATTTTTTTATTTTATTTTTGGTGAAGTAATTATCAAGTACCGGCAACCCCCGGATACCCTTTTATAAGGTAGGCGATTTTTTAACATCCTTCTACTTTAGGCGAACCCCTGGCAACCTTATGAAAGCTTTCTTTCACATATTCTTCACAATTCCCGAGGAATTTTACCTGTTAACCTTTTATTCTTGTTCAACATCTTTCCCGTTCCACATGGTCTGTTTGATCAATCCTTAGTTGTTTCTTGATGTAGCTGTCGTGGAATGACCAAACGCTTAACAGTCCATCTCAAAGGTCCTGCAGCTTTTGAATTAAGCGCAGTATTTTCAATTTTTTATTTGTTTAAATTATTATTTATTATCTTGTTCGGCGCCCAATAAAATCTAAGCCCCTTCAGACACATTTTAAGATACAATTTTCTTTCAGTGTATATTAAACTATTTAAAGACTTTTAGGCATATTCTTTTTACTTACCTTTTTAAGTAGTTACACATTTATAGTAATCTGTTTACTGATATAAAATCTAATCTTATTATTATGGTTTCAAATAGTCCGTTTTTGCCAATAATAATATATATTCTGTACATACTCTGGTAATTTCTTTATCGAGGAAGGGATATGTAAATTCTTTACTTATTCAGATTTTTTTTTAACAGTTTCAAGGAAGGAATGTAGTTAATTATTTTTATCATTTACTTCTTTAACGCGACATTATAATGCCGTTTTGAAATTGATTGATTAATTTACTTGTTTTACAGTTAATTTCAGACTTATGTTTTTCGGTTTTAGGGCTCTAAACTGTGCTAATTATAATTAAACTTATAGGCACCTAATTAAAGAAATGTAAGTATTCCTTAGGTATTCACAACCAGACATTACCAACCGACGAAGAATTGCCGATGGCACGTGTCTGCTGTTTTGAGGAAGATTCATTTTCCATAATCTTTTCAACATACATATTAATATCGACCCTTTTGACGTGATCTTCTAAATTTCTATCCTTTGTTTCTGTGTTGGTTTATTTTAATACCCTTTTGGTTTGCTTTTAAAAACTAAAAATGAGAGTCATCATCTTCAGCTCAGACTCTATTGGATATCAGCCTACATCTAGCATTTTATGTCCTATGTATTTTAAATAATTTTACACGGATATATGGGATCTTTAATTTATCCTTGTATCCAAAGGGTAGTTCATTATAGTGTATTTCTAATGAAGAGCGCTCATAAATTTATTTAAACCAAGTTTGGCTTCACTCTAGATTGAACAGGAGAACTTTGAAGCTAATAGAAAACACACTACCAGCGTGGTACTGCTACTTTGGCTGGTTGTATGTAAATTATAACAATAAGAACCAACCTCTCCAATCTTCAAAACTAATAATTAAAATCAGTATCTTTGTATAAATCGTTCTTTTATACCCGTTATACCTAATGAGAATTATATTTATCAGTAATCGAAGGCATACATGCTATAAGTGTGAAACAATATCGATAATAAGTTAATACCTGGCAATCCTTTCAGTTTCCAATATAACTAAGAATTACCTTAACCCTTTTACTCATTCCAGTGAAGAAGTTATTGTCATAAATGAGATCTATACCTTCGGATGAGTCGTGTTCAACGTATGGCTCCAACTCCTCCGAATTTAGGAAGGAGTTGATTCTTTTGAGAGAAACTTTCATCTGAAAAAGAAAGAACGAATTTGTATCGGTCAAATATTTTAAACTATTTATTAGTAATTGATTATCCAGGAAGCCTAACTTTGCCATTTCTTAATTTCAAACATCGACATGATAGGTGGGATGGCAAGCTTTACTTTTACCATTTGTACTTCGGTCGATATCAGTAACGAATGACTTTACAGGATTTTTTATGAAATGGAATCCTAACAAGCAAATACAAAAATTACAATTTTTAATAACTTATCTCTGAAAATGTTTTAGTTTAATTCTGCTCTTTTTATTCTTAATACGTAAATAACTTGGTACACTTATAGTGAAATAAAGATTTTTAGGCATTTTTTTTAAAATATTTTCCCTTGGTGCGCGCTATTCAGTATATCCACCATATTTGATTTTTTATTATAATTATACTTAATTTTATATCTTTATCTTTAAAGACAACTGGGAAAATTAACAAAAATCCTGCCATAAGAAGCAGTGTATTAACTTCACATTCATATGAGTATTTTTTGAAAATTTTCAGCTGCCTTTAAAAATAAAGGTATCAAACCGCTTATGGATAATATCGCAGAAAGAAGTGAAAAATAAAAGGACACTATGTACGTGTCAGTCTCAGGCGCCAGCTAGAGCTACCAACAAGGGCTGCTTGTTGGTAGCGATCACATACACTGTTCTTCCAACAAAGTTCAACTCCATCTATAACGCCATAACAGATTTTCATAAAAATTCGCCAGCAAGGATAAAAGACAAAATAGAAACTTACCTTAATGAAAAATAAAATAGTATTAATAAAAAAGAACTCATGATGAAAGGGGTTTCAAGCAGCTTTAACATTGCGAGGAAATCAGAAAAGCAAAAAAGCGAATATAAAAGTTATGTGAAAATGATTTGATATGCATTTTAAGGAGAGCAATACTTAATTGCTTTTCTGGTAGCTAGTTTAAGAAAAACTTAAAAAAAAAGAAACAACGAGTTAAATTTACTTACCTGTACAATCGTGTTCACCACATTGGGAATCTGATTCATAGGCTGTCTTAAAACATTTAACAAAGCCAGAGATACAAACGCCTTCGAAGCATCAAGTACATTATTCTCGTCTACTAATACGTACGTACCAAATGTTACAAACGCAACCTGAAAATAATAGTGTTTACTGAGAGCTAACTTACTCATTAAGAAATTTTAACGTTACCTTATTTTAGTTTTGATCTAAAGCTAGAGTAAAGACCTTAAACAACTACAATTTACTAAAAACCAAAAAACCCGAATGTTTAAAACTAGTATATAGAGGAAAAGAAACCACACTTTATATAAGAACTCAGTATTCCGTATCAAGCAAAAAATTAAACTATTTACGAGTCTCGCCTATATAATGAGGAAAGAGATACTGCGATGTTATGTTTCCCATCACCAATTTATCATTACATTTTTATTAAAATTACGTTCAGATAGAACTTGAACAAAGTTTGGGCAGGGCACGCGAAATTTATTCTACTTTTTTATTTCTATTTAAGAAGATATTTACATATTTTTGGACCAGTATCAGGTTAACAAATTTAAAAGAGAAAAATGTGTGCATTTTTTAAAACTCTAACTGTATTTTTATATTATTTTTGGAACAAAAAGTATCCGCCGGATTTACCGACAGCCTAAAGCGAAGTATTTGTACTTTCAGCAGTATTGTCGAAATTGCCAACTAGACTAGTTTTTTTATTATTTTTCTTTTTTCAAATCAATTGCTAATAAAAATAATAGAAACCTATTATTTTTGTTAAAAATTGTCCAATTTGTTTAATATGGTAAGCCTTTTTTTTATTAGATTCTAAGTAATATCATTTCTATTTCTTACATTTTTTCGAAGAAATTAAAAAAAATATGATATAGGTTTTTTCAAAATAATTTTTTTTTGTAAGAAAATTTTAATTTGAAAAACTATATTGTGAATGGGATATTCTATAAGGTTCAAATTTTATGTTAGGTGCTATTTTTTTATTTTTTGTGTGTTTTTTTTTACAAAAAATGTCTGCCGAAATTACTCACAATTTATAGAACAAAGTATTGGTAATTTCGGTGGTGCTAACAATATTAAGAATTCGATAAATTTTTTAAAAACACATTTTTTTAAAATACATTAGAGAATAATCATAAAGAACATGAACATAATACAAACATAGTAAAAATGGACAACGCTAAATTAGAAGCAAACTCAAACGATCAGAAAAAGAAAAACACAAAAATGAAAGAAACAAAGAAAGACGACAAAACTGAAAAACAAAAAAAAGAAAACGAAAATTCATTCAAAACGAATGTACCAACGTCTTTTAAAAAGCATCTTTTCCGGGAACCATCACATGATGAAAAAAAGAGCAAAACTAGGAAGCCCAGAGAAAATACCTGGTGTAGATACATCAGAAGTTTGGCAAAAGCATTAAGAACAAAAAGAAATAAAAAAGTAAAGAAAATGAAAGAGAAACAAGAGAGAAAACAGAAAAGAATTAAAAAACAAAACCAAAAGGAAAACGAACAGTTAACGAAGAAACCAAATGGTAAAAAATCAAATCTCTAAAAGATGAACGAGAATTTTTTGGTGCTAAATTATAACGCCAACATATTTCAAAGAATCATTATTTAGGTTAACAAGGAAAACAACTATGTTCAAGTCAAGTGTATGGAGAGGAAATGAGAGTTTTGGAAATAGCCAGAAAAGGGGGACATATTAATCTATCCAAAAGAACCTGTTGTCTGTGCAATTCAGAAACCAAAATTAATAAATGGTAAACCGAAGGCTTTTACGAAATTCCTGATACATCAAATGAGTTCATCGGGTTATTTAGTAAATAAGTTTTTAACTTCCTACAAAAGGTTTCAAATTGTACCTGTTTTGTAATATTAAATTTTGTGATTATCTCAGGACATAAAATATTAGGTTTAATTTGTTTCACAGTTAATTCAGTTAATTTTTATATCCACACCCACATGGTTATTTGTTTAATATTACTTAATGTTTTCTCTTCTTGATAATCGGTTACCTACCAATTTGTTTACGTACTTGTACTATTTGTTCTCACTCAATATAGAAGTGTAAAATTAAAAAAAATTTTTATATTGATTATTATATTACAAACCAAGGGACGAAAGTATTATTTTCTATTCCAAGACTGAAGTTTGTAGGCTAAGGTTAGATAGGGTTTTAAAGGACCTTTTTTAGGAAATAAATTAAAAGGAAAAGGGTTAGCTTTAATCTTTAGAGGCTTTAAGTGCCACTTTATTCTTTAAAGTTCAGTTACACATAATTTAGAACTTTTATTAAACAACGCATGCCGCCGAAATTATTAGCACAAACATCACGAAAATACCTACTCACTATGCTGAAATTACCCATATAGGTAACTTTTGTACTTTTTTTATTTATTAAAAGAAGTACTCAAAAAAATTTAGAAACTAGTCTCACTTTTTTTATTCCTAAATCTTTTCTAAAACAAAGTTACAAAAAGATAGTTTCAATATGTATGTAATTTAGAGGTAATAGCACTGGAAAGTCATAACTTGTGAAACTAGAGCCTTAAGCCGCCGAAGTTACCCGCATTTACCTTAGGTATATTTATAAAAACGTCTCAGTAAGCCCTTCAGTTTGATATATATCACAAATATTTAGAAAATCATTTAATTTTATATACTAGACAAAATAGCATACTATTTCAGCTCTTTTTTAGGCAAACCAAGTTAAAACCCCCGCGGGATAAAAACGAATTTTTTGATTGCTCATTTATAACAGTCGGTCCAGGCGTGTAGCCTGTAGATCGTAACAAACAATAGATACATACAGTGTGAAAATGGACTACCCCTAATAATTTAGTAGTCTGTAGGTTTTATGGAAAATGCTTTTATATTATCTTTTATCTGTCAAAAATATGACGTAATCGACATTTTTTTTTAAATGGCAACATATGGCATGTGATTTTATCATTTGAAGGCTCCTGTTTCGCTCAGTATGTTCCTAGATTTTAGTACGATTCTGTTGTGCCATTTCAAAATGACGAACGTTCAATTGTGCGTGGAAAAAAGTATGGACTACCAAAATAATTTGATAGAATTCAGGTTTTAAGGAAAATGCTCGGATACGGCAATTTAGTTTTTTAGTTTCCCACATTCCGATAAAATGTATTTGTTTTTTTATTGAAATCTGTCAAAAATATGAGAAATGTCAAATAATTCAGCAAGTGTCATTTTTAAACGGTACGACCGAATGGGACTAAAATCTAGGAACATACTGAGTGAAACCAGAGGTTTCAAATGATGTGTCACATGCTATATGTTGCAATTAAAAAAAAATGTCAATTACGTCATATTTTTGACAGATGTCAATAAAAAAAGACAATAAATTTTATCAGAATGTGGAAAACTAAAAAACTAAAGCATTTTGCATAAAACCTGAAGACTTCCAAATTATTAGTGGTAGTCCATAATTTTGTTCCACGCACAATTGAATGGTCGCCATTTTGAAATGGCACAATAAAATCGCACTAAAATCTAGGAACATTCTAAGTGAAACACGAGCTTTCCAATGATGTATGCCATATGTCGCCATTAAAAAAAATGTCGATTACGGCATATTTTTGACAGATGTCAATAAAAAACAAATAAATGTTGTCAGAATTTGACAAACTATAATACTAAATTAACGTGTTCGAACATTTTCCATAAAACCTACAGACTACCAAATTATTAGGAGTAGTCCATACTTTTTTTCCAACACTGTATATACATGCTGTTAAACACATTAATGTCTTTTACACACGCAATCGGGTAAACATTTGGTAATCAAAATACTTACAACAAAAGGTGCACAGTTCCATATAAACTGCGTTCCGGCATTTAAATATGCTGCCTTCAACAAGGTGCCTAGTTCTTTCGACCTGATCGCTTCCACAATCTTCTCAAAACTACCTTCCCAAGCGTATAATTTCAGAACCTTAATACCGTTCAAGATTTCATTCATCATCTTTACTCGTTCATCCTTATCTTTCATCTGCTTGATCTGCAACCGTTTCGAAAAACGCACTATAACGATATTGATGGGGATCAGCATGATCATTACACCAAGTCCAGCCAAGACAGAAGGACCTACTTCTTGCCACAAGAAGTATACAGCAAGAACGATTTCCATTGGCGCTGACCTAAATAAAATTTAAAAAACTGGTGTTAAAAATGGATGGATCTTGTCTTTAAGTGTATTAAAATAACTTACCATACCAAGGGCATTTGTATAGCAAACTCCTGAAATCTTTCAGCATCGGCAGCCATTAAATTGACAATCTCGCCCACTGTTTTGTCTTTTCTTGTAGCATTGGATACTCTAAGTGCCTTTCGGTAAATGGAGGCTATCAGACAAGTTCTCGTTCGTAAGCCGAAATACCATAGATTAGTGAAATGAATGTTGTGTACGATGCTTTGCAAAGATCCGATTGCGAATAATGTGAACGAGTAAAGAATTCCTTTCCATATGGGTTCATTAGAACCCACAAATCCGATTAAAAGACTAAAAATGAAAAAAAATATAAGAAATTATATAGGCAGGATGATGGTTGCGTACCTACATAGATTCATATCCTAATTTACTATATTCGGAAATTTCTATTCTAGTTTTGTTGAAATCACTTCGTAATGATTTGTAATATATTTTAGGTCTAGGTAATACAAAACTATTTAGCTAGTATAGTATACATTTAAATTAAGAAAGTTGATGATGGTCTCTCGAATCCTAAACGTCGGATTGGAAAATTAAGGTTTCGTAGGGGAGAAAAAGTGACAATGGCAAAGTGAAATTTATTTTCGTCTCAATTTTAGGAAAACCAGAAAACTGAAAAAAAAAACAAATCTCCAATAGAAACTGTATTAATCTTGCATAATTCTAAAGAGCAAAACTTAACAAAGCAACAAAACAAAAAATACTAAAACTCAGGGCATAATCATATAAGCCTCGCAATAAAATAGCTAAATCTAGGGCGAGGCAGGACAGTACTCGGTTTGGGCAAAAAGATTAAACCGAGTTTTACCTTGCTTCAGTGAAACAACAAAAAAAAACGACGAAATTAACTAACAACTAACAGTAAACTAACAACTGCATAAAAGCCCGAAATAATTTTAAGAAGTTCCAGAATTAGTAACACTGTTTCATAACACTATTTCATATACGTAGTAATTTGTGCATAATATTCTTGCTCTAAAATATTTAAAATATATTTATTTTTCATGAATTTGTTCAAAATTTTGATATTTAATTTCCATATGGGGCTCCGCTTGTATAACAACTCTAAGACCTCTTAAAACATTACAAAATAAGGTAATAAAATATATATATATATATATATATATATATATATATATATATATATATATATATCATATATATATATATATATATATATATATATATATATATATATGATATATATATATATATATATATATATATATATATATATATATATATATATATATATATATATATATATATATAGCCATATTTGGAATCGACAATATAGGAATTTTAAATTTAGAAAATTTATATAAATTTAAATTTTGCTCATTAATTCATTCGATCATTTTAAAATATAAACAAACATTGAGTAATTAATTTTAAAAACATGTCTTCATTACATTACCATCAAACTAGACAACATAACCAAAATCAAACGATAAAAGTAAAAAGTAATTTTGGAATAAGGTCTTTAGTTTGTGAGGGAATATATTTACAATGAAATTCCAAAAATAATAGAAAATATCAAAAATATGATTAAATTTAGAAAAGTATTAAAGAAAAATTGTTGGAAATACAGTAAATAATAATTATATTTAAAGTTGTATAGACATGTATAATTAATTATATATTTTTATTCTAGGATTTAGATAAGGTAGTAGTTTTCTTTAACAATTTTATATAATTTTATTTACCTAGTCAGTTCTTAGTTAGTTAGTTCCCCAGTAATGAACTTACTGTAAGTTAATTGGGAATAAACTATTTAAACAGAAAAAAAACTACTCCAGGAAAATGAACGGAAATGACTTGTAGCCCCGCACAAGAAATCATAAAGTCCATTAAAACCAGCAAAATTTGGTATAGGTACCCCATATTCTATATAAAAAGATTGCTATATAAAAGAATAAATAAATCCCACGTATACCGAAAATACATCTATTCCTATGTCATGTTTGCCACAACTTATTTACTTTTTTTTAAAAGTGTTCAGATTATTTGTTGCGTTTAGATTGACAAACAAAAATCTTTTTTTTGGCTTTTTCGCAATTGAATAAAAATATTTAACTTTAAATTAATTGAAGCAAATATTTAATAAAATTACATACCTCAGCATATAGACTAGTCTGTCTACGGAATGTTTCGATACATATTATAAGCAATATTATTTAAACAAGCATAAGAAATTATGTCATTTACCTTAAGTTTTTATAGACACAGTAGTTGTACAAATACTTTCATACTATCGGGACTCATCAGTGCGCCGACCGTAAGAGAGAAACATTAAATAATTGAAAAGAATTGATTTCAAATTTTTAAAATGTGACATGTAACCTAGATATGAAAAAAATGATAGTTTGCAGACATCTATAATGTTATTTTTAAACGTGTTCAGATTATTTATTGCGTTTAGATTGACAAGCAAAAATCTTTTTTGGCTTTTTCGCAAAAAAAAACTATCATTTTTTTCATATCTAGGTTACATGTCAAACAAACTGACACATTTTAAAATTTTGAAATCAATTATTTTCTATTATTTAATGTTTCTCTCTTACAATCGGCGCACTGCTGAGTCACGATAGGATGAAAGTATTTGTACAACTACTATGTGTCTATAAAAACTTAAGGTAAATGACATAATTTCTTATGCTTGTTTAAATAATATTGCTTATAATATGTATCGAAACATTCCGTAGGCAGACTGGTCTACATGCTGAGGTATGTAATTTTATTAAATATTTTGTTCAATTACTTTAAATTTAAATATTTTTATTCAGTTGGGAAAAACCAAAAAAGATTTTTGTTTGTCAACTTATTTACTATTAATGCATTATTATAATTACGCTAATAAGTTATACAAAATTAGCCATCAAATACTTACTGAAACTTTACAAAATAAAGTTAGAATATGTAAAATGTATTCTAATTTTCGATATGCTTTAATTTTTTTAGACCTCCAAACGATTTAAGGAGATATTCGTATATTTCTGTGCCAATATCGAGTTAAAAACCCCAAAAACCCAAAATATCTATTCTAATGTCGCATTACCAAGGCTCGCTTTGAAAAAAACCGCCTTCTTGTAAGGAAGAAATTGAATTTTTTTTGAAACTTCATTTCATACAATTTCTGAACATCCAACAAAAGAATGTAATACCAGGTAATAAAAAAATAATAAAAATAGTGTTTGTCTTACGAGGTACCAACATGCTTAAAGCAGAGCAATGAATTTCCATGCAAGCTACATTTCTAAAATTTCTCAGCGTCGAGCTTTGCCACCGCTTTACATATTGAAAACATGACAAGAAAATTTTATATTTAAATAGCCCTGTGTAAGTCGGAACGTAATTCAGGGGGCAAGTTTTTTCAACATATAAACTATTTTCGCCCAGAGTTACTTTTTCAAAAGTGAAATGTGTAAAAACTGTAAAGGCAGAACTTAACCATAACGGTGTACATTTTCATTCAGCGGACTATTAAAAAAAGTGCCCTGTCGCACACCACTGATAAGATATTTTAGGCTCCAGCGAAATTATCTTTTTACCAGAAGACATTGGCTTTCTAGCATATTTCTTCCCAGAATTTTCGTTACCAAGCTAGTAAGCCCTGAATGTCAAAAAACACGAATTTTAAAAATTTCCAGTCCAGCACAAAAGACTTAGACCGTCTTCCCCTTATATTGTTTTTTAGCCGTTTTCCGGATTTTCTGTATTCAAACGCATATGATGTTTATTAAAAGGATTTAAGCCATTAATAAGAAAAACTCTTAGCATTACAACTCGATTATGTTTCGAATTGGCTTTAAACTATAGGTTTTATCTCTGAATAAAATTAGCAATAGAGACAATATGAGTTTGAGAAAATACTTTTGCCTTACCTTAAAATTTGTGGATTGATGAACATAATAAAATCCACTGACATCCTGCAAATGACCCCCATAACAAAACGTGGATAAAAGCACCTATATATTACCGGCAGTACTGATACAATTGCTGGTTTTGTTCCTTTTGCTGTTCCTTCTTTTTGTTTTTTAAAAAAATTCCTGCAATAATAAAATTATATTTCTCAAATTCATTTAAGAACAAGAGAGTAAAATTTATCTTATGTAAACACTCTTCTCAAAGAAGAATATTTGTACTTAAAAACTGGAGAAATTATTATAAAATTTTAAGATCCTGCTTGAATGACAATAAAATAGTATGAAACTTACTCCCTGCTTTTTGCAATTCTTTTTTTCAATTCTTTTTCGAACTCAGGTATAATGTTTTTCGCCTCACACTCGTGTTCCAAAGTCCACATATCCTTAAATTCCAAAGGTCGCTTGAACCCTATAAAGAGCAGGGGATCGTAATACGTGTAATATAGCCTTCCAAAGAAACTTGCTCCCAAAACGGGATTGGGAACCTGTAAAATATTTAGAATATGTGTGATTTTATAAATAGGTATTTCCACCAATACTGAACATGTTTCTCATGTTTCGAAGCAATACACTAGAGTTGGAACAAAACCGATGTCGTCAACGATTGTCTAATTATACAACTTATATTTTGAAAACCAAGTACAGGTTTAAACATATAAACTTAGATATTGTAGGATTTTTCTTCTATTATCTTTTTAGAATGTAAAAGTAATTTTTTATAGGGCAGCTTATATATAATTATTTAATTAAATGGTTTTTTCACACCGACTATAAACATACCTGGTGTAATCTTTAAGAAAATTAGTTAAAACCCTGCCATAAGACGCAATGCGTTAGAGAGAGAGAGAGAGAGAACCATAAGTTCTAAATTTCGAATCAATAGTAATACATTGCCTGTTATAGCTTGGTGGTCTTTAAAAATAAAAATATCAACCTGGTATATTGGTAAGAAGAGACACATTTAATGAGTTCCGTACTTTTTTCCATTTTTTAGAAACGATTGATATGCTTAGAAGACAGTATAGTAAAAGCTGCAAGTATGTGTCAAAATATAAATGAAAATCCTATAGAACTACTACCAGGCAGAGATACTCAAATCGGAGTCTAGAGAGAATTGATATTGTTTTGAATTTGAAAGACAAAAACATTTTATCCATGGCCATGTAAGATAAAACGAATCTGTAGAACAGCCAGGGCAGAAACCGTGACCTTGCATAACAAAAACATATCTCATATTATTATGATACCCAAGTGTCGACTTTACACCATTGGCCACAGAGTTAGCGACAATCAAAAACGCAAAAGAGCGTTAGAATCCTTGGCTGATGCTATGCGGTCATGTGCATGCGCCGAAAAAAAAGAACAGAGTCGAGCAATGACAGGCGCGAGCGAACGTTGTACGGCGGATTTTATTTAAATCATCGCGTCATTTTCGCGATGTATATTACGTAATGGAATTGCGCCATTCGGATTTAGGCACGTTGCGTAAATTTTGATAGTTTGTTAATAATATTTACCTGTTTATGATTATACAGGTTGTACAAGGTATCTACTATAGAAGGCTTTTGTATCTAGTTGTAGAGATTGTGTTTTGAATATACGTATTCTGCAATAATGATGGTTATTATTCTTAAAAGCCATTGAAACTAAGGGATACAGTCCACGCTAAGGAAGGCAATCAGCTAGAAAGAAGGGAATGTTGGTATTATCGCCAACACCAAGGAAGTCTGCTTCTTTGTGACCTTTTGATTATCATAAAGATGAACATTCTTTTGTATATATTAAAGATGATAAAGTTTAAAGAAAGTGTCCGGGGAGCAGTATTCAAAGTGTGATCTAATTTACCATGTGTGACTAGACAAAAATACCTATGTGGTAATTGTTGCGTTATGATTATGCAAACGGGAATCCGCCTTTGGAAGGCAATATCTAACAGGTTCAAATAATTTATGATTTTAAGGGTTTGATTTAAATTTAAATGGGCATGGTTCTTTATCCCCTATTCTTCGACTTTTTGAAGTTACTAGGATACAAATGATGTCATTGGGTAGTTTGCATCTAGCGTCTAATTCGTTTTTTTCAGAAAACACATTCTACTATTATTTTCAATAAGCATTCATTTATTTTAATTATTTAAGGTATTAGACAAAATTCTTTTGAGCATTGTGTAATGACGGTTTCAGTTTTAATTTATTTTCAGAAAAAAAAAACGAAAGTGTGATGATTTCTGAGTTGCCTAAGAGGAAATTGTGAAATTGCTTATGTTGTTCTGACACAAACCCCGCTGTTTTCATATGTTCTATTTTTTTATAGGAACATCTAACGGTAGGCTATTTCAGATAGAATTAAAATATTTATTTTAAATTAAAATATTCAAAATTGCAAAAGATATTAGATTTCAGTTTGGGGACTTTTTAATTTAAAAACGTCAAAATCTGTGTATTTTACAAAATAAAATTATTGAATGTATGCATTAATATTTTTTTTTGAAACTGGAATTTAGATATTAACCGTATTTACAACTTGAAAATATGCATTTTTATTCATATAACACTTAAAAAAGATCTAGTATTGCAAATGAAAAAAAAGACATACATTATAAATAAATGTATTAAATATAATTGATATTAAAATCAATTTGGAAATATTATACAGTGATATTTTAAACTGAAATAAATTACGCACACATCTATATAAGAGAAATAAAAAACATTTTGTTATCTTAATATGATTCAATGAAAAACTGATTTTCAAAGAATTTTTTTATTTAATTATTAATGTTTATTTAATTAATTTTTCTTAATTAGTATTTCCTAGATGTGGAATTTTAATACGACCCTTAACGAACCTTTTTATGTCCATTTCTAGCATATCTGCAATATGCTCTTTTTACTTTTTGAATTGTAAATTTGTTTGAGACATTAGTTGTTACAATTAACTCAGTTATTTAGCTAACCGAAAAAAGACCTTATTTTTTTATTTATGTGGCGACTGAATGTCTCCCACATTTGTCTGTCAAAGTTAAAATTTGCGCATATCACACTGTATATATATTTTTTTCTTTTCATTGTTACTGCATAACATACTGTACATATTTATTTTATTTTACATTTACTTTTTTAATCTAGGCTTATTATCTATTGCTATTGAGAAATGTAACAATTTGTAGGTACTTAGTTTTCTGTACATAATTGTGGGAATTTCCATCGGCATTTAGAGTCTAATTTAGTTTTAAGTTTCTTGTATGCTATCCGTTAATTTTTATTTTTACAACACTTTTTGTACGATTTTAAAATATGTTGTTGCACTTTCGAACCATCACCGATAGTAAACTGTTTATTGCATTTAGGGTTTATGATAGGAAAATACCGAAACGACCCTTCTTAGTAAAGCTTTTTCCAAATTCCTTTCACTAACAATACAATCTGGTGCGATATGTCAACTTCAAGAGCTAGACCATTTATTACGAAGCCATTCAGGAAACCAGTTTTTGACAGCATACACCAACTAAGCCACCCCGGCGTCAAAGCGACAGTGAAACTAGCAACTCAGCGCTATGTTTGGCCATCTATGAAGAGTGACTGCAGGAAGTGGGTCCAATCCTGTCCTGAATGCCAGCGTTCGAAGGTCTCGCGTCATGTCATTAGTCCAGTCAGAACGTTTGCACCGCCCTCTAGTCGTTTTGAGCATGTTCACCTTGACATAGTGATAATACCGTTATCTGAGGGATACAGATATTGTCTGACCATGATAGACAGATTTTCCAGGAGGCCTGAAGTAATACCACTAAAAGATCAGGAAGCAACCACCATTGCACGAGCCTTTTATGACAACTGGGTGTGCAGGTTTGAAGTTCCACTACGAGTCACCACCGATCAGGGCCGGCAATTTGAGTCTTGCCTGTTCAAGCAAATTAATTGTCTAATGGGCACCAATCATATTCGTACAACGGCATACCATCCCGCAGCTAATGGCATGATCGAAAGGTTTCATCGCCAACTTAAGGCTTCCCTTCGATGTCATAAGTCCCGCTGGACCGAGAGCCTATCCACAGTTTTGTTCGGTATCCGAATGGCTTGGAAAGAGGACCTCGACGCTACAGCTGCAGAGATGATATACGGCCAACCCATTCGCCTGCCTGGAGAGTTCTTAGCATCCCGCTCACTGAATATCCAAGATGCTCCAGCAACTACGCCACTGAACTAAGTACACATTTTCTTGAGCTACGCCCCACCAATGGATCTAACCACGATGCAAAGAGAAAAACGTTTATTTTTAAAGATCTTCAAACAGCCACTCATGTTTTTGTTCGCCATGACGCTCAGAAGAAGCTTCTGCAACATCCTTACGATGGCCCGTACCGCGTCGTTAGCCGGGAGATTAAGGCGTTCGTCGTTGACATAAGGGGACGCCACGTCACCGTCAGTATCGATCGACTCAAGCCAGCGTATATCTTGAACAAGGACCCAGAGGACATGCCACTGTCACAAGATATGGAGACGGAATGCGTCATTCATCGAGCAGGAATCCCTAGAAACGATCAAGTCACTCTGCAACCCGCAGAAATTACCAGAACCAGATGTGTCTCG
This sequence comes from Kuschelorhynchus macadamiae, assembly GCA_030620095.1. Classification (NCBI taxonomy): domain Eukaryota; kingdom Metazoa; phylum Arthropoda; class Insecta; order Coleoptera; family Curculionidae; genus Kuschelorhynchus; species Kuschelorhynchus macadamiae. The sequence continues at coordinate 623,402 of JAUTXW010004194.1, read as the reverse complement.
CAACGAGAAGAAGAAGCACACCAGCCACCAGATGGGAACCATGCTCCCGCATCAGAACCCATCAGCAGGCCACCAGAGCGACAGACCAGAGCGGGCAGACATGTCCGGTTTCCCAACCGCTTCCAGGCTGGATTGTCGTGAATCTCATTTGTCTGCCAAAGTTAAAATTTGCGCATATCACACTGTATATATTTGTTCTTCTTTTCATTGTTACTGCATAACATACTGTACATATTTATTTTATTTTACATTTACTTTTTTAATCTAGGCTAATTATCTATTGCTATTGAGAAATGTAACAATTTGTAGATACTTAGTTTTCTGTATATAATTGTGAGAATTTCCGTCGGCATTTAGAGTCTAATTTAGTTAGGTTCTTGTATGCTATCCGTTAATTTTTATTTTTACAACACTTCTTTGTACGATTTTAAAATATGTTGTTGCACGTTCAAACCATCACCGATAATAAACTGTTTATTGCATTTAGGGTTTATGATAGGAAAATACCGAAACGACCCTTCTTAGGAAAGCTTTCTCCAAATTTCCATTTTACTATCGGTAATGAATGTTTTTATTTTCACCATGGGAAAGTTTACGGAGACAGAAGAAAAACCCTTTTGCCAACGAATAGAACCAATCAAAGCGAGGAATTTTGGCACAGGGGGTGGAACTTTATGTTTCTTGAGATTTGTATTAATATTATAGGAGGACTCTGTTTTTGGACTTGCAAGAAGTCGGATGTGAATTTTGTTGTTCTAGTTCAATAAACTTATTTTATTTCGTTTTAACAGTGTTTCAATAAACTCTCACAGTTCATATAAAAAAGGAATGTATTGGATATATAGCTAATCAAGCTCACACATACGTACCTAAATTTACAATTACAGAGTCCTCTTCGAAGATCAAGAATGTAGGTTAACGCGAAAGTGATTGCTTCTCAGCAAAAACCATATTTTCATTTTTTTTTACTTAATTTAAATGTGGACATGTGTAATTTATGCATAGTAGTTATTTTGCCTACTATGTATGTCTTACCGACTCATTTTCTGACTTTAAAATATTTTAGCTAATAATGGAAAATGTGTCGGTTCTGCATGAATCAATATGTTTACTTTTATCATAAGGGACTATTAACCTACCTCTACTTTTCCATAATATGGATCTTTTCTTGGACGGTCATCGGCCAGAAAGTTCAATAAAAACATAGCGATTGCCAAGGGATAATAGGCAAGATAAGTCCTGTAAAAGAATTCGTTTTCAATTTGTCCGTTCTTGGCATCGCGGATTTCGGTACGGAACTGAGGGGCACCGCAGACAACGCAAAGGAACCAAAATATAAACTGGTGCCCGGATGCTTGCATTCCATACTTTCTGTTGAGGTAAATTAAAAATCCAGCGCAGACCTAAAAGAAAATATTGATGAATAATAGCTCCAAATTAATTTTCTCATCGCGCTAAACGTATATAAACAAATTAACATTTAAAAATAAAACAGGGTTGTGGTATTTTAAACATTTTATTTATTTGTAATCAATAACAAGAAATCCCATTGTTAAAGTTGCAGTATTAAAAAAAACTGATCACTTACATTTCATATGAATATATTCAATTAAACAGGTAGGAAAATAATTTCCGTTTTTTTGTTTGACTGGCATCATAAGAAGATAGCTTATTAAAAACTAAGACAATAATGTGAAAGTTATTTCGCTCTATGTCCAACCGTTCAGGTGTTAGAATGGCTCAAAGAAGCAAAAATGTAAATTTTCAGACATCAATTAATCAAAAACAGTTGAAGATAGACCTATAGTACCCCTATTAAAAACACTTAGAATTGAACATAGAATCCAAAAATGTAATGATATATAGGGTGTTTCGTTTGAAAAACACGACATCCTTGGCGTAAATCTTTTGTTTCTCATTAAATTGTTTTTTGTTACGATTTTCGAATTCTCCGACCTAAAATACATCGATTGGCTATTTTAAATATCTTGAGAATTAGGGGGGAAGTCAAAAAAATTCATTTTTCCTCCTCAATGGAAGATTATATATTATACATAGTAGGAAGAAATAGTATACAATTCATCACACTTAACTAATTCACGGCAAATATACTATTGGTTTTGTAACACGCCAAAAACCTGCTTTTTGAAGCTGCTCAACGAGCCCCAAAACGGATTTATGAAAGGGTTCTTGTTCAGAAAATTCTAGTTTGTTTGAAAGTGAAAGTGAAAGTGAAGTAGCCCAGGTTTAAAATAATTCAATTGTGTGTTAGGATGTATAAAAATATTATTCAACTCTTATTACACGAAAAGAGTTTATTTTTTAATAATATATTTTCAACTAATTGAAATACTTTCATCAACGCTTTTTTAAAATAACAACATAAAGAGGTGAAAATAGGTGAAATTTTTACTTTTTTTTACAATATCTCTTTAACTAAATGAGAAAAACATCATTGTATATTTAATAATTATTACCTACAAACTGAATTCTAAATTTTTTGAACTACCATCCTTAAGGGTTGTGAAATATATTTTTTACTTTTTTTAAGATATCTTATTCACTAAATGAGATTTTAAAATTATTTATTTGCCAAAGACATCATTAGTCCGAACAAAACTCAGGAGACACCATTGGAATCCAATGCACGTTGTGGCATTAGGTAGCGGAGTAGTTTATCCTGCAAGTAATTTCTGAGAATTTGTAAAAATAACTATTTAATTACCGTCTGTATAAGGAGTGAAAGTGAACAATTTTTAAATTTGATTTGACTTCTAGAAAACCAAATTACAAACAAAAAAGTCTCTTTTGAAATTACACCATTTTTCGACATATCTATTTTTCCAGTTTGTGTTTTCATAACAGATAGACAAGTAGTATGTTATTATTGAAACAAAATGTATCTTCTCAAATAAAAACACAATCTTATCTCTCTGGATAACCTTGTGGATTGTAGACAATGAAAAAAATCTTGTATAATATTTTGCCAGGAAAATCATAACAAAATAATTTCTTTTTAATTGTCTGAGAGATTTCCGAAGATAATACTGATTTGCGTTTTGTAAATACTTTAAGCATCAACAAACACTCTAAGATGATTTTATTATCTTTGGAAACAAAAAAAAAACGTGTTAGACAGTGCTTAATTTAAACGGCATTACCATTGATATCTACATTAATTTCCGCTTGCTGTATCTTGAAATGTTTAACCCCTGCATGTTATACAGGTTTAATCTATATGTATATATATATATATATATATATATATATATACATATATACAGGGTTTCCCCCAAGCTTGCGGTTACGACAGAATAGATCGAGGGAGCTGTGAGAATATGGAATTAAAAATCCAACTGAGTGTCAAATAAAAAATTGTGGGGGAAAACCAGGTTCTGAAAATATGTATACCTGTTTATTATAAGGGAATTAGACACTAAAGATTGTAGAAACAATTTTAATACATACTCCCATACAATTCTAGAATGGATCTCTTGATTGCCAAAATATATAAACCTATATTTTAGGAGTTTGAGAAGATTGCGTTTGAGTACTTCCACAAGATTGGAACTATTGAAATAGTTATAATAATATTTAAACCCCAATATCTCGAAACTTGTGAAAAAATAAATATATATTATTTTATATTTTTGAAATTAGGAGAATTCTTCGGTTTTCATAAAAATTTCACAGGGTTATGCTATGTATCAATTTTAAAAGAGCTGAAAATTATACAAATATCCAATACAAGTTCGAACGTTTAAATATTTTGGACAAATCATGAGAAGACGACCAGAAAATCTTGAAGACTATGCGTGATTTAATGGACGAAGCTCAAAATGGAACTTAATTGAAAGAAGTTACAAAAGACATAGTAAAGGAGTGGAGGGAGAGATGCAAAAAAATGTTCCTCTATGTCGTTTCCGGGAAGTGAAATTTTAAAATTAAATACAATTTTTCTCGAAAACGGTGTATTCTAACGAATTAAACCAAGAGTACCTTTCTTTTCTAGAAAACCTTCGGCTTTTATAGTTTGGAATTGTAAATTAAAAAAGTCTGCGCAGAAAAAAGTTAAGGCGAATTTTTTCTCTCCTCCTCCCATTCGGGACGCCCCTGATTTGGAATTGATATTTTTTTACTTCAGGATTTGACCCAGCATATAAAAATTACCAGAATACCAAAATTTTATAATTTAGCCTCTAAACGTTTCGAAAATACGAGTAAAACTATCTTTAGGGGGGTTGTAGTCCCCTAATCCACCAATTTAAGATGTATATTTACAGAACATTTTAATCTTGTTTTATGGCAAAGATTACTCTATAAATATGTTGACCCATAATTTCGGAAGACGCTGTATTTTATATCAGCGTGATCGAAATGTTTTTTTTTACCGGGAGACGCGCATATCTAGCCTTTCGTGCATCATTTTTCCTCGACGAACCGTTATCGGAGCGCGTGGACGAACGACAAACACGAGTAAAACAATTCTTGCATTATCTCACCATCATATCGCAACCTTGGTTTGAATTATTTTAGATTTAATTTATAAATTAAAGGCGGAATTTCGAAAAATCCAGAAGATACTTTTAGATAATTCTTTTTAAAAGAAACTGATAACAGAATCGCCCTAAAATCTCATTCAGTCGAAGAGATATTGTAAAAAAGGAAAAACACAATTCGTTCTCTTAAGGGTGCAATTTCGAATAGTCTAGAACTCGGTGTTTAGATAACTGTAGCTTTATTCCGGTTTGATATTTTATTATCCTAGATCAATTCTTGGATTGTCCCCTAATTTGCGCAGAACTAGGTGCACTTTGGATAAAATCTGGAATTGTTCAGGGACTTTCAATTTTAAGTGCACAACCCGAACGCACGTGACCTAAAATTTGACCGTAGCTATATATGTTGTTATATTTTAAATTGTTATACCTAGGTATTTTATAGGAGAATAGAGTGTATACCTACCTCTAAAAAATCATCATTTCTGATGAAGAACTGGAACTAGATGACCGGAAAAAAAACAAAAAGTGACCAATTTAAGAAAAATCTCGAAAAAACTAAAACTTAAAGTACAAGAAAAGTCTAGTGGCCGAACGACACGATAAACATACAAATTGCTTCAATTGCGCATGCGCGGAAAATAATCCCAAAGAAGTCCTTGCTGCAAAGCAGGAGCTGCTTCTGATAGTTCTAGGATCGTTTGGGAACAGTTCTGAATTTAACCCGATCGCCAAATTTCCGTTCCCCGAAACGTACTCAATCAGTTCGACAAAAACCCTAACAAGTACATTTGCATTGAACAGGCATCTGACAGTTCTTGGACGGTAAACCAGAAAATCGAATAAAGCATGTTTTTAAAAGTCTGGAAAATAAATATTTGTTAACAAAACGTAACATGTTTTACTACACAGCAGCTTCTTGGGACGTTACATCTCGAACTTGAGATGTAGCGTACTTAACTTTCTTTTTATTTTATTATTAAAAATACATTTACAAAAACTGTTTTACAAAGAAACATATTAAATCCTGGATAGTCACGACACGAATGCATTAGAACATTCTCATAAACAATATATATAAAATTTATTTTTCTTTGATTGATCAATTTAGAGCTCAATGGCGGTAATGCGGTGATAATTTATAAAATACGAATAATGCGATAGCTAATACTTACAAATGTGGCTAATTTCAAGACAGGCATATACATATTAACTTTAAGTGCCGGTAGATCCTCGTCTAAGTTCGCCAAAAAATCACAGGCACATATTACAGAAATTGCCGCTGCTAGAATTAATTTTGATATGTTCTTCCAGTTCCAAGGTACGTCCCTATTCAAACTATGTTTCAGAAAATAGTATTCCACTGGTAGAAACAACCAGAAAATAATTGCCGGGAACAGCACCAGAGCGGTTTTCTCGAAACATTTTGTGAAGTCTGGATCATCGGTATACCATGTCAGCGAGGAATTCTGAAAGAAACATTAAATAAAATTTAAGTTTGTTCTGTTCGTTTCTGGCAGATTCATAAAGCAAAAAACTTCTTAGGAATTTTTGGATTTTGGATAGATACTTTAAGATTTTTTTGATTTTCTATATAAAATTTATTAAATTCTATATAGTTATGTTATTTTATTACAGCTCAAATTTGATTTGGTTTTGACTCTATATATAACCTTTTATCCATGTTTTTGATATATAGAATTCCGGAAGGGTGAGTCGATCTTACAATAAGATCGGAAGAAATTCTCTCCCCTTATTCCATAAAGTAGCGGCATATATAAAGTAGATACTTTGACTAAAAATCCAAAAGGTCTGGGTAAAGTGCTATATAGGGTTTAAATGAATGGTAATTTCGGAATTTTAGAAACTATAAATCCTATGCAATTTGTCCTAGGTCAAAATAAATTACACAATCATATTTTAGTTTTTATTATCTTTGATATATTGTTGAGGTTGGGTCAAAGCTAAAGTAAACGATTTTCAAAAACAAAGATAGGAAACAATTCTAATGTCATGTTAAATTCGAAAGTGATACTGTACCAAAGAATACAAAAAATAAAAAGGGGATTTGCAGTTGGTTTGGATTAAGTCGAATCATTTAGATTTGCAGCCTTTGACACTCTCAATTTGATAAAACTTTAATTGTTGACTGGCCAGCTTAGCGAAAACCTGAGCAATGAGAACGACACCGTCAGCAACTTTGGATGTTTTCCTAGGACTTTCTTTAAGAAAGAGGCAATGGCAACTCACCTGCTAATAAGAGATGCAGGAGGATGGCATGCCAGAGGGTAGGTTATGGGTCATGCAAGGATCTCACATATTGTGGAAAAAGAGATCTCAGGCAAACTGAAGTTCTCGCGGGATGCACTTGTTTATTATACGGATGGTTTACGTATGACATCATTGCAATCCTCTGGGACAGGTGTCTATATAAAGGCCGGACAAACCGAGTCCAGCCTCCCTTTGGGAAAGTTTTTTACGGTGCTTTAGGTTGAGGTGTACGACATTTTAATCGCAACGGCGATAAAGGAAATCATAGAAGGAATAGAGGAAGAGATTATTATTACCCATGCAGTTGGCGTGGAGTAATAGGGTGAAGTTGGTTTGAGTACCGGAACATTGTGGGATTGAGGGTAACAAAAGGGCAGATGAGCTTGCTAGACTCGGAGCTGCCAGAACATATATGGACCAGAACCGGCTTTAGGCATTACTAGGCAGCAGATGGGGACTGAACTCGATGAATGGGCGCACTAAAAACTGCGAAGTGAGTTGGACCAATTTGAAGGTGGTATGGGCAACCTAAAGCCGTCATTGTGAAGCCAGATAAAGGTCAAACAGCTGAGCTGGGCTGGGACAGGAAGACCTTAAATTCCAATCAAAGTGAGGACGGTGTTGATTGAAATTAAATTGAATTGGACCAGTTTGAAGGTGGTATGGGCAACCTAAAGCCGTCATTGTGAAGCCAGATAAAGGTCAAACAGCTGGGCTGGGCTGGGACAGGAAGACCTTACATTCCAATCAAAGTGAGGACGTTTTTAATTGAAATTAAATTATAATACACATAATATTTCTATTCTATATTGTAATATATTGTATTCTTCTACACAAAGTGTCAAAATTGTTAACTGCCATTTAAAAAAAAACAAAGCTAAAATTATAAAAAACTTTTTCAAGAGAAAGTGTAGAAAGATGGAAAACATTGTTTTATTTCATTTATTTATTAAAGATCTAATCATTGTTTTATGTTAATCTCTTAATTTCTTCAGTTATTTACAAGAATTTGATTTGGAATATTTACTAACCATCTTGTTTAGAAGTTAAATTAGAAATGTTTTTATTTCTTAAAGTCACTTTATGTAGTTTTTTGTTCTGCAAATATTATATTTTTTTATGTTGGTAAACGCTTGTTTTAGTTTAAGATTTATATAGGAGGACATCTATATTATACACCAGTGTGATATTCTTAGAAATACTGTTTTAATATTTTACAAATTATCATTTTGTTTTATTTTCTTTGAAATTATGTATATTTGTTTAATATTTTAATTTTATTTACAACAATAGATAATTTTCAACGCTATGGTTGTTAAATATTGATCATTATTTGCTCTTTTGATTGATCTTTGTTTGGAATTATATAGACCTATTGTATTTTGTCAGGTACGGGATGTGTCTGTTCAGTATTTGTAAAAATTTTCTGATTCATGTTTGTACTACATTTTCAAAATATAGAAGGCTCACTCTATGTTTCAATTATTTTTTAATATATAGTCAGGTTGTGTGCTCCTACAAATTTGGGAATAGACTATAATATAATCTAGTTTACTCTAAAACAGGCCACGAAAATTTGTTTAATGCTTCGATAGCTAAATTTACGATTTCCAAAAAAAGATATCGACATAAATTATGAAGAAAAATATAAACATAAAATAGTACTTTTGTGTATGTGTAAGTGCTTTTTATTGCTTCTGGTTATTAACCTAAAATACCAGAGCTACAGAAAATTATGAAACTATTTCAAACTTGATGAATTTTTAGTCTCAATTAGCCCTCTAAGCAGACCTAGAACCATACTTTTTAAACGCACTGAAAAACTGATTAAAACATTAATTTACTTACCCAAAATGGGGACCCGCAAAAGCTGTCCATAGCGTCGGTATCCGGACTTATATTCATTTTGAGCAGCCAGTCTTACTTCTATAAAAAAATAGTTTTGATTTATTTATATATTAAATCATCAATTTCTGGGAATAATTAAAATTTTGCTGTTTTTAATACCGAATATCTTTGATATAATCCAATGATGTAGAGGTTTGTTATTCGTGAAACATTTTTACTAGTTCTAATTTATTTTTAGTAACCACAATAGTCATTTTGGGGGTGTTTTGGGTTGGATGAAGGTCAACAAAACCTACACAAAAAATGTATTGTTGTAATTAGCCAAGGTTTCGACCTCTGTGAGATCATCTTCAGTACTCTAAAAGTTTATAGAACTGTTGTTAATTTTTTTTTATTTTTAGAAAAGAAGTAGCGAATCTTACTACACTTAAAATTGACGATACATATTAAAAGTCATTAAGTATATAAAACAAAAATACACAATGTACAGGGTGTCCCATTTTCGTAGGTTTTACGGGGTTTCCAGCTTATGAGTAGAGATAGAGAGATGCGGTTTTCGCGACACCGTGCTACTTTTCGATGAAACTAAAGAGGCCGCAAACAGATTTGCCCTAACCATTTTAGTTTCCGTGCTACAGGGTGATTTTGAAAATTTGTCATTTTCGGACACCCCCTGTAACTCAGCTATCGTAAAATATATTTAAAATGTTTCAACTGGTATTTATAGATTTTTTCACGCAGAATTCAGTGGCGTACTCAGATTTTTGCTGAGAGTCATAGTTTTTGACATATTGGCATAACCTACTATTTTTTAAATGGGACACCCTATATATTATTTTTTCATCTTATTCTTCGTGTCGAGAGCTTTTCAAAAACATACCATAAGTCATATTTATTTTCATAAATAACATGAAAAAATGCATTTTTCTTTAAACGGATTTATGGCATAGCAGATCAATCGAAATAAGAGAAGGTGGCTGTGGAGCCATGGAAAAAGTTAACAAATATTTATTAACGAAATAACAAAGTAACAGCATCAGAAAAAATTAGGAAGTAGGTAAAAGGTAATAATTATAATTTCATTAAAACTACAAATATTGTTCAAATTGTAGACCATTATGTGTCAAAAAGTGTGACAAACTTTAAAAATTCTTTTTAATGCATTTTCTATTGTAAATGACTGTCTTTGTAACTCTGCAAAAGCGTTTTCGGCGGCCATTCTTAGTTGTTCTAAGTTTTCGTATCGCCTTACATAAACCTTGTTTCCCGAGATAACCCCACAAAAAGAAATCTAAAACTGAGAGGTCAATCGTGGTGGCCATTGAACAGGTCCGTGTGTTCCTATCCATCTTCCAGGAAAATGGTCGTTAAGCCAGTTTTGACTTATTCTGGCATTGTGGGCTGGAGCTCCGTCTTGCTGGAAATAAATCCTATTTAGTTGAGCCAAGGGAACATCATCCAAAATTCCTAATGCGTCTTCTAGGATTCGCACGTAACCAATCGAATTCAGATTTCCTTCATATATTTGGTAAGCTATTTTTCGGTTGAAAATAAAACAGGAGACATTGAATCCAAATCTGCCCTGACGCTCCCATTTTAAAATAACATGGTTGTTTTATACTCCAAAATCGCGTGTTGTATCTATTTAAAATCCCTGAACTAGTAAAATGTGCCTCGTCTGGCCAAATAATCTTTTTTTTAACAAAATCGATATCTTCTGCCTTCATATTTATAAACCAATTGCAGAACTCCATTGCGCTCTGCATCACCAGGATGCAGATGATACACAAGTTTGTATTTATAGGGTTTGAATTTGTGCTTTTTCAAAATTTTCTGCACTTTGGTTTTCGGTACACCCGCCTCTTCGTCTATTTTCCTGCAAGATGTTTCAGGAGCTGTCTGAACGAGGGCTAAAACGTTGACCTCAGATTCTTCGTTGTCTTTATTGTAAGTTCGCGATCGAGGCTTGTTAAAAGATCCATATTGGCAAAGATTATTTTTAATTTTTTGAAAAATTCTTTTTTCTGGTTGTCTTCTCTCGGGATATCTAAGATAAAATAAAGCGAACCAATAAAGTCAAAATGCAGGAAGATAAAAAAGAACTAACCTGTTCAGATAAAACTCTGCCGCCAGATCTGCATCTTCATTAGACAATATAAAACACGCGTTCATATCATATTTCTCAAAATATTCAAATTTTTGATTCTGAGCCATATTAAAAACAATAATTATAATAGACGTCAAGAAAAATTTAAACGCAATAATGCCAAAAATGACAGCAGTAATGGCTGCCTGATCATATTTTTGTTGGCGTTGCCATGGCTACCACAGCCACCTTCTCTTATTTCGATTGATCTGCTATGCCATAAATCCGTTTAAAGAAAAATGCATTTTTTCATGTTATTTATGAAAATAAATATGACTTATGGTATGTTTTTGAAAAGCTCTCGACACGAAGAATAAGATGAAAAAATAATATATAGGGTCTCCCATTTAAAAAATAGTAGGTTATGCCAATATGTCAAAAACTATGACTCTCAGCAAAAATCTGAGTATGCCACTGAATTCTACGTGAAAAAATCTATAAATACCAGTTGAAACATTTTCAATATATTTTACGATAGCTGAGTTACAGGGGGTGTCCGAAAATGACAAATTTTCAAAATCACCCTGTAGCACGGAAACTAAAATGGTTAGGGCAAATCTGTTTGCGGCCTCTTTAGTTTCATCGAAAAGTAGCACGGTGTCGCGAAAACCGCATCTCTCTATCTCTACTCATAAGCTGGAAACCCCGTAAAACCCACGAAAATGGGACACCCTGTACATGTATAATTTGTGGATTATTATTTAGATGGTATTAACAACAGACAAAATACCCATGATCTAAATAAAGTCACACAAATTATATATTTCATATTTTAAGTTTAACACGGAAATCACATCTGTATGTAAGTATGGTAATGCCTTAATCTAAATTTATTTTATCCTCATTTAAATCTTATTGTATATTAACTGTATTGTGCCATGTACATTGTGTGGTTTTGTTTTATATACTCAACGTGCTTTAATATGTATCGTCAATTTTAAATGTAGTAAGATACGCTACCAGTTTTTAACGTATAAACGTATAAGTGGAAAACAATTTATTTATTTTTTTTAACATACATTTTCTAAATAACATTGCTTTTTAAAAATTAACAAAAAAACAATATTTAATAACAGTTCTCAACTTTTAGAGTCCTGAAGATACCCTTATACACGTCGACTAATTACACCAATAGATTTTCAATGTGCGTTTCATTGACCATCATTCAACCTAAAACACCCCCAAAATCACTTACTAGTGGTTTTTAAAAAAGAAAAAACTTCATTTTTCATTTTTTATTAGAAAGCTACTCTACATATGTTTCGGATTCTCAGGTCTTTCTCAAGAGACGATTGAGTGAATACTAAGCTAAAAATATGTTATATCTAAGGGTTCGTATAATACAAATTAATTTTATTGTTTATGTATTTAAAATGGGGTTTATATTATTGAATCTTAGAAGGCTATGTATAATTGGTATAATTTGTAAATTCTGTTGGCCATTTGTTGTGAACGGCTTTCTTGAAAAAGTTTTGTTTTTTTTTCAAGTTGTTCTAAAACTCCCAAACCTTTACCTTTATTTTCTTGGGGTAATAATATTAATTATCCCTTTGAAGCCGACATTATTTTTTTTCGTAGAAATTCAACTACTTCCAAACAAATTGTTATTAGACATTAAAAAAGATGTTAAATTGCAAAAATGTTTATTTATATAGTTGTTTATAATAAAAAACATGTGGTTTCATAGGATGACCACTAGGCAGTGGCCGCAACGCCTCTCAAAAATAATTATTTTTGATGGAAGTTAAAAAAACAATTAAATTTTTCTGTCAAACATAGTCCGACCTTGCAGCTGGAACAGTGCCATCTGGTGCGGTGCGGTTGTGCCCTAGTACTACAATGGGCACATCTAACTTTTGTTCCATGAAGAGGAAGATGTGCGCATTTGTCAAATTTTACTTCAGCTGGAACCGACGTTTTGTGTTTATCTGATCCGAAAGCTCCTAAATCCTTTCTGCCTCTCTTAGGTGTAGATGGATCAGCACCAATAAGTCCAGATGCAACAGTCAGTCTAAATTCTTTCAATGTCATGCTTTTCGCAGACGCCTGGTTTCTGAATATTATAAAAGCGTTAACAGTGCTCAAGTCCAAAAAATGCCAAAAAAGCCAATGCCACCACTTGGACTTTCGATTTACTTTGTATAATGATAGGAACATATCGGATTGATCTACATAACCCATATGGGCATTATAATCTCTGACAAGTTTTAAACATGTGACATCTTGGAAAGAACCATCCTTCTTTTTTCTGGGAACCGTCTCAACGTCGCTTGGACCATGGAAATTGCTTGCAAACAAAACAGGCTTATTATCTATCCATTTCAAGTAAAATATTCCTTCCTTGCTTACCTTCCACACGCTGTCACCTCTAGACATTTTCTTATCATTATTTCGTCTTTTCCTAATCGTTTCACATGCATATATATTCTCTTTCAATAGATCACGTAAAAGAGGGATTGTAGAAAAAAAGTTGTCAAAATATACCTTATGGTACTTTCCTACGAGTGGACGAGTCAAGTCTTTTACAACTCTAGACCCTAAACTCTCTTCTATCCTATCCGACTTTCCGGTATATACTTGAAACTGTGAAACAAACCCTGACTGATCTGCACGTATCCAGATTTTGTACCCTCTTTTCACTGGTTTCAAAGGCATGTATTGCCGAAACCCTATTCGACCCTTGAATTTCACCATTGATTCGTCAATGCTCTGGTTTTCATTGCATTTATAATTATTCAAAAACGTGTAGGAAAGAATATCAATCATTGGTCGTAGTTTATACAATTCGTCGAATCCTGCTTCGCCTTTTTTAGGTTGGACCGAATTGTCGTTCAAATGGATGTTGCTCAAAAGCCAGTCGAAACGATCCCGAGACATGCTCGAAGCAATATAGGGATCTCGCATCTGAATTGATAAGGACCAGTAATCCCTATAACTGGGTTTTTTTGAGGGTCCCATCATTAGATTGATGCCAAGAAAAAACAAAACTGATCACCATATCGCTGTGTTGCATAAAGGTTTGTTTGGAATACCAATAAATCAATAAGTTCCGGGGTAAATAAGCATAGAAATACATCGGTAGGGGATTCGGTGTCTTCCAGAACATTGGGTCCGACATCTTGAGCAAATGTTTTAGGTTTATTTGCACAGCTTGCATCGTCTGCCCGCTAGAATGGTTTTTCAATAAAATGTATTAGAGGTAATTCATCATCGCTATCCCATTCATTCAATATGCATGGGATTTACTTACAGGCATTGGTGGGACGACATCTTCCGTAAAATCGTCAATATCGAGTTTTTCCTCAGATTACCTGAAGGTAGTTCGTCCAACAGTGCGAAGGCCTCGTCCGAAGTTAGTTTGCTTAGCTCCATGACATCTCCTGTAAAAATATTTTCTTTATTATTCACTTGCCTGGTGGTGTCTTATTGGAACCACATTTCTTACTAACCTATAGCACAGTATGTGTGAACTTTCTATTATAACTGAATCAAATAGCATATATTCTCAATCCTAACAAATATATTTTTCAACAAACTTACCTCTAAATTACTCTCAAACACCTAGAAATACAATTCGTTTTTCCGCTCGTTGCACAACGCGTGACCTCGATTGCATCATAACTAAATCTCCCAAGAATGCGTCGCTAACGAATTCAAGGTTAAAATGTATTAGGGGGTGTTTTTAATACGCGCCTAAAAATAAGTGGTCCCGACCAGCACTTACTAGGTAAGTAGGAAAAATGTTTTGATTTGTGGTGCTTTCACGGGACCACTTGGCAACAAAGGGTTATGATTATGATTGTCAACGAAATGGCTGCTCTGTATACACTGTGGGAAAACCTGTGTTAATAAAATTATATAAAATAGAGTTACCCGTATATATATATATATATATATATATATATATATATATATATATATATATATATATATATATATATATATATATATATATATATATATATATATATATATATATATATATATATATATATATATATATATATATATATATATATATATATATATATATATATATATATATATATATATATATATATATATATATATATATATATATATATATATATATATATATATATATATATATATATATATATATATATATATATATATATATATATATATATATATATATATATATAGACAGTATATATATATATATATATATATATACAATGGATATATATATATATATATATATTTCGGCAGATACATATATATATATTTATTATATATATATATATATATATATAGATACATATATATATATATTTATTATATATATATATATATATATATATATATATATATATATATATATATATATATACGACATTATTTTTATCGCCATTTATTTTTTTACATATTTCATGATTTCTAAAATAATCTATATCATTTCTTCGCATAAGTTCTCCTATATAATCGTCTTCCATGATGTGTATCACTTTATAAGGGATGCATAAATGTTCGACGACATGGCTAATATCCATTGCTTAAATATTATAATATATCCAATTTATCATCATTTATTGAATTGGCGGCTGCTTTTTTTATCTGCCTCACATGTCCAAGCTAGTTATAATTGTCCCTTGGGATATATGCGGCAAATTTGGAAATTTTTCATGAAATAAGCGAGCAACTTCCACTTGTGTTCGTGTGTTATCTCCATAACATATTTGTATATTTTATGCATTTATATTTTTCTATTTTTTTATGCAGTTAACGTTTTGAAAATTTTTTTTTACACAAAAGTAATAAACAAAACTGGCTCTTTTTGTTCCAGGAACAAAATGGTTTTTGCTTACATTCTTAATATGTGTATTGAGTGTGTTGTAGCGAATTTTTGTAATCAAATATATAGTTCAGTAACCAGAGCCTTGAATAATAATAAGTTCGATACATAAAATAAAAATAAATTTTTAATATTGCCGAAATAGGTATAGAAGGACATTTAAAATATGTTTAGAATCTCCTAAAGAATCCAAAAATTAAATAATATCCGTTTGGCATTGACCACAGTTACAGGAAAAAAAAGTTTTTATTGGAGAAAATGAGCAACTAAAAATACCAATCGAACACGTTTATTATCGAATTTATTTCATTTGGCTTTTATATATATATATATATATATATATATATATATATATATATATATACAACATATATATTATTTTTTTACATATTTTAGGATTTTTAAAAAATTCATTTTAAAGAGGGGAAACCACCCCTAAATATTATAATATATTTTATTTAAAAAATCGTTAGTTATTCGGAAAACGCTTGAACATAATATGCTTTATATTCTATTTTTTTTACATGTTTTGAAAATTTTTTAATAACCCAGACAGGGTGTGCAGGGGCTGAAACTACCCCTTTAATATTATATTTTTTATTTAAAAAACAATTAGTTATTCGGAAAAAAACTTGAACACGTGCTTTTTATTTTATTTTATTACATATTTTAAGATTTTTTATAAATTCATACAGAGTTTTTGAAAAAATGATTAATTTTTGCGATCTTTTTAAAACCGTTTGCCGTAGAAAGCTGAGTTTGTGCAAACAGCTTGATTTTTAGAGTGCAGAGGTTCGATAAGAAGGGATTCTTGGAAACTCAGTTTCCAAGGGGTGAAACTACCCCTTAAATGTTTATAGTGGACTCGAAAGGACTGAAAGAAATAAAACCGCTTCTTGGTTTAAAGAACGAGCTATATTAACTCCAAGAAATAGCACAGCAGAAAATAAATCTATTGGAAAAAATTACTGCTCCGCAGTTAACATACTACTCAATAGATGTAGTTATAGACCAAGAAAATGCGGTTAATTATCCTGTCGAGTTCTTACACTCTCTAAACTCTTCAAGAATTCCCCCTCATGAGTTAACTTTAAAAGTGGGGGCACCAGTGATACTTATGCGAAATTTAAAACCACCAAAATTGTATAATGAAACTCGGCTACAGGTTAAAACATTACAAAACAATGTATTACAGACTATTATTATTTCTGGCCCTGGTTTGGGAGAAACATTTTTTATACCACCTATACCTTTAATGACAATTAACATTTATTACATAAACTTTTTTTATAATTTATTAAAACACTACCTAAATTGTGTTGCAACCTAATCTATTAAGTTAGATCAGGTTATATAGTTTGGAATATAATTTAAAAACCTTAAAATTTTTTAGTCATACAAGGTACAACTCTATAAAATTATTTTCTAGCAATTTTGCGTTTTTTATTTTTTATCATGTTATCTATTAAAGATTCTTTTTAGCCGTTATTTTTTGCGATTTATTTTAATATATTTAACTTATTTTGAGTTGTCAATATCATATCATAGGTACGTAGGAGAGGTAGGTCGATATCCAGCAATAGTTATTCGTGACTTTACTAAGTTACTAGATTAGATTATATTCGTTATGATTCATACTGATATCTTAAATAACCTTCAAATGCTAAGCTCTTTCAGAATCAACTATTATTATTTTCTATTCTTTACTATTGTGGTTTATTAAATCACATTATTAGTTGACACATTTTTATGTATTAACATTTTTTAATGCTCACTAATTCGTAAAAGCACTATTTGAATAATTTTTATTTTCATGCTACTTTAATGTGTTGTTAAAATATTTTTCTCACACTAATTATAGATGTCTAAATTATTATAGATGTCCTTGGTTAAAGTAGGTGTTGGGTATCGGAGTCGTAAAAATAATTTGAATGTTTATGAATCGTGATTTTCGTACGTTTCTAGTTTAAGCATACATTTTATTATAGTAAAAAAACATTATTTGTTCATCTGGGATCAGTTTACTGGAAAACGGGGAAAGTTTTTAAAGATAATTGCAATTTACCATAATATTTTATTCACGTTGGATGGAATATTAGACGTTTCTGGGGTATTATCGTCTTCAAATTTTGGTTGGTTGCGTAACCGACCGTGATCTATTATTTCAAAATATTTTTACCCAAAATCGGTTTTTCAAATAGAATACCCTGAATATTTTTTAATTTTCAGGTTCTAGTAAAAATTCAAAATTCAAAAAGCATTTATTTCTTCAATTAAAATTTAATAAATAGATACAAAAATTGAAGAAAATGTCATGAAATGTCTAAAACTATTGCAATACCAATATTTAAAAAATAATATTATATGTATATAAGACTCGTCATGACAATTTTTATTACGCAGATAATATTTAGTATTTTTTTCAAAATGCTAAAATTAATGGCATCTCCAATAGCTAAAATAAATATATTTTTGAAACAGAGCAAATCGATGATTTACAGGCAATAGAAGCATTTTGGCATCAATTTATTATTATAATAGTAGTTGGACCTTACTTCCTGAAAAACAATATATACCAACTACAGTAAAAATTTTCAAAATTTTAAAAGCAGTTTTACATGATTCTCTGAGTTTTAGAAGAGCACTGCATACTTTAGCACTCATTACTCAATTTATAATCCAGATCTAATTATTAAATGGATGTTGTCGTAATAAAAAGATAAAAGTATTTCCTTACTGCAGTGCATTGGCATAAACTTAAGTGCATACAGCTTATTGCAAAAGTACCTTATTATGCAGATGCATTTTAAGATTTCATCGAAGATAACCCCAGCAGTTTAGATGGATTTGCTGAACGTAAATGCAAATCCGTACCTTCAAATAATTCTAAATGTTCATTTTTAGGAAAGTATTTTCTGCAAAGTTATTATTAAAATGTATGGGGTCGTTAACAAAGACCAGAAAAAGAAAAGGCACCAAAATCAAGCCCTGGGGAACACAGTTCTCGATAGTCTTTCAACTACTTCGCCTGCCATTAACAGAGACCAGCTGTATTCGATTTGACAAATAAGTATGACTTAATAATGTTCAATGGGTACAGCGAAAAATGCAATTTAACAGAAAATATCAATTATTTCTTGAATATTGTAATGCTTCATACTCAAAAAGAAACTTTAATAGGCCATGGAAAGGATAATATTTCTGTTTGCGTAACTATAGTCCTAATTTTATTCTGTATTTATTTATTGCTAAATTCAAACTTTAAAACCATTATTGAAAATTAATATTAAAAACTCACTTCTTGAGTAACATAGCTATTAACATAAACAACATATAACAACAGATTACATGAAAATAGAAAAACAAGAAAAATTTAAAACAAATGACTATTTAAATGATTTATCACATACTGTTCTTTTTAGGCTATATACAGTGTATATCACACTTGAATGTTCGCCACAGCGTTTCAGAGGGCGTCACTATTATTAATTTTCGATTTCTATACACTCTATCTTTAAGTGTGCTCCATAAAAAATAATCTGAGGGTGTCAAATCGGGACTTCGCAATGGCCATGAAATCTTACTGTTAAGATATATACTTAAATTAAATTTGCTCGTTTAAAAATGCTCTCATATCTTCTCCACAAAGGTATGGAGCATCATTTTGTTTATATACCAAGTCAACACGAATATGTTCCGGAAAATCATTGGGTTTTTCCATAATTTGATTTTTTAAAAGGTTTAAAAATGTTTGTCTATTCAAATAGTGGTCAAAAAACACAGGTTCTATTATGCGCGTCGTATAATACCACACCACACTTTAACACTTTGACATTCTTGCCTTTTAATTTGCTTTACCAAATGTTTATTTGTCTCAGAATTATAGTAAGAATTTTTTTTGTTATGCATTCCCCCAGCGGAAAATATCGCCTCATCTATCCAAACGATTTTATTTAAAATCTCTCTCCCAAAATGCAGGTCTATTATTTGCATACAAAAATCCAGTCTGGTCTGATAATCAGCTTCACTGAAAAATTGAACTGGAAGAAACTAGGATATTTTGTTTTCTTTTAATACTCAATGTATGGAAAAATTCAAATCCCTTTGTGCATCTCTTAAAGGGTTGGTAGAATATTCAATGAAATATAATAAAACCTCCATTTGAAAATCTTCAAAGATGCCTGAACGGCCTTTTTTCTATATTTCAAAACTTCATGACTTGATAAATCACTGCAAATTTTGTCAAACATTTTCTTGTTTGGTATCCTTGCCATGGGAAATATTCGGCGATACTATCTTAAAGCAAGTTCTGGACTTTCATTATTTTTAATGTAACAGTTATACAAATTTAGTCTTATTAGTTACTTGAATATTGAGCCATTTTTTAAAATAGAACAAGTAAACACCGAGACAACGAGACTTTTTTAAAATTTAATTATTTTATTATATATATATATATATATATATATATATATATATATATATATATATATATATATATATATATATATATATATATATATATATATATATATATATATATATATATATATATATATATATATATATATATATATATATATATATATATATATATATATATATATATATATATATATATATATATATATATGAAAAAATAGGTACTTTATGATCATTTGCATAAATAAAAAAGAAATTTTGCATTTCGTATATGCATTGATGCTTTCTAAATGCTCAATTTTGAATTTTTGCTATTTTTTATAGTGATTTGAAAAATAGCTCCATTTTTCACAAAATCACACATATCCTTAATTATTTTGGATACTACGCAGAAATCGACTATAGTTTAAATCGGTAACTTATGTTTATTACCGAGAACAAATAAAATAATGGACAAAAATACAGGGTGTCCCATTTAGATGTTTATAATTGATGTCTTTAGAACTCTAAAATTTAAAGAAACTTTTGAATGACACTTTTTTTCGTATCTATTACGGCTTTCCGGCTAGTTTTGTGGGTACTTTTATGTGGAGCACGGTGTACATAATTGCTTTATCTACAATATATAATAAATATTGCCACGAAATATTAGTTTTTTTAACTTTTTGCATTTTTTTAAATTGTGGAGGGTGTAGAAAAATGAACTTTGACCAGTTTAGAAGAACTTTCAAACAGCTACAAAAAAAATGCCCTGCTTCCTAATTTTTCTGAGGTTTGACCATCCACATATTGGACTAACATTCAAACTGGGTATCAACAAGCATCTTTGTTTCAGTATTTAGAAGACAAAAAAAATATATTATTTTTGTTAGAACTATCTATGAAAATACATTTACATTTTTTTATGTATTCGAATTTTAAAATCCTATGTAAAAAAAATAATCGAATAAATATGGGAAATCTTTTCAAGTATAGTTACCTGTGAAATATTACACTTCAGAGCCGGTCCCCAAGTATATCTAGTAAACAATGAATTAAAAAATAACGGTAAATAAACGCGTCTGTAAATCGCGCTGGTTGAGTGTAAACTAATCAAATGATGAACGTTGGCGCTTATTGTTAAGAACAAAAGGAAGCCGACCAATCTTGGCTACCGAAATAATAGGACACTTATTGTTTTCTCAATTAAAATATTTAATTATTTGCATTGGACTTACTGATAATTTAAATAAATTCAGTAAATGTGAGTGCCTATTTATTTTTTTTTCTAAACAGTCATTCGCTAGGTACTTCATACTAATATCTATGATGCAATACCAAAATTTTCCTAGACCTATATTTACAACTACTCACTAAACTAATAGTTAATTCATGAGTATAGCTAAACATTTATATATTTCCCTCAAACAAATAACAACTTTAAAAATAGAAAATAAATTTTTTCATTAATTTTTACTATTATTTTGATAATCATTTAGTGATTATTTTTTTGCACCTTTTATTATCCTACCGTTTTGGATTTACATCAAAATCTTATGAGTATATCCCAAATCACACTTGTTTTTTATGCAACAATTCTAATCAATTGGCTAAAGGGTTGTTGAATACTGTGATCATTTTTACATTTTAATAGGTCATTATTTTGCCTTGATATATTAGTTGGAACAGACATTTTACCAGTTTTGCCTGTTTTCCCGGTATCACATTTCCCCACAGAGGGTATGCATAGCATGCTTTAGGAACTTACAACCCCAAGGACCCAGCACTCTATATTGAACAGGGCACCACCAGAGAGTAAACCACCCCTAAGTACAGTATCCCACGAATCAAGTAATGTTACCGTAGAGCTCTTCTGTACTTATATATATATATAAATCCACCCTACAGGCTGACGGTCGCCTAAAAACGTAAAACATGGCAAGCACACTAAGCATAGCCTCGGACGAACGCCGGTTCGGTCGGGATCGCCGCGGGAATGTGACAACCCGCCCATATGACGACCTTGAAAACAAAAAGGACTTTCCACCCTTACCGTCAACTGGGTCCAAAAGACCTAGACGGGAAACACCAGATTCACCTGAAGGCTTTTCCTTTAGCATTAAGCATTTTGACAAATTTTATACCATTAAAGCAAAAAAGGCCGCATTTTCAGAAATATCGCCTTTTAAACTATTCAATTCTTTTACCTCATTTATTGAAAAACCAAAAAATGTTATTAAGTTAAGAGATGGAACATTATTAGTTGAAGTACAAGACAAAGCACAAGCAGATAAATTATTAAACATAAAAATGTTATGCGCTCTTGAGATAACTGTCCTACCTCATGAAAGATTAAATTTTATAAAAGACCGCATCTCTCATTGGGATCTTAAAAGTTCAGATGAGGAAGAAATTTTAGAATACATGTAGGATCAAGATGTAGTAGCAGTAAAAAGACAAACTAGAACTTTTAATGGAGAAGTAAAGAAAACAACACCTACATTTAACATTAACATCCACCTACATACTAACGTTAACATCGACTGTCTTCTATTGCGTATTTAGTTACTTCTTAAACTTTAAATGTACAAGCCTCTAATAAAAAGACTTTTACGCATATGCGTGATGTCAACACAAGATACTAATAGCTATACTACAATATGCGCTACTTCGCTTCGAAATAAACGGTATACCTACTACTTACTGCTATCGTGATCCTAGTTACGTAATACTTCGTATATTTAGAGCTACAGTTCGGGACTACAGGCCCAGACAGATAGGTATAAGTTTAGTGACGCATTACGCGTGTTAAGTGTTTGAACAATATATCAAAAGACACCGCTCATAAGCATATTCGATTTTATTCGCATTGCTACAACTCCGGTAAGTCGATACATAAAATCTTCTAACTGCCAGAACTCTCCCATTTGCCCAATCTGTGGTAGAGAAGCCCACGAAAATGAAAAATGTAAATCCGCACCTTCATGCATCAACTGTGGAGATGAACATGGGAGACCTAAACGCACATAACACAGCCTGGGGATCCAGTTCCACAGATAAAAAAGCAAACCTACTCGAAGTGTCCAACGAAGCTAATTTAGTTATTAAGAACGATGGAGCCAACACATTTATCTCATACTCATATGGAACCATGTCTTGCATAGACCTTACTCTTTTTGGAAACTCTACAAAGAATCTCTCATTCTATCAGATATTACATCAAATATAGACACATCTGTAGATAACTTTACTCAAGCTATTCTTAATGCAGCTAATGCAAGCATTTCCAAAATGGAAATTCGACCAGACAGAGGAGTGCAAGATAGCAATTATAAACAGGAAGAGGGCCCTAAAATTTATCATCAATAACTAATTTTTTAAAATACAAAAAAATACAACAAAGCTATAGCTAGAAAAACCATCGGAAACGCAAAAAGAAGCTCCTGGAATAACTTTACTAGTAATTTAAAGCCAAAAACTCCTTCTTCAGAACCAGGGAACAAGGTGAACAGACTAAAAGGAAAGCCAATAAGGAAAATATCAGGAATGGAGATAGAAGGATCGCGGATCATTCGATTTTAAATATCAATCAAGATGAAGATAATGCATCAAACCATTTTTTAAATACAAATCTAAACTCCAATGATAATCTAAAATCTTTTAACCTACCTCTGACATTAAGGGAATTAAACTACGCACTAAACTTAAGCAGAGACACATCTCCTGACACAGATAACATAAGAATCCCCCTTATTAAAAACCTTCCCATAACAGGAATTACTTATTTACTAGATATTTACAATTTAATATGGAATAAAGGCAAACTACCGATTGCATGGAAACAATCTTTACTAGTACCTGTACACAAAGCGGCCAAATTAAAATTCTCTGTCAGAAACTATAGACCTATATCCCTCAGTAGCCAGTTATCTAAAATACTGGAGAGAATGGTGAACAACAGACTTGCCTGGATCCTTGAAAAAAGAAATCTCCTTACAAATGACCAAATGGGTCTTCGCAAAGAACGGTCGACGCTAGACCATCTAGTAGGATTTGAAATTGCACTCCAAACTTCCTAAAAAGACAACACACAACTGCAATAATTCTTGACCTTACCAATGCATTCGACACACTTAACAGATCAATTATAATACAAACACTCCTCAATTGGAACATAACCGGAAATATTTTTAGATTTCTAAAAACTTTCTTATCAAATAGCATATTGGGGGTTCGCATAAATCATCAACTATCATCAAATTATTCTCAATAGCAATGAACTCTGTTACACACTTTATACCACCACCCATATTTTTAAAATTATCTGTCGACGACATCCTAATATACCACTTCTCAACAGATTACAAACATAGTAAATATATACTTCAAAACTGTCAAGAAATTCTACCAAATTTGGCAAATTCCAATGGAATGTCTTTCTCCACCACTAAATCAGCCTAAGTTCACTTTTGCAGAAAAACGAATTGTCCTAAAACATCAAATCTTTCTTTAAACTCAAATTCCAAATCAACCAAACTTTAAATTCCTAGGACTCATATATGACTCTACATTAAATTGGACAACTCACGTAAATTACCTAAGAACAAAATGCATCTCTGACCAGATCATCAAAATATTATCCTGACTAAGAACCACTTTGGATAATGTTTTTTATCAACGCAAGTTGAATTTAAACGTTGCATCATAATTTGAAAAATTTCACTTCAAATTGAAAATATCTGACGTCTAAAAGCCTAATTATTATCCGTGCTTTTGTCATTTCTAAAAGTTACGTAGTTTCAACCATATACAATTGATGTTAAAAACGACTGCTGGATAAATAGTGGAACGCAATGCATATTACGCTAAACCTTTACTCAAACCAGTGGCATACTCAATTCATCATCATTCCTTGGCATCTTTTGTTAAAAACAAAAAGAAACTCAATACTGCAAAAATATGTTTTAAAATATTAAACATATTATCACTGTCACTTAAGCAGCTTAATCTTATATTTTACTGTTACTGGCAAACAGTTACAGGGTCTTCAATTGAGAAGAAAAAACGGTATTTTTTTGACTTCCTCCGTATTTCTCAAGAAATTCAAAATAGCCAATCGATGTATTTTAGCTCGGGGAATTCGAATATCTTAACAAAAAACAATTGAATGGGAAACAAAACTTACGCCAAGGATGTTGCATTTTTTAAACGGTACACCCTATATATTATTACATTTTTGGATTCTATGGTCAATTCTAAATGTTTTTTAATTTTTAATGTCTATCTTCAACTGTTTTTTGATTTATTGATGTTTGAAAATTGACATTTTTGCTTCTTTGAGCAGTCATAGCACCTGAATGGTTGGACCTTGAGGAAAATAACTTTTACATTCCTATCTTAGTTTTTGATAAGCTATCTTATAATGTCAGTCAAACAAAAAAACGGAAATTATCTTGCTACCTATTTAATTATATATATTCATACGAAATGCAGGTGAGGCGTATGACGTATTACTAGATATTATATTAATATGCCGTAATGAGATATTCGATAAATGAAAAACTACAGATTGTAAACCTGTATTATAAGTGTCAAGAAATCACCAGTGCACCAAAAAGAACATATATTGCCAATTTTCATTGAAATATAGTCGTCAAAATAATTATAAGATTTAAAACCTATTCGAAGAAATTAAATCATTACATAACAAAAAAATAAAGTTAATATTAACAATACATTTACAAAACATAATATACTAATAATTTAAATGCTCAATGTATACCCCATTATTCTCAAAGCGACATTGGTATCCTCTTTGCAGCTTGCAGTTATAATTTCATTTTCTCGATTAAATCTATTAATTTTGTTCACAATTTTTTTCATAATTTCATCAATATTTTCGTTTCTACCTTGGTATGCCAAGTTCTTGAGATGCCCCCAAAGAAAAGAATCCAAAAGTGAAAGATCAGGGCTATTGGCTGGCTAAACGATGATTCGATTCCTTCTAATCCATTCATTATGACGTCGGTTCAAAAAGTCTCTAACATCACGCCTGGCATGTGAAGGAGCTCCGTCTTGTTGCCAAATTAAATTTCGATATTTCTCCAAGGAAAATTCTTCCAAAACATTTTCAATTTGGTTTTGAAGGAAATTATGATATCGTGGAGCACTTAGTGATTCGTTATAAAATATTGGATTCAAAATTCTATTATTTTTAATACCATACCAAACATGAATGGAACTTCTCCCTTGAAATTTAATGGTTTGAAATATTCTAGGATTTTCTACAGCCAAGGATGCGTATTGTGTCGATTAAATATAGGGGTCGTTTTGTTGCCTTATTATAACTTGAGACACAAATTGATAGCGATTTTCTTTCTTTGCAGCTGTTAAATGCTGAAGTAGAAGTATGTGAAAAGGCCTGAATTTATAAATTTGTAAAGTTCTATGAACGGTTCCCTGGCTAACCTTTCGACGTAGGGGTAGACGGCCATGCCGAATGTCCCGAACTGCATCCGAAATTGACTTCATGGGATTTCTTATAAAATAATTTAAAATAGTTCTGTTTCGATATACTTTTCGTCCTGAGTTTCTTTTTTGTTATGTAATGATTCAGTTTCTTCAAATAGGTTTTTAATTGGCTATTGTGAATTTCTCGAGAAATATGGGGGAAGTCAAAAAAAAATCTGTTTTCCCTCCAATGAAGTTGGAATTCTTCGTGAAATGCAACCAAATCTCAATGAAGAAAATCGAATTGATTTACCCGGGATTGACTTCTTGGCAAAATCAACTGACAGAACATCCTGTCTTGTTTGTTTTTCTTTTTTCATTCCTGTCCCTAATTTAGCACAAAC
Source organism: Kuschelorhynchus macadamiae (assembly GCA_030620095.1). Classification (NCBI taxonomy): domain Eukaryota; kingdom Metazoa; phylum Arthropoda; class Insecta; order Coleoptera; family Curculionidae; genus Kuschelorhynchus; species Kuschelorhynchus macadamiae. The sequence continues at coordinate 596,567 of JAUTXW010004194.1, read as the reverse complement.
ATTTAATATATGTGTGTTTGATGCATTGGTGTTCAGTTTATTCGAGATAAACCACTTTTGTATGTCACTAAACGCATCGCGGAAACTAAAATCCAATTTCTCCTAGAAGTGAGACTTATTCGTTGTCTGCGAATAGCATGATCTTCTGAGTGTCTGATATATACGCACGATTGTCATTTATATAGGTGCAAAAAAAATTGTAGAGATTCTAAAAGTGAGCCCTGGGGTACTTCATTCTAATTCCTATGCTTTGTGAAAATTTCATTATTAAATGATACGTAATATATAAGATCTGCTAATTATGATTTTATAAGATTTAAACTGCCCGTAGCGAAATTTTATTGGTTGTATAGAAAACATTGAAAGGGATGATAACTTCTTTTGTCCCATGTTGTTTCATTAATATGTTTTTATTAACTTTACTAATTTTAAAAATGGTACATTTTGGCAGTTACAATATTAAATGGTATTGTTAAAAAAATTATGCATACTATAATGACTTCCAAGAATTGCTTAGGCAGAATAGTGGCGTATAACTAAACCATTCATCAAGTCCATTATACTATTTATATCTTTAAAATATTTTCGAAATTCATGACGGCATTCAATTAGTTCTATGGAAATGTGGTATATTTGGTATATATTTGGCTTGGCCCATTCTCGATAGTTTCAATGTTACACAATGTTGTGGGCCCTGGTTCTACGGAATCCACGGAACCCAGCTGGGTACGCCACTGCTTCGAATGTTATTTTCCTTTGTGTGTTTTTCAGCGTTTTGTTGAATATTTCTTTGAAATATAAACATTTACTTCAAACGACAAAATTATCGCCAATTACTCATCACAACGTCAACAATATGTACATTGTGTTTCAGACTTAAATAGTAAATTTAAATTAACTTAATTTTTTGTTGACGATTGCGACACAATTTCGAATTTCAAGAAAATGCCATTCTCGATTTCCTGCAGTGCCATGTCGCGCTATGTCTCCGAATATTTGTGGCACCTTCAACTAGCATCTACTTTCATTTTACAACATAAAAAGAAATGGTTTATAACCGTTTTGGATGCGCAGATTTCTGATACTGTATCTTATTCAGTTACACTGGCACCAAAATCTCACCAATTCATCACTATATCACCCTAAGTTATTGTGCAAAATTTAAAATCAACGGGATAAGTTGATTTTAACGCCAATTTTTTAAAATAAACTGCTGGCCACTTGAAACAGTTCACTGCATTTTTTGGTAAAATTTAAGTTAAAATATTTTTAAAACGAGACTGAGGTGCAGTTTTCAGTTGTATTTTGCAAATTTTATTACTTATAACCGATGTTAGGCGTAAAACTTACCTAAGCTAAAAAGCTATTTATACAGGGAGTTAAACTAGACTCTGCAAATTTTTCAATTTTTTATTTTTTCCGAAAATCTACAAAAACAATTTCTTAGTTCGAATTGTAAGTTTAGCGTAATCTTTGGTGAAATTTTATTGTAAAAAACAATTTCAAACTTTTTTTTAAATTTTTAATATTTTTTGAGATAATAAGCTGTAACTTTTTATTAGCCATTTGATGTGAAGTTTTCTTACTAGAGGACCCTTAAGTCATATTTTTTTTATTTTGCACGGTCTACACTATGCAGAACATATACAGGGTGTGAAAAAATTGTGTCAAAGTAGTTAAAAACTAGTTAAAAACTAGTAAAAAACTCCTAAAGATCAAGTACGTATTCAAATTTAAAAGTTTTTACTTAAGTTTTAAGTCGTAGTGAATATTTTCTCTAAACGGTTTTTTAATTTTCTCTCTAACTTTATGATTTTAACATATACAGGTGTTGATTTTGCAGCCCAATTTACCAACATCGGGTAACACAAGAGACATGTATCAGGCTGCCACCTTTTTAGTTTTACTTTTACCTTGTGATATATCGTTGATAAGCTAATTTTAAACGGAATACGATAATTATTAAAAATGTACAGAGTTCTATTTAAAATAAAAAAGTAGGGGTCACTTCCGGTAAAACCGGAAGTAATTTTTAATTACTTTTTTATAGAAAACTTACTTCTCGAGTTATAGAAAGGTCTTAATTTTAATTTTGTGGATATTTTTAAAACCAAAAAGGTGGCAGCCTGTTACATGTCTCTTGTATTACCCGATGTTGGTAGCTTTGGCTTTAAAATCAACAACTGTATTTTTTTAAATAATAAAGTTTCTCTTAATAAATAAGGAGAAAATTAAAAAAGCGTTTGTAGAAAATACTCGGTACTCTTTAAAACTTAAGTAAAAACTTTTAAATTTAAATTCTTTTTTATTCTACAGGTTGTTGAAATATACGTACATGATTTTTAAGATTGTTAGGTTTTTAACTAACCTTGTCACATTTTTTTCACACCCTGTATATTTTCTGGGTAGTGCAGACTGTGCACATTATAAACTCTAGCAAGAAAATTTTACATCAAATGGCTAATAAAAAGTTACAGCTTATTATGTAGTAAAATTAAATTTTTTGACAAAAAAAAATATTATCTCAAAAAATATTAAAAATTTTAAAAAAAGTTTGAAATTGTTTTTTACAATTTCACCAAAGATTACACGAATCTAACAATTAAAACCAAAAAATGGTTTTTGTAGATTTTCGGAACAAATAAAAAATTGAAAAATTTGTAGTCTTGTTAACACCCTGTATAAAACCATTTTAGCTTAGGTAAGTTTCACGCTTAACACCGGTTATATGTAATAAAATTTGCAAGATACAGCTAGAAACCGCACCTCAGTATCTCGTCTCGTTTTAAAAATATTCGAACTTAAATGTTACCAAAATATACAGGTGAACTGTTTCAAGTGGCCAGCAGTTTATTTCATTGATTTTGTAATACATTAAATTGTGTTCACACTACTACGTTCCATTTTTGTATAAAATTTGCAGTCAAGTCAAGTAGTAGATTTTTGATGTTAATTTTTTTAAACAATTTCTATAACCGCAATTTTGTTTCTCCATATGTAATCCATACCGAAATCTTGCCAGTATATCATTTCATCATGCTTATTTATTTTTGCAAAGTGTAAAGGCATTTTGGTACTGATTTTGATAGTTCGCCGTTTTTCTCCGCCATATTCGATTTTTAACAAAACGTTACCAGTTTATTACCATATGATTCTTGATTTTTAGCAAATTTTGATATTAGTCTAGTGTCTTTTGTATTTAGTAATTATTTTAAATTATATTAAAAAAAATACGCCCCCGGACCTTGTTGTAGGAAACATTATTTTTGAAACCCCCCATCAGATGCTTGCACAAGAGTTATTGTAACTAGCCTGCATTGGGCCCCATCAGCATACTTTCTTCTTCAGAATGACTTAAATGATAATGATTAAACTTGGTAAGACTGAAAAAATTGTTAGATGACTTCAATAAATACTGTTCAAAACAATTTTCTTCCTTTAGTTAGGAGTCAATAGTTAATAATATCCTTTCAAAAAATACCAGGATATTATCCAAAGCCAAACTCTTGCACCTGGAAATAGTACGAGAGCAGTTATTGACAAATCCTATTCATTATACTTCATTAGTTCTTGCTCTACTTTTTCCACATTTTGAAATAGTTTGGACATGTTTTATGGTTTTTTTTCACTTATTCCTTATTTTTAAATTCACTTCGGACAAACCTTTAAATTCAACTTAAATATAAATAAACCTTTTTGAAACATTTTACTAGACGACGTCAAGAAGATATTTTTTAGATGAAAATAAAATTTTCTAATGGGTAAAATGTATCCTTGTATCGCAAAAAAAATCCAAAGAAAAAAATGTTTTGACAAATTCACGCATAACTTTTTTTTTAATTTTTACAGCAATTCTTGTTATAGATATTTTTTGGTTTAAAATTATTTTATTTATTAAGTTATTAAAAGCTGGCTTTAAATACTTTTATTAGGTAAAATTAAGAAACATTTTTGACGACCTTAGAAAAATAAGCGTTTTAAGACATTCTGTTCATGTTTTATATTAATCAGTTTTTAAACGTGGACTAAAGACTACTGCTTTTAATTAAAAGAAAACGATTAGGCTTGACTGATATAATAATATGTTTTAGATTGATAAATTCTCTAGATGAAGTCAAAAAAAGTACTTTCCAATTTTTTTCTGTCATTTGGGGGGCAGCAATTGAAAAACTGGGAAATATATCTCAAAATATTATCCTAAACTTTAAACTTAACAACGCAAATTGACCACAAATATCACAAAAAAAAACCAGATTGTGTCATTCCTTAATTTAATTTTATTTAGAGGAGTTTAACTCCAGAGTAAATTGTATTCTGGGATGGACTGAATTTACCTAAGTAAGAAACGTATCGAGCTCTGTATGAAATGATACCACATAATAAATATATCATCCACACAATGAATCCAAAATTTGGGCTTCAAATTTGCTTTCTCAAAAGCATCTTTTTCGGAGTATATCATAAATAGATTTGTCTCTACTGGTGATAGTAAGGACCTCATTGGTACACCGTCCATTTGTTTATAAAATTGCACGTTAAATGGAAAACAAGAATTTTTAAAGCAACGTTCCGAGAGTCGTATTACATGAGCTGGAAATTCTTAATTCATAAAAATCCAGGCCGATACTTCATTGATGGGAATACTAAGATACGACTTGAATCTAGACCCGCTATGATATAGTCTTTCTAGAACGATGTCTGGTATACTTCTAGTGAAATGAGTTTTTTACATATGAATCAGTCGATTATATACCTCTGCAGGATATTCTTCCAGTTTTTGCATCGACGAATTAAGAGTACTAACGATAGCTCTGATGGGCACTCCTAATTTGTATATTATTGGTAAACCGTAGAGTATCTGCTCGACTTTTCCTGTGGTATAATTTTTTGTTGTATTTCCGTATTTATTGGTAAAATTTTCATTTATTTTTAGTTGTTTGTTACTGGATACGTCATCGGGTCTATTTTCTTTTTTTTTAATTATTCACTGATCTAAAAATGCGGGTATCCACTTTATGCTGAGTGACCCTGTTCGCTGTAGTAGGATACTAACTTCTTCATATCTATTTATGGGATTACTGCTAGAATAATGTCATTTATGTGCAGATGTCAACACTGAACTTCTTGGGAACCCTTCGCTGATTCTGCGAAAGCCAGAGGAATGATCAGTTTGAGTGAAGATTGAGGGCGGGAAATTTGTTAAGAAGTCTGTAATGCATCTGACATTGCAGTTGTATCCCTACGGTTTTAATCGTCAATAGGACCACAATAACGACTATCTAAATTTTACAGGGCATTCCCAGGTGATCATCTTAGTATTAGCTACCCTTAAACATGTTGCAGTTCGGCAAAACAGAGCAAATCATTGCCATTAATACTCTGCCAGGAGGAATTAAGCGTGAAGCCCAGAAAGTACGAAGTTAACTTTTCGTGTCAGTCGTAGTCGCGTGTGGAGAAATACCACTTTTCGCACTACTTAAGTAAATAACTGTGATTGAGTGACTACTATAAACCGACTTAAGTGCGTGCCATTAGGAAGACAATTTAATAGAGAATGGAACTTTAGATATTTATGTACACTTAATGCAAACCTGAGTAAAACCTCAAATCGGGAAAAGAAGTAATGATACTGGTAAGATAAGTTTAATTTGATTAATTAAATGAAAAAAAAAACCTAAATAATACAAATTTTTAAAAACTATTTATATATACTTAGCTTTATAATATGATTCTATATCCAGCTCTGTATCGCTATCATTACCCTCATGTAAATGGGATAATACCTGGAAGAATAGCATTAACAAATTTTTTTAATAATTCTACAATACTACAATTTAAAGTCGGGGAAATATTTTCAGACCTAATCTTTGATTTTAATTGCCACAGTTGCTCTATGGAGCCATAGCACTGCAAGTCCCATTCCATTTCCTCTGCCAATGCATCACAAACATACACTTTTTTTAAACATGGCTTTAGAATTCCTAAAATATCCCTTCTTTATAACTTTCTACAAAATATATATCATTCGCCCCATGTAGTTTTAAATCTCCAATTTCATATTATTTGAGCCTGAATCCTTATGTAATTGCTCACATTGTCGATTACTTGCGGGTATTTCTAAGGAATATTGGATAAAAAGCAATTCTTGAACGATATTACAAAAAGTTCTGCATTTGTATCTTTGTAGTAATAGTTATTTGAAGAAAGCCACAAGGCATTTGGCATTCAACCATTTTCTGACCCGACATGTAAAATGGCTCTCCTTTTCTTATATTTGACGGAGCTTTTGATTTACACTTACCACGTCTTATCGTGTAATCGCTTGCATTCCACAAGCACTTGCTTTTTGTCAATTGTGTGATATCTGAAGCCCATTTTAGACATTACTTTCTAAACGCTAGTGATGCTACAGATTATTTACGTAAGTGCATGTTGCTCTTCGTAGCTTGTGTAGACTTTTCACCTTTGTCGCATTCGTCCAAACATTTGGTGGAACCGGCACCTTTCCGCTTCTTTTTTGAGTGATGGGATTTAACACGATTGTTTTCACTGTAGCCAGAGTTATTTTAGTCACCTGTTTCACTCGCTGCAGCTCTAGCGATAGATTCTCTGTTAAGTAAAGAACTATAAACAGCTTTTACAATTTTCTTAGAATTGACACAAATACTTTTTCTTCAACAGAACACTAGAAAAAGCACCATCAATGTTTTTCCACGGACGCCACATAATGCTGTTCTATACATATATAAATATATATATATATATATATATATATATATATATATATATATGTATATATAATATAATATATATATAATGGTAGTGCAATACAACTGAACATTTCCTGTAAGAATTAAAAATTGATATTCGAATTTTCAAAAATATATTTAGAATACGGTAATACCTGCTGTAGATAAATACTGGACACATTTAAAATTCTTTTTTGTACTTACAGCAGAAAAAATGTTAGATCTATTTATACCTAGAAATTATTAAAATCCGGACCTTTCAACTATTTTTATTTGCTTATTACCAAGTTTTTGACTATGCAAAGTGACCGACCGTCAACCCAGATCGATCCAGTAGTCAGAAAAATTATTTTTCGCGAAATGTACTATACATATGTCGTATGTAAGGAATAACAATAAACAGGAAATACTAATGCCACACTTTATAGGGTCTTAAACAGTGGCTGCTCGTGGTGAATTATATTGGGAGGTCAATACCAAATTTAAAAATAGGCATACTTAAAATAAAAATAAATGTCTTATCTCTAAATTGAGCTTTAAATTCTTTTGTCGACTCTTCGTTCTTTAGAATTGGAAAAATGCTGAATGACACGTTCGTTAAAATTGGACGCACATTCTTTTTATAAACGATTTCTCGATACTTAACATTGCTTAAATGGATAGTCTTTCTTGGTCCAACTCCTTAAAAAAATTTATAAACCCTCGACAACCCCTGGATTTTCAGAAAAAACCCGTTTCATAATGGCCACGTAGTAATTTTTACACAATCTATAATTTTGTTTAAAATATAACGATTTTTGGATACATTTTCATTGAAATCTCTAAGGGATTTCTATAGCTGAGTGCGAATATCAACACTTCCGACCGTAGCATAGTTCACCGAATATTTCATGTGATCTGCAGAAAACTCAGCGTTTTTTTTATTTTTTCTTTTAACTGTTTTAAGTCTTTAACACCGGTTTTGTACCATAATGAGTCCGACAAGTCTCAGAAAACAACAAACAAACATAACAGTAAAATGAGTTAAAGACTTCACAACCATATATCCAGTTAGTTAAATCGTCCATACTTTTGCGAAAGTTTCGATGAACCTCTTTATTTTTGTCTTCACTAGTTTGTCGTACATTAAGTTCTGGCAAATTGCGACCACTTACCTTGAATGTTATTTTCTGAAAATTAAGTTCGTATATTTCCAACTTATACATGGATCAAAAAAATATATATTACAAAAAAACAGCATATAAATCAATTTTTATCGATTTAAAACATCCGAAACAATATACAGTTAGAATATCGACCGCGCGACCTCTGAACAATTGAACTTCCACATGCCGACGTGATGCCGCGAGCGATGGATCGAATTATGAGAAGAGGCCGGCTGATGACTCAAATCGCGATTTCATATTCCATTTGCTATTACGTTCGGGTGCCGCTGGGTAGCTGTGAAATCTTCGGGTATTTTCGTCAAACTTTAAGGTAATCAGGGCAATTCAGACTGCCCAGTCTAGCTCAGTATAGCGTATTTTATTATGCCTAAGGAACTCTACGAGACCATTCGAACCGCCGGGCGCGGCTAATCGTGTAGCGTAGTTAACTTTTCCCAAGGTTCGCGTTTTATTACAACTATTAGGAGGGACGGTCAAACGAATAATTTATTTTCTGAAATATTTTTGGAGGTCATTGATCAAATGACCCTATGGAAAAGCCGCCACTGATTTCGACATCTAGTACCGTTCACGCACTGACGACTGTTCACTTTGAATGAATTTTAATATTGTGAATAAAATATAATTCTTTCGTTATTTATGCTTCGCTTGGGCTACCCCGTACCTAGATGATCTTCAAATTATAACATTGAGTTTAAACAGTAGCTAAAGATGAGTGGTGATTCCAATCCAATTTCCTACAACGCATTGTTATAAAAAAATACTCAAGATTATACAAGTTTTTAAATTAGGCGTAAATTATTTAATAAAAGAATATATACAACTTGTTTTTCATAAGTTGGTTAACTAGCAAGATATATTTTAATTAAAAAAAAAGTTAAATATTTGTAGATCCACTATAATAATTTTTTTTTATTTTCAGGTAAATTAATACAATCCATTTCTTCCATAAATATGTAGAAGATTTAATCAAATATTATATAAAATCTATTGATAATCGATCGAAACTATACATATCATATTTGCAACCAGTGGCGGCTCGTGGTCAACTTTTCAGGGGGGCCACAAAGAGTCATCTGAAAAAATTAGACACACGAAACAATAAAATGCGTTTGTTACTTCGCAAGTTCAGGCTATATTGTACATAATTCTACGCGATTTACACTTGTATAATTGAAAACGGATTATAAAGTGTTAATATTCTAAAACACTGTGGCTACCTCTCTTTAAAACATTAATTTAAACCACAAAATCAACAAACCAAATGTAAAATCTTCAAAATAGAATCTATAAAAATACGCAATCGTAAGCACAGCCTATCACACGATCCACATTAAACACATCCACTGACAAAAATATTTAAGTTTGCCCGGTATGGCTGTTGATCCAAACTTTGCCAACGTAAGCCGTATCTTACCTATGCGCCCCTATGCGAATTTGATCGGGAACACTCGGGAGAAACTCGCCTTTGTTTGTAACCACGAGGAATTAAGAGAACGGTCAACGAGTTTATACGCTTAGAATAATAGAGGGAATTTTAGAAAAAAAATTGAAAAAATATAAATCATGTATTATTTTATTTATTTGTTTCTGTTTGGAAATGTTTAATGGGGGATCATTGACCATTTGACCTAATTGAAATTAGAAGAAGAAGACACTGAAAGTTTTTGAAAATAAAATAAAAAATAATAGTTGTGCACTACGACGATATTCTTAATTGGTTCTAAATTTAAGGCGCGAATAAAACGGAAACTCCTCTTGTTGCCTATTTTTGGGCCAAAAAATGCTATTCAAAGTTTGTATTTCCCTAACAAAGGGAAAAACTAAACACATATTAAAAGGGAAGAAAAAGAACATGTTGCCGAAAATCAGACGAATGAGACGAATTGTTTGTGATGTTTCGGTAATCAGCTCTCCTCTGGGCTGTCTGGACAGAATCAGAGGTGTTAAAGCTGAAAGAAGAAGTTACATCTCAGACATGGAAGAAAGAGATAATGATAGAATTAAGTTGTATTATCATATTAAGAATTTGCGAAGCATTTAAACCTTTTTAACGGTAAAAATCCAGTCTTGATTTGGTTGATTTGACCACGTTGTGAAGCTCATTCAACATTTATTCCAGCTCATTCTTATTTGTGCTTATTATGGCAGTATCATCATCAGGATCGGTATTATTATTATTAACATTATTATTTTTTAAATGCCGAGCGGCATTCGCACTCCCTCTCTAAAATGAGGTGAACATTCACTTATCCGAGACACTTACATATCAAAAGGATCATTATTATTATTATTACTATAATTACTTAATAATTTTAAAAATATTAGTCAGTGATTTAAATGCGTTCAAACTTTGAGCAAATGTCTTTTGAGATCTAAATAATATACATAGGAAAAGAACAAGTTTTTTTTTTCAATTATTTAATAATTTAACCTGATTTTAATATTTTATGTGTTCCAATATTTAATAGTACTTATAAAAATCTTCCAGAGCAAAGGATTACTTTTCAATTTTTAATACTTTCTATATTTTTAATTGGTTTGTTAATAACCACAAAGACTTACCTTTTGGTATTTTTAAAACATGTTCATTTTTAAGCACCTTTGTTGGAGTTTTTACACTTCTGAGTACAAAACCTACACATTGAAACATAATGACGTATTATAAACACGAACTGACAAATGTCAATACAGGATTTATAGCCTATTTTGAACACAAAATGACAAAAGTCAATAAGGGATCGCGAATTTGCAGGTAATGCTACGTCTTCATTAGTGTTTAATCCAATCTACCGCAAATATTCGTGAAAAAAAAGTTTTCTTCCTCGCATGTTTTTTTATATATGCATGGTTATAGAGTCACAAAGGAAAGCAAATTTAATTATTTAAACTTTGCTTCTTAGTTTGACATTTTGAAATAATATTTCACTTCAAATTCAAAATAAGTGACGTCAAAAGTCGCAATTATTATTAGTGCTTTTTCATTTCGAAGTTATGTAACATTGAACATACAAAATTGATGTTAAACATGACTGCTGGATAAAAAGCGTAACACACAATGTAAATTGCGCCAAACGTTTACTTGAAACATTTTTTTCTTCGCGTTTCAGCATTTAGTGGATTGGTATTTACTTTAAACTTGTCATGCAGGAGCTGTGTATCACAATGTACACTGTTTTTTGACGTATAGTATATTTTTTTCTTCTTGCCTTTTACGTTAAATGTTTCCTAATCATTAATTCATTGTTTTCCAGGCTTAAATGTAGTAAATTCAAATTTAGGTTATTTTTTGTTGACGGTTTCGACGTAAACGTCCTTCTCTACTTCCAACAGTGCCAAAACATATGGTTGGCCCGCCCGTCACATATGCGCAATATTTTACCTTGTCGCCAACGCAGTGTAAGAGAAATGGAGCCAATTAGGGCGAAAATCTCATTAATTTGCGATAGAAATAAATCTCCGCCTTAATTAACTCCATCTCTCTCTCAAACTAATTGGATTTCCGCCATAATTAGCTCCGTCTCTCTCGTACTGCAGTGAAGTCAATGAAGCGTCATAAAGCCCAGCCCGTTTCATTATTATACATTATGGTCAATGTCAATACATATCCTGTAAAAGAATAAAAATCAAAGGATCTAAAAAATGTTCTCCATAATTTTACTTGTGTATAATGTACAATGATAATTAATCGTTCCAAAATATCTCTGGATCCCATATGACGGTAAAAACTACAATTCAGTTCGAAAATTGAACTGTCCTTAGTTTTTATGCAAAGGTGCCAAATTTAGTGTGGCACTAAAAAAATACTTTTTAATTAAATTGTCTAGTTCCCGGTCGTTTTTTTATAGGGATTGAAGGTTTCCAATAAATTAAATCAATATCGTGTAATTTTTTTAAATGACAAAAAAAATTTAATGAACTCATACGGTGTGTATCAGCCAAATGGAATAAATTCGATAATAAATAAATGGGGGCGTGTTCGGAAAAACGCTTGGACCCGTCGATTGGTATTTTTAGTTGCTCATTTTCTCCAATAAAAACTTTTTATACAGGGTGTGTCCTGTAACAGTGGTCAATGCCAACTTTCTTATTTCAAATGCAACACCCCGGATATTATTTAATTTTTGGATTCTTTAGGAGATTCTAAACATATTTTATGTTCAATGTCCTATACCTATCTTCAACTATTTCGGCAATATTAAGTGTTTTCAAATTTATTTTTATTTTACTTATTTTTGGAATTTATTATTATTCATGAAAGTGGCTCTGGTTACTGAACTATTTATTTGATTACAAAAATTCGCTACAACACACTCAATACTTATTTACCATTTAGGTCTTCATATTAAGAATGTAAGCAAAAACCATTTTAGCGTTACTTTTTATTGATATGGAACAAAAAGAGCCAGTTTTGTTTACTTTTAAGTTTTGTTTACTTTTGTGTAAAATGCCTGGCCTTTCTCTTTGCAAGACAGTAGTTGTCAGTGTCAGTGTCATAGTCTTTTGAATTTCGTTAACTGCATAATACCTAATATCAGAAAAATGGTTCATTTAACAGAAATGCATAAAATAACAATTCTACAAATGATTGGTTATGGAGATAACACACGAACACAAGTGGAAGTTGCTCGCTTATTTCTTGAAAAATTTCCAAATTTGCCGCATATATCCCAAGGGACAATTAGTAAAATAGAAAAGCAGTTTCGCGAGCTTGGACATGTGAGGCAGATAAAAAAAGCAGCTGCCAATTCAATAAATGATGATACTAAATTGGATATTATGCTTGAGTTTGAGGAAAAACCACATATTTCTAGTCGACAAGCCACCGCAATGTTCGATATTAGCCATTCGTCGATTATTCGAACATTAAAAGAAAATAAAATGCATCCCTATAAAGTGATACCAACTCAGGAGCTCATGGAAGACGATTATGATAGGAGAACTTATTTTTGTGAACAAATGATGGCTATGTTAGATAACAATGTTATTCAATTAGAACATGTTTTGTTTTCGGATGAGTGCACCTTTACACTTCACGGTCATGTAAATCGTCAAAATTGCCGCTATTGGTCTAGGGAAAATCCTCACTGGATCAGCGAAGAACATACTCAATATCCTGAAAAGGTTAATGTTTGGGCAGGAATTGTTAGGGATCATATCATACGCCCCTTTTTCATTGACGGCAATTTGAATGGCGATAATTATTTAGCACTGTTCCAAAATAATGTCGTGCCAATTTTGTCAAATTTGTATCCGGATCCAGCAAACCCACAAGTTCCAGCGAATATGATATGGTTTCAGCAAGATGGAGCACCGCCCCATTACCAAATTAATGTCCGGTAGTACCTCAACGGAATATTTCCAAATCGGTGGATAGGGAGACGAGGGTCGATAGAATGGCCAGCGCGATCCCCTGATCTGACGCCATTAGACTTTTTCTTATGGGCACATATTAAAAATGTTGTATACAAAACTAAACCCCTCGACTTAGCTGACTTAAGAAGACGAATAACGCTTGCGATTAGATCGGTCACGCCTGAGATGCTAAATAACGTTAGAAGAAATTTCCAGCGTATAAAATTATACGAAGATGCAAATATCAGCCCTTAGTGTGATATCTAAGAAATTGAAAGAATAATTATTAGGTATTTCTGCTGCAAATGTAGGCTTGATATCTACGTTATTAAATGATTGAACAACATGTGTATAATTCCCAAAATTATACATAAATTTTCTAGATTTTAAATAGAACAATAATTGTATGCACCTTAAACACAGTTGTGTTACTCAAGAAAACTCTTTCTGATAACACAAACGACCTACTACGTCTCGCTGCTCATCTCAAGCCGATTTGAGCAAGGTAATTGTCAAGCACAGCTTGCTCAACATGATTTTATGATTTATGTTCTTTGGTGCTATTAAAAGTAAGGTTTCATCCACGTGTCTTCAATAAAAATGGATGTAAAATAAGAGGAACTATTAAAAGATTGCTGCTCGAGGGTAAATCGAGCTAATTCAGCCATTATTGGCGAGGGAGGAAAACCCAAGATAGCCGTATGTTTGCTTGTAAATATTAGTGGCGTATGTAGACATTGCTTCTGTGGAGGTTTTGAGATGACGAAAATTTTCAACAAAAAAAAAGATCTTTGGGTTTTGTTTAGCAGCGAAATCTTTGATGGCGTGCAAGAAGGTTTTTACAAGCCTTTATGGGACTATGAAACAAATTTTGTCGACGCAGGGCGGGTATTGGATTATAAACAGGGTCTTTCATCATAATTCGCCACCCCCTATAGTGGTTTAATGTTAAGAAATATTTAAAAAAGCTACTAAATATATAAGTTATAGTAGTAGTACCTAGCTTAAAGAAAATTATAATTTATGAATATATCAAATGGACTTCTTGTTGATCATACATATATTTGGTATGATTTCTATATATCTTCATAGACTCCCTAGAACTCTGTCATAAGAGGTAATGTGTTACAGAGAGAGAGACGGGGAACGATCTACTACATATGCTGCGTTCATTTTCGCCTTCGTAGTGCGGTGCGAGTAGGACTAGAGCAAAGATTACGTATTTTAAGTGCGATTGCAGCAGTGCATTTATTGCATAAAAATGTATGTTTTTCAAGTATCCAAGAATCGTGCCAAAATTATTTTCAATTAATATGTCAGAGAAATTTCCGTTTAGCATCCATTTTGCTCTTACATTATTAAAGAGAGAACAATCAGATATTATATGTTTTATAGATAACTTAATATTACAGATAATACATACAGGTGAGTCTTCTTTTTTGAGTATATATTCACGCTTAATTCTTGTGTGCCCTATTTGTATTCTGTTAATTATAGTCGAATCTTTTTTGTTTGCGTTATTTTTATTTGTAATATTTGGATATATATCTGTCTTATAGCATATGTTTGAAAAAAAAATGGCATCCTTTGCAAGCATATCAACCTTTTCAGTTCCCTTAATGCCAACGTGGCTAGGAATCCATAGAAAATCTACTTGTTTTCTAGATCTGTAGTTGTCAATGATAAGTTTACGAATAGTGGAAAGAAAGGGATGGTTGAGGTTATAGCATGTTGATGCTTCAAGAACACTTTGTAAGCCGGAATTAATGTAGACCTAAAGTATGTTAAGAATTTTTCTATGGCCAAAAATTCAGCCGTGAAAATGCTGATATATTTGTGAAGCTGTTATTTTTCATAGAGTTGTTATGTTAGAAAGGCAGAACTTGTTCTTGTTTTAGTTGTAGAAACATCAAACTTAAGAGTTTTTTATTTAATGATTCTAATGAAGGGACAATTGAAATTTCAAGTCTAGTCCAGGGAGGGGAATTGTATTGGTACAGATTAAATTGTGGTGGGAGAATAAAATTATTTTCTTTTGCAAATTTTAGAAATCTTATATTAGAGCTGAAGGCATATTTTAGCAAACGATAATACAGCTGGTTGCACAAAACTTAATTGTTGTTTAGAATATTTAACCGAACTTTCGGATTTGACAAGTTGCTTATAGAAATCTAGGAATTCGCGGTCATTCCGTTAAACATTCTAAACTTTAAATGAGCTTTCTGCAACCGGCCAAAAGTCTTCTAGTCTAGAGAGAGACACAGTCTCTGAGAGGCACTGCATGTTTTCAATTGGGCTAGTAGGAAACACTTCTAAAGAAATTCTTAAACTCTTATTTTGTATAGTATCGAAGAATTTAATGTAGGAGGGTCGAGCTGATGCATAAACGGTGCACCCAGTCCATTTTTGATCAAATTATCGTTTTGTATATTGTATTTTTAATAGAGTGTGCGTATCTGATCCCCAATTAGAGTTTAATAGTATTTTCATAATGTGTGAATACATAAATTTCTATTTTCTATAAACTATATATATAACTACGTGGTAAATTCTGTAACTTTTATATTAAGCGATTCTTTCTACCTCTTAAAATTAAAAAAATGTTGGCTACTCTGTACAAAAAATCCAATATGTATAGCATAACAAATATTATAAAATAAAAATTAAATGTTATAAGAAATTATGTTAATTTAAACGTACTTAAAAAATTCGCATTAAAAACAAAATAAGGCCTTAATATAGTGGAGCTAGTTTGATGACGGTATCTTTGCTCGGGTTCTTTAACTTTTGCCAGGTCTTTTGACAATTTAACAAAAGATCGTAGGCTAAAGCTAAATTGAAGATTCCATCACGACAAAATATGCTATAAAAAATACATTTTTGTTTGCGGGTTATATATCATGGGGGGGACAGATCAATACCTTTGCCTCCCTCCTCCATCAATTATGGGGTCAATAGTCCTCTCTGCTCCCTCGCTTTCTACATGCCTACAATTCATAATGCTTGCTCGTATGAAAATTCACTACGGGCCTCCTTAGTATTTTTTAGAAATAAGTAGTTTTTCAAATCATAATTTTAATGATTAAGGGGGTACGGAAGTAAATAAAAACAATGAATTTCAAGGTAAAAAAATAGGTCTATTTACAATTAAATATAAAACAAAACAATATGGTACATATACCATTAAAATACAGTATTGAAAAGTATAATCTGACACAAACACGTTAAGAAATCATGATTCTTCGGTTAGATCAAACTGGAATTACTATCCTCATAATTTTGGACCACCTCAATCAACAACAACAGAAAATTAAATTTACAATGGAAATTGAATTGCATGCAAAGGAGGGAAAATAGTAAATTAGGACATTGTATATATAGAAAACCGACACTTGCAAAGAGATACTTAAATGCAAATTCCCACTGCCAACAAGCACAAAAGTAATCGGTTATTAGCTCATTAGTAGTTAGAGCCTTTTCTATTTCTTCTTCTTAAAATCCAAAATAGAGAAATTGACCAAAGCTCTGAGAAGGAACGCGTTTAATTAGAAGGTATAGCAAGAAGATGGTAAAGAGTCGCCGTTAGGTAATGTTGTTCTTCTCTGCATACATAGCAATACAGACAGAGTACTAAGATTTTTCGGAGGTCTAACATACATACAATTATTAATATACATAAGATGATTGGACAATGTTTACGATCCATGCAAAAATCCAGTACCTTTTCAAAGAAGTATAAAGACTCCTGTAAAGAAACTGCTGTTGCTGAACACCAGCATAACATTGGATATACTATAATTGTGAAAGAAACCAAAATTCTAGCGTCGTTCTAGATTACTCTAAATAAAAAATTAATGAACATACCAAATAATTTAATAGAGATACGGAGTACCGCCTACATCACACGTGAAAATCGATATTAACACTGGATCAGTGTTCAGACCTCGTGAGGTAAAAATCCCTGCAGACGATCCGCGCATTCGAATGCGAAACCTCGAGTATTAATTCCAATTTGACACGGTCTAATCCCAAGAACTATGATTTCCTAATTGATCAAAGCCGTGCAAGCTTCTGTTTATGAAAAACACGTTAATAATACGTCATCAACTTGCCAATCCAGCATCTTTACACATTCCAAAGAATAATGAGTTTCTGTTTTCCAATAAAGCAGCAGGTGTATCAAATTCGGCAATCTCTCCTTTATCCAACACCAAAACCCTGTTTGAGTCTATGATAGTGTTCAACCTGTGAGCTATAGTAATCACCGTGCATTCATTAAATGCAGTTCTTATCGTTTTCTGTATAAGATCATCGGTCTCTAAATCCACTGCAGCCGTGGCTTCATCTAGAATTAAAATTTTGGTTTTTCTGAGAAGAGCACGTGCTAAGCAGATCAGCTGACGTTGTCCAATGGAAAGGTTGCCTCCTCCTTCGGAAACATTATGATAAAGTCCAGCTGCTAATGCTGCAAAAACAAAACATTCGTTTTAGAATTATGTACTCATTAGTAGAAATAGATAAATTCCTCAACGAAAGTTCAGTAAAACTTGAATTCACTGACGTGTTATTATATATACTGTCTAGAGAGTAGAAGACACTATCTAACATTTATATGTTTTGTAAAATAAGTATATGTAATGTTTTTAGAAAATTGATAGAAAATAGGTACTTATAAAAGTCCCAGAAATGATAGTTTGTAACTTCAATAATGGGAAATTTAAATATTGCTCAGCTAAAAATTCTATTTAGTTTATAGAAGCAAGCCAGTTTAATTTTTTTGCCATATCTACCAAAATATTGTAGGTAGAGCAAGTATGTAAATGTATAAACTGAAGGTCATGGTATCCTGTACTAATGAAATTTATTTTTTCCTAAATATGTTAGTTTCTGTGATAAATCGATCGGAAACTGTACCTAAATTTCCCACAAAAATTGTTATTTTCGATGTTTGAAAATAAACTTGTAAGCTGGGCATGTGTCCACCGCTGAAGCATTCTCCCCGTCATTTTTTACTCAATTTAGAAGTAGTTTTTTTTTCTACACGTACACAAAAGAAAAGACCCAATTTAGTAAAAGTAAATACCGGGAATTTCTCTTTACTTTTAGATATAAAACATCCGGAAGAAGTAACGCCAGGAAAATAAAGCCATTTAGACTTTCCAGTGATACGAAATATGAAATATATAATTTTTTTATTTATTTAATTATTATTTTTAATTATTTTAACACGGATAACTTAAATTATGAAAGCCCTTTGACAAGGCAGCTTTTGCAAACTGTGGAACCCTTTAATTTAGAACAAATTATTTTAGAGCCGACTAGAATTACCAATAGAACTCAGTCTTTAATTGATCTTATTTTCACGAATTGCGATAAAGTTGTGAATAAAGGTGTTGTTGATTGCCAGTTTTCTGATCATTGCTCAGTTTTCTGTCAGATTAACTATTCTTGCGAATATTGATATAAATTTGTTTCAAAGGGACCTGGAAGCAATAACATTTAATCAGATAAATAATATTGAAAATATTGACGAAAAGATAAACTTTTTAAATAATAGTATATTGGCCTTATTTAATACGCATGCACCTATTAAGCACCTTACTGAACGCAATAAACCTCTCCAGCCATGGATCACAGAAAATATTAAACGCATGCAGAAATTAAGAGATAAAGCCTTTCGTAATTTCAAATCTAGTAAACTGCCTAGCAAATGGGATTATTATAGACAGTTAAGGAATTTAACAAATAAACCAATTATATTAGAGAAAAAGGCTTATTATAGGCATACCTTTCAAAATAGTTCCATAAAAGATAAGTGGAAAGGGCTTAATAAACTGAGGCCAGTAAACACAAAGGAAATTCCGCAGGTTTTTAAAGATACAAATAATTTTAATTAATTTTTTATAAATTCAACCAAAACAAATAATTCGGTAAATAACGATCTACTAAATTTTTACTAAATAACACTAAAAATAATCTGAATTCCTTGTTAACTTTTAATACTGTAACGGACAATGATATTCTTCAAATTATAATGAAAATTAAAAGTAAAGCTGCGGGCACAGATGATATTAATATAACTTTAATCTCCCTGTGCTGCCCTCATATTATTGGTTTTTATAACACACATTGTTAATGAATGTATTCTTCATGAATATTTTCCTGACATTTGGAAAAAAGCTATTGTCACACCTCTTCCCAAAGTTAGTTCTCCGAAGGATATAACACAATTTCGTTCAATAAGCATACTTCCAACGTTTTCAAAAATTTAATTTTAGAAAGAGTGCTAGAAACTCAAATACGCATACATGTTAATCTAAATAATATTTTACCAACGAAACAATCCGGATTTCGCTCTAAACATAGTTGCGCGACGGCAATGGCGGATGTTACTGACGATATCTTTTCCGCTCGAGACAATAACGAAATCACAGCATTAATTTTACTGGATTTTAGTAAAGCATTCGATTTTTTAAATCATAAAATATTAATTTCTATGTTACACTATATAGGGTTTTCGGTAAATACGTCAAACATTATTAAATCATTTCTCTCCAATAGATTTCAACGTGTAAAAATTGATCAAAATTATTCAGATTTTCTTAAAGTTGATTCTGGGGTTCCTCAAGGCAGCATTTTAGGACCTCTTTTATTTAGTATCTATACATGCACTTTCCATACACATTTTAAATACTGTCAGTACCATCTGTACGCCGACGATACCCAGCTGTATTTATATTTTAAACCTTCTGACTATAATCAAGCCATTATTGAAATTAACTTCGATTTAGACCAATTGCTTAAAATATCCTCTAAACACATACTAAATTTGAATTCGTCTAAGTCGGTTGTTCTCTTATTTAGTAATAAAAATATTCTTAATGAAATAAAGCCAGATATGGCTATAAGCATAGAAAATCAACGTTTAAATGTAGTTGAAAGCGCAAAAAGTTTAGGTCTTGTTTTAGATTCACATCTTCGATTTAGTTCTCATATTTCTCACATTCTTAAAAAAACATACTGCTCTCTGAAATCATTGTTTCCGCACAGACACTACCTTGATCAATCCACTAAAAAGGAGCTCTGTGATTCGTTAATATTATCACATTTTAATCATTGCGATCATATATACGGTCTGTGTTTGGATAGTTATGACTTACGAAGAGTTCAAAAAGTGCAGAACAGCTGTATTCGATTTATCTTTGGTATTAAGAGAAGAGACAGGGTAACCCACAAACTTAAAGAAATTTCATGGCTAAATATGTGTAAGCTCCATGCCCTTTGCTTTTATTATAAATTACTTAAATTTAAATCACCTCCTTATCTGTAGAGAATCACAGAATCACTTTTCGCACGGACGTACATTATTTGAATTTACGTAGGAATACCTTAACGATTCCGCGCCATAAAACTGAAATATTTAAGAGATGCTTCTCCTATAACATTGCTTTAAATATAAATTCGTTGCCTTCAGAATTCATACAAATTTCTACGTCATTACAAAGTTTTAAAAGAAACATTACTACTCATTTACTTAATTCTCAATAGCATTTAAATTACTCTCAGCCTTACTCTTCCTTCTTGTTCTTCTTTCCCTTTCTTTCTCCCTTCTTTCCTTTCGTGTCTTCATTTTTTAATATTGTAGCATTTATTGTTGTATTTTTATTAACTAGCTACTTGCCAAAATATCTTAATATTAGTCTGTATCCGCATTGGTAGAACAGAATCTGGACTTCAGAAGTCTGAAATGCAGGCTTTTATTTGCCTTACCTTTGTGATTTTTAATTTTGTTTTATATATGTATATACGTGGTAAATAATAAACGTTATTATTATTATTATTATTATAAAAATTTCCAAGGTTTTTATTTCCCTTTGATCATGCGCTTTTTGAGAATTGTGGGATAGAACTAAAATGCAAGATGAACAAAAGTAATGATTATTTACCACACAAAATGAGGTTTCCATCGCAATACTATTGTTCCAAGTCTCTTAAAAAATGTAATGAAACACGGACAAAGTGAATAAACAATTATTTATAAAAGAACGATTAAATCTGTAAAATCTTTAAAATAATTACTAATAAACTAATTACCAATCTATCTCAAATTAGGCACAAAATTTAAGTATCGTGAAAGAATAAACTGGTCAAAATTTTAGATTGAACTCGGGATGGCGAATCAAAATGGCTGTGATGGAATCCAAGTTGCAAAAGTAGGCCATATCATTGAACTATAATTAAGGCAATAACTTATTGCAACAATGTCCAACACAGCTTTTCGATTGTTGTAAATATGGAGTAATAGTTTATAGAATCATCAAATTATTATTTATTTTATTAATTAGGTTAGTCTAAGTAGTTTTATACCATTGTAATTAGATTTAGTAAAAGAGCAGAATAAAGTGTTACACAGTAAGGAGTGCACGCTGATTATTTTCTTAAGCATGTAGTTCGAACCAGAACAAGAAGATATTACATGGCGACCCTGCCGCCTATGTGCTTAAGTTAACAGTGCAAAAATATCGTTATGGTGCTTTAGAAGAAAAGAAAAACATGGGAAAAACACAGTCAAAAGAAGAAGTTATAATTGCCCAGGCAGGCAACAGTGGTGGTACGACTGCAGAGGGTAGCAACAGTAACTATTCTCTTTGGCAAGTTTGCGGAGTTGTAGCTATAATGATAGCAGTTACCTTAATTGTTTTATGGTGTTGCCGTCGCAGTAAAAAGGAATTGGAAAGAAAAATACGTCTAGAAATTAGAAGAAGCCAAGACTTATAAAGTCGAGAAAAAAAGAAGACACTGGCCGAACCAATCCGGTGGTCAGCAACGAGGGCACGTGCTAGTGTGGCAAAAGGCCGCTAGTGCGCAACGTTGGGATTGATAAAGCCCCTAGTATTGGTGAATATGGACAGTATGGACTTATCTTAGGCGACTATGGACAATGAACATACTTAAGTATTAACATAATTAGTAAGTCATAGTTTTAGCACTATACAATTTTATTGGATATTATTTATTGCCTTAAATTTATTGATAATTAGTTTATTTAATGAGTGTAGTAGATTTAAGCGATTTGGATAAATTGAATAACATTATTTCATTATTTATCATAAATATAAAAAAGGAGTCATTAGAGCGTAGAGAATCTTTGGATAGGGTAAATAAATTAAGTAGCAACGTAGAAACATTAGAAAATAAATTTTTTCAGCTTAGAGATCAGTATAGTAAACAGGTGCATGACACCGATAAATTAGAACATTTTCAAAAATATGTATTAGAAATAAGAGAAAACATAGATAAAGCTAGATCTATTTTATCAGGTCGGTTAATTGCCATAAAAGATAAAAAAAAATTACAGCTCGCAGAGACTGATTTGGTTTTGGGCATTCATCCTAGTTCAACAATGAGTGAAAAATTTGATTTGCGAACCGCAGCTTCTTTGTTGCCATCTATGGATGGTACCGAAGAAACTACGAAAATGTTGATTGATGCTATTGAATTATATAACGACTTGCTTGACGACAACGGGAAAGTATTGCTAATCAAATATGTTTTAAAGGCCAAATTAACACAAAACGCGAAATTAAGATTACAAACGACGTATACTAATGTTGGTGCTTTGGTCACAGATATAAAAAACCAACTTCTTACAAAACAATCTGCACCAGCTTTAGCTAATCAGTTGCATAACGTTAGACAAGATACTAAAAGTATAGATGATTATGCGAAAACTATCGAGCAACTTTTATTAAATTTAACCTTAGCGCAAGCGGACGGTGATCAAAATTCGGCAAAAATTTTACAACCGGTGAATGAAAAATTGGCGATAAATGCTTTCGCGAATGGGTTAAAAAATTCAGATTTAAGAACAATAATAAAAGCTAGAAATTACAATAATTTAAAAGACGCGATAACTGGCGCTAAAGAAGAAAATTTAAATTTAACCCCAACTTATTCTAATAACTTATTTCATATGCGTGGGCGTCACCAATATCGAGGAAATCGGTCTAGAGGTAATTTTACAAATTTTAGACAAATTCATAATTATAATCAATCTCGTAAC
Source organism: Kuschelorhynchus macadamiae (assembly GCA_030620095.1). NCBI lineage: Eukaryota > Metazoa > Arthropoda > Insecta > Coleoptera > Curculionidae > Kuschelorhynchus > Kuschelorhynchus macadamiae. The sequence continues at coordinate 573,234 of JAUTXW010004194.1, read as the reverse complement.
CCGAGTAGGCAAAACTTTAATAATTACAATTTTAGCAGACAGCAAAATAATTCGCAGTACCAAGGCCGAGGTCGTTCCAGCTTTAGTAGGTCAAATTTTCGTCGAGGAGGTAGGCGTCAGCAGTTTTCAAATAATAGTGTATATTTTGTTGATAATGTGGAAAGTAGTAACATAAATAAAAACAGCGAGGAATCTCAAGGAAATAAGTTTTTTCGTTTCTAATAATTTAAAAAATAATGATACAGCTAGTTTTAATATGAATGCTTTAAATTATGTGCGTGTCGGGTATGAAAGGGAAGAAATGATATTTTTATGTGACACTGGTGCAAGTATTTCTTGTTTTTTTGAGAATTATTTGAAAGATAGTAGTATTATAAATACAACTAATAAAATTAAAATTAAAGGAATTGCAGGCTCAACATATTCAGCTGGATCTGCAAATATTTTATTCACTATGAACAATGAATATATTTCTCATGATTTTACAATTATTAAAAGTTTCGATTCTAGTATACATGGAGTTCTAGGTTCAGATTTTTTCCTTAAGTATGGTGCAATTATCGATTATGAAAAGTTTTTATTTTCTTTTTGGCTTAATCAAAATAAGCAAATAACAGTACCTTTGGAGTCCAAAAATAATTTATATACTGTTATTCCACCCCGATGTGAAATAATTACACATTGCTGTACCAGTCTCACAGATGAATGTGTCATTTTAAATGATGAATTATGTGAGGGAGTGTTGATCGCAAATAGTATTGCAAGACCGAAAGATGGTAAAGTGGCTGTAAGGCTATTGAATGTGAATGAAAGAGAAATAAGATTGCGAAATTTTGAGCCTAAAGTTGAATATCTATCAAAATATGATGTTTATTCTTTTACAAAAAATAAAATCTCCGTTGACAGAGTTGATACAATTTTAGATCTTATAAATACAGAAGCCCTTAACGTAGAAGAGAGAAATTCTATACAAAAAATATGCGCTAAATATGCGGATGTTTTTCACTTAGAAAATGATTCATTAACAGTTACTAATTTATATAAGCAAAAAATAAGGTTAAAGGAGGACGCAACTCCAGTTTACGTTAAACCTTACAGGTTACCTCATGCTCAAAAAGAGGAAATTAATAACCAGGTGGACGATATGCTAAAAAAGGGTATTATAGAGGAAGCACACTCAGAGTGGTCTTCACCTCTTTTATTAGTTCCCAAAAAACCGGACAAAAATGGCGTTAAACGTCACAGATTGATAATAGATTAAAATATTTAAAAATTCAGCCTGTGAAAACTACTTAAAGGATAGATTTTACACAATCATTAATTCTGTTATAGAGATGAACTGGTAACGTTGTGCAACGAATTTAAAATGGCGGCCACATAAAATGTTTGTCATCATCAAAAAAAATCAGCCTTCTAGGTTTTATAAATTTTCACGTTTAAGCGTTCGTAAAAACCAAAAAATATGTTCTTCAATTCCGTCGGTCCGTCTGTCTGTCAGGTCGCGGCATAACTTTAAAACTAATTATTGATTCCAAATTTTGCCCAAAATTGGAGGTTACTGGAGATGAACTGGTGTAGCATATAAACTGGCAAAATATTGGTAAATAACTTTGAGCGGAGCTAAATTGGGACACACAATCTCACTATTCATAATAAAAGGAACGCCGGACGAGCACTCAAGTTTCGCAACCAAAGTTTTCGCATAATCGAATTAAAAATTCACCCATCTTATAGCCATATGAAAGCCTCACCAAAAACCGCTGATACATGCAGCCCCCTGAAGAAGCCAGGGAGAACTTAAATAATCACCGGTGGTTGTAATTTTTTTTTATTTTGTATGATGACGGCAATATATCAAATTCATTCCGTTACTATATGTATCAAAATATGTAAAAACAGTTAATCACTGCACATACAAAAATATTACAGCTAACAGATTTCCGCTTTCAAGTTCATTTTTTAAAAATCAAATAATATTGGGTTATTGTCAGTAGCGGCTCGTGGTGAATTATATTGAGCTTTAAATCCTCTTGAAGTTCAGGTCTACTCTTCGTTCTTTAGAATTGGAAAAATACTGAATGACACGTTCGTTGAAATTGCACGCACATTCCTTTTATAAACGATTTCTCAATACTTAACATTGCTAAAGCGAATAGTCTATCTTGGCCCAACTCCTCAACCAAATTTGTAAGCCCTCGAAAAACCCCTTGATTTTCAGACAAAGCCGTTTCATCATGGTCACGTAGTGCCAGCTCGAATGCCTTACAAAATTTTACACAATCTATAAATTTGTTTAAAATATAACGGTTTTTAGATACATTTTTATTAAAATATCTAAGGGATTTTCTATAAGCTGTGTCTAGCTGAGTGCGAATATCAACACTTCCGTTCCGTCACCGAACATTTCATGTAATCTACAGAAAACGCATGTTTTTTTATTTTTTCTTTTAAGTATTTTAAGTCTTTAACACCGGTTTTGCACCATAATTAGTCCGACGAGTTCTTAGAAAACAACAAATAAATATAACAGTAAAATGAATTAGAGACTTCACAACCAGATATCCAGTTACCTAAATCATACATAGTTTTGCGAAAGTTTCGATGAACCTCTTTATTTTGTCTTTACTAGTTTGTCGTATACTAGGGATTATTTTATTCGATTATTTCTCAAAATTAAGTTCGTTAGCACTCTTTAGTTCTTTAATTTTTTGCACTACCGACATTTTATTTCATCCACATTCACAACTCAAACACAGACCACCTCAAAATTGGTTATTTTTGCAAAATTAAGTTCGTAAGCACTTTTCAGTTGTTTATTTTTTTTGCACTAGTCACTACCAACATTTTATTTCCTGTATCTTTCCAACTCACACGTAGATCATAAAAGTTAAAAAATATATATTACAAAAAACAGTATATAAATCAATTTTCATCGAAAACGTCCGAAACAATATCGAGTTAGAAAATCGACCGCGCGACCTCTGAACAATTGAATCGATCGAATTATAAGAAGAGATATTTTTTATAATCTTTTTATCTCAGTAATTATTATATTCGGGAAAACCATCATAAAAACCAATTTTATTCAAGATATCATCTTCATTTTTTACATACACAATATTTAGGCAGATATAATTTGAACATTTACAATTTTTATTTTTAACTTGAGGGACTCAACAATGTTAACTATGACTAGTTCAAAAAAGGTCCCAAAAATACAATTTAAAAAAATTATATGCTTCCTAATTTTCCTGCTAGTCGACAAAGTACCAATCGAAACGTTGTGCAGAAGTCCTAAAGCAAGTCATAAAAGTAAACTATTTGTTTTTTAAATTAAACTTACAAGAAACAAACTCCTTTAGATGAGCCAGTTCCACAGATTTCCACACTTCGTCATCGGAATAATATTCAAATGGATCCAGATTCATTCTTAACGTTCCAGAGAACAAAACAGCGTCCTGAGGAATGATTGTAAGTTTCGATCTCAAATCATGAAGTCCTATTTCTGAGATATTTACTCCATCAATGAAAATTCTTCCTGCACTGGCTTCAATAATCCTGTAATTGGAAAAGAAATTGTTTGAAATAATAACTTTTTTTTAATTTCTCTGGAAATTTAAACAATATTTTAATATGCATCTGGAGATATTAATTATGATATATTTAGTTTTATGTACAAGAGATAAAACATTTTGAAAACGCTGGAAATTTAACTATATGACTTATTTATCGAATTACTTAATAAAATAATTTAGTAATCTTTGGAAAATGACCTGTATATTAAAAAAATCTGTATTAAGTCCCCAAATAAAAAAAATTGCCTCAAAAATTGAAGATATGTCTGTCTGTGCCTTCATTAGTATCCTTAGATAGATTCTTACAATAGAACATCTTAGGTTTGTTAATTCTGATTCCCCAAAGGCATATAGTAAAATTTGTTTAAAATAAAATAACGATAAATCTTTTATACTTATTTATTTAAAAAACGTACCTTGGACGGGACTTTTTAAACAAATTTTGGAAAATTTATATAAGAATATTCTTTACACATAAGCGGCAAACCTAGACTCGCTATTTGTCTGCAACGCGACAGCGCCTGAAACAATTTAATTCATCTTTGTTCTATTATGTGATAATTATAATAAAAATAAACAGTAAGTAGTGATAAAACATCTGTGGCTACAGGGCCTTAATTAAAAAAATATCCAAATTGGCCAAATTGCCTGACGAAATCGGTAAGAAGTCTATTTTTATGCAGCTGAGTGCATCTATATTAATTGTTTAACAGAATATCACTTACCTAAACAAACTTAAAGTCAAACTACTCTTTCCAGCGCCTGTCCTTCCGACAATACCAATCTTTTCTCCACCGTTAACAGTGAAATTCAATTGTTTTAATACTAGGTCCAATCCTGGCCTGTACCTGAGAGCGTAGTCCTTAAATTCCACATTTCCCTGATCAGGCCAGGTTTTCCTTGGCTTTTTCTCTGGGATCTCCCACGCTTTTTCCTGCTTTACTTCGCTGTATTCTTTAATACGTTCGACGGAAACTATACTGGTTTCAGCTTCTGAGATGGTTCGAACCAACATGTTGAGTGTTTGAGTTATCTAAAGTAAATAAAAAAATAAACTGAACTTTCCAAGACTCGAAACATAATAATTAATTTGAGTTAATACACCCTGAATAATAAATTCCGGGCCAATAGATATTTTAATATTATTGGCATTGATTTTTTTTTACTCTTTAATTGTATTTACCATATACCTGTCTATTTTAAAGGCACGTGATCTCTTAAGTAATACTATACCTGAAGAAACAAAATGTCTTAATTTCATAACACCCTTTGTATTCAATGGGCAGCAGAGTAAGATTCTATTAGGTTTTACACAAAAAGCACGTTTATCTTAAACATTTTATTTTTTAGTTGATCCTAATATCTATTTTCTTTTAAGATATGTAAAATTGTCAGTGAAACGCTGACAGCTTCACAGTTTAATATATATTGTCGCCATCGAAATATTTGACGTGTATAGTGTTGCTCCTTCTCTTTGAAATCACGTGTCATATCTCTCTAGGGCTAACAAAACCTCTGTAGTCACTTTCCGCTAACTTTTACGGTTTGAAAATTATTGAGGTTTAAAAAGTGAAAATCATTTTGAATGACCCTGTATCTATTTTCACGCTGACTTCAATAAGTTAAATTTTTAAGATTATTTAATGTTATTTTTACTTTTCAAGATTTTTTAAAAGTGGGTTTTATTTTTCCTTAAACTAGGCTTTATTGTTAAAAGATGTTTAACAAGTAGATATTTGACATCTTGGATGAAATCAAAATATTTTCCAAGTTCACCACCACTAGTAAATACCAATTAGTTATCATAACACATAAGAAAGATATGCGAGCTATATTGAGAAGTCTGTTTTTCTGAAAGAATATACTTTTGAGACGGAGGAGTATTGATTTAGGTAGGTATATCTTTGCAGATACCTACAGATTTAGTATTTTAGAAAAGAAGTCAATAACTGCTCCAAAACGTATCCAAAGAATATTGTTATTTTGCTAATAAAGTTACGGACTACTTGGACTAAGTTGGCAACCTTTGATTACATTGGCCACCCAAAAGTTCAGATCTTAACCCGATAGAACACATATGGGGCACATTAAAGAGACATATCAGATGTCACGAAAACTTTCCAGAAGCATTTGCTGAGCAACCGATTTTCTATTCAAGAAAAATGGGTTATGTTCGGCCAAAATGTGATTGCTAATCTTATACGTAGTATGCTGCAATGATTACGAAGCGTAATTAGGGTGGTTTTAAGGCAGGGTAATACATTTTTGCCAGTTACTTTTCTTGTTCGAAATAAGATTAATTCAACCATGCTTTTTCTAAAAAAACAGATATTAGATTCTACCAGAAAAGTAATAATGAGTGTTTAGGAAGTAGAACACAAAATAACATTTTTTTTCTCTCCTGGTATATAATTGTTTGAGGAAATCTGTTTCTTTATAGGCACATATCTACAGCTTGACGAAAAAATCGTTTAAATAGAATTAAAAATGAAAACAACTTCAACGGCAAGTATAGTCAAATATTTGCTGCCTTTAAAGAACAGTTTTTAATAGAACTTACTTGTAAAGCATAAGTGACAGACAGCCCAACCATGGCTGCGTTCAGATCCTTACTCAGTACTGCGAAGAGCGCAGCAGACAAAACAATAAAAGCTCCAATGGTCTCAAGACGCACTGCCAACCATCTGTCGGCAAAATTTGCAGGATACGTACATTTCTGGTTGCTGTCAATTTTTTCTTCTGAATCCTTGATAAAACGTTCTCCACATCTGCAAGAAAATAATACTAGACATCAGAAACAGAAAACTAGTTTTGCTGGAACTTTTCTCTTTATGAATATTTCCTTTTGTCATGAAAAGTAACTTCTTAAAGTGCCCCAAACATCATTAAATGTTCAAAAAGTTATTTCAGTTGACATCGATACTTAACTTGGTGGGAATTTGATATTGACCACAAAAAATTATTCTTTAAAATATGCAATGCTAATAGCAACATTAACAGTTACGCGGTTTAGCTACTCTAATGTAGAGATGAGCGATATTAGATTTTACTTATCGACAGCCGATAGACTCCTAGAAACAAGCTAACTTTGCTTTTTTGTTCAAAATTCTTTACCGCGACACGCCTGAGAAGTATGTGTACAACAACAAGCTAGTATGTCGCAGCGCGACGTTTGAGATATAACTCTGTTATTTAGATATATTAAACATTCTCGTATTTAGAATAGGAATATTTTTATACAAAAAATCATCAAAGATATGACGTTTGTGTTTATATTTTAGACATTTGAAATGAACAGTTTGTTGTACAACTGTGGTAAAATTATTGACGAACCTGAGTTTGCTGAAAATTTACTAAAAATTCGGTAAGTAAGTACCACGTATGATTTATTTTTTTTTAGTTTTAGTATAGATTATAAAAATATCGAAAAATTTTTAGTCCTAAAAATTAGTTTAATTGACAAAAATTTAAAGTTGAGAATTTAAAACCCTTAAATATCATGGGGGTTATATAGGACCTATTTATGTAATTTAGGACGACAGTAAAAGTGTTTCTTGCATACTTTGAAGAAAAGTCCAAAATATGGAAGTCTTCAACGTTTTGGTCAAGTTACTTTATGTTAAAGGCGATGATGAACATAAATAATCAGGACATAAGCAGATATTGCAAGCTTGTTGCTTTTTTAAAGAGATAAAGTGAAGGATGTCGACAGAACAAGTCGAAAATATTGACAAGGGAACAAATTGCGAAATTTTTGGCAGAAGCCCCGGACGAAATATATCAATCTCTTTGGAACCTGTCGTGGATAAGAGCTGTGCAATTTGACATTAAATAACATCGAAAATTTGAGAACTTCAATAGTTGAGCATATACCAGACATAAAAACGAATGTGCAATAAATCTTTGTTAGTGGTTCATTGCTACAATTAAGACACACTGGACGGAAGTCCAGTAAAGTAGCGGAGGATTATATAGAAGACTCGCTACAAAAGAAAAAAACGTTGCATATCAAATTTTGTTCAAAACTTCGGCAGATACTATAAATTGCTCACTGCCCTAATACAAATTTCACCAAAATAAAGTCTGTTACAGCTAATAATGCGATTAACAATTGAGTTTCTTATTCTAATTAAAGTTTCACTAATTGTACGTTTAATTAAATAAATATATTATTTTAATTTAAAACTTCTTATGTTTTTATATTTTCTCATCAGTGTTAAAAGTAAATCACATTTAACACAAATGCTAGAAGTACTTTTAACAAGAATGGCGCAAAATGACATTTTAGATACTGACATCATGCCTTAAAAATTATACTTTCACTGACATTTGTAGTAAAAATATTTTTCAACATAAATCATAACAAAAAGTTAATGTCGCAATTGTTTAATTTTGTTATTGGAATTTCAATAAAACGAATATATTTTTATTTTTTTTTCCTTAATTAGGTTGATTTTTTTCCTAATGTTCTATTGTTTATTCTGTTGCAGAATGATTACTCAGAAAGACTGATACGTAACACAATATCAAAATTACAAAATGATCACCATACTACGACACATTGCGATCTACAAGAAACAATACCATTTCTCACAATACCCTATATAAAGAGAACATCTAAAAAGATTCGGAGAATAACTAAATAGTTCAACATCAAAACCGCTTTTAAATGGGAAAATGCGTTAAGAAGCCTTCTAACAAAGAATAAGCCGACTGACATCGATAAGAAAATAGAATGCATTTCAATGTACGAATTACCAAATTCAGTGTGAATGTGGTAATTCGTACATTGAAGAGACAAAACGACCTCTTAGTATAAGATTCAAAGAGAATTTTAATCATATTCAAAAAGAAGAGACCTCAAAATCGATCTGGTCAAACCAACACCGTATGCACTGGTCGGAGGTTAAAATTTTGCATAGAGAGCAGCACTGGCGAAAACGAAAGTTTATAGAAGCAGCTTTCATAGAAAGGAATCATTCAGTAAGCCTAGCGTCGATATTCCAAACATATGGAAGCCGCTTCTAGCCCAAACCGACCTTCTAAAACTTCGCGGTTCAGGTAACCAGAGGGCAGCGATTTCACGCATCACCGCACACGACAAGCATATAAGCCCATGGCTTTAGAGTTAGCATTTAGTTTTAGAAACGTTGTGAAACCGAAATAATAAAGACAGTGCAAGTCCGACAGAATGAGTTTAATGACCATATACATACTGTGATAGAATTAAAAAAACATTCTACTTAAGTCTTTTTTCTAGTTGCATAAAATAAAGTTTCAAATGAATACTATATTTAAGTGACATCTATCATAAAAGGTTTCTCTCTCTCTTATGAAAATATTAAATTAAAATAATTTCTTCTGTTGACCTCATTCTTAAACGTAAAACTTCTATAAACTGGTTGCTATAACTTACTTGTAGGCTCGGATAACTGTTGTTCCAGAAATAGTTTCACCAAAATGTGAGTATATTGGAGATCTGGATACAGATTCGAGACGTTTAACTTGTCGAGTGGTCGATACGAAGTACCTCTGGATGAAAATATACAATGCCGCCACTGGTATAATCACAGCAGTGAATAAGGGAGTGGCGTAACAAACTACAACAATCGTAGCTAAAACCTGAAAAAAAATTGATTAGCATCAAGTCTATTTGAAAATTGGTTTTCACAATCTAACATCCAAGAGACTTACTAACTTTTATCCCATATTTTAAAGTCAAATTTTCATACTCAACCCAAATAACGTATAGATAGCATTCACGAATAAGATAAGACTAACATATTTTCCTCTGAATCACTAACCGGTAGAAAAACGAAAAAAAAATTATTAAACTGACTTGGCAGCCTTATGTCTACACCGATAATATCGCTGGAAAATCTGGCCAAAATCCTTCCTGCGGGAGTAGTGTCAAAAAAGGCCATCGGGAGTTTGATTAAAGCATTCATCAGTCTATGGTGCAATGTAGCAGCTGCCCTAATCGATCCTCTAGCCCAGAAGATGTTAGCGATAAATATACAGGACCCTGAAACAGTCCAAAAAATTAAATAAAAAAAACTTAAATATGCCTACACAATATATTACGTTAATATAATAGTTTAGGGTAAAGCTGAGGGCTATCAAAATTATTAATCAATTAATGCAAATAATCGAATTTTATCGATTAATCGATTTTTCTATAAATAGGTTTTTCGATTTTAGATCTCATGTTGAATGAAGTTGGTGATCATAGTGTCTTTGAGTTGACGTTGATTGAATTGAAAAAAAAACAATACAAAAAAAAGTGTAAAACAAAAATCACAAGTCAGAAACACAAACAGGAGCCTAAATTAATTAGACTAATCGAAAGAAAAATAAAATTACGTATAATAGAGCGAAAATCCCTATGTATGATTACTCCATTTAAAACAGTTTTAATTTATATATCATTTTATTTTAGTTTTTTTTTGTATGTTTTCCCTAAAGGATTTTAAAACTCATAAGAAAACTTAAAATTAAAAAAAAAATACCTTGTGCCAGACCCAAAACTGCATATACCCACAAATACATATTTCTTAGTGACGTGTCTACTTTGCCATCCACAATCATATTTGGATCTTCCGCCCACATTCCCAGCCATATATTAGATCCGATACCAAATCCTTGGAAGCCTATGTATAATATAATAGTCGCGATAACAACTACTATCCCAACAGCTGCAAAATAGTATGTGTATACTGCTAGCTTGACAGTGCCCTCCTCTGCTCTCTCCGTTTCGATAAGTTTTCCTTTTTCCTAAAAAAAGAGAAACAAGAAAGTAAAACGTTGCTATAATAAAGAGTGGATATGCCATTGTAATTCTATATAACTCAATGTTTTGAAGCCATTATTGCCACCAAGCAACTGTTTCGGGGTAAGTCGAGGGCAAGGGAATATTGCTTCCACAGTCTACAATAGCTATTTACCTAACTAGTGCGGAAAGGGATCATTTTCCATACGCCATTATTCAACATAGCTAGTCTTAAACTCGAGCATGGCAGTGCTATTATATAGATAAAATTAACAATATAAGTCTGCATAAACAAATTTAAAACAAAATATGGCTTAAAGTAGTGCACACCTCCCAAAAAAACCTGATGATGGTAGTAAATTTCTGCCGAAATGTAGCGAAATAAAATATTTGGTATATTTTTGGAGACCTTCAACCCTTTAAGATTTAAAAAAGTACTTTCAGTTATGTCCATCAACATAATTAATCCGATGTGATTACTTAGGAAATTGTTTTGTTGCCCTTCTTCAGCGACAATGATAATTTACTGTTGGGCTTTCCTTTAAAAGATCTAACAAAATATCTATAATTTAAAAAAAAAGCAATGAGTAAGAAGTTTGGTAATAATGATATTTGAAACCTTTGCAAAAGTAACTCTTGCCCGATATCTCTAGCAGGGTTATACACGGTATGATTTATGTAGTATTTATAAATTGTGTTCCATATAACCGCATCAAATTCCAGCCTAGATCGTGTATAACTAAAGTATAATGTCTGTAGGTTTGTGAAATCCCTTATAGTACGAATAGTGAACCCGTTCAATTTTGTTACATCAACTGTGTCAATATGAATGGCTAAAGAGAATCTACAATCATTGACTATACCCTGGTTTCTGAATGTGAAACATTTGACCAGTTCAGACTTTATTACAGTCATAATAAGAGATTCTGGATCTGCCCTGATCAAAAGAATGTTTTCTTATAAATTTGAATGTTTGTTTTGTTATATAATAGAATACCAGTTTTAGTATTACTACCCTAAAAAAAGACTTACTATATATCTGCCCTTAGCGTATTTCAAAGCTTAATACACGTTAAGGCAAATAAGATGGCAACGCTGCACTGCGCAGCATTTGTTAGTCCAACTACTCGAAGACTTTTGCGAAATTCCGCAACTTGTTTTATTTGTATTATAAACATTGAAAATACAAGAAAACTTATTTTGTTGAATGTCTTATTTCTGGTTAAATGGACTGTAGGTATCTTATTATTTCTATGACTTGAGAATTTCTTAAACGTAAAATGGCCTAAATTTCTGCTGATTTTCGTCTTCGAACCTTTTTTTTTTCTTGTTCCCAGTCACCTTTTCTTTGACGCTGCAGTTTGCATGCTCTAAATTAGCGCAACGATTAGATTTGGGATAACCGCACACCCAATACAGTTTTTCTTAGCTCGAGTTGCTGCGTAGCCTTAGATACGATTATGAAGGAAAGTGGCTCCTTTTTCTCAGAAACATAGAGGGCGTGCGACTCTCTTTGACCATCCAGGACGCGACAAATAAGTAATATAAGGATCAGTTTGCTGATACTAGATAATTATTCGTTAAATATAAAATAAAATCTAAATTAAATTTTCAAGGGATGAAACAACTTATTTAAACCTACCTTTCTGAATTTCTCATCTTGAAGAGAAATTTGTGAGCCTATAAAGCTAGTTTTCTTTTTCCCATTACTCCTGAGACTTTCAATTGACAAAGTTCTTCCAAAGCCATTTTCTAAATTGGAGGAACTCTCAGAAAGACGCGACCTTTGTCTGCTTATTTTTCGCTTGATCTCCGTTGCTAAAGGCGTCTCTTCGATTTGTTCTTCCAGTTCCTTTAGTTCTAAATATAAATAAAAGAAACGTTCGCGTATTATCTACTGACCAAACTAAAATACTGTCTAGCTAATAATCAGAAGAGTCAGTACTTACCTTCTTCGTCTTCAACATCATCACCAATATGCTGTAATAGAAAATCTGCAAAAGCTCCCTTCCTTGACAATAACTCTCTGTAGGTGCCGCTTTCCTGAATTTCTCCATCTTTCAGTACAAAAATCCTATCGGTTTTAGGCAAATATGTAACAGCATGAGTAACTAGCACTCTGACTTTTCCCTTGAGTATTCCATTGGGACCGATAACGTGAGTAAATATATGTTTACCAACGTGGGAATCTACTGCACTGAGAGGATCATCCAAAAGGAAGATTTCCGTATCGTCGTAGACTGCCCTAGCTAAACTGATACGTTGTTTTTGACCACCAGATAAGTTTATACCTTTTTCACCTAAAAAATGAACATATTTTTCAAAAAATATATAATATATAAATTTAATAAATATATTTAAACATTAGATACCAAAAAAAAAACAAATAATGGGTAAAAAAAGAATGTCAATGAATTTTTTTTGACGAGTAGGTAATTTCTTTATCTTTTTAGCACGGTATATGTTTGATGCATCCCGGCTTAGTTGTCCAGGGGGAGCAAAAAATACACGACCATGTAAATTTTACTACATTTAAAACTAACGTACGGGATAGACCGGGTGATAAAATTTGCGGTTTCCATAGAGGTACTTGCTGTACCAAAAATCCCGTCATATGGCTGATAGCAAGAAAAATATGACATTTTTTCGATATTTTCTTTCCTATGAGCAGGTTTCCCTGTACCGTTTAAGGACGTTTGAAATAACCCCCTAAGTTTTGCGCAAAATTCGGTCACTACGAGAATGGTAACAAGTAATTTTCCTGAAGCTCTTTAGAATTGTATCGCTTTTGGCGTCTTGTAAACAATTAAACCCATGAAATTTGGTATTTTTTTTAATATAAAATAGAAAGTTTACCTTCATTTATCAGTTTTAAGAAAATAAAAGAAATGGATGAACCACTTTTTCTATTAAAAAAACCAAAAAGAAATTCGATATTTTCACTGTATTCCAATGAGCCATATTCCTTAATATGACAATTTGAAGAAAGGCTATCTTGCATTGTTGCCAAACTTACATTATTGTATTATATTTTCATGTTTGTCTCCCGACAGTAACGCATTTGGATCCCTGTGCCGATCCCAAATATTAGACTTTCACCAGTGATGTACTTCGCTGTCGTTCGCCTTTTATATTAGGGCTTTAATGATGATGCCTACGGCGCCTAACCTGGTGCTAACCCGGTACCAATCTACCTAGTGCGGTCAACACTAATCAACAGGCGGGTGCATCACTGGCGGAAGCCTAACATCCGACATCGGCCCTCTGGGCCGATGCCGAATGTTAGACTTTCGCCAGTAATGCCCTGCGTTGTTGTTCGTCTTTTAGGGCTTTAACGATGAAGCCTACAGTGCCTAACCTGGTGCTAACCCGGTACCAATTCACCTAGTGCCTTCGCGCTCCTGCTGGTACCGATCCACAACCCACATATGAATTTTGTTTTTCTTATATAATTTATATAGATCATATATAAAATAAACTTGGCAACGTAGCATCCCCAGCATACTGGATTTCCGTTCAACAGACGACACTCTCGCTCTCTGTTTATTTAGTAGCTGCAATTATGTTTAAAAACGTTTAATAATGTCTAATATAATAATTACTTCTAACTTTTAGTTAGAAATTATAATTTTGGTGTTATAAAGCATGATAATACAATCAGTCTTTTACGTAGTGCATAAATTAAGTTTGTGAAAAATATGTTTTTAGCGATACGCCAAAAACAAGTTCAGTGCAACCTTCCGAAACCTTAATTTTTTTGGATATAATTTGAAAAAGTGCCTCATCCATAAATTTTTTTGTATAGGAATTGTTAAAAAAAGGTAATCTTTCAAATGTATATTTTAAATTTGTTAAATTCCATGGGTAAAATTCTTTACAAGAGCCCGCTTTTGTTTGCCTCCCTAGGTCTTAAGTCACCTGTACCTATTTATTGTCACAACTGTAAGACCTGCTACCTGCAAATTTGATGTGTGTCAGTTTTGACATAATGATTTTAGCGGCAACTTAATAAGTTTTTAATTATGTTACCCGAAATCGTATTTTTATAAGAATAAAAAACAAATAATGAACTCTAACAGAAACTTGACACCCGAAGATGGCCCTTGCGACGGAGGACTTTCTGAGCAGGGCTGTTCTCAACCTCATATTGCATAAGTTTTGGGCAAAACTCAGGAAGCAATTTCAAAAGTTTTTAAAAGAACTGGATCCAATCAAAGAAGACCAGGTCAAGGTCGTCTTAGAAAAAGCATGCCCATGAGTTGAAAGCTAAAGGCTGAATTTGTCACTGCACATGAAAGGCAAATTGGTCTACAAACAATACAGAATAGAATAGTAATAGAATAGAAAGTTAGAAGCAATTCACCGCAGAGCACGCTTGAAATTCGGGAGAGATCTTTTGCCATGGGGTGAAGATCAGTAGAGAAATCTTGCTTTCAGTGACGATCCCGTTTTTGACTTTACACTAACGATAGAAGAATGAAAGTTTATAGACGACCAGGGGGGCCGTATACCCAGTGTAATTTTAAGGAAACTGTAAGCTACACTACGGAAGTGATCTTTAATGACTTGTGGTGGGATTTCATTGGAGGCAAAAAAGGATTTGAAATAGAAAGTTAGACAAACCCTAAATTTTTAAACAGACCTGTATGAACAAAAAAGTGTCTTTAAAAATTAAAAACAGATTTAATTAGGGCATTAAGTTTAAGAAAAATTACATACAACAATCTTTAACACCCGTATTCACTACGGAGGTTTAAATTTAGACCAGGTCTAACTTGACAGTTATAGGTTTAAGACGGCATTTTTAACAACTGAATAAAGAATTTTTCGAAATGTCATATTTATAAAATGACAGTGACATAAGCGAAACAACTGGCGTACTAAGAGTTTTAAGTACCATGGCAACTAGACCTGGTCTAACTCTTAAACCTTTTTAGTGAATACGGGGGTTAAAGTCATCATTTTCAATAGCAATAATTAAAAAAAAATCTTTTTCTTACCATCAACCAGATGGCGGAGTTTTTGTGCTTCCATGGAAACTGCACCCAAGACATTCATAAAATGAAAATTTTATAACCCGGTGTATCCCGTACGACAGTTCTAAAAGTAGTAAAATTTACATGATCTTGTATTTTTTTGCCTAAAGAGGTAAAAAAATTACCTACTCCTCAAAAAAAATTCATCTTGACTGGATTATTTACAACGAAAATATAGGCATTTGAAATTGACGTTCTTTTTTACCCATTCCATAATTTATGTGCGAAGTGTGTTATAATTTTATAATTTTCAACTTATTTTTTCCTTTAATATAATTATTTTTTTATATAATATAATTTTTCGCTAAAAAAATAAATCTTATAAACCAAAACCGTACAGTGATGTAACACTGAATGCGCAACTGCACCCATCTCCGCTATGCGTTAATGAGAGATCAGTATACAAATTAATAAGCTTGTCTTGTCTTCACTTATTCAATATTCACCTGCAGAGGTTCACAGATACTATCCAAAACGTCTAATAATTGATAAACATAAAAATAAAAGCAATAAAAACCTAAAACAATTATGAAATTTATATGAACATTTTCTTCGCATACTTAATGCGTTTGCAGGCTCTGCTTTAGTATTTACAATTACTTTTAATAAAAGTTTATTTTTTCCGTTCAGAAGAAAATATAATCATTATTACAGTAAAGTTTGGAAAAAAATAAAAAATAGGTAGAGTACCCGCTCGTGTTAAAGATCAATTTAGAATTATTACATTAATGAGTATATTTTTCAGGGAACGAGATCATCCGAATTGTCAATAATTTTGATCTTTAAAACATAATACAGTTGGAGAGCGCAATATTTTAAACACTAACTTGACTCTACAAACACTTTAAACTCAATTTAAAAAAAAATAATAAAATAATAAAGTTATAAAAAGGGAGATATTCTGATTTTAGTAGTCTATCAGTCAAAATACCTGCATGGTAAACATCATTACGTCAACTGCAAGGGATTATTAATATTATTACCTATTTCAGTTTTATCTCCATCCGCCAACATTTCCAGGTCGGGCCGCAATGCACAGGCGTCCAAAACTTTATTGTATTTGACCCTATCATAGGGTTTTCCAAAAATAATATTCTCTCTAACAGTGGCATTTTGAATCCAGGCTTGCTGAGGGACATACGCCACTTTACCGTAACAATTCACTCTTCCAGAAACTTTCTCCATTTCGCCAAGCAAAGCATTAATGAGGCTACTTTTGCCGGAGCCCACTGGACCTACTATAGCTGTGATAGCATTATGTTGGACCCTTATGTTAATATTCTTGAGGATCGGTTCTTCTCCCCATGAAAAGGTTCCTTTTTCAACTATTAAAGGATCAGCTGAAACATAGTACAAATAAAGTTAAAAAACATTTACTTATGAATGGGCTCAAGAAGTTGTGCTTTTGACGATAATACATACTCATATTACTGGAAGTATTATAGAATGAATATCTCTGAGTTAACTAAGAATTACTTAAAAAAATTTGCTCATTCTAGTGTTTTTTTGGCTTTGAGTAGAATTCATTTAGCCTGGATTTGTCATGCAATTTTATTAATAAAGTAATTGATCATATTTTGCATCAATTAAAGCTGTCGTAAGAGCATTTATTTAAAATTTACCATCTAGTCTCAAATAGAACCCAAAACCCACGACAACTCAGGGATAGGTAAACAGGGATACACACTTCTCGCACTGTGGGCAGCTCAGGACGTTTTATATTACGTAGACAAGACAAACATCAGCAAACAAAGCTAACTAGTTTCCTAAGTCTAAACTCTTACGCTGCATCTTTTTAAGTATTCCAAGAATATATTTTCTAAATCTAATTTATTATTTTTGACCAACATTTTGCATTAATATTGATTGTGACATTGGCAGTAAAATTTTGAAAAAATTGACCTGATCATATAGGATACAGTTTGTCATCTTGATGAATATCATTAATTCTCTTAATTCAGAGGAACATGATTGTTTTGCAGCCTTATTAACATGTCGTTACCAGCTATACCAGTGTGGCTTTTGACCCATATAACAATTATTTCCGCTTTATTGGAATACAGTTTTAAAGGGTAATTGAGGCTGTTTGCGATAATTAGTTGTTTAATGTGAATTGTTTTTAAGGGATAACAGTACAGATTGTGAATCCGATAAAATTGTATCCTTTTTTAAGTGATTATTAATGTAAATATACTCTAGTGATTATATTATTGCAAAAGCCTCAGCAGTATATTTTGACGCCAAGTCATTACATTTAAATTATTACGTTATGTTGTGTTGAGGAATACTGAATGCACAACCTACACCTTTTTCACCTTTGGAACCGTCGATGAAAAATTGACAAAAGTCTTTATAATTATTTAAAACACTTTTCACACTATCATTGTGTTTAATGGTTTAAAATCTGTACATTGAGATAAGACAATTTGTGTATTTTATTGGAGTTATTTCTAAAAGAGCTTCAAATACAAAATGGATATCATTTTTAATTACAAAATCATCATAGATGGAAATGCTTCTGCTAATGGCAGGCCATTTTTATTTGACCAAAATGATAAGTTGAAGTTAGAAATACTTAATTTGGAAATTTTATCAGAACATTGTTTCTAATTATCATATTTCTAATTACAAATCTTTCGGCCAATATCCTAAAGTTATTATCATAAATAAGATCTATACCTTCAGACGAGTCCTCTTCAACGTATAGCTCCAATTCTTCTGAATTTAGGAAAGAGTTGATTCTTTTGAGGGAAACTTTCGTCTAGAAAAGAAACAAACAACTTGAACATCTTTAAAAACTAGCAAATGATTTGTTAACACGTCGGTATAAACCAAAGAGAACGTAATGTACTTTTGAAAATAAATCCTAGGCAGGTATATTATTTATAAGTTTCGGATTTTTGTAGTCTATATATGACAACTAGCCACAAATACTGTCTGAAAAAAGTTTTATTAAAGGGATATAAAAACGGTCACTACTACAGCACGCATTGTAATCTAACCAATTCCATATTGCAATAATCAAAAACAGTTCTTCCAGCTCCCATAATATCCTATATAGATCTTTCTTATTTTAAATGGAAAATATATAGAGGATGTAGCTATTAGTTCGATCTTAGCAGGCAGCAAAACATCAGACGGTGGGTAACCGATTAGCCATTCTGCACTGTCTTAGTATATCGTTAAAGGATGTACAAGGTTTTCCCGTATATTAAATCATATTCTTGAAAAACTTCTTTTTCTAATTTCAAATATATATACTTTTTATATATTCTGTCAATTAGTTTTGGATATATAAGCGTTTAAACATTAAAGGAATGGTAAGGTAATTTGCGCTAAAACATAGTGAGCCATGGTCAAGACAATTGCAATGAACGACGCCTTTTTGACGTTTACCGGTCAGAAGCATCTATTTACCAGCATTTTTAATATCTAATACGTTGGACGATGGGTTATTCGGAAGAAGAGAAACTCGACATGATAAAATTATTTTATTTACATGGTAAAAATGCATCGATAGCTCCTAACGAATATTATAGACGGTTTCCAGATAGACCAACACCGACTCATAGCATAATATTAAACATCGTTAAACAATTGAATGAAAGAAAAACACTTAAGCGAAAAGAATAGTGGAAAGAAACAATACCATAAAAAATCAATAATATAAAGTAGATAAATAATAATATTAGCTTAAAGAACTAAGTTTTGGTTTTCTATATAGCCTTCTTGGTTTATAATGCATTACTGAATATTTCTTCTAAATTTTTTGTGTATGGATGCGTAGATAAAATGAGGTGATTGGGTCTTTAAATCTTCGATTGTTTGGACTATATTTTGCTCTAAAGCTTGAATGGTTCTTCGCCTATTGTAGTGTATCTTGTTTTTCAGGTAACCCCACAAAAATATGTCCAATGGAGAGATCGGGACTTTTTGCTGGCCATCTTAATGGTCCATGTCTTCCAATCCAGAATTAATACATGTCATTTGAAAAATTGGTGGCCGGCGGGACATTATGAGGAGGAGCACCATCTTGTTACCGTATCAAATTAAGATATGAATTAATCGGTAGTTGTTCTAAATGCCTCTCGATTTCGTTTTCTAATAACTTCTAATAAATATAAGTCCAATAACATGATCGTTAAGAAGGCCACACCAAACATGTAGGGATCTTCTTCCCTGAATTTTGACCGCCTGAAGAGCCCCCGGGTTTTCTTTTGACCAAAAATGCTTATTTTTCCGTTTAAACGTGCCTCCAGTGGTAAATGTTGCCTCGTCAGTGAAAATTATGTTTGACAGATTTAGTTGGTTTATCATAACACGTCTTTATATTTCTTGGTAGAAGTGTAATCGGTCTATTTTATTTTGATCGGTTAATTCTTGAGTAGGTAAAAACTTATATGGCTTATATTTATAATGTTTTAGAACTGAGTCGATTTTATGCCATGATTTGTTAAAAAAAGTGGCTGCATCGGAAATTGAGCGCTCAGGATTTTCTAAAACAAGAATAAATAAGATAAATAAATTATTTTAATACAAAAGTTTCAAAATTACCTTCAAAATATACTAAAATATTTAAATCTTCTTCAGCGTTTCTTTCCACTATTCTAACTTTTCGCTTAAGTATTTTCCTTTCATTCAATTGTTTAGCGATGTTTAATATTGTCCTATAACTCGGTGTTGGTCTATTTGGAAACCGTCTATGATATTCGTTACGAGCTATCGATGCATTTTTACCATGTAAATAAAATATTTCTATCAAGTCGAGTTTCTCTTCTTCCGAATAACCCATCGTCCAACGTATTAGATATTAAAAATGCTCGTAAATAATTACTTCTGACCGGTAAACGTCAAAGAGGCGTCGTTCATTGCAATTGTTTTGACCATGTCTCACTATATTTTAGCGCAAATTACCTTACCATTTCTGTTTAAACGCTTATATATCCAAAACTAATTGACAGAATATACTAAAAGTATATATATTTGAAATTAGAAAAAAAAATCTTCGAGAATATGATTTAATATACAGGGTGTTTCATTAAAAAAAACTGACAACCTGTCAAAATTTGACATTTTCAATAATATTTTCGCACTATCAATATAATATTCTAAATCCTCATAAAAAACCCAACAACTTTTGTATTGACGACATTTCCGTATCTATTCAAATAAACTTTCTAGATGGGTGGAAAAATATACGGGAAAACCCAGTACGTCATGGATGACAAATAAAATTCCACGTCACAATATTGATAGGGTCAGCTAGTTAGTATATCTTTCGCACTTGGTCCTAAGCAGGTTTGTAATATAACAAACATTTATTTTATTATATTACAACACTACCCAATTTTATTTCAGAACAAAAAGTTCCGAGAAAGAAGAAATTCTTGTTCACAATTAAGGTACCTCAATCCTAGCTGCCGCATTGTTCCTGTTCCACGATATAATTTAATTTTTCGTTTTTTTTTTCTTTTAATGGTACATTATTTATTATAAATATTAGAGAGAAACCATATAATATACATTTGCTTACCTGTACTATTATGGTTACCACCATGGGAATTTGATTCATGGGCGATCTTAGAAGGTTCAACAAAGCTAAAGATACAAATGCCTTTGAAGCATCTAGTACATTATTCTCATCTACTAGTACGTAAGTTCCGAACGTAACAAAGGCTACCTGGAAATATTAGTGTTAACTAAGATCCTGTTCCTAACTTAACTGTATAAATTTCACGTGAAAGTCTTGTTATGGTGAGTTAAAATATCAAGCACTTACAACAAAAGGTGCACAGTTCCATATGAACTGTGTTGTGGCATTCAGATATGCTGCCTTCAATAAGGTACCTAGTTCTTTCGATCTGATCGCTTCCACAATCTTCTCGAAACTACCCTCCCAAGCGTATAATTTCAGAACTTTAATACCGTTCAAGATTTCATTCATCATCTTCACTCGCTCATCCTTGTCTTTCATCTGCTTGATCTGCAATCGCTTCGAAACATTCACTATCCAGACGTTGATGGGGATCAGCATAATCAACACAGCAAGTCCAGATAGTACGGAAGGACCTACTTCTTGCCACAAAAAGTATACCGCAAGAACGATTTCTATTGGCGCTGACCTGAATAGGTTGATAAAAACTGGTGTTATTAATAAATCTAACATTTCTTGAGGATATTTTCTTATAAATGTAAATGGACAGAAATTGCTTACCATACCAAAGGACCTCCAATAGCAAACTCCTGAAATCTTTCGGCATCGGCAGCCATTAAATTAACAATCTCGCCCACGGTTTTGTCTTTCCTTGTAGTATTCGATACCCTAAGTGCTTTCCGGTAAATGGCAGCAATTAGACATGTTCTAGTACGTAACCCGAAATACCATAGATAATTAAAATGGAGGTTGTATATTATGGTTTGAAAACTGCCAACAGCGAATAATGTCAACGCGTAAAGAATTCCTTTCCATAGGGGTTCATTAGAGCCCACAAATCCGATTAGAAGACTGAAAAATAAAATAATAGCACTGAGAATGATACTTTTGTTCTACATCTAATAAAACCCTTTTTTTCGCTTATATAAAATTATTTTCTAGTATCTTAAGAAAATTAAGCCATTTTTTTTTAATTGTAGAGCTCTATTCAAATAGACATAGTTTAAATTGTTAGATCCGGAAGTTCAAAAAAATGTAATAATTTATTATTTTGCCAAAATATTGCAAGAGCAGTTATATACATGTAGAGAAAGATCATCTGGTCAATATTCTACCACTGACGACTCATGGAGTTTGAGTTTGTACCAAAAATTGTGTGTAAATATTTTTTTCCGTTTTTGGTTTTCATGTACATGTCAAAATAATTGATCGAAAATATAGGTTTTATACATTTTCCGTACACAGTGCGATTGCTTAATGCCCCCCCTTATTTTTTAAAAAGGCAAAAATTTCAATAAACCACTACAATATTCGTTTTTTTTGTGCATATTTAGTGAATGAAAAATTTATAACGGTCACGCGACTCTCCTGAAAAATGTATATATAAGACGCAATTACAATTCTTATAAATAAATATTAAAATAAAATTCTGTTAAAAAATTAGTGTGTATATAATCTAAGGCTTTAACAGCACCACACCGAATGCATCCGGTGTGATCTGATTCCATATAAAATATTTCTACCCACTTCTCCAGCGACGATGATTTTTTAGTTCGTTATTATTTATGTTTTTCGAGTATAGTTTTATTAGCGAACCTGAGGCTATGAGAAAAAAATTGGCTAAAACCCTATATATCCATAGAAACGGCCTGCTTTTGACAAACCTTTCGTCGGGGCTTCAGATCTGTGCAGCGTACTATAAAATGTCGCATGGGTAAAACTTCTATTTTGAGTTTGATGTGTCGTACTGTTTCCCGGGTTTGTTATTTTATATATCCTGTTCAATCTTTTTATTTCTCTCTCTATTTAATATTTATGTCATGACCTATTTTTCTTGACCGAGGAAAACGCTTTTTTAAATAATTCCTTAAAATTAAAAAAATGAAGAATTTCAATGACTTCAGTTAACTGGCTGGCAAATGCGTTTGCAACTAACTTTATAGGACATCTTGATGATATTGCCGACACTGCAAGAGGGGGACGTAGTTCTTCAATATTATGGTTCGCAGTGGCGACTTGTAGTAAACTTTTTAGGGAGGTCAAAATATATATATATATATATATATATATATATATATATATATATATATATATATATGTCGTAAAGTAAAAGTCGTCTGCAAAAATCAGACACACGAAACAATAAAATGCGTTTGTCACTTCGCAACCGAGTATCGAGACATAAATCATACATATTTTTAAAAAAATGATTTATTTCTTGGCTTTTGTCTATACTTGTATGCCGAATTTTAAATTCCGGCAAAGTTCGACCAGTGGTCTTAAATTTGAATCGTTTGTCAAAGTTCAGTTTATTGGCGGCTTTTAAAGCCTTAAGATTCTGAATCACTGTAGCTATCATTCTTGAAAACATTAATTCAAAGCACAAAACCAACAAACAAAATTTAACATCTTGAAAATAAAATTAAATCTATAAAAATACGCAATCGTAACCACAACCTATCACGCGATCAACCAAACTTGCCAACTTAAGCTGTATAATCATCTATGCGCCACTATGCGAATTCGATGGGCAACACTTGGGAAAAACTCGCCTCGGTATAAAATCACGAGGACATCGCCAGCCTTGACCAATGCCAACGAAATCAAACCTCCGGAGATCGCGACGCGAGGCAAGTGAACGGTCAACGAGTTTATATACTTAAATAAGTCAGGAATTTCCGGATTCAAAAGAAATTGAAAAGATGTAAATTATTTTATTAATTTGCTACTGTTTGGAATTATTTATTGGGGGGTCATTGGCCATATGACCTAATGGAGGATCCGCCACTGGTAGTGGAAAAGTTGGTTTTTTTATTATATTATATAATTATTGTTCCTCATTAGCTCCTCAAAAACCTGATGACTTTATTAAAAAAACTACATAACACAACCGTTTTTAAAGAAACTTCTAAGAGTATCCAAAAAGGATATACATTAATTCAACAAAGTCAGTTATTGAAATATGTAAAATTTCAACTGGTTTATAATATAAATGGGGCGAGGGAGAAACAATAAAGGGCATTACATGTAATTAGGCATTATCTCTGTTTAGAATTAGTAAATAAATAAATATTATTATAAAACCCGTATTTTTGAGGTTTGACGAGCCGCCAGTGTATATTAATACACTAGTTCTAATATTCTATTTTATAATTGTTTAATAAAGTCTCACCTTAAAATTTGTGGATTGATAAACATGACAAAGTCCACTGTCATCCGCAAAAGGACCCCCATAACCAACCGAGGCCAGAAGCACTTATAGATTATCGGCAGTACTGACACAGTTGCTGGCTTTGTTTCTTTTGCTGTTCCTTCTTTTTGTTGTTTAATAAATTTCCTGAAATTCGTGAAATTTTATTTTACAAGTGTATTTTATTAGAACAGTCTTTTTGAAACCATCCTTTTTAAGAGGATGAACAAAAATATATATGCGTGCGAAAAGTAACATTTTTCACACCATGAAAATTGTCACTTTAAATCACTATAGGGTAAAAAACAAACAATAACATGAATGCGAAAATATCATTTCGCACGCTCGTAGAAAAAGTCATGATATTCGTGTAAAAATTACGTTTAAGGCACTCATATGCTGTTTTAATAAGGAAAAAAGTAGTTTTAACAAAATTTGAACATAAATAATGTAGAACTTACTCCCTGCTTTTCGCAATTCGTTTATTCAATTCCATTTCGAACTGAGGTATAACGTTTCTCGCCTCACACGAGTACTCCAGAGGCCACATATCCTTAAATTCCAAAGGCCGTTTGAATCCTTTAAACAATAAGGGGTCATAATACGTGTAAAAGATTCTTCCAAGGAAACTTGCTCCCAAAACAGGATTTGGGTCCTGTAAAATATTAAGATTATTTTAAATTTTGTGTAAAGGAATACCGAGAATTTTATGTCATCTGGTCAAAAATAATGAGTCAATTGGGCAAATAAATATTCGGACATGTTTTCTTTCTTTATACAGTTGTTCCATTAAAAATACAATATACTGTTTTTCTAATTGCTGGTATCCGGAGCCATAAAACCTGTATAAAAAAAACTTACAAATTTCATTTCACTATAGTATTAAAAGAGTCTAATTTTAATTTCTATTTTTTGACTCAATAAACTTAAATGACTTTATTTGATGTTACTTTACGATCTCAGCTATACACAAAATATGGCGACTGACCTTGAGAAACAAATGGTCGTTTAATCAAAAATTTGTCTAAGTTTAACAAAAATATGCAGTTTTGAAACAAAAAAAAATAGTGATTTTCCGATAATTTAAGGCGAAAAACAGCATAGCTTTGACACTGGGCATTTTTATCATTATCGGTGAATAAAGCGTTGAAAAATCAAGGCCTTTTATATATATATATATATATATATATATATATATATATATATATATATGTGCGACGTACTATAGAATGTCGCATGATGGTGGTAAAAATTCTGTTTTGAGTTTGTTGTGTTATACTGTCTCCCGGGTTTGTTATGTTATATATCCTATTCAGTGTTCTTATTTCCCTCTTTATTTATTATTTATGTCATGAGTTATTTTTCTTGACCGAGCAAAACGCTTTTTTAAATAATTCCTTAAAATTAAAAAAATCTTTGAACAATTTCAATGACTTCAGTCAATGTTGCCAGAACATCTCGATAAACATTATATATATATATATATATATATATATATATATATATATATATATATATATATATATATATATATATATATATATATATATATATATATATATATATATATATATATATATATATATATATATATATATATATATATATATATATATATATATATATATATATATATATATATATATATATATATATATATATATATATATATATATATATATATATATATATATATATATATATATATATATATATATATATATATATATATATATATATATATATATATATATATATATATATATATATATATATATATATATATATATATATATATATATATATATATATATATATATATATATATATATATGTGTGTGTGTACGTTGCCTCCTCAAAAAGTGCGGTCCATTATAGTCGACAGCCTCATTTCTTTAAGTTACATTATTTCAGAATACAAGCAACATGTAAATAAGTAGATTAAATTAATAATTTTATATGTCTATCGGTCATGTATTTTACACTCTCTGATAATTGACTGAATAATGACTGAAATTAATTATTGTGGTTTTCGGTTTCTTATTTCTCTATCGTTTATTGAAGCTGCTCTTCTGAAAGAGAAATTTTTGAAAAACATATTTCCATGATTCAGGATGTTATACAAATAACCTGCATTAATGTATAAATACAATGTTACCCCGATTTATTAACAGCAACTTTTTCTCGTATCCAATGTCATCATTTTTTTCATATTGAACACGAAAATAGCTCTGGACGTTTTTGAGATTTTTAAACTGGTTTTGTCCTGTTAAATATAAGATTTTTTTGTTGAAAAAGGAGTATAATTACAATATTCTGTTGTTTCTAGCTTGTCAATTTTGATTTTGTATCAAGTGTTTAATAATAATCAGTTAAGATAGGAAAGCAAGCATAAAAAATATTATTAATCTAACCTAAGTATACGCGGTAGCACAAAAAGTTGAAATATGACAAGTTTGGTGTACTTATAAAACAAATATAAAACAAAACAGCAAAAAAACGAATACTACGAAACAAACATTACAATTATGCAGCATTATCTCTTCTAACAACTTCTAAACACCTAGCAGGCATCCCATTTGGGAGTTTGATTTCATTCGGCCTCGATTGCATCGATCAGATGGCCTAGTATGAAAGTAATTATAGTATATATAGTAAAGAACAAAATATGGCGCCTCAAGAAGCCTTTGGTGGAGAAGGCTAAAAGGTTTTTGCTGGTGTGATAATTAACGGGAAAAAGGAACTCTGTATCACCAATAATTATTTTATTGGTGGATGTATTAGAGGTATTTTCTATAGAGACAGGTGTGTTATACCCATCGCAATTACATTTGCTCAAAATGTTTGTGATAATTTTATCTTGGTTGAAGACAACGTTCGTCTACATCGAGGTAACGTCGTTAACCCAATTCTTGAAGCAAATGCAGGTAATCAGATGATAAGGCCAGCCAAATCTACTCATGGTATCCAATCGAAAATTTCTAATCTTGCTTAAAAGTAGCACTAAAATAAATGTAATGGATGCTACGAAACTCTAGGCCAACTGACCAAAGCAATACAGGTCGATAGAAAACAAATTTCCCAAGAATATATAACTATTTAGAGGTTATTACTTCATCTGCCTACTGTTTGGTTTTATACACCAAACCTGCCATATTTCAAACTTTTTGAGCTCCCGTGATGCTGAAGTTAATATTTTTTATGTTTCGCTGTCAAAATTGGTTATTATAAAACATTTACTAAGTTTAAAATTGATAAGCTAGAAACAATGAAGTATTTTAATTATATGCTTTAAAAAAAATCATATTTTCAATAGGATCAAAAGCAGATTGATAACATCGAATACGACAAAAAGTTGCTGCAGATAAATCGAAGTAACTTTAAATTGTTCTGAGATATTTGAATAACACGATGTATCTTGGAAATGTGATTATTTTCAAGATTTCTTTTTCAAGGGAGCTTAAACAAGTGATAGAGCATCAAGAATCCGAAAACCTTATTTAATTTCATTAATACATCTTTGGGATTTGAATCCATATACTAATTGAATAGATTCTGGTCTAATTCCTATGCACAAACCTAATAGCACTAGGATTTTATATCATAATTTTGTTAAAAACTCGCCATCTCAGTAAACATGGTATTTAGAAAAACACAATCTGGGTTTCAGACACAACAGGCCCACAATAGATTATCTGGTCGTCTTCGGCGTGGATATCCTTAACAAAAAATATCATCAGAGTAGAACTCTTAGACGTGACTAAAGCTTTTAACTGCATCAAAAGCTTGGCTGTACTCAGTACTCTTACAGATTCATGGAACGTCACTGACGAACTCAAACATTGTTATAATATTATACCTATTCAGATATGTTACTAAACTTTCAGCATTCCTCAGGAATCCTCAGTTGGTCCAATACTATTCCTAACAGCTATAAAAAATATACTGCACCTTCAGTATATCTCAGATGACTGATGACACCTTAATATATCAAGAAACTAACAACAACAACAATATCCAAGTACGTAAATCTAGTGGAGTAAACAAAAATCAGTTGTAGTCTACTTATGCAGAAAAAGAAAGTGCACTGCCAATACAAATCTAAATACAGATTAAAATTCAGTAGAAAATAAAGCACAACACTCCCTGGGAATGACATGTGACCACAAATTTAATTGGAAACAACCTATAGACCAACTAAAAATAAAATACATTAAGGAATCATAAGTATGCAATTATACACGAATTAGGATCGAAAAAGAATATCGTTTTTTAGAATTTATAAATCTTTAATATTATCTAAACTAGATTACGGCACCATTATATACTGATCCGCCCCCAAAGTCTACCTATAAAAACTAAATACAATACACAACAATATAATCCTTCTAAACCGGTCCATCCTGCAGCCTTTGCTGCGAATCAGAAATTCCTTCTTTATCGTACAGAAGAAACCATTTTGCACAATATCCTTACTTTAGATCAAATATCCAGGTACGTAGTCAGAATTTCAGTTCCGTGGGAGGTCTAAATTAGAAATTCATTTCGGGGGGGGGGGGGGGGGGAGTTTCATACCTCCAGGACCCCCCCCCCCCCCCCCCCGACTACGTGCCTGCAAATACCATAGTTAGTATACTATGATTTCGTTAACTAAACCACAGAAACACATGTAATAATAAAAGACCATCATTTACCCAAATCCAATATACTTAAAAACCAGCCTAACTTAAGTTATCCTCCTATGTTTAATAATGACTTACTGTTTTCTCTCCATGAAATTCTGCTTCAATAAATTATAATATAAACCTTATTTTACTAAAACATGAATATAACTATTCTATCGTAACTGCTCTCTGTACAATATTCACAAATAATAGACAAGACACAAAAATCACAGAAGAATCTTCACAGATGGGCCGAAGAGAGAAATTCAATTGAAACTGCTTAGTGCTTATTGCTCTAAATTTAACGAAAAATCATTCTCTTTACATAAAACCAGATATTATAGTACTAACAACAGAACTACTGACCATATTAGAAGATGCAGAAAACTGCCTGACCTCAAATCATCCTGAATGAGTTATAATTACACACGCACTTAACTCTCTCTTAAAAAGGGCGAGAATTAAGAAATTTAATATAGATTTCCTATGGATTCCAAGTCTCGTAGTTATATTTGGTACTGATAGATCAAACATATTCATACAATACTGATAAAAAAAAATTATTCAAATAGAATGAGGAACCTCTTAAATACCTCAAATAAATTACAAAAAGTATAAGGCATATTTTAATCCAACTCATCTCAAATACCAACCAATTTCCTACAAATATAAACAAAAGAAATTTTATTACTATGACAAGAACAAGAATAGGAAAAGCTTAAATTAGTCGCGCTCAATCGACAGGAAACTCTGATGAAACCTGCATTGTAACACTCTCCATAACACGCATATTCAAACACTGCAAAAAATACTCTCACTAACCATTTATCACAAAGTACTATAGAAATAATAAAAATGTTTTTCAGGATGAATAGGATTCTTTAATCCCTCACTCCCTCTAATTTTGTACATTTTAGTGGACTAAATGTCCGCTTTCGCGTTTATTTAGGATGTCTGTGTCCATGTTAGTCACAAATTTAAATACTGAAGGAGTTTATGTCCACATGAGATACTTTTCCACTAAAATATTTGAACTCTCATAAAATAGGCTACTTTAGTTTTGTTATTCCTTGCACTTAGGTTGCAACGAATTTCTCAATACTTGTATCGCACATAAGTATAGAAAACGTATAGTGGCCAAAAATGGGCTTGGGCTAGTTCTGCATTAATACTCCGATTTACTTTTATTGCAAATGGTTATAAACCTACCTTTACTTTTCCATAATATGGATCTACTCTTGGACGGTCATCTGCCAAACAGTTCAACAAAAACATAGCAACTACCAAGGGATAATAGGCCATATAAGTCCTATAAAAGAATTCGTCTTCAATTTGCCCGTTTTTGGCATCCCGAATTTCGGTACGAAACCGAGGGGCACCGCAAACAACGCTAAGGAGCCAAAATATGAATTGGTGTCCGGAAGCTTGCATTCCATACTTTCTGTTGTAGTAAATTAAAAATCCAGCAGCGACCTAAAAGGAAGGATTGATGAGCAATGTAACATTTTAATTATATAATAATTAAAATATACTTTTTACTACTCAAAAACTATAAAAAATTATATTTTCTCTCCATCACTAACACAACACTTAGTGCTATATAAAAAAACAGCTATATAAGTTAGGTAGCCTCACAAATTTTATTGGTTTTGTAAAAAAATTAATGGCTAATAAAATTTGTTTTTTTTATTTGAATTTGCTTACACCTATTTAAACCGAATATTTTTAAATGACAGTATATGGAAACTTAAATTAATTAAAAAGTCAAACAATTAATGTTTCAATAAAAAAATGCAAAATCAAATTCGAAAACAACCCTCCAAACATCTTATGGTATATTGATGAAGTGCCAAATTTCAGGAAATTTTACTATGTTTAGATATTCATGGACTGAACTCAAGCCTCTGACTAGTTTCAGAGATATAGGGTTCTTAAAATAAGAAAAAATTTTTGTATAAACAGGTCCGCAAATTCTTTGTTTTCGAAATACACGGTGCTACATTGTAGGTGCTATTTGCCCTATATCTAGAAAATGTATGTTTATATGAAACTTTTTTCTTATTTTGGGTAGTAATTTACGTTAAATACACTACGCCGCAAAAGTATCGCATAACCCAATATATTCCCATAAGATTCAATACAAACGTAGTCTGCTATAAAACTACTTATCTTATTTGATAAGTCAGCTAATTAAGTGGTTAAAAAAAAGCAAATGTCAAGGAAGATTGAAGTTACGGAGGTGATGCCACTAGAATATTTTATTTCCATCGGTACATTCTACAGTTTGTTAAAATATTTTGGAGTAAAACCCTAAATACTGAAACACCCAGTATAAAACCAAGAACGAAATTTCAAAGATCTGTCAGATTTAGTAGCATTCTACTGAACTTCTCACGTCTTCAATACCCTTTCAACTGTTAAAATTTTGTTTTTGTTTTATACCGGGTGTTTCAAAATGTAGGATTTTACTCCAAAAGATTTTAACAAACTGTAGAATGTACTAATGAAGATAGAATATTTCAGTGGCATCAAACTGGTAGCTTCATTTTTCCTTAATATTTTCCTATTTAAATCACTTCTCTAACTGATCTTTTAAATAAGATATGTAGTTCTATAGCAGACCATGGGAATATACTGGCAGATCGAATACTTTTGTGGTCTAAAAAAGTAATTTGGTGTTAGGTGGTTCTCCCCATGTACTTTATAAGGGATTTGGCTAAAGTATATCTGAAACTAGATATAGGATTGAGTTCAGCCTATGAAGACATTTAACCAGAAGGTCGAGACCCATAACATATTAATATTTCCTGAAATTTTACGGTTCGTAAAAGACCCACAAAATCCCGTATTGGTTTTATTCAATTAAATATGAATAAATGTTTTAAATTTTGTAATAATAATAAATGTTTTATTCTTCATAATATGTGTGTTGTGTTCAATAAAACAAAAAACTACAATATGCCCAAAAAATTTTAAAAAACATTATCAATAAACTACTTATTTAATTTTGGTCAAAACACAATATGCATAAAAAAATGTTAAAAAAAAAACATCAACAAACTACTTATTTAATTTTTCTCATATTCTGCACAAACGCCAAGTATTATGTAGGGAAAAGTCAAACATATACTGGTACTGGTAATTTTTGGTAAAAATCCAATATGGTGGAACAAAATGGCGGCCTAATAAAATATTCAAAATATTAAAATTGTGATAGTTATAGAAAATAACGACCATTAAAAATATCTTCTTATTCACAATTCCTAATAAAAGAAAGATTTATAACGAGGGAAGTTCCGGGTAAAGGAAATTTGCCAATTTTTTTAATGCTGTCGAAAATCGAGATCGCAATTAGGAATATCCAGTAGCGTATTTAAAGGAGGGCTTGGACACCCCGAGAGGCCTTATTATTTAAGGGAAACATGCACATCATGTGTAGATATTCTTATAAATTCTTTTTTGTTCGAGGGGTCTGGACCCACCTCCCCCGGGAGCTTGATAACACGCATACGGATGAAGGCGAGGATTTTTTTTAGTGAACAAGCAGTGTTGATCAATATAGACGATACACAATGTTCATGTATTTGAAGTTGAGGAACTTCTTTTTTATTCACCTACAACAATACATTCCTTATCACCATACAGCTAAGCTTGTTTCGCTTTAATGCAGTAAAGAATCCATGGTATATAAAGCGGAAACAAACCACGCATTGCTTAATACGGTACAGAAGTACATTTTTTGGTAACGCAGTAACCTTTCTATTTTATGTTTGGCATTTGGTAAAATATTCCTTACCGCGGTGCAGCGAAAACTTCTCTGTTGCAATAATTTATAAAATTGAAATAAAGGCCGAAGATTAGTTGCAATATGTAATATATATACTGGTTCAAGACAATTTGAAAGTGGTGCAATTCAGAACACGCATTCTTAGAGATATACCATAAGTTCGTTTTTGATAATGTATTGCGTAAAACCAGGATTATAGATGGAAAACATTTAAACGTAACATAATATACTTCTTATACACGGTAATGGTTATATTTCAGACAGGGTTTACTCTAAAAGTTAAACTTTTAGAGATATCAAAAAATATTGTTAATAAAAGTTTTATGGTTAGAATGTCCTAGAAAAATAAACAAATGACAATTGGAAAGTAAAAAAATGAGCGTCGACTTTGTTATTTTAAATGCAACACCCTGTATATTATTATTTAAATAAACGGGCATCTTCTTGCTGATTATCAACATATCAGGCCTGATACAATTATTATTAATAAATACAACGGAGAAAATTGAAAGGAACCCTGCCATAAAAGGCAGGGTGTTCTTTTGTAGTGACTATTTATGTGTATATTTTTTTTATACCCCTTATGGCAGGATTTTTGCGAAATTTTTCGATTGAATAACGTGTAGCTGTATTTAAAATAATATTTTATAGGGTGTTCCATTTAAAATAATAAGTTTATGTTCAATTGTTTACTTTCCAATTGTCATTTGTTTATTTTTTTAGCAAATCCTGACAGTTCCCAGAAAACCATAAAACGTTTGTATAAAAAATTCTAAAAGTTTTAGATATCTTTATTCTTCAGCTTATAGACCCCGTTTAACCAGACACCGTGTACACGGGGTATCTAATGTTACGTTTAAAATTTACCACGTATGATTTTGGTTTTAAGCAATAAATTATTTCTAAAATGAATTTGAAGTCAATTGAATAAGAAGATTTTTTTACGTTCATTTTTTAAACATCTTATTTGGCCTGCAGTATGATTCAGCATCTCTTTATCTCTATGTCACCCTTAATGCTTGCACTAGATTTTAAAACATTTTATTACGCTGACATTTTCTTTTGCCAACTTGGATTGTGTTAATGTGTTAATTGTTAATTGTGTGTTACCAGGTCATCTCCAAGTTACTCAATCTTTTTGAATAAAAATTGAAATCAGGTATTTTTTTTCTTTTGCTATGCCGCGAACAGATATACTGCCCTTTTACGAGGGAAGTAAATATGACAGTATTTAATTACAAAGTGAGACATAGATACTACTTACAAATGTGACTAATTTCACGACAGGCATGTATATATTAACTTTAAGTACAGGTATGTCTTTGTTTAAGTTAGCAAAAAAATCACAGGCACATATTATAGACATTGCGGCTGTTAGAATCAATTTTGATACGTTCTTCCAGTTCCATGGCACGTCTTTGTTGAAACTATGTGTCAGATAATAGTATTCCGAGGGTATAAACAACCAGAAAACAATTGTCGGGAGCAGTACCAGAGCAGTTTTCTCGAAACACTTTGTGAAGTATGGATCGTCGGTATTCCATGTTAGCGAAGAATTCTGAAAGAAAAACAAAATATTAAGTTTGTTTTTATATCC
Source organism: Kuschelorhynchus macadamiae (assembly GCA_030620095.1). Classification (NCBI taxonomy): domain Eukaryota; kingdom Metazoa; phylum Arthropoda; class Insecta; order Coleoptera; family Curculionidae; genus Kuschelorhynchus; species Kuschelorhynchus macadamiae. Next base: position 538,963 of record JAUTXW010004194.1, on the reverse strand, counting down.
AAACATTTCTTGTATTCCCAACAAGCATTAAGTCACTGTTAGGTATGAGAAACTAAATAAAAAAGTTTGAGTCGCAATTGCTACTGATGGGATCCGTTTAGGCACCATTTAGGAACTATGCTGTTACCAAAACCAGGAATGATTTTAGGATAATAATAACATGCTATGTTATCGGAACGGAGATTATTACGTTCCGATACTAATTTGGGAATGTTATTAAACCTAATTAGATAGAAATATTCCCCCATTAGGATCTTCTTCCATGAAGAGTTAACAGTTTAAGTTTTCTTTATGTTTCAACCATGATTATAATTATATGTCTTCTTCTCCCACTCTTTTACAAGTGAACTAAACTATTATAGTTAGGAAGTCATCATTAAAAGTTTTAATTCTTGAGGAAGGTGAAACCGTTCATAAAGTTCGAGCTTAATCAGTGTTCCGGAGAAAAAATGGTTAGAAGAATTTCTCTTTGTTTTATGGAGTAAAATTTGTATAAAGACAATGTTATTATATAGATCGAAGTTTATACTGTTTATATATATTTTTTAGCTTATATTAAGCTTTATTCTTTTGATAATTTAAGGTCGATATATTTTAAATTTGTAACAGTATTTAACAAAAAAACATGTTGTATCCACTTGTATCTATAGTATTTCTACTAATATACGAATTACTTGTATTGTATTGTTTTGCAATATTATTTCAAGTGTTGCATATTGTCTATTTTCCGCAATATTAATTTTGGTTGAAGAAAAAAGCATATTTTAGGATAATATATATATAGCATAGTTAATAACAAAAAGTTCGTGATACTTTTCCTTATAAAAACTAGAAAAACCGCTCTTAATCATATCATTGGTTCAAATATGAACCTAGTTAGATTCAAATATTGTAAACATATTGCAAAATTAAAAAAAATATTTACTCACCCAAAATGGAGACCCACAAAAGTGATCCATAGCTTCGCTCTCCAGCCTTATATTCATTTTGGGCAGCCAGTCTTACATCTGCAAAAAATAAAAAATAATTTTTATATTACTGAACGGGATTAGACGTTAACTGATGAAAATTTTGACTAAGTAAATCAAAACATGTGTTTTAATTTCCACTGAATTACCAAAAAAAAACATGGCAAACACTACGCCCTCTTCATATAAAAAATACTAAGATATCTGAGTAATTTTAAAACACGTCGACTTTTCATTGTCTTATTAACTGTATGTACGCGACATAGCTCAAAAATGAGTATAAAGTTTGCGCAAAAATAAAGTCAGATATAAGAATAAACTGGTATAAAATTCACTACCAAAAACTATTTATCCAATGGACTTGAAATTTTGCACAAAAATAGATAGTTTAATAGGGATAGAATGGTAAATTTTTAATACAAATACTATATGGCAAGAAAAAAATGGCGGCATAATAAAGTGTTTAATTATTCGATAATTTCCAATTCCTGGAATAAAATCTTCTTTATATGAAAGAAAATAATAAAGAGCATAATTTGTTTTTTGTAAACTACGTAAATTATGAATAGAAGTATTTTATCAGTGTGTTTTTAAACTGTGAAATATTTTTTTAGAAATATTTAGTCGACAGAAAGTTATGGTACGAGCGGGGATTGAACCCGCACCTATGGATCTCTAGCCCATTGCTCTATCTTACGACTGATTCGCAATTTGTTAGAACTTATACATATTCACCAGTATCACAACCAAATATTCTAACCTTATGGCCCGACATCGCTATTAGGTACCATCCATATTAGTAAATTTGTACAAGATCTAACAAATAGCTTTTCAGTGGTACGATAACGCAATTGGTTTTAGAAATGGGCTAGAGATCCAGAGGTGCGGGTTCGATCCCCGCTCGTATCATAACTTTTACTGTTGATTAAATATTTTTACGTAAATAAATGACAAGAAATAAATTAAAAACAAAAAAAATTACAATTACAATTTACGGGATTTGTATAAAATCAAGGTGTTGTCTATATACTAAATTATTATTATCTTAAGATATATAAAACTATTTTATTTCCAAACGTCCTCATATTGAACTTATTACAAAATAGGTCCCTATAAACAAGAGAAGTTTGCCTTTCTCTGTATAATTTTAATTACCGCAACAAGCATGGGAAGTACTATAACAAGTTAGTATATCTATTTTTGCAGCGACGATCGGGATACAACGCCCATATTCAGTAATATCAAACATTCTCTTAAGAAAAAAAATATTTTTATACAGAAAATCGTTAAAGATAGAACGTTTGTGTTTATATTTCAGACATTTGAAATTAATAGTTTGGTGTTCATCTGTGGTAAAAGAACGAGTTTTTATGTAATAAGTGTTAGTATCACATAGGTTTTAATTTGTGCTTAGACTTGCAGTATATATTACAGAAATACGGAAACATTTTCAATCCCAAATATCATCAAAATAATTTTGTTGACAAAATGTAAGTCATTTTCAAAATAATTATTAATATTAAACAGCAATCGAAAAATATAAAACTAGTAATAATTTCGGAAACTAAAAATATTTGGGATAGACAACCTTATTCAAAGTTAAGATTATAAAAACGGGTGGTCTCTACGTGCAAAAAAAAAGATTTATGATAGTTTCTTCAATTTCATTTTAATTCTTAATGTTTGAACACCCTATATAATATATATATATATATATATATATATATATATATATATATATATAATATATATATATATATATATATATATATATATATATATATATATATATATATATATATATATATATATATATATATATATATATATATATCGGTTGACAATAAACTATTACCCAGGGCGCCATTTGAAAACGGTTAAAGATAAAAATATGGAATTTGGTGTGTTGATAGGGTTGAATATTGTGAACATTTGTAACAGAAAAACAATTGAATATCGTTTCCGGTTTCCCTGGAAATGACCGCAACTTTATTATTTTAAATGGAACACACTGTATATTTTATGTTTTTTGAACTCTCGTAACAATTCTAAACAACTTTTGTATAACTTATTTGTATTTTATGAAAAAACGAAGTAGGCCAGGATAAAAACAATCACGGTTATTTACTCTTTATTCAAGCCTTCATCCAACAAAATGTCAAATAAGAAAATGATCCGAGTTTAAAAAAAATGTGTTTTTTCGCAAATCGACTATTCAAGTTTTAATCAGACCCTGTACCATAACGGGACAACTGTCTGTTTTCCGCTTTAGATAAATATTAACATCATAAAAACAGGGTACCTAATTTTCAATTCTGTAGTTGTTTATGAAGGTTAAGTTAATGATAACTTAACCTAGTGTCATAACTACATATAAACAAAGTTTTGCTAATATTAAAATAATCGTATTAGCCTTGACAGAGATTGCTATGTTTTTAAAAACAATTGAATTTTGATAAGTAACTTTTATCACTTGTGAGCTTGACAGATTGTTGCACTTTTATAAATTCTTGTGCTTTATTTCGTGTCTCTGTTGGTGTAGACTAAAATTTCTTTATAATCTCTTTAAAATGGCTTTAAAATAAAAGTTTTACAAGGGCGGAATAAATAGATATGCTTCTCGTTTATGGCGAGTGCTTTCAAAATAAAAGGCAGGCTCAAACACACTACGCAGACCGAACCCCCGACAGAAACTAACCCTGCTATGCTTATTTTCGGTGGCTAGTACAACATTTGAAAACAGTTCCCTCAAATGAAAATGAAGGAAAGTTCTTTATCAGTGAAGAAGCTGAAATAAACGTTCTGACAGGTGTGAATACTGATCCAAGTATTTCTACTCGCCAAATTGAAAGTTGGAGTTAACAGGGAAAGTGCAAGAGACATTTTGAAGAAACATAAGTACAACCTCTACAAATACCAAATTCACCAACACTTGGGTGTTAATGACTTTACTCGGCGAGTTGAATATTGCCGATGGTTTATAGAAAATTCTAACCATATTAATAACTTTAACAAATTAATATTATTTTCTCGTTTCACGAATCTGGGAATGTTCAACAGGAACGACGTAAGATATTGGGCAAATGAAAATCAACATTTATTTAGAGAAGGATCTTTCCAAGAACGCTTTGATGTTAATGTGTGGCCAGGTGTTTTGGGAACGAGAATTGTGGGCTCAACATTTTTTAATGAGCCGCTTACAGCAAAAACTTATTTGAACTTTCTAGAAACAACAGTTACCGATTTTTTGGACAATTTTCCTCTTGTAGCAATTCCCAACATCTACTTTCAACAAGATGGTGCACCGGTCCATAATGCTCGAATTTGTGTAAATTATTTAAGTAAATAACAGGTTTGAGGACCAATGGATAGGAACGAGTGGACCTGTAAGGTGGCCAGCCCGTTCGCCTGATTTGAAACCTCTAGATTTTTTCGTCTGGGGTCATATCAAAGGAAAGTCTATTTAACTCAACCTGAAAACTCGGACATTTTAAGAAATCGAATTATTAGTGCTATTAATAATATTAGTATAACTCAAAAAGAAAATATATTACGGACAATTGTTGAAAAATGTGAGATCTGTATTAAACAAGAGGGTCGTGTTTTGAACACCTTAATTATGATTAAATACGTTCTTTTTTCTATTTCTTTTATTATTAGTTAATATTAATCATCTCTAGCTATAAAAAAGATCATTTGTTTTCACCTTATTATATTCGTTTCTTTTTTAAAATTTAAATGAACTAAAAGAGGATTCCTTTGAACAGTCGATTATTTTGAATCCATGGTCAACTTTGCCTGCCGGTGGTATAATTAAGTGTTAGTAATATTGATTTTCGCTTTAGATTTAACAGCATGAAAATAGGGTATCAAATTTTCAAGTTTGCAGCGTTGGAAGCATGGAAGTTGAATTTGTCATATTCGGATAAAGGATAAAAAAGTAGGATTGGGTAGTGATGGTTTTGTTCCAGTCAGTTGACCCGTTATGGTATAGGGTGTGATCAGATCGATTTTTTAGGTAATCGATTTACGAAAAACACATTTTTTTAAAACTCGGAACATTTTCTTTTTTGATATTTTGTTGGATGAAGGCTTAAATAAAGAGTAAATAAGCGTGATTGTTTTTATCCTGACCTACACCGTTTTTCCATAAAATACAAATATGTGGGAATTATGGCACATTTTTAAGTGGCTTTATTTGGGAAACTATATATTTTAGTCATAGGTTATGTTAAAGAAAAGTTATTTAGAATTGTTTAGATAGTTTAAAAAACATAAAATATACACGGTGTTCCATTTAAAATAATAAAGCCGCGGTCATTTCCGTGGAAATCGGAAACGACATTCAATTGTTTTTACGTAACAAATGTTCACAATATCCAACCCTATCGACACACCAAATTGCATATTTTTATCTCTAGCCGTTTTCAAATGGCGCTCTGGGTAGTAGTTTCATTGACACCCGATATATATATATATATATATATATATATATATATATATATATATATATATATATATATATATATATATATATATATATATATATATATATATATATATATATATATATATATATATATATATATGTATATATATATATATATATATATATATATATATATATATATATATATATATATATATATATATATATATATATATATATATATATATATATATATATATATATATATATATATATATATATATAATATATATATATATATATATATATGAATGACGAACCAAATGGTCCATACTCCGCTATTCCTAATAAAAGGAAATATTCATAACGAAGGAAGTTCCGGTTTAAAGATTTTTATCGATTTTTTATTTGTTTTGTATTAAAAAGATATGGCGAAACGTGACTTCCTAAGCATCCTGTCATAAATGTTACTACATAAAATGTCTTTCAAATATAGTATCATGAGAGCAAAATTCAGCTGTATCATCAATGAACAGATAACTCAACTTTATCAGTTTCAATTAGCAGAGGGTTATATCCTTTTGATATTATAATTATTTGAACAATGATTTGCACAATAATTTTTATATTTGATATAGATAATAAAGATATCAAGAAACACTGTAGGACATTAACAAGGTGCATTATGATTCAAAATATTTTGATCTACTTCGATCATTTAAATAATAAAATCTGACATATATACAGCTTATGGATATTTAGGCTTTTCATATACTAAAAACATGTTTTTATAATTCTTTTAGATACGATTTTTAGGTTGGTAAAGTGTTCACGATTACTAACAAATGCTTCTGGGTGTTTCATTTCAGTGAGATCGAACAATAGAATTTCTGCCCGATGTCTTATAGTTTCAGTTAACTAAAAAATTATTCTTACAGGTAAAAAGCTTTTCCCTACTTTGCCTTTCTGTTTTGTAGTTAGTAAGAAATTTTTTTGAAAGCAATCGCATTTGGAATCGTTGCAAGGGGCTCTATTAAATAATATTTATCAACATAGGGCTTAACTTTTTGGTGTTACTATAGTATGGTTCTACCTGTTGTCGCATAGCAGATTTTTAACACACACTTACATCTACCTGTACAATAGCAATTTATTTACAGTCCAGCAAGCACAGCTATTTTTCTTGGCAGACCTCGAGAAAATTAGGAAACAAGCCAACATTTTTAAACTGTAGCTCTTTGAGTGTTATTTTGAACTTGCCAAGTAGTGGTAGTAGTAGTAAGATGGGAGACAAGCCAAGCAATTAGGCCCTTTTCTCTAACCCCTGTTCCATCCACCTCACTCCTCTTCCCTACGAAGCCAGCCCGCCGTTTTAATGAATGAATTCTTCCCTGGAGAGGGATTCGACGCCAGAGGTATTCCAGCGTAGTCTTGACCATCTTTCACACGTGCCAACCAACTAGGGATCTTCCTAATTTGCTCCACAATTAGGACTGCACGGTAAGTCTGCTCACCGCAGCTGGTACTGACATTAACTTAGTTGCCTTAAATCGGCACGTACTAGGTAGCATTTATTTTGCCTGTCTGCAGTAGTTCGTCCTTAACTAATTTTCTTTTATCTTTTCTCTTGCCCATCTAACCCGCGAAGAATACTGTTTACTAGACAGGGTTATGGGTCAGTCCGCTTCTAGCGAGCTTATCCACTTTCTCGTTGCCTTCGACACCACTATACCCAGGTACCCACTTTAATCTCACCACCTTAGTACCTGCTAGTTCTTTGCATTCCTGGACTAAAGCTGAATTCATCCTGGGCTGACTTGTCTAAAAAATGGAAGTTTACTTTTCCATAGTAAATTTAATTTTCAAATCATTGTTGTAAATATGATTTAAAAAATAGTTTAAATGTTGATCGTGACGTTTATAGATTCAAAAAATATAATCAATGTATCGTCACTAAACAAGCGGCTTAGAATCGTAATTTCGGACATAATTCAACTCAAAATGTTCCATAAAAATATTACTTAAGAAAGGAAATAATAGAGATTCCATAGCCAGCCAAAATTTTTTTGGTATGATCCTAATATTTGTAGGGATTTTCGTAATGTAATATATAGAGAAAACACCCTATATAAAATGTATTGTATCAAATTCAACTTGTTGCAATAATGGGCAACCACGCAATAACCTGTTTTGCTATGTCAGCAGGTCAACCACCTTCCCGAGCGTATATGGCAATTAGATTGCATTTTAAAAAAGATTGAGAATATACTTTGGGTAATGTTAAGGTGAACATGTAGTTTCATTTTGCTACCCTTTGTTTCAACCCTAAGTATTACATGGCGACCCTGCCACTTGACGATTTTTTTGTGAAGTTATTAAGATGGGTAATGGCAAGTCCAAAGAAGAGATTGTAATTAATCAGGCCTCCAATGGCGATGCAAGGGGTGAAATAGTTGACCAAAATAAAGGATTAAGCTTAGCAGAGATTTTGCTTATAATTTTGGTTGTGGCAACGGCAATTGTTGCAGTAGTATGGGCCATTAGACATGTTCAAAGGAAACTAAGGCAGACAATTAGAAGAGAAATTTATAAAAATGAGCTGCGAAAATCCAAGGATGATTTAAAGATGGAAGAAACTTAAATTTTTTTTTAGGGCGGTATTTTTCTTGTAGGAAAAAAAAAAGAAGAAAGAAAAAGTAAAGATAATTATAAATGGAGTTAGAAAATTTGTTATGTGTTAATGTAACTGAAAATGTAAATAATAATGCAGGCATGTAAGTTTAATTATTATAATATTATGTTATTGTTTTATAATTATAATCGCAAAAATATGGACCCAATTAGCAAGTTTAATAAGTGAATTAAATTTTTAATTTCATGGGAGACAAACTTATTGAAATTTTACATTCATTTAAATATATTCGAACAAATTTGGTAAAATTAAATAGCGAAAGACGAAAAAGCCCTATTGTCGAATCAAAAGTTAAAGTGGCAAAAACTTTATATTCTCAGTTAGGTAAGGAAATTACTGATTTAAACGTAAAAATAGAAAAGTCTGAAATAGACAAAGAAGATATTTTGACTTTTAATAACATAATAACAGAAATTAAAAAACTTTATAAGGAAATTTTAGAGTTTGGAAATAAAAATATTAATAAAGATAAATTAAAAATGTCTTCTTTTGATCTAAAAATAGCTACAAACCTTTTACCGGTCATGGATGATACAGAATCTACAACTTCTAAATTAATAGAGGCTTTAGATTTTTATTCGTCAACGCTTGATAATGATAGTCAACCTTCTTTAATTAAATTTGTTTTGAAAACGCGTATTTCTAACAACGCCAAATTACGATTAGGTTTGACTTATAATTCTGTAAATAATTTAATTCTAGATATGAAAAAACATCTCTTAACTAAAAAATCAGATACGGCCCTTCAGGCACGCTTGTTCTCGGCTAAACAGGGTGAAAAATGTATAACGGATTTTGGTAAAGAGTTAGAGGATATTTTTGTAAATTTAACCATTACGCAAGCAGACGGAAATGCCAATGCTTTTGATATTCTAAGACCTATTAACGAAAAGGTTGCAATAAAAAGGTTTGCATGCGGACTTAAAAATCAAAGGCTGGGCACAATTATATCTTCCAGAAATTTTGAATTCTTAGAGGACGCAATAAGGGCAGCTCAAGATGAAGAGCTGGGTAATCAAAATAATTCAGGACACATTTTTAATTTTTCTCACAGAGGAAGGGGAAATTTTAGAAATTTTTCCAGAAGACCAAATAATAGAACAGGAAATTCTGGTAGATATAATAATTATCAGAATTTTAATAACGGAGGAAATAACAATTCAAATTGTCGGCGAAACGCTTCGACTAATCAAGGTAATTTTAATAATCAGCGGTTTTCTAGAAATCACGGTGGTCGTACATTTACGAGCGGTAATAGGAGAGGATCTCGGGCAGTAGGTCACCGAATGCATTTTGCGGAGCACACCGGAAATTCAGAACAATCCTCAGCTGATATACAAGATTCAACATTTTTTCGTGCCTAAAAATACTAAAAATAAACAGTTTAATAATATTTTTACCTATTCAAAAAACTACTCGAATGCTGTTTCTTTTTGTGTCAATGGTAAAAGCTTAAAATTTTTGGTAGATACGGGTGCATCATTAAGTGCTCTTAAATTAAGTTGTTTAAATTCAAAAATACAGTTACACAAAGAAAATATTGAAATTAAAGGCATAGGAGGTAATTTAATATCTGTGGGATATGTTTATTTAGATCTTTGTATAGAAAATGCGATATTTAAGCAAAAATTTTATATTTTTAATAATTTACCATGTCAAAGTGATGGCATAATTGGAGAAAATTTTTTGAAAACTTTTAAGGCTAAATTAGATTACGAAGAAAATACCTTAACTATTTTAAATCAGTATAATAAAATAAATACATTAAAATTAAATGCGGATAGTGAGAATATATTAAGTGTTCCCCCTAGGTGCGAAATTATACAGTATGTTCCTACAGGGTTAGAGGATGAATGTGTACTTATGCAAGGTGAATTATGTGAGGGTGTGTTCATGGCTGGTGTAATTGCACAACCGATAAATGGTAAAGTACCAATTAAAATTTTGAATACAAGAGAGACAGAGGTACATTTGAGAAATTTTTCGCCAAAAGCGGAAAGTTTAAGCAATTATGAGTGTCATCAATTTAACAGCCAAGAAAATTCGGCTACTCGAGTTAAAGAACTATTTAAAATTCTTAAGCTTAATCATCTAAACCGCGAGGAACGAGATTCTATAGAGCAAATTTGTGCCAAATTCTCAAATATATTTCATATGCCAGGAGATAAGCTTACAGTTACTAATTTATATAAACAGTCAATTCAAGTTAAACCAGATACTCAGCCGGTCTATAGAAAGCCATATAGGTTACCTCAAGTACATAAAGAGGAAATAAATAGGCAAATTTCTCAAATGTGTCAGGATGGAATAATTGAGAGTGCGCAGAGTGAGTGGTCTTCACCTTTGTTGCCTGTACCAAAGAAAAACGATACGAATGAGGGAAGAGCTAGGTTAGTATTGGACTACAGATTTTTGAACCCATATATATTAGATATCAAATTTCCGATTGCGAGTGTAGTCGATATTTTAGACTCCCTAGCAGGTGCACTTTATTTTTCACATCTAGATCTTAGCCAGGGCTATTATCAGGTCGAATTAGAGGAAGAAAGCAGAAAATACACAGCTTTCACTACAGATCGCGGTCAGTGGCAAATGCGAAGGTTACCAATGGGGTTAAAAATTAGCCCTAGTGCCTTTTCAAGGTTAATGACCATAGCGATGGCGGGCTTAAATTACGAAAAGTGCTTTGTTTATCTTGATGATCTTATAGTATTTGGCAGAAACCTTAATGAACACAATAAAAATCTAATAGATATTTTTTCTAGATTGCGAAAAGTAAACCTAAAATTAAATCCTGCTAAATGCGATTTTTTGAAAAAAGAAATTCTGTATCTGGGTCATATAATAAGTTCTGAAGGAATATCACCTGACCCTGATAAAATAAAAGCTTTAAAAGATTATCCTATTTTAAAAAAGGCAGATGAAGTTAAACGCTTCGTGGCTTTTGCCAATTATTATCGAAAATGTATACCACATTTTTCAGAAATTACAGTTCCTCTAAATAAATTATGTAAAAAATACGCTAGGTTTGAGTGGACGGACGAATGTGATAAAGCTTTTAATTGTCTTAAAAATTCGCTGATTAAGCATCCGGTGTTAGATTATCCCGATTTTTCGAATGAAAATGAATTTATTTTGCAAACAGATGCGTCTGCTTTTGCTATAGGAGCAGTGTTATCAAATAAAAATAATAAACCAGTGGCGTTCACTAGTCGTAGTTTAAATAAAGCAGAAATTAACTACCCTACTATACATAAAGAACTTTTAGCAATTTATTGGGCTGTAAAGCATTTTCGACCATATCTGTATGGCCGTCGTTTCAAAATTTTAACCGATCACAAACCATTAATTTATCTTTTTACGCAAAAAGACCCTGGTAGCAGATTGACAAAATTTCGTTTGTGTCTAGAAGAATATGACTTTTATATCGAATATATCAAAGGAAAAGATAATGTTACAGCCGATGCTTTATCGAGAATAATCTTGTCCTCAAACGAATTAAAAGATATGAATGAAGGTATGATTGCAGTTTTAACCAGAGCACAGAGTAAACGTAGAGACGGACAGGAAGACGAGTTAATTAAGAAAAGTACTGAAAATATTTGGCTTGATCACCCGAATATTGTGGAAATTCTTAAGCAACCCACTAACTGTACCGAATTAATTATAATACCATCCTTAAAAATTAAAAAATTGTCAAAAGATGTCACTCAACAAGTGGGAGACTTTTATTATATTCCATTACATTTTACCCTATACTTAGACCAAAAAGCTTTATCACCATTGGCGCGAGACGAAATGGTGAAAGATTTGGTAGAAATAAGTAAAAAGGCTGAAATTAAAGAATTAGTTATTAATAAAAATAATGATAATACAGAGTTTATTAAATTTATTGGTAGTAAAATAAAAAATTATACTAATTGGAGGGGCCCCCGTATAAATGTTGTAAAAGGTATTAAAAAAGTAATGGACAAAGACGAAAAAAGAGTAATCCTTAATGATTTTCATTTACTACCAACCAGTGGTCACGCTGGAATAAATAGAATGACAAATAATATTAAAAAGTATTATCTTTGGCCAGGTCTGGATAGTGATGTTCGAAATTTTGTAAAAAGGTGTGACATGTGTCAAAGACAAAAACATTCGAATCATTATACTAGAGAGCCAATGGTAATAACTACTACAGCTGAAACAGCTTTTCAAAAAATATATTTAGATATTGTTGGTCCACTTCCGGTAGACGTAAATGGATTTGTTTATATTTTAACACTTCAGTGTGAGTTAACAAAATATGTAGAGGCCTACCCTCTTAAAAACAAGGATTCCGTATCTGTGGCAAGATCTTTGGTGGATAACTTTATCTTAAGATATGGTATCCCTCAGGAAATTGCTTCAGATAGGGGTACCGAGTTTATTTCTCACACTATGGCAGAAACATGTAACTTGTTAGGTATAAAACAGATTCATTCTACGGCGTATCATCACGAGAGTATCGGGAGTTTAGAGGCCTCTCACAAAGTTCTAGGTGCTTATTTGAGAATTCAAACTCAAAACCATGATTCTGCATGGAGCACATGGCTTCCGTACTGGTGTTTTTCTTATAATACTGCAGTACATACGGAAACCAAATACTCTCCCTTTGAACTAGTTTTTGGGAAAAAATGCCAATTACCAAATAATTTAAATAATGAAGTTGATCCTATTTATAATTTTGATAACTACCCCATTGAATTAAAATATAGGTTACAAATAGCTCAAAATGATGCAAGAAATAACTTAATACTTTCTAAATCTAAAAGAAAAGAAAATTTTGATTTAAAAGTAAACCCCATTCAGTATAAAAAGGGCGATAGAGTTTTAATCAAAAACGAAACTGGTGATAAAATTACCAGCCCTTGCTTCCTGGGGCCATATTTAGTGGTAGAAGATGTTGCACCAAATGTAAAAATAATTAAAGATAAGAAACATATTTTAGTCCATAAAAATAGAACTAAGTTGTATAATAGCTAATTAAAATTAAGTTATAATAATAAGGGCTCCATATTACTATACTATTGCATGTATTTTCTAATAACCTTTTTCTAAAATACCTATCTATTTTCTTTCCTACTTTCACTATATGACGCTATTTTCCTTCTCTTATATCTGAGTTTTTATTTTTCTTTTCATATATTTAGATAAATAAAATAATATTAAAAAAAAAAAAAAAAAAAAAAAAAAAAAAAAAAAAAATGGTTTAAATAGTGTATTGTAACATTTGTCTCTAGTAATTGTATTTTATTTACGAATTTCAAATTTTGAAAATAAATTGAAATTCTTTTAATTGCCCGGGGAGGTGTAATATATAGAGAAAACACCCTATATAAAATGTATTGTATCAAATTCAACTTGTTGCAATAATGGGCAACCACGCAATAACCTGTTTTGCTATGTCAGCAGGTCAACCACCTTCCCGAGCGTATATGGCAATTAGATTGCATTTTAAAAAAGATTGAGAATATACTTTGGGTAATGTTAAGGTGAACATGTAGTTTCATTTTGCTACCCTTTGTTTCAACCCTAAGTATTACAGTAATTTAGAAAATAAATTTACAATATTCTGAAAACAGTCTTACCATAACAACTTAATTATATACTTCTTAAGAATAAAAGCATTTTATAACAATACTAGGTCAAACAGAATATTGGAAAACGCAAGTAAGGCTGTATTGAGAGAGAGAGACCAATAGTAAACTCACAGACTCGTCCTTTAGGTAGGTTTCTTAAAACACTAGTAGGTAACACTGATTTATACATAATTCAATTCCTAGAGAAATTATCTAATATTCAAATAAATATTAATAATACACTGGTACAAATGTACCTGTAGATAAAACGTTAAACGTAGTTAGAAATAAACTTGAGAAAGATAACAATCTTGGTGAATGTAATTGTCTAGCATCTTGTTCTATCAATTTTTATAACATGGTTAAATTTGCTAAATACTGAAGTAAAAATGGTACGTACACCTCAAAATACAGTAAATTAAAATGTCGTACTGTAGGTACACATACTTTTTTCAACTTAATTAAACCATAAAAATAACACCTTTAAATGGACACATAACGGCTTTCTATCAGAGTTTTGCCATTACGGTAAAATTAGTATTTCATTTTCTGGATGCTGAATAGGGGGTAGACTTTCCCCCGAAACGATCAGAAAACTAAAACTTTCAATGTCGATTCTAGGGTATATTTACAGTGGAATTGTAATTTTATTTGTTGTTTTTATTATTAATGTTGTAATGGTATTTTTAAATATTTAAAAATAAATTTGAAATGTCAAATCCGAATTTACAACATGTGATAACTAATTTTTACCAGCAAACGGCAACGCGCGCATATAACGAGGCAGCTGCTGAAGCGTTCTCCAGAAGTGATTATTGCTCAAAGTGGAATCCGTGTGTGTGGTGTCACTTGCGATTTGCTAAAATATATTTTTACTGTTTTATTATATATAATTTTTTTTTACATCAACCCAAAAAAATGCTCAACCAGGGTTAACAAAAAACGCAATGCATTATTTAATAAAACACGATTACCGATCTACATACCATACATATTATAGGTTTTGTTAGGAAAAAAAACTAAAAAAAATAAACATGGCTCGTTGGAAACGGAAACCAAGACCTTTCAATGCAATTACAATGCCCTACCACTCCGGGAGGATTGGCAACCCAGAAAAAAAACCTCAGAAAACTAAAGAAGCCATTTAAAGAAGAAAATTAGATTTTGACAGTCGTGAGGAATATTTCAAATTCTCAAAAAGTGAAATATTTCTAAGAAAAAAAATTAATAACTCATTAAAAAGAAGTTTTTATTAGGGGTTGGTTGGAAAGTACTAATAACAAGATAAACAAATATAATCATTATATCCCTAACACATAAACAAAGCGATATTTTCAGTGCAATACTTTTGTCCCTGGATGCTTTACTATACGAATAGTGAAAAAAAAAGAATAAATCTGTTAAACCATAAAAATATTAAGTGAAAAATATATTTTTCCACACTTTGGCAGCGTACAGGTAAAAACTAATTATAACATCTTGTAGCCATGAATTTCCCCTTTCGAATTTTGTAAACAATAAAAAATAATAATTTTTGTTTATACCTCAAAAGTTGCAAATTTTGGTGGACTTATTATAAATTTAATCCCCGACCGTCCACAATTTTCAAATTTTTCTCTTGGTAGGAGAAAATTAGCTATAGTTTCCAATCGATTTACCTCAGAAACTATAAAATTTAGTAAAAAAATGTCCGACTAGTTTATTATTTGACAAATATTGACATTATAGTCAGTTAAATAAAAAATAACTCCATAGGGCATTATTATAGTAAAATGATGCCATAGGGCATTAGAAATAATAATTGGGTTTGTTATTATTAAAACTAGATTTTCTTCAATTTTATAAATATTTTACTTAATCGGATATTAAACATTGAAGGGACCACAGGTATTATGAGGTATAACGTTTTCAGTCGACGTATATCCCTCGGGAAACACAGTTTAAACTTCAAGCGTTATTAGCCTTATAATATCCTTGATACCTTAAGAATTACATTAACCTCACCTTAATGTTTTACCTTTACATAATTGTTCTAGCTACAATATATGCAACAATATACGACAACGTTGCGCCAATTGGTGTAGATCCACTGAAAAATCTTTTTCCATAACAAAGTTGATTTTTGGACGTTTTAGACAAAATTATCACATGCCTTACATGATGAAACTATGTTTGATATTAAATCGCCGTAACTAAAAATAGCTATAACTTTATGAGATAATACCTAAAACCGGCAATTGTTCGCATTTACCAGAATATGTTCAAAGGTCAGTCATAATTTACGACGGTGTCGGATTGTCATTTTCTAAACATTTTCTACGACTTTAAATATGGCTGCTGAGACCAGAAAAGGTTCGATCACTACAAAAAAAAAATTACGACAGCTGTTGAGGCAGCTGCAAAAAATTTTTAGGAAGAAATAGAAATATTGGAACAACAGATAACTGCTATTCGTTGTACAAATTTGGACCCGAAACTATCAGGGATTCCCAAGAAGAATAATGATATTAATTCATTGAACTGAACGATTCGGTTGAAACTGTGCTGGCTATCGATGACAAGTCTTCTAATACGTTTCAAAAATATCAGCGGCAGAATCAGAAGCATTAGCGCAATAACAGAAGAAGATATCCTCTAAAATTAACTCCACACAATGGCGTGCAGAAGAAAAGAATCCTCCTTGGAAGAAAATGTTACTGGTTTTCGGGCCACTAAATCTAAAATATAAATATATGTTGGGCGTTACAAAAAAACGACCACCAAAGTTAATGTCCACGCACATTCGTTCGTCGATTCAAAGTATGTAATTTAGAGACGAAACGCACAAACGCTGCTTTTCGCATAAAAATAATCTGATGAGCAAGTGCTGTCTTCTTTATATGAACCGGAGAAGTGGCTGCAAGGAGTGGTGATGAAGAAGTATCGATTTTTTCGAAGAAAATACCAACCCAACACTGAGTCAGTATTCATTTAAGGATAATAACTCTACTATATGCCACCTAAATATTCGTAGCGTAAAAGTCCCTTAACCTTCCACATTATGTTTAACAGAGACTTAATTGGTCCTTAAAAAGTGAAATTCAGCATGATAATTTAATTAATTACAATTATGCTAATTTTTATTGTAGGTACGATTCTACGAGTGATTGAGTTGTTATTTTTGTTAAAAATATTTATCAAATTTAAAAATATTTCCTAATAAATTCTATTGAGGGATCATTTGAATACGTTTTTGTGTTTATATAGACCGCCTAGTGGTGAGTGTTCTGATTTTGTAAAGCTCCTTGACCATATTTTATTTAGAAAATATTTTTCTGAGCAGAAAGCATTCATATGCGGAGACTTTTGTATTAATTTCGACAACAATAATTTATCGGCATCATAAATCGGTTATATATAGTTTTACTAATGCGAATGTAGCAGAACTGAATTGTAGCACCGTTTCTTGTGATCCTTCTTATCACTATTACATGCAGCATGTTATTTGTTAATGTAAACCTATTGTTCCAATTAATTACTTTGTCTTTTTATTGTAGACATTTTCCCCCGTATTCACTAAAAAGGTTTAAGAGTTAAACCAAGTCTAGTTTCCATGGTACTTTAAACTCTTAGTTCACCAGTTATGTTTCGCTTATATCACTGTCATTTTGTAATTGTGAGATTTAGAAAAATTCTTTGTTTAATTGTTATAAATGTCATCTTAAACCGATAATTGTCAAGTTAGACCTGTTCTAAATATAAACCTCTTCAGTGAATACGGGTGTTTAAGTCTAAGTATAATATTAATACATTTATTGAATCAGCCGCCATTGAAAAGTGGAATACGTGTTTTGAACAGGGTCACAATGCAGACAAAATATTATTTCGGTAATTCTAAAATGCTTTTTTGAAGAATGTTATATAAATATTTGTAAGCAAATAAAGTTAAATAAACGGGTAGCAAATGAAATTAAAAATAGGGGACAAATGTTGTGTGATAAAAGTTTTAATTCCGTTCTTATTTACCAATAACTGAGCTAGTCGATTTTAAAATTCACCCTTAACTAAAATTCAACGTATAATATTCTAGTTAATTTAAGGGAAGTCGTGTTTAATGTGCCTTGATGATATTGTAAAAAATGATTCATATGATTTTAAAATATAGTTGTATAAAATTAAAAAAAAATGACAAATAAAATTTAAAATCATAAATTCTAGTTATTCACATGCCCTCCTTAGTATATTTTGTAACAATTAAATAAGATCAGAGTGATTTTGGTTTAATCTTGCAATTTCTTCCCTAATTCTCTGTTCCAATAATTCTATATATCCGATCTATTGTAGAAAATTTTGTTTTTAGATAACCACATAGCAATACGTCAAGCAGCGTCAGGTCGAGACTGTTTGCTAGCCATCTTATATGGCCATTTCGTCCAATCCACAGATTATAGTAGGAATGTTATCTAACTGCTGTTTTATATCATATTCTAACACCAGTGAGAACAGCTTCAAGCATGAGGTGGAGTGCTCGGTACATGACAATAATATTTTTCTCAAAGACTTGTTTTAATGATTATCTAAAATCAAATGAAGTGCATCGAATAACAAAAAAGAAAGAAGATACACAAGTATTTTAAAGCAAGCCGCATATTCACTTCTGTTAGTAATGCTGAACCACTTTTTATTCCGACCGGATATGGCAACAAATGTATTATAGGAAGTGCATACGTACCTCCTAGATCTTCTATAGATGTTTATGAATCACTTGCAATGTGATTATATGTTTTGTGTCTAAACTAAATTGAGTTTATTCTGTGATTACAACCTACAAGAAGCAAACTGGGATAACGATGTAATGAGTGTTTTGGTTAGGTGTCTAATGAATTCTTATGCAATGTCTATCGCTTATAACTTTGCTTTTTTGAACTTATACCAAAATAATACAGTTCCTAATAAGCTAACTGTATTTTTAGATTTATTGTTATCTCCTTTTAAAGATTTAACTGTTGAAGTACTGTTGATCTATTGGTAGGAAATACTCTACATCATATTGGGTATTCATTTAAAATATCTACTACTGAACAGAACGATAGCATAGTAAAGCACGACGTTTTCTATCATGATTCTAATAAGACAGGTTACAACATCTTAAATTATTATTTTGCTACTGCAAATTGATTAAATATATTTAGATCTGTAAACTTTAACGATTTTATTGTATTGTTTATTAAGTTATTAATAATTTTTTCCCCTAAAAAGGAGCGTGTACACTAACTTTTCATACTTGATTAAAGAGTGATATTATTGATAAAAAAACACATATTATTTTTAAAAAAGTTGTTTGAAATGTTTTTTTTTCCGAGCTTAGAACTAGATGCGACGTGTTAAAAAATAATTGTTATAAGGCGAACATAGATTGCTTAGAAAATGAGATAAGAACAAATCTCCGGCGTTTTTAATATTTTATTAACTGCGAAGAAGACTCATGCAGGTATCCTAACAGTCTATTTCTGAATGAGAGAGAGTTAGAATAGTTGATCTCTTTGAGAACCTTTTTAAAAATATATTTATCTGTAATGCAATTCCTACTCCGACTTCTCAGCTACTGCAGATTTAAGTTGTAATTCGCTCAGGGTTGCAGATTTTTTGACAAAATTTGCTTCTTCTTGATACTCTCAGCCGAATCTGATGGTATTCCTATTTATCTTATCAAACGGTGTATTTACTCCTGTCTTGAATTGAGCCAATTTTTACACTTTTTGATAAGGTTTAAGACGAGTGTGTTCCCGGACAACAGGAAATATGGGTTCATGTATCCCGTCTAGTTTACCTGAGATTATTGTTGAATATCACCATGAGTTTTTACGTAATAGGTCTACATACACTAACTTTATAGTATATCAGTCAAACTTGTTAGGTGCCTTGAAAAAAAGGAGTCAAGTTGACTAATTTCCAAAGATTTTTTTAATAACAGGGTCAACCATAACTTTCTGCTCGGTAAATTCGCAAAGCATGTGACTTTAGTTCAAACTTGATGGCTTGGTTTAAAAGTTATCACTAGGTAGATCACTGAGTATTAAAATTGATGGTCATGTTTCTAAAGCCATAAATTTTTCTTTTTTCTGGGGCGCTACAGGGGGCACACATCTCTCCCCTATTGTTCGACCTTTTTGCCGATGATCTTAAAAATTATAATGCTCTCCTATTCCCTTAGGTTGTTAGAAACCTCAAGATAATTGAAAACAAATTTGGGCTACACTTGAAGTCTTAATGTATGTTTTCAGTTGGCTTCTCCAGGCGTAGGCGTAGTAGGATACACGACAACATATATGAAATTAGTGAAGATGGCTTGTCTTGTTTAGAAAAAGTAAAGAATCTGGGTACCCTATTTGATAAGAGCTGGCTTAGAAAAATTCAGAATAAATTTTTAAGCTAAGCTAACCTCACAAACTGACAATCATAATTACTAATTCTAAGACATCAATAATTAAAATTGAATACTTTATAACTGACAGGACGTACATTTTTTATCTTAATTTCTTTTTGAGAATTTTGAATGGACTCTTAAACTGGTCATATCTTATAAATATTATTTATTTTAATGTGCATACGTAGACCGGCTGGTTCATAAAAAAAATGACCAAAACAAAAGCAGTTTCTGTCCAATGTCTTTCAAAATATAGATAGAACAGAATTATAGTAGGGCGAGGAAAAATTTCGCTATAAATCGAGTAACAATTATCTTTATTTATAATTCAAGATTTTGTTTTTCAAACTCAGTTTTCAGAAGAACTATAAGGACTGCAGAAAAGAGCATGAACACCTTCTTTTGGGTAATAATGCCCAGTCTGCCCTATACTTTTGAGTTATACAGTTTTTCCCTATCTCTGATAATTGGGAAGATATTGGCTTGTATCTTTTTGCCATTTTTTTTTGTGAATTATATTATTCCTGTCACTCTCTGACTTCTGGTGACTAACTGGGCTATTATTAACTAAGTTAGCGTATAGTATTTTACTAGTGTCAAATTTTCATTGATTGAATTCATTGTTATGAATAACAGTAATTTGCATTAAATAATTTAATAAATATAGTTACCTGTGAAATGTTATACTTCTATACCGGTTCCTGAGAAGGGATATCAAATAAACAACCGAAACTTAACTGTAAATAGACGAGTTTGTAATTCGGGCTGGTTGAATATAAACTAAACAAATGCTGAATGCTCGGGCTTATTATGAATGAACACGATAATTTTTTTATACCAAAATAATTTGATAGAATACCACGGTCCCTATTGTTCTATATCTTATAAAGTATTTAATTTTAAGCGTTGGATTTAATGATAATTTAAATTAATGAAGTAAATATGAGTACCTGTTTAAAGGTTTCGTTAAACAATCTTTCCCGAGTACTATATACTTAAATCTATGATGCAATACAAAAAAATTTCTAGATATACTATCACTAAACTAATAGTATTTTACCCGTCTACGAATAAGGAAAATTAAAACTCATTCTTGCCTAATTAATAGAGATTAAAAAATAAAAACAAATCATATATTATGGAGCATATTTTTGTAGGGTTGCTACTCAGAGTAAGAAATAATGATGATTAATGAGATCACAATTCATTCATAAATAACTGGTATGCGCCAACATGGTTCCCCTATTTTTCACATTCTATCGACCAAGAAGTGGGGATGGCCCATGTCCCAGCCGTGGATATTTGTTGACGAAAGCCAGTGGCTACGCCAGTTTTTAGTTCCCGTCTAAGGAAATATCATTAATCGAGAAAAAAACATCGTTCCAGGTTTTTACAGATCTTCATGTTTTTCCATTTCCGTCGGTCGGTCGGTCGGTCTGTTCCCGGTACCTACTTACTTAATTATCTTTAATTTTATTTAATTTTCCACGAAAATTACATGTGATGCAAAAAAAGGGAAAATATTGGTATGTATACAATATAGCGAAAGAAAATGACACCCTTTTAAAATATTTGATTTACGAAAATGAAGAAATGGGCCATGCTTCATTATCTTTGATAAAAAGGATTCTTACCTATTCCTTAATGAGGCAGATAGGTATTTTTACCGTTCTATAGCATCATTTTCAGTGTTTTTACAAATGTTTGCGGATTTTATTAAAACCAATAATAAGATTTGCCAGATAGTAATCTTCTATTTTTTTAATTAAATTGTGTAATTATACTAAGATTTAGAAATCACATCGGAAATCATGAAGTCGCATCCAAAAAAACGAAATTGGTTTTCACTTCCTGAATTAATTACCTACAAATTTCAAAGAAATAATCGTTCCCTACTTCACTATCTCAAATCAAACCATTAAGTTAGGTAAGTTTAAAGGAAACTAGTTAATTATACATTATTCAACTTTTAGAGTTTTAAACTAAGAAACAATGCTTTTAACGCGCTTTAATTGGCTTTCTACTCGTCTGATTGTATGTTTATGTCTGGTTCAAATCTTGTAATGGATCTTTCAGTTTTTGTTTGTATGTTGAATATAATAAACATCGGAAAGCTGACAGAAAGTACCAACATATGTTTATATGGTTTAATACCTTTATCTTCTAGGACACCCGAGAAATTTGTCAAAAACCCTGCCACAGGTGCCAACGAGTTAAAAAGTGACGTAAATCGTTCTTCTACATCAGGTATGGGCAACTTTTGCTTAGCTAAGGGCGTAATTTCAGTCACGGTCTGTGGGTAAGAAATAAGTAGGTAGTAGTAAATAAGAAAAAGATAAAAATTCACACATTTTTTTATTTATAATAATATAATCAACCACATAAAAAACAAATTAACAGAAATAGATAGAAAAATAAAATGAAAATTAATGAGAGACTTAAGTTTGAAGCTGAGAAACAAGACGATAAATATTGGGGTCAATATGACTGGACTAGGCTTCAAATATGAGTCTTCTTGAAGCTCAATCAACTCCATTTGTAGGAGAAGCGGAGCATCTTTCATAGCATAACGACCGTATTCAATGTTTTCATGACTTGATAATGTTAAAAAATGAAAACAGTTTTTACTTCTCATTTGTGTTTCCCACGAGCGAATTTTGTTTTTATAAGCTCTTAGATGATTGTACAGCTGATTTACCAATTGACCTTGTTTTTGAAGCTTCAAGTTCAGGTCGTTTAAGTGTCCTGTGATGTCTACCAGGAATACCAAGTCACAAAGCCACGTTGGATCACAAATTTGCGACGACGTTTTCTCTTTCATTTTCATAAAATCAGCTATTTCTTTTCTAAGGTCATAAAATCCTTTTAGCATTTTACCTTTACTTCGCAATAGTATGTCACATCATCGTGCGATGGTTAAGACCGCGGGATCTAATAAAATTGATGGTACTCACTACCACATCCATAACGTTCTTCAGTCGAATGGACTTGGAGTACAAGTTTAGTTGGTGAATAATGCAATGCAGAATTAATAAATCACATTCTTGCATATTCATAGCGGTTGCTCTTTCCTTCAAAATTCCGATATAACCTTTTCGTGAAGCGACCATTGAAGGCGTACCATCTGTGCACACTCCCACAATATCTTTTCCAGTAGTGGTGGTAAATCCACTACAAATTCTTCATCAATACCTCGTATAGAAACAGCTAACTGGGCTGTGTCAGATAAAACGGTACTCTTATCCAAAGCAATCAAAAATGCTTGTAAACCAGCCAATCTATCAGTCAATGTTTTTTTTGATATCACTAGCCATCATATCTATACCGTCGAACAACAGTATGTCGCGATAAGCACACTTCTCTTCTTCACAAACTCTATCTTCTTTTCTGGGCACAAAAGTTCTGCTAACTAACTAGTTTTAACAACACTGTCTAGATTTGACCTTTGTGAATGGAACATTTGTTGCTGTTTCCCTAAATCTGTAATGAATGAGTTTTTTAATTGTATCCTTTCTTAACTGGCCCGTAACTAAATTATAACGAGCGAAATGCTTGCTGGAGTAATGCCGCTTTATACTATATTCACTTAAAACAGAAATTGTTTCATTGCACAACAAACACATAGATTTACCACTGTGCATGATAAGAAAGTTGTAACTGACGACATTCTGTGTCCACTTTCCGCTTTTTTAAACCAGACATCTTGATAGATTTTTTTCTTCTGAGCTGAGTTTGCTTAAATATTTCCGTCTTTTCTTACCATTTGTTAAGAAAATGAGTTGACACGCGCGCTGAGACGAGAGGTTCAAGGTTATCGGGCGGCTTCCCGAATGTTTATCTATTTGTCTCTCTCTAAGGACTATTTCTTACTCGATCTGTAGTTTTAGTTTTTACGATTTGAAGAATACAGTTTTATAAAGTGGAGAGTGGGAGCCGGGTGTTGCCCATATATGTTCTACATAATGGAGTCAAATACATTGTTTCTTATGGCTGAGTTTTTCACATATTTCTCGGTTGTGTAATCCTACAAAATGTTTCATTAAAAAAAACCTGTTGCTGTTTTTGACGGCTTTTCGATGTTTATTTATTTTATTCGATGACAAATTCAGAGAATTGAGAAAAAATACGTCAACTTTCATGCTTTAAACTTTGTTCTAGCTTTTAAAATAAAGGTTCTAGTGAAGCGGAAAAACCCTGTATATCTCTATCACGAGATAATAGTATAATAGGTTTTATTTCTATTATAGGATTTTAAACTTTTTAGAGTAGCCCTTCCCCTTTATATACGCCACTGACTACAATAGCAAGTATATCCAAATATTCAGAAATGTTGCATTTCAATAAACGATAATAAGCTTGCAGGAACACATTCGTAAAATGTATTTTCCGCTCTCGAATGCTAACTGAACTGCTTTAAGTTTTTTATTATCTGTAGTCGCTGGCTACATCATATTATTCGAATATATTTTTACATAACTGTCGAAGACTATGAAATAGGAATGATTCTATTGTCTAGTATCAGTAATTGTTTATCGTCGATTTTTTGTTTTTATATTTTTCTTCAATAACAATACCCAGTGAGGTATTTATAAAATCTTTTATATGTCTGAATATTCGTGGATTAATAGAAAATCGTTTATTACAATATAAAATATAAAGATTGGATCTTCTCGGGATATACGATTTTTAAAGTTATTGACAATATCAGGGCAAGCAGGTATAACTCTCATAGAAGACGATCTTATTTCTTCTTTTATTTTGGAAGAAGGACTAAAAAGGAAGCAATATACGTCAACTACAAGTCTAATACACCAATTTTCTTACAGCTTTTAGTTCGTCTCCGAGTTTATTTCATGTTGCTGGTTATATAAATGTTCTTTAATTATTTTGGAAAAGGAGATATGGATCGCACATTTTTACTCCACTTTTTTTCGTAGTAAAGAACTGCATATGAATTAGGAAGTGATTTTTCAAGATATTATAAAGTTTTCTTTAGTGCTTTTTTTATATTTTTGTGTTTGTTAAATGACTCTTAAGATCACTAAGAAAAACTATTATAAAATCGTAAGTTCGACTCGGCTAGCTGATGTTTTAGAGCAACTTAATAAGATTATAATTTTAATGTAAAATACTCCGGCTAATTGAACTTAGCAAACGTTGGAAAAGTTTTTTTTTATAATTTGGCTATGGGCGCCAGAGCTATAGGAGCTCGAAGAAGAAAGATATACAGATATAAAATAAAGGAAGAGAGCAACTTAAAATAATTAGATTTAGATATTTAATAAAAAACTAAAGATAAAATATATGCTAATGTGACCTAAATTAAATAAATGAAAAACAAAATCACGTAACTACCAATTTATTTTTCCTTGGACTGTGTTTTTTTTGAATATTGTTTTCAATTTTTACAATATAAGTACCTGACATACGTCAGTTTATAAATTTCCACATATATAGATTAATAACAATTTAGAAGTGGAAGTGAAATTAAATTTCTCTTACAATTGAAATGATTATATTTTATATTTTGGAAAAGATTTGGTTATTTATTTTTTCTCAATATATGCATAAAAATCAATTAATTATTAAATTAAGGTTAGAAAGTACATTTTCTCATAAAATTAAGTTAAAATATTCAAACGATTCAATTTAACAAAGATAATAAATTACGATTTAATTCATCAAGGATAATAAAATCATATAGATCTAAAGAAATTAAATTGGTTAAATAAATTTAGTTGGTAATAGATTTTTTAAATATTTTTTAAGCAGCTGATCGTTTATCAGTATGATTGAATTTTATTTATGTGAAGTTCTTTGTGAACAAACAAACAATGAAACTCAATTATGTGTTCGGTTGTTGATTATTAATTAGTTAAGCAGCTGATCTTTTATCAGTTTGATTTAATTTAATTAGTAGATAATATGAAGTTCTTTTCGAACAAACAAACAATGAAACTCAATTATGTGTACGAATGTTGAATATTAATTAGTAAAGCAGCTGATCTTTTATCAGTTTGATTTAATTTAATTAGTAGATAATATGAAGTTCTTTTTGAACAAACAAACAATGAAACTCAATTATGTGTTCGGTTGTTGAATATTAATTAGTAAAGCAGCTGATCTTAACTCAGTTTGATTTAATTTAATTAGTTGATATTATGAAGCTCTTTTTGAACAAACAAACAATGAAACTCAATTTTATGATCGGGTGATATTTGACCGTATGCAAAATTTCTAAAATGACAACATGACTCTAGATAATTCTAGACACTTTTAAGCAAATTTCTTAAGTAGAAAAAATTTAATCATAAATAGTCAAGTTATTATAAATTCAAATTAAGATAGAATAAGAGAAATTTTTATTCAAAAGTCCAATTTAATATTAGAGGAAAATTATAATAGAAAAGAAAATCAAAATTTCAGTTCCATAATCTCAATAAATTTACCATGAAATAAAATGCCACAATCTTAAATTTAAATAAGTGAAATATCAATGGTATTGCTCACTAGTATGATACCTTGATTTAATATACACTCACATAATTTATAAGAAAGAAAAATTTTATACCTAATTAGGATAAATGTAAATGTCCAAAAATCTTTAAGAAATTAATATTTTAGTACAGATAATAATTTTTACAAGTAAATATACCAATGCCACATAGACAATATTTATACACAGTGTAAGCATTAATTTATACCTACATTAAATTTGATATATTTAAATCAAGAAGATATGTTTAAATTTTACGTAAATCGAGACGAAAATTTTTATATATATTATTAATTAATTAAAAGAAGGAATTGAAGACTAAAGAGAGGTTTCGGTATGTAGTTTTCAAATAAGCATTAAGTAATTCCTAATGAATTAATGCATGGCCACTACATCAATCCAAAGAAGCGAAAATAAGAAAACTATAAATCACTTATCTTTTCAACATATGTCCGGGAGTATATCCTTGCTATGGCGTCATTCCTTGTAGACTACCCAAGTCCAAAACAGGAACAATGACACCCTGGAACCGGCCACACAGCACTTGTCCAGAAAAATGACCACACGGTACTAAAAAAGGACTTCTTCCTCCAGGAATTGAGAAGATTTACCACAAAACAGTTACCATTAAATTTTCCTCGCCCAGGAATCACTTTTAATTTGAATTATGCAATAAATTCTTCATTTTATTGATTATTTACTTTTAATATCCATTTTCCAATTAATAATTAAAACAATTGAAAGTGGTAGGGAAAATCGTAGAGAAGAGGAAAAATGTTAAAAGAAAAAAAAAACCTGAAACAAAATGGCGAAATGAGTCAACATGTTCACAATGCACAAAAATGTAATTTTTCTTGCCAGAAAACACTCAAAATTAACTTACCAGATGTTATGGCTTAAGAAAGCAGTAAACCATTAGTGAATTGAGACTTTATTGGATTTAATCCAGCATCTAGGCTGACTAAGTTAAAATACTAACTAAATTCCAACTAACTTATCTCATGTTTGCTTTCAACAATAGAAATTTTGCAAAAGAGGCTCGAAACGACTGACCCACTCGGTTTTATGGAATCGGACTACATAAAAACAGTACATCCTTATGTCTCACCAAAACATGGCGCCAATTCAGAATCTATTTTTGGCAGTTAAGATTTTTAATAATGAAAAACCCAATTAATAGTTAATATTTAATAACTATCTATGTGATACACTTAATAAAGAATCAATTAGGGACCATTTTATAATAATATTCATGAAATTAAAAAGCAAATGTATAAATTTTATTTTAAATGTGGCGGACGAAATCTGAATCTAGAAATTTCCTTTGAACGTGTTTTACAAAGCGAGAATTTACGATCTGTTGATTCGGGATCGATATAATAACTTCGGTGCCATGCGTGCGGTACTTAATATTCCTTTATTTAGTTTAAATTGAATTTTGAACCAAACATTGTAACGAACGGAAAAGTTTGTTACAATATCCATGAAAAAATATGACCCAAATATACACTCCACTTTTAGCGCCTATTTAGTCAGCAATTGTAAAACATATTTCAAGCACCAATGTCTTGAAACCAATTTAAAATAAAAAATTTTATAAAAAAATAAAACCGACTTCAAAAAAATGCACGAAAAGTGAAAAATTATATTTTAGTTCACATAGAGAATTTTACTATGTGAAGCCGGCGCCAAACTTATTTTTAATTACTTAACAACAAAAATATATTTACGTACTGAGTGTTTCGATGTCTAATACCACAAATATAATGTCTTAATGTCTTTATTAGTTTGATGCTGACTTCAGAGAGTAAAATTTTCTGGGTGAAATAAAATATTATTTTGACATACATATCATTAAAAATGGCATCATTCCGCCATTTTTCATTTTTTTATTATGCTTACTATGGAACCACTCGGGTAACATCCTGAATATTCTCTAAAAATTTCATTCAAATCGATTAAACCATCTCGGAGTAATCAACGTACATACATACAAAAATACATAGGATCGAACTGATAAACTTACGTGAAACTTACTTAAGCTAAAAATGTATTTATACAGAGTGTTAAACACAAGACACTGCAAATTTTAAAATATTTTATTGGTTCCGAGAATATACAAAAATGATTGCCCAATTGTTAAATCAACTTAATCCTTGTAAAAATTATAAAAACGAAATTTGAAAAAATTTTAATATTTTTTTGAAATAATTTTTATTAGATTTTTCTTACATAGTAAGATATAACTTTTTATTAGTTGGTTGATTGATGTAAAGTTTTCTTGCTAGAGAGCCCTTAAGTCTGTTATCCTTTTTAGTTCTATTTAAACAAAGTTTTAAAGTTAAATGCTTAAACTTGGTTAAAATTCTGGAGGTCCCTTATAAAATAAATAGTGGCTACTAAGTCTATTACATATAAAATTTTGCCAGAATCATTGTTAATATTACAAAAATTATCAAAATTTAAAAAGAAGAGTAAAATCAAACTTCGTGCCATAAAAACCCCGAAAACTACATGAAACACGATATCCACAGGTTTACTTTTTTCCTGATTATATTGTTGCGAATTTAGCCCTAGTTATGGGTTTGTTAAGTTTTAGGAGAATTTATTTATTATTTGTTATTTTAATGAAGAAAACTTACCTTAATTTTTATCCATGTAACTACTATGATAGTAGAAGTATTTTGTCAGTTTAATTTTATACCATGAAATATGTTTTTAGATATATTAATAATCAACAGCAAAAATTGTGGTACGAGCGGGGATTGAACCAACACCGACTCTACAAGAAAGCCTGGAAGCGGGCATCGATGAGTCATCATAAATAGTTATACCCTTAGAAGTACACAGGAAGATACATAACAACACAACAAAACGTGAATGAGTGATTATTTTCACCCATAATTCGTAACCATGTTTGTTTAAAAAATCCCCCTTTGTAGATTAGTTTCACAATTCTGTTACCTTCCGGTGCTAATTAATTCAGTTTGAAATGCATGGTGTCAGTCAATTGAAAAGCATGGTGGCCATGTTGCTGATGTCTATGATATTGATTCCGTAGATGGGTTAGCGTTGTTCTCAAGTGTTTTGCGTTTTTTTTCCAGTGTTTGTAGTTTTTGTGAACAATTAAAATGTATAATTTTCGAATTGGCAAATGCGATATAGGTAAGTAGGTAAATATTAACAGATAATTGTCAAAGTAACGTCCGGTTATATTTTTTAATCTAGTATATCCAGGACTGAATTAAAAGGTTGGGCTATGGGTGCTATAGACCCTAGCCTCATCGTAAGCAGCGGCTCCAGGTGGCCAGAAGAAAAAACTTCTCAGTTAAGTACAAGACAGAGGACCTTTTTTGTCATTAGTCATTTCTAAAGGCCTCTCGCGCGGCCATAAATACTTAAACTCCTAGGGCCCTATTAAGAAAGTGGATGCCTAATGTTTTGTTTGGTCAGCAGTTATTTCTTAAGGACGGCGTCATCGTAAACTTTCGCACGGCTCAGAGGTTCCTTAATACTTAGTCCCAAGCCCCGTAAGTCCATACTCCGGCCCTGCAAGTATCAATCTGTATGAACATACATCCGGATTTCATTTAACGTAATTAAATCTCTAAATGGAACACGTTCAAAGATAACGTACTCCAAAATTCAGACGGGCAACATAATATCAGCAAATATTTCGTAATTAATAGATTAGAAGGTTGCATTCAAAATTAGCAAACATAACAAAATGATATGATATTAGTACGAGTACAAGGTCATCCAAAGGAGAGTATATAAATGCTTTATATCTTCGATACAAGCCATACTACAGGGTCGCTGAGATATATAGAAACAGTCTATTATCTCCAAAATTAAGAGAGCTAGCAAAAAATGTTAAATAGAACAGTTTTAGGGTTTTTTAAAAACCTAATACAGGAGAGAAAGAATAATTATACAAGAAGGGGTTATAACAAAACAAAATAGCATTTTGATTATAAATATACTAGATTTGTTACCCTTACCTCTAGATACTTGAGAAATTTAAGAAAACCCTGCCGTAGGAGGCAGGAATCTCCTCCAGAAGAGGTTTGTAAAATAGTTTTTGATTACATTTTTTTTACAGAGTTCTTAACCAGTAGCTCATTTAGGATTTTATTTAAGTTAAGTTAACCCTAAACCACACGCATACCTGCGCCACTGATAAAAGGCAATGTATTCACATTGACCCACTAAGTAGTTCAACAAACGCAATGTGCTCCGGAGATACGGAGATCGTTCGACTACAGAATGGAGTCAACGGAAATACATTACTTCTTATATGGCATGGCTTTCTTACTTTTGGAAAAAATAGACCATTTCCATAGCATAGGATTTTGGCCAATAAATTCATATGCCAGAAACAAAGACGAAGTCAGGAAGGGTGCCCTTGGAGATTTCTCCCAGAGCATTTTAGTTAAGGATTTTGAAATATAGGTTTAAATTCAAACACTTATAATTATGTCTAAACCTGGCTTTAATTTTAATTCATGACCTTCCACGGGCTTGCATTAAGTATCGGCAACAATTTTCTCTTGATAACTTAAAACTTGCACTCATTCAACCTAACATATGACTGTAAGGTGAAGAAAATGTATGTTTTCAAAATAAACCATCAGCATTAGAAAAGCTGTTGAACTGTCTTTAATTTAATTTTTGTGTACGCTATTACCCTCTTTCTTGTAACTGTATTATTGTATTCGTTCGAAAATCACCTTCTGAGATGCTTTCAGATCTTCTAGCGTTTTAGCGTCCCTCGATCTCAAAAAATGTGTCTGTCTGTTTGTCTCTCTGCCTATCTGTTGGCCGTAAACAACTTATCCGGTTATACACGTTATTTTAACTGAGTCGAGGTGTCAAGACACTCAAACACATTAACTAAAAAACAATATTCAAGATGATAAAAACTATTTTATTTCATTTTACCTAGTTGTTAAGGTGCCCGCGTTTTCATAGTAAACCTGTAATGACTTTTTTTAGTTTTTTTTCTGTGGGTTATCAATCCTAAGTCAGATTCGCCCCATTCCTTACGCTGTGGGAGTTCCTATTGTACCTTCTTATACTCTTCGCCCTGTAAGGTGAATTATTAAGGCCCTTTCTCTTGCGTAGACATTTCAAAGCTTAAAAAAAAACGGGTATATTTGCAATTAATTATACCACAAAAAATATGGTAAGTGTATGAATACTACACTATATTAGATACAATCTAAAATACACGATAATAATCGATTATCAACTCGCTAGTCCAGCATTTTTACACATTCCAAAGAACACGGAGTTCCTGTTTTCCAATAAAGCAGAAGGTGTATCAAATTCTGCAATTTGTCCTTTGTCCAAAACCAAAACCCTGTTGGAATCAATGATGGTGTTCAGTCTGTGAGCTATATTCAGTTCTTATAGTTTTCTGTATAAGATCATCGGTTTCTAAATCGACTGCAGCTGTAGCTTCATCTAGGACTAAAATTTTGGTTTTCCTGAGTAGAGCACGAGCTAAGCAGATTAGCTGTCGTTGTCCGACGAAAAGGTTGCCTCCACCTTCGGAAATATTATGATAAAGTCCAGCCGGTAATGCTGCAAAAAAAAACATTCGATTTTTAGAATTGAGTATTAAATAGTAGAGACATAAATTTTTCGCAGAGTGTTGAGTAAAATTTGTATTCATTTACATGTTATCAAATACAGAGTATGTATATTAGTAAAGTTCCTGTATTTGGATAGTTAATTCAGCTAGTATGAACAAATACGTTATATAAGAAAACAGGTAAAATAGCTATTTTTGCATTAGATAACTCAACAAATATTTTAACTTGATAGAAGTCAACCAATAACTTATTAAAAAATGTACAAAGGGGTGGAAATATAGAAACCGATAAGATTTATTACAGAGTTTTTATCTATGGCAAACATACACTTATTCGGAATACACATCTTATCTAATTAGATTCATAACTGTTTCTGCGTTTATTTTTTACCAATTGAATTTCTCGCTTTTTACTTTTCTCGCAAGAAGAAAGTATTGCATCGTTAACAAAATAATCCTCTGAGATTTTTGCAGATCTTTACGGTTTAAGGTCCCTAGACACCGCAAAGCATGTTCTTGAATTTACGTCGGCTTGTCTGTACAAGGTATAGTTCAGCAACTGCTTCATGGCGTGCTGACTTCAAATTTTGATCAGAAATTAAGGGTCATAATGGAACCGGTTCTACGGGAAAATAGTTTAAAACTTTTGCTGCTGAGTGGCAATTAGCACATACATTTCTAGTCCCTATCACCAACAAGCAAATGGAAAAGCAGAGTCTACAGTGCAAAATAGTAAAGTCATAATAAAATAAATGTAAGCCCAGCCGAAAGGTTGATGCAAGATGGTTAAATTATCAGATACCAAAATAGCAATAAAAATGTTAAAGATTAAAAAAGTTGAACAAAATGAGGATAAAAGTAGAGAATATAACAACAAAAGGGCTGTTAACACAATAACTGATAACTTTAGAGAAGGATAAGTATTTTACAATAACGAGTGTAATCATCGTTCCTATGTAATAGAAACTGGCTTAGGGAACCAGATAAGAGGAAATTGAATAATTATTATATCAAAACATATACCTGACGAAGAAGACAATAAAGAAGATAAAGATAATAAGAAGACTTTTTTAAATAAGTAAGAAAAGCAACAGCTTTAAGAAAAGGTTAAAGAGAAACAGGAACCACATAAAGATATGGAAGCTTAAGGGGGATGTTTATGTTATATTATATAACCTTCTAAATAGTTGATATTTTGATTTTCATGATTTTGATGACAGATACGTAATATTTGCATATTTTTCAGGGTTTTGAAAGTTTCAATAAATGTCTTAAAGAAATATATTTTAATATTTAGAAGCTAAAATATTCGCCTTGCATTCCTTTTATTTCTACACAAGTTTTGACTGATGTAGTGTCTCTATGCACTTCCAAGCCCAAAAACTTTGCTTTTCGAAACAATGTGTTGAAATCCTAAAGAAAGTACAAGTAAGCTGTTTTTTTTATATTAGACTTACATGAAACGAAGTCCTTCAGATGAGCCAGTTCCACAGATTTCCAAACATCATCATCGGAATAATATTCAAATGGATCCAGATTCATTCTTAACGTTCCAGAGAACAAAACAGCGTCCTGAGGAATGATTGTAAGTTTTGACCTCAAATGATGAAGTCCTATTTCTGATATATTGACACCATCAATGGTAATTCTTCCTGCACTAGCTTCAATAATCCTGCAATAGAAATATATTTTTTATAGACAAAAGATAAATTATTTTTTATTCTTATTCTAACGCAGTGTAAAACAGGCTGTATGGATTATTATAAAATTTCTTAATAAAATAATTTAGTAATACGATCTATAAGTTAAAAAAATCGATAAGCTGTACTTTTGAACTCTAGCCATAAGAAATACCTCTGAAATTTTCAGGTAACTTGTATCTATGCCTACATAATATCCTTAGATATTTACAGGGTGTTCCCTGTAACTATCTAAGCTAAGGTTATCGCTCCCCTTAGTATTAGTTTAACTTTAAGGATGTTTATAAAAAATTATTATTTATGTATATATAAATAGAAAATCCTTATTTTTCTGAGGCTGCAATTGGAAAGATATAAAATAAATCTTATACGTCATTATAGCCACTTTTCCTCCCCTACAGATTTAAAATCCGATGTTTCCTCTTCGAGCTGTCATTATCAATTTAATATTTTTAAATACGGACGTGCATTTTTTATTTCATTTTTAACGAATGTTCTACCTCGCAAATCCAACCATGTATCAAATTTAATGTTTGAACTGAAGATTAAAGATTTTCCCATAAGAGACAATGTTTTAGAAAGAGACTGAAAACCAGAATCTTGCCAGATTCACAAAGGAGATATTTAAGTACAAAATGTGCATTATATCATTGATTTTGGGAGGTCAAGGGCTTATTAAAAACTAAGTAAAAAATCCAGGTCTGTATTTAAAAAAATGAGAATGATGATGAGACCTCAAAGACAAAACGTAGGATTTTAAATCTGAATAAACCACCTCTAAGAGTAGGAGTGGCTATAAAGATGTAAGATTTATTTTGTAATATCTCGTTAAACGCAACCGGAAAAAATTAAAAGAAAAATGACAAATTTTGGATTTTCACGGGTATCTTGGAATCGTAATAGTCCGAATTTTCCAACTTTATCTACGATATATTATTTGACATTAAATGGCGCAATTTTGTCCTAATTCAACCAACCTCGAATACTCTTATGGAATTATTATAGATTTATATATACTTTATTTAGAACTAAAACTCAAATTTTTACTTATTCCATTAAAATAATTTATTTTACTTGATATTTAAGAAATAAGAATTTTATATGTGTAATAAGCGTCACAAACCTAATTTTTGAATAAATTGTACATAGCGGTTCTTGTAGGCGCAGCAACGAGATTCCCATGGGCTCCAGTGGCCCAGATTTAAGGGATAACCCCACAACAAAAAAAAAGAAGAACTGAAATACAACAAATATTATGAACTCAAACCTCTCTTTGGAACAAATACGAAAGTGAAGATATGAAGAAAAAGAAGACTTCTCTCTGAATGGGTTTCACAATGTAGTCTTTCTGACACATTGCCTCTAAGGTCACTTATCAATAAAATAGGAATGAAAACAATAGTTTCGTCAATGTAAACATCATCAGCAGTTAAAAGATACATTATGCAACAATGGAAAAATATTGTTTCTAAATTACACAATTACAAAACATAATATAATAAACGTAACTCCTGAAAAAGTTTTAGCTGCCATGATTATTAGATCTAGTCTAACTCTTAAACCGTTTTAGTGAATCTGGAAGTATTTGTTTAAAATATCACTCTAAAAGTTTAATATGTAGTTTGTGGTGTTTAAAAATCTATTAATAAATATAATTATAATAAATAATAAATATTTTATATTATAATTTTATCACTCACCTAAACAAAGATAAAGTTAAACTAGTTTTTCCAGCGCCTGTCCTTCCAACAATACCAATTTTTTCTCCACCGTTAACAGTAAAATTTATTTGTTGCAATATGAGATCTAATCCTGGCCTGGCCTGGCCTGTCCTGAAATTGCACATTACCTTGATCGGGCCAAGAACTACTCGGTTTTTTCATTGGGATTTCCCACGGTTGTTCCTGTTGTACTTCGCTGTATTCCTTAATACGTTCGACCGAAACTATGCTGGTTTCAGCGTCTGAGATGGTTCGAACTAACATATTGAGTGTCTGAGTTATCTAAAGCAAAAAACTAAATAAATAATGGAGATTTTCAAAAACGTATTGCTCCAGAGATAGAGACAGTCCTTAATGTTTCATTTCACCAAAGCGGATTTTTACAGCATTGATTATATTAATGTTGCTGACAAGTAAAATGGAGATTACGATTACACAAAAAGAATGAAAGGTGCTACTTTCACCAAAACTGAAAGTTTGTGTGCTTATTGTTGAGGCAATATAATGACTAAAAATTGTCAGTCGCGCTAATTGCATTACGAATACGTCAGCTGCTTGTATTACTTTGCATAGGTACCCGGTATACCGTAATAAGCAAAAGATAAAAATTAAACACCTTGTAAATCCCCCGTATACCGTGGAAGAGCCTAACCCGATATCACTTTTGACACGACCCACTTATATTATTATAATTATGGTCATTTGGTTACGAAATTTTAAAAAGGATCCTGAAAATGTATTCCACCTTTTGATCCATGTCAATTTCTTCCGACCCCTCATAAAGCGCTTAAAGAGATTATGATATCATGGTTTTTGGGATTAAACCGTGTCAAAATGGAATCACATTTAGACATTTTGCTTTCGATTGCATGAGGTACCTTCAGATATCTTTACTTCACGAGATCAGAGCAATGATTGAACTCAGAGAGACCTAGGCCGTGACATTACACCGAACCGTGACCCGGTGTAATGATCGGTTTCTACGTTTGATGTAGACTGACGCCCGTATCTCTATTAAGGTTGTTGAAATGCTTATAAATTTCAATAGATTCTCTAATTTTCCGTTTATATTATCTCGAAACCGATGTAAGAACTTCGGTTTCTTTTACATTTGATATGTCCAGTGGAATGATAATGTTCAGATACATCGGACTGTAAAATTTGTTTCTTTCTAATACGTTGTTCATGTTCTTTAAGCCTAGTTGATATGGATCGTCCATTTTCTCTAATACAGACATCACACAGGAACAGGAAATTGCATATACTCCCTCCGTTTGGAAAGAAATAATGTCCTTTGGCGGTCGCAAACATTGTCCAATTTTCTTGTGTGTGTTGTAAATTGTTGTCTGTGGTTCCATGTATAAAAGAAAGAACTACACTTCCTATCAGTAATTCTTTATTTGTAACATTTTCTGGGATAGGATTATTATATTTTCTAATTAACCATCAGTATTCTCAGTGCAGAATCCATACCCTCTTAAAGCTTGAGTCAGTTTCTCTGTTTCCGAGTGAAAAGAATTTTGGTCACATGGATCTGTAAACCAATAAATTAACTGATTACTTTTTTGCCGGATGATGATAGGAATTTGCATTTAGTTATCTATTCGTAGGCATTGGTTTTCTATATACAGAGTGTCTTATGTAACCATCCCCTTTCCCATTGTAAAGAACATCTAGATAGGGAATCGTGCTTTTTGATTCAATTTCCATTCTAAATTTTATATTAGCATGTTGTTGATTCAGAAACACGGAGAGCCTTTCTGGACCATGCGGCCATATTACAAAAGTGTGGTCTACATATCTGAACCACGATTTTGGCTTCAATGGAGACGACTCTAAGGCTTCCTCCTCAAAAGCTTCCATGAAGATATTGCCCACCGCTACTGACAGCGGAGATCCCATGACTGTTCCTAGGTTTGTGCATAAAAAGTTTCTTGTTTTTCATGGATACGATATTGGAACAATAGGTATTAGTTGTTGTAGATACAATAACTCTTAGAAAATGTGAAAGATAAAGGTGCGTTTTTTCGATTTGTAATAACATTCTCGAAGGCAAAAAAGCAAATTGTCCGAAATTACATCAAGTTACGCCCTAGACATGTTAATCATGGTCGTTTCTTCGTGTGCTATAAGAGCGGTAAATGTACAAAACATCCAGTGAGAATAAAAATTTTGGAGGTATGTCTAAGACTGTTGCTCTGTGTTTAAAATTATCCAAACCAGAACAATATACCGGCCACCGCTTTAGAAGGTCTTCTACGTCACTATTAGTCAACACCAGAGTGGATATTCTGAACTTAAACTGTCCCGGAGGATGGCGGTCAAATACAGTTGCCGAAGGATACATTGAGGCTTTGGAAGAAAAAAAAGAGAATACTGCTTTGAGTATACTCGAAAATCAGGAAAATGAAGCAAAAACGAAGATTTTTAGAGCTTATGTATGTAACTTACACGCTAAAATTGTTAAATAAGTGATTGTGTAAATAAGCCGAATAGCATCAATATATTTATCGATATAGAAATCAGCTTTGGTAAAATGAGTCTAAATTTTTTATCGCTTCATTCTGAGATATTAGATCTTGATTATTTTAAATATCCTCTTAAATTAATTTAAGTTAATATAAAGATACGTTTAAGCTTCTACTAAAACTTACTTGTAAAGCGTAACTGACAGACAGCCCAACCATGGCAGCGTTCAGATCTTTTCTCAGCACTGCGAAGAGTGCAGAAAATAAAACAATCACAGCTCCAATGATCTCAAGACGAACTGCCACCCATCTGGCTGCGAAATTTGACGGATACATACATTTCTGGTTGTTGTCGATTTTATCCTCCGAGTTTTTAACGAACCGTTCTTCACAACTACGAGAAAATAGTATTAAGAATCGTACACTATTAAGCAAATGTAGTCAGAATTTTTTTTCTGAATCCTAATACATTTTATGTTAAAAGAAACTATTTCGTATTAACTTGTATTAAATATTTTTCTCGTAATATTAATAATATCTGACATTGATTTTAAATTTCTCTCAAAAATTAAGCATCATATAGGGTTGACATACTAACATTTTCGTGAAAATCCAATATTACGGCCTAGTAGAATGTTTGAATATATATTACTAAAAAACTACTTGTCCTATTTACCTTAAACACAAAAATTAGGTATGACAAAGGAAAGAACTGGTAAAAATTTTATATGAATCAAAGACGGCGAAACAAAATGGCGGTCTAATAAAATATGAAAAATGAGTCTGAAACTATTTATTCGATTAATTTCAGATTTTGCGCAAGAATTAGGTGTGATATAGAAATGAATTGGTAAATTGTCAATAAGAAACCAATATGGCAGAAATGGGGTCAAATAAAATGTAATCGCGAAAAAATCACCTTAAGAAATTTTTCAGATTTTCACGTTTCACGGTCCTTAGCCAAAAAAATATGTTTTCTCAATACCGTCGCGTCGGTCTGTTTGTCTCTTCGTTAAAAAACCACTCTCGATCAACTTCAAATTTTGGTCAAAAATTAAGGGACATATGGGGATGAGATGTTAATATTCTGGTGAAAATTCAATGTGGCGGAACAAAATGGCGGCTTGGTAGAATGTTAAAAGAAAGTATTGTATAAAAAAACTACTACACAAAAGTCCAGTGATATTATAGGAATGAACTGGTACAATATTGGTATGAATCAAAGACGTTGAAACAAAATGGTGGCCTAATCAAATCCGTCGGTCTGTGTATCTGTTTGCGGCATGGCTAAGAACTACTTATTCCATTAACTTCAAATTTATCAAATTTATGAAATAAAACATTTTAGGAAAAATTATGGTGGGACAAAATGGCGGCCTAGCAGAAAAAATATATTACTAAAAAAACTGCTAGTCCTATTTACCTCAAATTTTGCATAAGCATTAAGTGTGATATGAGATTAAATTAGTAAAATTCTGGAACGAATCTAAGGTATTGAAACAAAATGGCGGTCTGATAAAATATAAAAAAAAATCAGTCTGAAAAATCGACTTATTTAAACACTTTTACATTTTGGGTATCAATTAGGTGTAATATAAAAATAAATTGGTAAAATTTTGAACTCAAGATTGAGGAAAAAATGTTATTTAATTGACTTCAAATTCTGCACAAAAATTACTTGTAATATAGCGGCGACCTAATAAAATTTTGAAAAAATCAGTGTAAAAAACACTTATTTAGTTGATTTTAAATTTTGCCAAAGTCAAGTGTGACATAGCTGGAAACTGGTAAAATATTGGTGAGAATCAAACATGGTGAAAAAAATGTTTGAAAAAATAAACGATTTAACCACTTGTCTCGTACAAATATCCACTACACGGAGATAACACATTTTATGAATCCATATAGTTGTTTGGTAATAACTTATATACGAGGGAAGTTCTGGTAAAGGCCACTTTACCGATTCTTTATATTTACATTATTGCTTTATCTACAACATTTGGGCAAAATTTGACAAAAAATTAATTCTTGCAGCTTTTTTTAACTGTAAACCTTTGTTGGCTCTTAAAGAGTTCCGATTTAAAAAAAAATGCTCTGCTCCCTAATTTTTTCATATTTTTAAAAGTGAAACCCTATGAAATTACTGTAATCCATTTTTAGTTTACCTGTATGCTCGGATGACTGCTGCACCAGAAATGGTTTCGCCAAAATGTGAGTATATTGGAGATCTAGATACAGATTCGAGACGTTTCACTTGTCGAGTAGTCGCCACAAAATACCTTTGGATGAAAATATACAATGCAGCTACCGGGATAATGACAGCCGTAAATAATGGAGTGGTGTAACAAATTACAAAAATCGCACCCAAGACCTAAAAATATTAACGATCACAGTTAATTACAAATAATAGTAGTGAACGTATTATAAAAAGTATTCTATAAGTCAGAGTTAACTAATAAATATTATTCTAAACTATTATTTCCCTCGTAAAAGGGAAGTATTTTAATCGCGAAAAAATCACTTTTCGAGATTTTTTCAGATCTCCACGTTTTAGTGTTCCTAGATGACGAAAAACAGGTTTTCTCAATTCCGTCGGTCTGTCTGTCTGTCTGTTCCCGATATAGCTAAAAACTATTACTCGATTGACTTGAAATTTTGACCAAAAATTAATGGTCATATGGGGATGACCTGGTTATATTTTGGTAAACATCCAATATGGCTGAAAAATGTTAAACAATTTTTGTTAGAGTAGAGTATTATTTGAGGTTAGGATCTAGTAAAAAAAACAAGTCTTTTTTTTTAAACTGTCAACGTTTCGGAACCCAATTTGTGCATCCTCAGGACATATATAGATCCTATATACTGCAGGAAAACCATATTATCATCATAGTCTTTATCTATTCCGTTGGTCCGCAGATGTTTCCAAGATATTAAGTTTATAAATGGTTTTCGTTAACAAACCTCTTATTATTTTGTTACAGTGGTGTATTATTTGGGGTTAGGGTCCAGTAAAAAAACAAAAGTATATTTTTAAATAGTCAACATCACATAGATTTTATATCCTACATGAAACCCATATTATCAGTCTTCGCCTACTCCGTTGGTCTGCAGATATTTCCTAACCCCAAATAATACAGCACTCTAACATAAAAACAAGAGGATCGTTTAAGAAAACCATTTAGAAACTTAATATCAGGAAAATATCTTCGGACTAACGTAGTACGTATAGGCATAAAGAAAATGGTAAAATATTGGTAGGAATTCAATATGATGGAACAAATAAAAATGAAATGACAGTATATGTAACACATATATAATGTGACTATGTACTGAACTAAATTGGATCACAGTTCACTATTCCTAACAAATGGAAAAAAATCATAACGAGGGAAGTTCCGGGTAAAGAAATTTACCGATTTTTTTGTATTGTTGCAGAAAGTACACTAACAAAATATACATATTGTAGTAACTCATCTTTAT
This sequence comes from Kuschelorhynchus macadamiae, assembly GCA_030620095.1. Taxonomy (NCBI): domain Eukaryota; kingdom Metazoa; phylum Arthropoda; class Insecta; order Coleoptera; family Curculionidae; genus Kuschelorhynchus; species Kuschelorhynchus macadamiae. The sequence continues at coordinate 497,401 of JAUTXW010004194.1, read as the reverse complement.
TAAAACTCTGTATATATAAATGTACATGGATAATTAATTTTATTTCCCTTGTAAGAGGGAAATGTAATCGTAAAAAATCACCCTGTGAGAATTTTGCAGATCTTTGCGTTTTAGTACCCCTAGACCCCACGTCTGCCTGCAGCATAGCTCAAAGATAATTTATCAAATTGACTTCAAATTTTGGGCAAAGATCAAGTCTTATGTGGATGAAATGGTAAATTTTGCACGAAGTGTTATATCGGGATAAACTCATAAAATTTCTAATAACTCAGAAACGAAATGTCATACAAAAAATCTGATTTTGGATTCGTGATCAGCGGCAGAAAATCTACCGATGTATCAAAAATCATCAAAATCGGGGATAGATAAATAATTAAGTTAAAAATAAGGTAATAAATAAATAAATATCTAAATAAATATTGCATTAGAGGCTTTACAGAAACCAAAAAAAAATTGAATACATTTCAGAAAAAAAGCTGGAGAGTAAACAAATAAATAAAATAAAAAATGAGAATGTAGGTGGATAGGGTTTGTTAATTGTCGGTCGGTAGGTCACTTGATAAAAGATCAAGCTACTAAGGCTACACCGTAACCCCAGAATTGACAGCGTTGGGTGAGGGCCAGTGGTTCGTGAGCCACGTTAAGCTGTAGATCCCGTCCAGATTGGTCAATCCCATGAAGAAAAGGAGACAAGCTAGCAAGCGATAATAAGAGTTTCCGCATGAAAAGTTCCACATTCAGAAGGCTTTATAGAAGTCAAAAATAGTATGTTGTGAATGTATCACATTTCAGTTGAGAAAAAGGTAAAAAATAAACAAGCAAAATATAAATTGGGAGTATCCGCAATATATTTTGTGAATATATTACATTTCAGATAAAAAAAGTTGCCCTATCACCAATATGTAAAAAAAATAAATTTTAAACGACCTTAAAAATTTTACTCATAAAGTCGGCATCAGTTAGAATTTAAAAAGTAAGAATTCTAAAAGAAAGCAAATAATATTAGATATATGGCTTTTCTTAGCACATATTAATCAAATAGTAGTTTGCCACTAATTTCATAATCCAAATTTTCAAGATAGTTAAAAATGTTACTTTTTACATGATACTGCTATTTGAAAACGGTTTTTTTTCATAAACACATTATTTCCATTTATTTACTAACCTTTAAAGCATTGAAAAAAATATTATTAAAATGACTAGGCAGCTTCATGTCTACACCAATAATATCGCTAGAAAATCTTGCCAAAATTCTTCCAGAAGGAGTAGTATCAAAGAAAGCCATCGAGAGTCTCATTACGGCACTCATGAGTCTATGGTGCAACTTAGCAGCAGCACTTGTCGTTCCTCTAGCCCAGAAGATGTTAGCGACAAATATACAGAAGCCTGAAAAAATAATTCCGCAAAATTAAATACAAAAAAGATAAATATTATATCATACATATTATCAATATTAACATTCCTGTTGAGTACTATTTGATTTGAATGTTTAAATACTCTAAGCAAAAAAAGTTGCAAAAACCCTTTTATTTTGAGGCATTTTCCCAGAAAAGTTTGTTACGGTCAGTTGCACTTGGCTTAAATCTGGATTGGCTAGGCCTTAAGGAGAGGGATGGAAGTACGTTCTAAAGAATTATTGTCATTACGCAAATACTGTCAAAGTAATATTCTTATATTAAAGGACATATTTGTCAAATATTTTTGTTAAAAGGACTCTTATGGAAAATGGCATTTGGCCAATTTTTCTAGAAATTTGACATGACTTAATGTTCCTACTTAAAAACCAAATTTGCACGCAATTTGTTAAATTTTGTAGATGTATTTGACGTTTAAAATAGTGTAATTATGAACGTCCAATCGCGATACACAAAAGCATGTATTCTAACTTGCGGATTCAAGTCTGAGCATGGCGCCACCTTGGACTCATAATATCGATATTCTCTTGACAGCTGTCTATGGTCGAACGGTTTTTGTTAATTTGAGTGTTTATGTGGTGTTTATCTTTTTGTGCTGTTCAGTGTTCATAGTTGGGAGTCTTGTATCAGAACGATTGGTTTAAGTGTTATTAATTTGTTTTAAAACATTCTGCTTGGTAATTTAAAAGATTGAATAACAAATTCTGATTCCTAACCTAACTTAACCTAACGCCAGCTTAAAACAAAATTTTTTATTTTTAACTATTTCTTCAGTTGTTGTAAAATAATTATAGTTTTTATACTATAAAATTTTTATTCATGAGAAAAATGTCTTAAAAACGTTATTGTGATGTCATTATTGTAAATGATGATGACGATGTCCCTATATTCAGCTTTTTTTTTCAACTGAAAGAGCTTTTTCATATTTATTTATTATTTGAAAAAATAAAATTCAAAAAAAACACAGCCTGAACATACGTGAAAATTTAGAAAACCTTAAATATGGATTTATACAGACAAATGACATCAAATAAAAATTAAATAATATATATTATATAATTAGAGCTGGTGATTTTGGCCTTTTATCCAACAAATAAAAATAAAGTAACTCTGGTCAATAAGACATATTTGTAAAGGCGTGCTTGCTGTCAGTTTTACCAATCAAACAGGCCACTATCGGCGGCGTGCATATAATTACTTGCGCAGTTCAATTTTCAGATAAAATAAAAATAAAAGGTGGAAAGCTTATGTAGAATAAAATAGTTCCAATAAGAACTATTGGTCCAATAGCGGCAAAATAATATTTGTACACGCCAAGCTTAACATTTCCCTTCTCGGCTCGTTCGATTTCGATAAGTTTTCCTTTATCCTAAAAACAGAAATAATAACAAAATTAATACGCAAAATAAAAGATAATATATGACTAGCCTCCCGGTTCCGGTATTTATACCAATCACGGCCTACGTCATGGTTAGTCTATATGTGAGCAAGAGAAGAGAAAATTGGCGACCAATAACGTAAATTTTTGTATCATAATTGGGTTCTGCAATTATGATACAACCATGGGAGATTCAAAGATGAATATTTCTTTGTTTTAGTTTATTATGTTTTTATTTATACAGAATGTTGCATTTTTTTCCTGAGCTGATATGAAATTTCTTATTTTAAATATGACACCCTATATATAATTACATATTATTATAGATTCGAGTTCAACGATATAAATATCTATATATATACAGGGTGTCACACGACAAACTGCGGCGATCGATTTCTCAGAAAGTAGGCTTTAGAAAAATTTGAAATTTTGGCAGCTAATTAAAGTCGATAGGGGCAATTCGCGCAAAATATTTTCAAGATGGCGGTTCCGGTTATAACGGAAGTAGACGTCAACTTTCTTATTTTAAATGGAAACAAAATACATCAAAATTCAATTAATTTAATCTAAAGAGTGCTCAATAAAAAAAGAAGGTTTAGTATTTTATGACTTTCTAAAGTACCCTGTATAAATAGCTTGTAAATATCTAACTAAAGATAACTTTCCTATAAAACATGGGACGATATATTTTTTTAGATATGATGTGTTACGGTATGTGGACCAGTATTTGCATGAAGTAGTGTAGTGTGATCTGTATAAATAATTTAATTTAATTTATTTATGTAATAATATTTACTAAATGGGAATTGTATCTATTGAAAAGGACAAAATCTAGGGTTATCTTGTACCATTGTTAAAATAAACTCGCAAAACTGTACTCTTTTTGGCAAATCAGTGTCTTTTAGATGTTGAATCAATGATATTAAATAAGGTTGGAAGTTATGTTTTAACAGAATCCTATGCACTGAGTTCCTCGAGATTCCTGATTGTCTTGCCACGTGTCTTAAGGATGTCATTGGATATCCCGCAAAATATCCCAGAATTGCAATCTCGACATTTTCATTATCAACAATGGGCTTCCTCTTATTAATTTTTCTCTTGACGTTTCCAAAATTTTTATAGTTTTCCAACATTTGTTTAACGCTGTTCGGTGACGGTTTCTGTTTATCTGGATATCCATCAGCAAATATCTGGCATGTTCTTGTTAAAACTCTGTTAGATTCCCTATAGATAATAAACAAATTCAAATAATCCTGGTGTGTGTAATTTAATCGCCCCGGCATGGCATGACTATTAGTTTAATAATTATTATAATTACTATAATAAATAAATAATATTTTAGTAGGTAATTGTCAAACGACAACAAATATTACGTTTCTATAGTAACCAATTGGTTTTGTTCTCGCCAGGCCTGCCCGTCATGGCCAACTAACAAGAAAACTTAGAAGCCGTCTGGCATTATTAGAATAAAAAATGTTAAATCGACAACAACTCAAAAACTACAAATTTTTGGAATAGACAACTTTATACCAAGTCACACTTATTTTAAGTGTTAAATAAGATAAAATTATAAAAATTGGGGGTTTCCATTTGAAAAAAGTAACTTTTAACGATTTTTTAAAGTATATTTATAATGTCAGTTTTTGATCACCCTATATTTATTTATTATAAAAATATCAGCACAGGCCACTAAAGTGGATCCTTTTGGACAAGGAAGCTACCAGCAAATAAATAACAGAGACTTCCATAAGCAGATATTTATAGTTATGTCTAGACCTGCAAACGTCATTTTTTACGTAAAATGTATATATATATATATATATATATATATATATATATATATATATATATATATATACTGTTAATATTATTATTATATATATATATATATATATATTATTATTATATTATATATATATATATATATATATATATATATATATTATTATTATTATTATATTATTATTATTATTATTATTATTATTATTATTATTATTATTATTATTATTATTATATATATATATATATATATATATATATATATATATGAAATTATTATTATATATATATATATATATATATATATATATATATATATATATATATATATATATATATATATATATTATTATTATATATATATATATATATATATATATATATATATATATATATATATATATATATATATATATATATATATATATATATATATATATATTATATATTATTATTTATTATATATATATATATATATATATATATATATATATATATATATATATATATATAGTTCTTAAACCATACTTTATACTAAAAGTTTTTATTTTTCTTGGTTATAGGTTTAATTAATGAAACTTTTTTTTCTGCAACTATCAAAACATCAAAATTATTACTGTAAATAATATTGTCGTTTAGGTAGAAGTTTCTTGGACCATACTAATATATATTTTCAAATAATGGATTTTCTATATATATACATGCTTTAGAGAAATAGGGAAATTTAAAAAAGTTTAAAACTACCTAAATTCTATTAGTTTGAAAAAAACTGAAGAAAAATACCAATAAATATACATTTAAACTCGTCTTTAATAAGAAAGTTCATAACAACCCAGGAATAATGCCATACCCTGTATAAAAACAAAATGAATTGAAAGTTCAAAAGAAACAAAGGAATATTTGTCTTCGAATTTGTTTTCCTTCTTTTATGGCTCCTCAAAAAAAAACGGATAGGAATTCTTATTTTTAACACCCTGTATGTAACAGCAATATTAAGAAAATGCACCATATTTAAAAGAGAAATATTAGTTGTGCAAAATTCTGTAGTACTATTGATTCAGCTCTGAGAGTCCCAGATGAAATAGAGGTCTGTGAAAAACAAGAAATATTTAAAAAACTAGTTAATTTTGCAGCAAAATTAGATAATAATATACAGAACACTTACACAATGCAGTAGTTTTTAAAGAAACTTCTAAGAATATTCAATAGGTATTCTAAAGAAATTTCAAACCAACTTGAAACAGCAATCTCAAAATATGCACAAAAAGAGCAAATTTTCGCGAGGTTAATCTAACATCGATTTAGGTTAATCTAACATCGGTTTAGGTTAATAATATAATCTAACCTTTTCGCGAAACAAAGTCTAATACTCGGTATGATAGGGGAAATGTTAATGACGTCATATATTGCTTTTAGTTAACCAAGCATAAACTGATCGGAAGCAGGTGATGTCTGATGAAGCTGTGATTAAAATGTGTGTGCATTGAAATACAAAATGGTGTTCTATGATGAACTGATCCAGAGCAAGTTTTATTAGAATATGTTTCAAGTGCGTCGATAAGGAGGGGTGGGATAATGGGGGTAATTACGCCTCCCCCCAAAAAACTAAAGAATTTTTTCAACGTCAAGGTTTAAAGTAGGTACATATAGATAACTAAATATTTTTAAGACATTTTATTTAACCAGAGTGAACTGTAAAATTGTATACATTAACTCACGGATTAATAGCGCTGGTTTACATAAAATCTCGTGGCTCTGATATCTAATATAGTGCCAACATTTATTGTATTGTAACGTAGAAGTTTATAATATTAACACACCAATATATGTACAGTATTGTCGCGATACCTGTAGCTTAAACTAATTACTGCAGTTTTTTTGTTATTCAAACAAGTTTTTTTGTATTCAGTTATTAGGTTAATCTCATTATATGTTAAGAACCAGGCAAATCTAGAGCAAAAGAACTTTATATTTATTAATATCACATTAGTATTGTACTTTTATAAACACAGGTTTATTTTAATACATTTTAAAAAAAGTTGAATTTTTTTTATATTTAACTATTTTCACGCTTATTTCAATTGAATTTCTTACCAATTGCAGAAAATCTTAGCCTATATCACCTTTTTTTAGCTATTCCTAAAGATGCTGCGCTATACTACCCCCCTAGAAAAAGAAATTATCGACGCCCTTGTATGTTATGATAACACGTAGACAAAATGTCGACTTATGAATACATTTTTACAATAAGTGAAGTTGTTTACTTATTTATGGTAGTTATCGTAAAAAAATCCACGAAATATTAATAGGTGTCTATTTTCGTTTCCCATTATATATTAAAAGAGATATACTTTTATAATTTCAAATGTTTATCTTAACTTGTTTGGAATTAAAAGAGGGGACATTAAAGGGGAACACTGTAGACAAACATTATAAAAAAACAAATTTTTGAGCTTTGAACACCACAATGACATGTAGAAGAAAATGGAAAAATATATATATATATATATATATATATATATATATATATAGCGCCCCTCCAAACTAAAACCCCACGAGCCTCCACTGGATACATCTACATGTAAACAAATTTCCTTTACATTCTAATGTTTTAGGAGTAACCTCTCAAATAGGTCTCCCAATCCCGAAAGGAAATAGAATTTTCAGTAAATGACAAAAAATATATGTACATTAAAAAAACAAGTTTACTCATTTTCTGCCAAACTGGTAAACTTCGTAACATTACCCATTCATCATTGGATCGGAAATAATCAGGAATCCCTGTGTGCCAAATTTGGTTGGTGCATTTCATTTTAGAACGTCATGAGATGTTTGAGCATTCCGATTCTTTTGAAATTCCTTGCATACCTCATAACGTTTATTTTGTTGAATAAACGATTCAAACCTACCTTTCTGAATTTTTCATCCTTCATTTCCTTGTATCATTAACGATGGAGTAAAAAAAACTTGAATGGCTGTTTTGTTGAATGACCTACCTTTCTGAATTTATCATCCTGCAGAGAATTTTTTGAGGTTATGAAGCTGGTTTCCTTTTTTCCGTTACTTCCATGACTTTCAACAGACAAAGGTTTTTCTAAACTTGTAGAACTTTCAGAGAGACGTGACCTTTGCCTGCTTATTTTTCGTTTGATTTCCGTCGCTAAGGGCGTCTCTTCGACTTGTTCTTCGAGTTCTTTTAGTTCTAAACAAATAAAAAAGTCCGCATATTGTCTATTGGTGTTATCACGGGTATGACAACTTACCTCCTTCTTCTTCAACATCATCGGCAATATGCTGTAACAGAAATTCTGCAAAAGCTCCCTTCCTCGACAATAGTTCCCTGTAGGTACCGCTTTCCTGTACCTCTCCATCCTTCAATACAAAAATCCTATCGGTTTTAGGCATATATGTCACAGCATGAGTAACTAATACTCTAACTTTTCCTTGGAGTAATCCGCCGGGGCCGATAACGTGAGTAAATAAGTGTTTACCCACGTGGGAATCCACAGCGCTCAGGGGATCATCCAAAAAGTAGATTTCAGCATCATCGTAGACTGCCCTGGCTAGACTGATACGTTGTTTCTGACCACCTGATAAGTTTATACCTTTTTCACCTGAAAATGAGAAAATGTCGAAACTACTAAATTTTGGTTTAATGAACATACGCTTACCGATGCCATGGGGGAACAAAATGATGGCTAGTCTTTATAACTTTTTGATTTGAAGATATCGAAATTTTATCGCCATTTTCGATTCGAAATCGATTTTATTGCCATTAACTTTTCATTTTTCAATGGGATACCCTATATATCATCTTATTTTTAAGTAGTAAACAAATGTTATTTTCTCAAATTTTGAAATTGAAGACAATGAAAAGTGAAGAAAATCTGCCTTCGATTGGGATTTGAATGCATAACCTCTGTCTTTGCCGTCTTGCCGGGACAACGCTTTAACCAACTACGTTATCGAAAAACCCGATAGTAATCTGGCAAGACAGACATGCTCCCCCTATCAACGCCTCACTTATCGGCATTCCTGCTTCGTATAAACACTCTCGTCACCTTATGCTGGTTTCATCTGCCAAATGGAAGCAGGGAAGGTGAGTTTGTCGGGTAAGAAACCGAAACCAGAAAAATGTTAGCACTCAGGAATCTTGAAACTGAAAACTGACTAACAGTTATAGATAAATAAATTGTCATTGTTCTATATTTCCAGCACATACAAGAACCTCTTTCTGAACTCTCAGTGAGCTTACTATTTAAGTAAGTAATTTCGATACATAATTAAGAAATTGTAGTGGCGGATTCATGATCTAAAACTATTTTTTTTTTTTGGATTTTTCACCACAATCAAAATCACAAGACAAAAACAATAAATACAATTAATTGCCTGATAAGTTCAATAGGCTGTCTTAAGTTCTGGGTCCGCTATAAAGGCCCTCGAGAAACCACACTGAAAAATATCTAAAAATAAAAAAATTAAACATAAGAAATATTCTGCTTTTAGTTTTTTATGTTTAGATTTGCTGAAGACGAGGGCAGACTTTCCCCCGAAACGTCCAGAAAACATATTTTTCAATATCGTTTTTCGGGTACTTTCAGTGGACTCAGAGCTTAAGACTGCCTATTGAACATATCAGGTAATTAATTTTAATTATTGTTCTTGTAGTGTGATTTTGTGATTTTGACTGTGACAAAAATCTTCAAAAAAAAAGCTCTTAATTTCGATGCATTTTGCTCAAGTTACATTTTATTTGTCATATATTATATTGGCAAACTTTTTAACATTTTTGATAAATTCAAAGAGAATTTAGATTCGTATAATAGGCTTTTAATGTCTAATTATTTAGTATCTGCCTAAAACGGGTCAGAAATGCAATCCGAAAAGTAGAGCTAAACTTAAAAATAAGGAAACAAAGAAGTCTGTCTGTATAACGTCGATAGCATCAGCTGTCAATCCACCAAACATAGCAGAGCGCTTCTGACTAACAAGTCAATAATGACAATAATGTGACCATAACATTCTTCAGAAAAAGTATCAATATTACGTGTTTTGGAACGATTAATACAGATTTGTTATATTACGTCCTTTTGATAACTAGCATTTATCTTCGGTCTTATCACATATTTTTTGTGGAAGCTCAAAGTTTTTTATACACGTTAGTTGGTTTTAGCAATCAATATTCTTAGTCATAACCATAACATAATTATTTTTTTTAGTTGTAGTAAAATACCTTATTTTCAAATAATAGAAATGTTAGATTAACTCACCAAATACTCTAAACTCGATTAACCAGTCATACGAATATATATACAAAAAGTTAGGTATTCTAATTTTAGCGTAACTATAAATCGACATACCCATGTGGTAAGCACCTTTAAGACTAAAAAAAAATAATATTATTACCTATTTCGGTCTTATCTCCATCTGCCAACATTTCGATATCAAATCGCAGGGCACAAGCGTCCAAAACTTTATTATACTTAACACCATCATAGGGTTTTCCAAAAAGAATATTCTCTCTAACCGTGGCGTTTTGAATCCAAGCTTGCTGAGGGACGTACGCCAGTTTACCGTAGCAATTCACTCTTCCAGAAACTTTATCCATTTCTCCAAGCAAAGCACTGATAAGACTACTCTTACCACAACCTACTGGACCTACGATAGCTGTGATGGAATTATGTTGAATCATTATGTTAATATTTTTTAGGATTGGTTCTTCTCCCCATGAAAAGGCGCCTTTTTCGATTATTAAAGGATCAGCTAAAACATGGTACAAATAAAGATAAAAAAAACATTTACGAATCGATAGGTTCAAGAAATTTTATTTTGGAAGATAATTCTTAATCATAATGCTGGAAACTAGAGAAATCAATTAAAAGTTAGAAGTTATATTATCACAATGCGCCTATTTCACTATAGAAAAATTAATTAAAAGTTACTGTTAGCTTTTTATAGCAAATCTTAGTTTAGCCCTCCCCAGTCCCTTCCCTCAATAGTGACATGTAACGACAACTCTCCAGTTTACAAAATATTTTCTTTAAGGCACGCTGGGCTAAAATATTTGAACAAAACCTTTTTTTTATATCAATCTTTTATTTATACTAATTATGTAACAGAGAATTCTTAGGACCCAGCAAAACAGGATACTTGCCAAATTTAGGGGTTTTTCTAGCTTTCGGCAACACTGTGAAATCTCTTCAATGCGCTTAGGAAATTAAAAGAAAGTCTGGTTGCTGTTTTCAGCGGTTATGAGGTAAATCCACGAGCGAAATAAAAATCTAAATCCTTGCACTTAAGTTTTTTTCAGAACCAGCTTCTTCAATGTTAAGTGATATGCTATTTTCCACGACTGCAAATATATTAATTTAGTTTTGTTGTTGTGTTAGGATTTTGGCCGGGTAGAATGCACAAGTTGTATCTCTAGTTTATATATTTTATAACGCTTGGAACACAATGGAACTCCCGTAAATATTTAACGTAAAACTAACCAACTAAAATCAAACTTAAAAAGGAAGTACACATATAACCCATATTTCAAAAGTATCTAAAAAAAGGCCCAAAAACACATTAAGGGAGAACTGCACGCAGTATTATGGATCATTTGCAAGCCTTCCACCGCTGCAATATTATGTTAAAACTATAAGAGATATGTATTAGCTTCAATGTGATTTCAATAGGGAAATATGTATACAATTATAAAATAGAAGTAGATTTGTCCATTTTCGACCACTTTTTGACGCAAATGCCGCCGCATATAATTTTTTTTCCACAAAATGGCTCTTTACCGCCTCGCATTGATCCTTTGTCTACGTAACTGCAAAATTTGAAATGGTAAATCGTACTCATGTCTTTGTATTTCTGCAGCGCGCGAACACTTTTGAACCCATTGTTAAACGAAATGTAATTTAAATTGCCTATACATAACACATTTTTAGAAGGTCAGACGTGCAGGAAGTTTTTTCTAATACGTAGATACCTTTTCATCTTACTTTGAACTTGACTAGACCTTGTCGGTAGTTTTTCACTTTTTGCGTGCAGTTCTCTGTTAAAAAAAATAAACTCTAACGTAAATGGACGTAAACGATCGATGTAATTTGCTTGTGTTCCGCACTTAATCATTGGTCAAACGCAGATTTGCTCAACATGTAATATATCTGCAATAAAATAATATCAGTTATATTTTTTAGTTTCCAGTAAAAATAAGAATTATCTTAACCGCTTTACTCATTTCAGTTATAAATAATAACTCTATACCTTCGGATGTGTCATGTTCAACGTACGGCTCCAACTCCTCATCCTCCAACTTTCATCTGAAAAGAAAAGACATGAATTGGTACAATAAACATTTTAAAACTAATTAAGTATACTGATGTTACAAGAAACCTAAATTCGATTAACAAGTCGGTACCCTTCAAAGCAAAGGTTTCTAGATGACTGTATCTTTTCGTGGAACAAAAACTACTCATCCAATTGGCATCAACTTATGCACAAAAATCAAGTCATATGAGGACGTAACTGGTAACAATGAGGCAAAATATGGCAGAAGAAAATGACTATCTAAAAACTCAAGATTTTTGCACTAGAATGATATGTGGGGATGAACTGGAAAGATTTTCGTACTAATCGAAATGGAGGAATACATTTTCAAAAATCAAGGTGTGATATAGAAATGATCTGTTAAAATTTTAATGCTAATCCAAAATGGCAGAACAAACTTTTTAAAAATGTATCGGTCCATATATGAAACACTTTCATTAAAAAAAAAAAGAAAAATAAATTGAATTTATCAAAAAGTAAAAAGCATAACAAAATTTAAAGAAAAAAAAATTGGTGTACTCGGAACTTCTCTCGTCGTCAGTTTTTCTTTTCATCAGGAACAGTAAAATATGAACAGTTTAGTTTTCGCCTATACTCATTTGGTAATGTTTACGTATATACATTGTATAATAATCAATGGAAATTTGTGGAATGCCAGGAATAAGTGGCTCATCCTTATAACTTTTTTCTTTACAAACATATTAGAAGCAAATTACTAATTACATTTACTTTCAACTTTTGCTTTTTAAATGGGACACACAATGTGTATGCTTATTTTGATTTACTATAATACTCTAAGTTAACGATGGGTCAAAACAGAATCATTGTATATTATGGATCTCTAGATATTGTTTGGACTTAAATACAAATTATAACCAAACAACGTTTAGTGAGTGAATAAGGGAAAACTTTATTGTTCCCAGTAGTAATAGCAGCGCCGTCATGATTAAAAAAATGCAAAATTAAAATTTGCGTTTTAATGTCTTTCATAAGTTGGCGGTGAGCTACTTATGTGTGGTATGGTATTATGTGTGTTGTCTTTCATTTTCCAGGACCAATCGGTTTTACCCAATCACCATGATAATGAATCTTACCTTTTATCCAGGAAAGTAAAAGATAACAATTTTTTTTCATATTTACATATTACTCAATAACTATTAGGTGCAGAACTAAACATGATCATTTTTCAATATAGCTGATAAGGATAGAATTCAAGATTTTTTTTTTGCTTAAAAGTTACATTTTTTATATAATGAAAATGACAAAACCATATAATATAAATTTACTTACCTGCACTGTCAAATTGACCACCATGGGAATTTGATTCATAGGCATCCTTAGAACGTTTAATAAAGCTAGAGATACAAATGCCTTCGAAGCATCAAGTACGTTATTCTCGTCTACTAGCACGTACGTTCCAAACGTTACAAACGCAACCTGAAAATAATATTGTTCACTAAGGCGCTGTAGATGACTGATCACGATATCTGACTGATTAGTTAAAGAATTTTAATTTTAACTTCCTTTTAAAGTAAAATTTTTATTAGTTAATTAAAATACCAGGCACTTACAACGAAAGGTGCACAATTCCATATAAACTGCGTTGCGGCGTTTAAATATGCTGCCTTCAATAAGGTGCCTAGTTCTTTGGACCTGATCATATCCACAATCTTCTCGAAACTTCCTTCCCATGCGTATAATTTCAGAACTTTAATACCGTTGAAGATTTCATTCATCATCTTCACCCGCTCGTCCTTGTCTTTCATCTGCTTTATCTGCAACCGCTTCGAAACACGCATTACCCACATGTTAATGGGGATCAACATGATCATTACAGCAAGTCCAGCTAGGACGGAAGGACCTACTTCTTGCCATAAGAAGTACACCGCAAGAATGATTTCCATTGGTGCTGACCTGAATAAAATTTTAAAAACTGTGTCAACACAATAGAACTAAATGTATTTGGGAACAGGAACGTCGGAAGTGTTCAGCAAAATTTAATATCGCCCCCCACCCCTCTGCAGAAAAAGAAAGTAACATTTAAAATGAACAAAGATAATTTGTTCGAGTTTATTTATTCATAAGAACATACAAAAAAAAGTACTTTTACATATCCAAAGAAAAAATGTTTAATACACAATAGTACAAAACTTTACAGGTAAATATAATTTAATCCCCTATACTAGTAGACACAGCATACACGACAGACAGAAATGAGAAAGAATCCCTGGTAATTAAGAATCTCTTTACTCCTACCCTGAATTCGTCAATTTTAAGATTTCTGAAAGTGGCAGGCAGAAAATTGAAGAACCTTATGAAGTAGTATCCCGTCCCACCCTTGGTGTTTGTGAGTCTAAAGTAGTTAGGAACCAAATTGCTGTTATGCCTAGTTGGCTACTGCTAAACATCAGCATGAGAATGAAAGTGGGGTAGGTTTTCTTTTACATAGATCAAGCATTGCAAGATATAAATGCAAGGAAGAGTTAGGTTGTTTAATTTTTTAAAAGCACTTCTGCAATGTTCTCTATACCCCATGATTAAAATAGCCCTAATGCACCTTCTCTGCATTTTAAAGATCCTTTGAGCATAATGTGTATGGCCCTAAACTAGAGTGGCATAAGACATATTTGCGTCCAGGAAACCATGGTACGCAGACATGACCGTATCTTTCGAGACTATCCCACTCAAGTTTCTAGTGAGATATATGTGACTAGATATCTAGAAAAATAAATGATCAACATGATTCTCCCAAATCATTCCAGAGCCGAGATGTACCCCTAGGAATGTAATCTCTTTTAGACAGTCACGTAGCAACTCATGGTCAGCTATGGTACGTGTAAAGTTGATCTTTTGGATCTTGATGACATTTAACGAGGGCCTATTTGCCAAGAACCAGTCACCTATGCTAAGCAGCATTCGCATTATCGACTTCTGAAGGGTGATAATTCTCATATTATGTGGTGGTATTGATTGTCAAGATCATATATATATATATATATATATATATATATATATATATATATATATATATATATATATATATATATATATATATATATATATATATATATATATATATATATATATATATATATATATATATATATATATATATATACAAAGTCGGGCCAAGCATCGAGCCCTGGGGGACCACATACTCAATAGCCCTTCTTTGGGACTCACCATTAAAGTGAACTATCTGACAAATATGAGTGCAGCATGCTGATGCTAGACGGCTCAAAGTTATACCCTTGTAGTTTAGACAGCATGTAATGGGACACACAATCAAACGCTTTAGTTAGGTGCAAGCAAAAAACGAAAGTGTCAAGACCTCTCTCAAAACCGTCATAGATTTCTTTAGTTAAATTGTCAATAACTAAGATGGTTGATTTTTTTTATGAAAGCCAACTGACTCGAAAACCTTGGAAATAATTGGAAGCACCCCTATGTGTCTGTAAGTATTGACACCTTCAATTTCACCTTTATTCTTAAAAATTGGTATTTACTGATATAGCCTGATTTATAAGTTTGGTTAAGGGGTATACTGTAATGTTTTTGACTGCTTTTACTAGTTTAGTCTCTACTTGTAAGAAGTCCCTACTCTTGGTGTTTTTGAGGTTTGCTATGTAGTCTCTTACCTGAATATAAGTGAAATGACTTGTTGCAACTGAAGTAAAAATGTTATTAAAAGAATCAGCTGATAGGGGAAATGAAGGTACGGGTTTGACCGCTGCTGATAGCTTAGGAGTTTGGTAAATTTTGTATTTAATTGTCATGAGCAATTTTTTTGCCTTATACATTTCTTTTTTATACTCCAACATTTGTCTTGGTATCAGGGTAGGGTTTGTTTTATTTAAAGATACTAAAAATATTAATCTTTGTCTCATGTCCCTAAGCTGATCGTTGAACCAATTTATCTGCACTCTAGCATGATTTCCACTGATCAACTTAGATATAAGCAGGTATATTGCCGGAAAACACAACGGGAAACGTTTTAAATTTTTCATCTATGGAAAAAGTCTCATCCGACTCAAAAAACAATGTTTCCGCCTCAAAACTTCTGTAAAACTGAAAAAGACCATTATCAGTGACCTGTCTGTAACTAAGAAGAGTCCTATGACTACCTATGGTCGAACTTGTATATTCCGCTAGAATCGCATCATGATCAGACAAATATTGTGTATCAATCACGTGATCTGGGACGTCATCATAACTCAAGAGAAAGAATATACTGTCCAGACAAGCATTGTCTGTATTAAAGACAACCGCGATGACCTCACCATGCTGCTCCTGTGAGATCCCGTCAAGAATATTTGTTTGGCATTCGATAGTATCTCTGGCCAATACGCAGACTCCACCGTTATTATTCTGGACTTTACGGATCTTTATTAAAATTATTTTTAAAATTTAAACCTTGGCGTCTTTTCTCTTGTCTTTCGTACGTACCAGGCGTTGCAGCTTCATAAAATGGTTAATTACTACATTGTTTAGTCAAAGTTCGACTGCCATATCTTGCTTCCTCGAATCGGGTACGCCCAATTTGAATGAGCTGTATAAGTGATTTTCGTGTAGACATTTTATCACAACCACATCCCTCATGTAGATTATTAGTATGAAAGAAACTTAAGATTTATTGGGGCTTAGTTTCGGAGTTTAAACCAGACACAAAAATCCATGATTATATTGTTAAAAACTTTTATTATGAAACAAATATGATAAGATATTGGGGTTTTTTATTGTTAACAGCAATATACATAACCTATAAATCAACAAAAACCGCAACTTTCAATTTGACAACATAGTTCTTGCGCAAACCAACCATATAAAAATAAAAAATCAAAACGTTAACCAAATTTGGTTTTCTATATTTTAAATATTTATTTTTTAATTACATATAGAGAAAAAAGCGATTATACTCGAGAGAAAAACCCAATAGTTACAAAATCTTATTTTTAAACAAGGAATTAGATTTTTTATTAATAATATTTTCTTCATAAATTAAATAAATTTTATTTCATACTTAAAAAACTAATAATAATTTTACGGAACCATTACTAATTGTTAAAAAAAATAAAATATATTCTATTTAAAAATAAAATATTAATAATTCTTTTTTTTTGTTTAAAAATCAGCTCTTGTAAGCAGTTCGTTTTTTCTCTACATTTTGTTATAAAAATAAATATTTAAAACGAAAAATCCAATTTTGTTAAAATTATTTAAAATTTATGTAATAAAGAATTTTTAGTGCCATTTTGTAGAAAATAAAAAACCAACATTTAAAAACACTTAAAATGTGGCGTGCTACTTAATGGCCACAAAGCATATTTTCACAAGAGTTTTTATCAAAAGTTATTTAGCGTTTCAGTTTTTGAAGCAAATACCGAAATTTTTTGTAATATGTAATTTTTAATGTTTTCTAGGTTTATTATACATACATCTCTGGAACTAACGCACTTTTATCGGAAATTTGAAAACAAAATTTCTTCTTTTTTTAGTACAGATCGGGCCAATAGAAGTCGCTATACTTTTGTGAAAAAAAGAAAGCCATTTTTCTAGAAAAATATGTACAATAAGGGGGCGCAGCCTCTACTTAAAAAAGCAGGGCGAGGGCAAACCGCCCCCCGTGACCCATACTTCCGACGTGCCTGTTTGGGAGCATTTTCTAATAACTTTAAGTAGGAATCACTTACCATACCAAAGGAATTGCTGTAGCAAAGTCCTGAAATTTTTCAGCATCGGTGGCCATTAAATTCACAATTTCGCCCATGGTTTTGTCTTTTCTCGTGGCATTAGATATTCTAAGTGCTTTACGATAAATGGAGGCTATTAGACAAGTCCTCGCTCGTAAGCCGAAATACCAAAGATGAGTGAAATGAATGTTGTGCATGATGGTTTGCAAACTTGCAACTGCGAATAGTGTCAATGAGTAAAGCATTCCTTTCCATAGAGGTTCATTGGAACCGACAAATGCGATTAGAAGACTAAAAACAAAAAAAATATATAGGGTAGGTGGCGATAATTCGGAAGAAAGTAAAATTCGGAACGCACCAAACAATTTTGACAGATGACATTTGACTACCTGTTTTTGGACTGCTGGTGCAATTGTTTTGTGTTCTTGCGGTCTTAAATTTCGTGTTAATATCGATTACAATTTTATATGTATTATGTGAATAGATGAAATAAGTGTTAATTTTTCTTTATTTTTCAAAACTTTTTACTCTCTATTATTTGTTCGGCAACGATATACCGAAATACTAATTTATGTCCCAACAAGCTTACTCTTACAGTTTGATATCAAAAAGATGTGAAAGGTTAATGTTAATTTACATGATCGAGGGGTAAATCGGAACTTGCAGTGGGGGTAAATAGGAACGCTGTTCGAATTTACCCCTGCAAGCTCATAAGACATGGAGTTGATCCTTGCCCGCTAGCGTAACAATAAATTTAGATGCCTACCTATATATTATTACGTTAACTCATTTCAGGTATTGCCTGTAGTAAGGGCCCCGTACAACCCCGAGGATGTGTCGGAAGCAGTGCGACTGAAAGCAAAAAAATATCATATCGGACGGCCAAGGATCGGTTCAAAGTTTCGTACCAGTGTTACATGGCAAAAAAAAGGTGCAAAATTAGGAGCTGGGCGGAATCCTGTTCTCGGGAATGATGAGGAACTAGAACTAGAGACGACTATTATAGCAAGGGCTAAAATAAGTCACCCCTGCACGAATTAAGTTCAGATGAAAGTTTATATTTTGGTGAAATGGTTTGCGATTTATCTGTGGGTCTCTAAATTCACATTCTTAGTTATCCAAAATTATGGACTATTAAAAAACATCAAGCTTCGATATTTTTCTTAATAATAGATGGATTTAATTTTTTTTTGGTTTTTGAAAGATCATTTCTTGGTTAATAATTAGCGCCATTGTAAAGAATTAAAAAGTTATTAGTATACTGGGAAAGTCAATAAGTACGGAGTCATGTCAAATTGACTACTTTTTAACCGAATCTGTAGAAAAGGAGAGAAGTTGAAAACTGGTTTATCTCTCTATTTTAGTTACTACATAACATATTTATAAGTTTCGGTAAACATTCATACAAGGTGAAAAGGAAAAAATGCGGAGCTGTAACATTAATCTAAATTTAATTACGCAGTAAAAAAATAAAAATGATCAGTAGAGAAAATTGTAACAAACAAACGTTAAAAAAGGGTATTTCCCCCTCTTGCATTAATAACTGATTAACAGCGGCATTGGCATACTTATAAGATTTCTTATAGTGTCTTGGTCCATTTCCCCCCATATCATCTCGAGCGATATCCTCAATTCGGCCGTGGTTTAAGACGGTCGATTTAATCTCTAACTGTTCTGCCCATCTGATCCCACAAATGCTCTATGGGGTTAAGGTCTGAGCTTTGAGCTGGCCAATCTATCACTAAGATCTCCACTTCTTCTGAGTAATAGTGCACGATTCTTGCAACGTATGGCCTTGCACTGTCATGCATGAATAAAAAGGCATTGCCTCTGAAAGGTGCAAATGGTACATGTGGTTGGAGGATATCAGTGATGTATTGATCAGCTGTCAACAGTTCTATAAAGATAAGTTTCGTTTTTGCCTCTAGATTAATTCCGCTCTACACTATCACGGATCCACCATCGTAAATGATAGACGTCTTAAAATTACGTTGAGCGAATCGTTCCACAGGCCTGCGAAAAACTTTAAGACGTCTGTCATTACTATAGACAAAAACGGGATTCATCGCTAAATAAAACGTTCCCCATGGAGCTGCGCCCCATGGCAAATGCTCTCGAGCAAACTCTAGCCTTTGACGTCTATGTTGCGGAAGAAGTTTGGGTCCGATAGAGGCTTTATATGGCTTCATATCGATCGGCGATCTTCTGCTAACCTCCTTAGTATTGTTTGTTTGCTTAAACGAATATCGCTTAGAGCTTGCACTCCTAAAAATCTGTCCTGTACCGGAGTAGTAATTGTTTTTCTTCTTTGTACCGTTCTTCACCTATTCGTCCCAGTTTCCCTGTATCTGGTCAGAATTTTTGAAATAGCACTTTGATGTTTTCCCAAAAATGTGCCAATATCGGCCTGGGTTCTTCCTTGCTCATGCAAGCCCCTAGCATAAGCACAGTTCTCAGGAGTAATAAATCTATTCATTTTACTGTATCAAACTTTGAAGCTTTCTTATTACCCTGACATAAATGCTTGTCAAGTGTAAGAAACATACACGTAATGAATCGATTACAAGACTGTTATTTTATGACGGAAAGTTTATGCAAAAAAAGGTTGGAGTGTTTTTTATTTTCATTTTACCATGTATGAATGTTTACCTTGTATAATTATAAGTTTTTAGGCGCCCTGCGTGGATATCTTTTCTACCAAAAAGTCGCTAAAAGCTAAAAAGTGGTTAATAAAAGCCAAGTTACTCCTAACAATACAACTAAACTTTGCAAAAATCGGGTTTTGTACAAGATCGAGAGTTGTACCAAAATGATTACACTTATTAATTGGTTATGTAGTAACTAAAACACAGAAAGGAACCGAATTCAATTTCCTTTTCCACAGATTCGGTTAAAAGGTAGTCTGTTATCTATCTATTAATAAGAAAAATATCGAGGTTTGAACTTGACCTATGTTTTTTAATATTCCATAATTTTGGAACGAAGTGAACTAAAATTTTTTTTATCATACTGAAGAAACGTTAAATGAATATCACAAAACACCAATGTCACGATGTCTTACGGTTTCCTAAAAATCAACCATGTAGAACGGAAGCTCTTACGGCTTTCGTCATTTAAGAAATCGTGGTTCTTGGGATAAGACCGCGTTAAAACCAAATTATTATTCAACGTTTTGGCTTCGTTTGCACGAAGCATCTTCAGGGATATTTACTGTACCAGATATCAACACTCAATGCACTGTATTCAGTGTTCAGATTCCCTGGAGCACAGATCCTTGAATATGCCTCGTCCAATAAAAAGCTATACTTGCGGTCTTATATCAAAGACCATGAATTCTTAAAATCAACTATATTTAAATTCGGTTAAGGAAACTTAAGCCCTAGGCTTCAACACTGTGAAAAATTATTAATATACACAATACGAGCTGCGTCAAAAAAATAAATAAAAACTCACCTTAAAATTTGTGGATTGACGAACATGATGAAGTCCACTGACATCCGACAAAGGACACCCATAACAAATCGTGGATAGAAGCACCTATAAATTATCGGCAATACTGATACAATTTCTGGTTTTGTGCCTTTTGCAATTCCTTTTCTTTGGTTCTTTACAAATGTTCTGCAATTGACAAAATTTTGATAAAAAAGTGTTCCTGTTTTGTTGGAAATGTTCTACTCAAAGCAAAAAAACTTCTCGCGCTTCTTATGGAAAATGACTTTTTGTTGATTTTTGTTCCAATTTTCTGATATAATACAGTTCTCGAGTTCCTAATCAAAAGATGTCATTGACACAACTTTATTATATAACCACATTTTGAGATACGGATAAGATATAAGTTGAATAACATGTACAGGATGGTCCAATAATAGAGGACGTCGGCTGTAGCTCGGGAACAGTTAATGACAGAACATGAAAAGAAGAAAAATATTTATAGGTAAACCGGCAAAGGGAAAGCGCTGTAAATTATTTTCAAGTTCGAAAGTTCGCAGTTAATTGAGATATGTTGAAAATATAAGCATTGTATTCCTCAACCAATTATGCACTTTTTCGCTTTAGACCATTTTTGGTCTTTTTTCAGAAATAAAGTGGTGGGGGAAGGTCAAACATTTTTACTTTTAAATGTAGATACCTCTGTTTTGAATGAACCGATTTTACTCAACTTGGTGTCAAAGAAAACTGCTTTTTTTGCTCTTCTCATCGAGTCATAAACTATACCATGACTTTGTTAGTGGTCACTAGATTGCGTTGTTTCGGAATTCTCCAAATATTGCTGATTTTCTCAAAAAAATGGTACGCTATGACTTTTATATCACAATTTATTTGATAGTTATGCAGGGCATTGAACAGTGAAATAAAAAATCCAGGTCCACGTTCAAATTAAGAAAGTTGATAAAGTTCTCTCGAATCCGAAACAACGGATTGGAAAATTTACCTTGCCGTTTTGTAGAGGAGAAAAAGTGACAATGACAAAGTGGCAATTATTTTCATCTCTGATTTCAATTAATCCTGAAATTTTAAAAAAACCAAAAAAACTGGAAAGAAACACAGGATCCCCTCAACCAGTCTCACAATCACACAAGCGTCGCAATAAAATAGCTAACGCTCAGTGGCGGATTTTCCATAGGGTCATTTAGTCAGTGACCCCCCAAAAATATTTCAGAAAATAAATTATTCGTTTGACCGTCCCTCCTAATAGTTGTAATAAAACGCGAACCTTGGGAAAACTTAAATACGCTACACTATTAGCCGCGTGCGGCGGTTCGGAGGGTCTCATTGCGTTCCTTAAGCATAACAAAATACGCTATACTAAGCTAGGCAGGGCAGTCCCAATTACCCTGATTACCTTAAAGCTTGATAAAAGTACCCGAAGATTTCACAGCTACCGAGCGACAGCGGAAAGTGATAGCAAATGGAATATGAAACCGCGATTTGGGTCATCAACCGGTCTCTTCTCATAATTCGATCGATCGGTCGCGGCATTACGTCGGCATGCGGAACTTCAATTGTTCAAAGGTCGCGCGGTCGATATTCTAACTCTATATTGTTTCGGACGTTTTTAATCGATGAAAATTGATTTATATACTGTTTTTCGTAATATATATTTTTTTATTTTTATGATCCATGTGTGAGTTGGAAATATACAGGAAATAAAATGTTGGTAGTTACTAGTGCAAAAAAATAAACAACTAAAAAGTGCTTACGAACTTAATTTTGCAAAAATAACCAATTTCAAGGTGGTCTATGTTTGAATTGTGATACAGATGAAATAAAATGTCGGTAGTGCAAAAAATTAAACAACTAAAGAGTGCTAACGACATAATTTTGAGAAATTAACCGAATTCAAGGTAAGTGGTCGCAATTTGCAACAGAACCAGAAAAATAAAGAGGTTCATCGAAACTTTCGCAAAGGTATGTACTATTTAGCTAATTGGATATCTGGTTGTGAAGTCTCTAACTCATTTTACTGTTATGTTTGACTTAAAACACTTAAAAAAAATAAAAAACACACGTTTTCTGCAGATAACATGAAATATTCGGTGAACTATGCTACGGTCGGAAGTGTTGATATTCGCACTCAGCTAGACACAGCTTATAGAAAATCCCTTAAAGATTTTAATGAAAATGTATCCAAAAATCGTTATATTTTAAACAAAGTTATAGATTGTGTAAAATTTTGTGGGGCATTCGAGCTGGCACTACGTGGCTATGATGAAATGGCTTTGTCTGAAAATCCAGGGGTTTTTCGAGGGCTTATAAATTTTGTTGAGGACTTGGGCCAAGATAAACTATCCGCGTTAGCAATGTTAAGTATCGAGAAATCGTCTATAAAAGGAATGTGCGTGCAATTTTAACGAACGTGTCAATAAGCATTTTTCCAATTCTAAAGAACGAAGAGTAGACCTGAACTTCAAGAGAATTTAAAGCTCAATTTAAAGATAAGATATTTATTTTTATTTTAAGTATGCCTATTTTTAAATTTGTTATTGACCTCCCAATATAATTTATCACGAGCCGCCACTGCTAAAGCTAAAAGAGAGAGGCAGGCCAGGACTCAATTTGGGCAAAAATATTAAAGCGAGTTCTACCTTGCTTCAGTGAAACAACAACAAAAAACGACGAAATGAACTAACTACTTAATGTAAAAATATTTAGTATATGAGACTCGACCTACTACAAGAGACGATATGGTGGACCGGGTTAAGAATGCCATTCAAAGTATCCCTATAGCAGAAGTATCTGCTGCCGTCCAGTTGACACAGGAAAGATTGCAACTTTGTATTGATAATGACTGCCGGCATTTTGAGCATTTGCGAAACTAGTTTTCAGTAATTTTAATTATATTTGTTGTTAGTTTATTGACAGTTGTTGGTAGTTCATTTCGTCGTTTTTCTCTTGTTGTTTCACTGAAGCAAGCCTTCCTCTATTCGCTTGCAAGATGAAGGCGTGCGTCGCTTCTACATAACCCAATACCTTTATTTATTTTCTCTCTCTATCTTGTTTGGTGTATGATTTAGGACGGGGTTGGATAAATGATCTGTGCTCGTGTCTCGGAAAGATTGCCTTTCTAAGATATTAACCATCTAACTATAGCGCTCAAAATAATTCCGAAACTTCTAGGGGATTTTCATAAGAATGTATGAAACACACCAACAGATACTTTTCATAATTTTCGTAGACCGCCATTAAGGATAATATATAGTCAAATAGAAACACCAAAACAACAAGAATATAATCAAAAACTGACAAAACCGCAAATTTTTTGACATTTTGCTTTTTGTTACAAATAAATTAGCCATGGCCTACTAGCTACTAATAAGACATAAAAGAAAATTTTGGAAAATCTCGAATTTGGAGCTTGTTTTTCAAAATACCTGCATACATATATATATATATATATATATATATATATATATATATATATATATATATATATATATATATATATATATATATATATATATATTTGGAAAGCCCACATTATTCATAATAAATATAAAGAATATTATACAGGTTGTTCCATTAAAAAAAAAATAAAGCCTGGCCCGATACTTATTCACTTGACCCAGTATATTTATTCTGAAAGCGTCACTGAATTATACGGAAAATGTCATATAAGGAACATTTTTCGCCTTTTCGATAAGTTATTAGAGAGATGGGATGCGAGGAGTGCCTGAAAATACAACATTTTCAAAAACGCCCTGTATGACAAAGAAAAGTAGCACGATGTCGCGAAAACAGCAACCCTATCTTTAAGAATGAGGGAGATACCCCCCAAAAGCGCCGAAAATGAGATACCCTGTCAATATAACGCCCTGTATATCGACAACAAAGTGTTTGCGAACCTATGTTTGTCTAAAACTTTTTTCTTATTTTGATGATTACTATTCGCTAAATATGTTAAAAAAACTTTCTTTGTTTTCCACATGTATTTTGATAAAGGATTTAAGCAAAGTTTAAAATCCTGTGTCTCAAATCTGGTTATAGGATCACGTTCTGGCAGACACTTTTTGATGAGAGAGAATTGCAGTCTATCAAAAAATTTGAAAAATTTACCTAAAACTATTTTTCGTAAGAAGTGTGAGTCAAGTAAGAATTTTTATTTCGTCATTTTTATAAGCAAACATTAATATTAACGAAGCTTGAAGATTCTACT
Source organism: Kuschelorhynchus macadamiae (assembly GCA_030620095.1). Classification (NCBI taxonomy): domain Eukaryota; kingdom Metazoa; phylum Arthropoda; class Insecta; order Coleoptera; family Curculionidae; genus Kuschelorhynchus; species Kuschelorhynchus macadamiae. Next base: position 472,165 of record JAUTXW010004194.1, on the reverse strand, counting down.
AACTGAGATGCAATAATGTAAAACTTACTCCCGGCTTTCCGCAATTGTCCAATTCCTTTTCAAACTCTGGTATAACGTTTTTCGCCTCACAATCGTATTCCAAAGTCCACATATCCTTAAATTCTAAAGGACGCTTGAAACCTTTATACAGCAAGGGGTCATAATATCGATGTATCATTTTCATATTTAGTAATTCTTTTTTGTCTTGTTTTGTTCTATATATCAAAATAAAGCGGTGGGGGAAGATTCTTCCGATATGAAACTTACAAAACGCTTATTTGGTTTTGAATTTTTGACTTTTGCTGGCAGATGGCGTTAACTGAATTAGGATATTTTTTAGAAAAAAAACTGTAATGGTATATTCATTTTTATAGTATAATATAATATATATCATCTACCTTTTTTTGAAGTGTTGAAAAATATTATTTTATTTTATTAAAAAATGCAGGTTTTTGTCAAATAAAAATCATTTATTTAGCACGAACCTCTTGCGAATAAAAAATCCTTCACACAAAAATCTTAATAATGTACAACAACATCTTATTTTTTCAACAAATATGAAAATGATATATATATAAAATTCTATTTTTTCCTACGACCACAAAGAATTTTCAGAAGGACTTTGTAAAAAATAGCAATCAACATTGGTGTTGAAAAACTAAGTAATTAGTTTTAAATAAAATAAGTTAAAAATAAACTTTATTTCAATATATGAACATTTTAACAATACAGAGACTTTAACGTGACGTAAAAATTCACATATAAAGGAGAATAAATTTCACCACCCTACTCAAAATTTGTGCAGTTCTAACATAAGTTCATGCCAAATTTTGCATAATTTTGATCACCAAATGGACATAATAATAAATCAATAAATCGGCGAGTCATGTCAAACATGGCATCGAAATAGATGCCAAGTAACTCTACAGTAGGTAAGACATAGGTAAAGTTACTTCTAATTTTTTTTATTTTGTTGTAAATGGTTTTAAACCTACCTCTCCTTTTCCATAATATGGATCTACTTTTGGACGGTCGTCGGCCAAACAGTTCAACAAAAACATAGCAACTGCCATGGGATAATACGCCAGATAAGTCATATACAAGAATTCGTTTTCAAATTGCCCGTTTTTGGCATCACGAATTTCAGTGCGAAACTGGGGGGCACCACAGACAACGCAGAGGAGGCAAAATATAAATTGGTGCCCAGATGCTTGCATTCCATATTTCCTATTGTAGTAAATTAAAAATCCAGCAGAGACCTAAAAGAGACGAATGATAAATTGTAGTTTTTGAACTGACATTATTACATTACAAAATGTAATAATTATACAGGGTTTTCGGTTACAAAGCACCCCCCTCCCAACCCTCCAATTAACTTTTGTATTAATATAGACATAAAATAAGTTATATACAACTATTTCTTTAAACTAAACAAATTTGTTTTGCCGATTAGCTGTTCTAAAATAAAAATTAATTTGGTTTCTTAAATGTAACATCCTGTATATTATTATTTACCAAATGGGTATCTGCTTGCTAATTATAAAATACTAAATGTCATGCTTTTATCTTTAAATACATATCCTACAAACTCGAGCCATAAGAAGTAATTTATTCCTACTGACTCCAATATGTATTAGTATATTCTTCATCTCTCTAACATGGTGCCTCTTGAGGAAAGGTTTCAGTCAACTTCGAGTGGCGGCTATTCAGGTGAAGTAGGTGAAGTGCTACTTCACTAGGAAAAATAAACAAGCAAACATTTTCCTATATTTTTTATATATCTCTTAAAATTTTAGTTTTTACATTCATTTATTCACCTAATTGGCAAAAAATAAATTACATACATCTCGAATAAATATATTATTTGACCGTTGGCGGCATGTCTTTTTAAAACTTTCAATCGCACTTTGTTATAACAACTATAACAGTGGCGTAAACCGCTTTGACTTTGCTGGAGGTGCTATGTTTAGTTTACGATTTTCCTACTATGTTGCCATGACAACGCGTACGCGATGACGACGAGCGCATGGAACAATAATGTGAACCAGCGCCATACAACCACGTGTCGTTCAGGTTGGTGTGGTTGTTTACTTTTATTTAATTTATTTAACCGGTGTGTTCCTTTGCAGTTTGCTTGAATGTTTTGTGTAATATTTATTTATGGCGTTGTTACAACTTTATTTGGTGTCGGGTTTATTAATACACATTATAAGTTGACTATAATATTTATTCTTTAAAATGAATCAAATCACGGATGTGGTTTGAATTTTATAGGAAACTTCATTTAATCGATGGGAGAAACAAGATCAGACGGATGTATTAAATGTAGGGCAACCAACGAAAACGTCCAATTAAATGGACTATTTATATACCTGGTAATTGACGCAGTTTTGTACCTTGGAAAACAAGAGTTAGCCTTTCATAAATAATAATAATAATAAACAGGGGGAATTTTAAAGAGCTTTTAGGTTTATTAATATCGACAAGTTCCCAAGAGCTAAAAGATCAGCACGAAAAAATTAAAAATGTATTTACTGGTAACTCCAAAACTATTCAAAACGAAATAATGAACACAAAATTTTTTTCTGTTCAAGTGGACACCACTGGTAATACGCAAACCTCCCAGTGCACCATAATTTTAAGATACGTTAATTCAGAAGGTTCAGTAGTCGAGAGATTCTTAGGATTTTATAATGTCAACTCCGATAGAACGACGCAGAATTTATATTCTCTATTGGATCAAATTCTGGACCAATTTGCCTATAAACATAAATTAATAGGGCAATGTTACGATGGCGCAAGTGTGATGTCTGGGCATCTAAATGGCCTTCAAAAGAGAAAGCCCCGCAGGCTGTATTTGTCCTGATGCAGCAAAGTCTAAAAAATATTTCTAAATGTCGAATTTTTTTGCAAGCCTTAGTGGTATTCCCTCATTTTTTCATCACTCAGCCAAACGAACGTCTGCTCTTACATCTACCAATAATTACAAAAACTCGTTCCTCTTCAAATTCGGAGTTAGTAAATGTGATTGTTCAAGACTGGAACAAAAAACAAGACGTCTTTGAATTTATTACAAACTGTGACAAATCTGATGAAACATCAATCCGGCTTGCGAAAAGATTTTTAGGTGAGACAAACTATTTTGAATTCACGTTTCTGGCATTAGTGTTTAATGACATTTTCTCAATCACGGACATACTATTTGACGTTCTTCAAAAAAAATCGCTTGACATTCATTTTTGCATATCCAATATAAAACGCTGTCGTGAGGCGCTCTGTAAAAAAAGAAATGAACATTTTTTTAATACCATGTTTGATAAAGCAAATTCTATTACAGAAATAAATCATTACAAACGTGAGCTTGCTTTCACCTGAAGAAATTAGGGCTAAGTATAGAACCATTTTTTATGAAATATTGGGCCATATTTTAATGGAAATGACACTAAGCTTTCAAGACTCTGAAAAACTTACAATTTTATGTTTGGCATATTCTGCTAAATTATATTGTTCTATGTTTCGAATATAGTTTAAATTTTCCGACTGGCCCGTTTGAAAATTTGTTACAGGTATATGAGGAAATATTTTCAAAAAGTCAACGACTTAAAAATGAGCTTGGTCTTATTTTTGCCAATGAGAGTAATTGGAATATATCGCTGCAAGAGCAGCTGAAAAAAATTAATGAAAATAAAGATATATTTACCGAATCATATAAACTGTTTTCCCTTATTTTGTCAATACCGTCGATAAGTGCTTCAGTGGAAACTTATTTAAGAAATAAAATATCTCAAGAAAAACTTACTTCCCTAGGCAATATTTCAATTCAAAAGAAATTTCTGGAGGATTAGGGCAACTCATCCATTTTATGAGGATATTATAAATAAGTTTGCTGCTATGAAGGATAGGAGAATTGATTTAGTATGCAAAATTTAGGTAAGTCGTAAAAAAATATTCTACCCTCTCCACATATAAAAAAATTCTGGAAAAAAAAAATTGCGATATTTTCTTGCTTCATTTGCACTTCACTTACTTTTTCACCCGCGAGCCGCCACTGTCAACTTCTTGGGTGTTTTTGAAGATTACGGTCGGAATCAAACATGGATTATTTATAATTAGCAAGATGTTGTACATTTAATATACAGGGTGTTACTTTTAAGAAACCAAAGTTCAAGTTGATTTCAGAAAAACGAAACAACCCGCGTATGTGCAAAGTAAATTTAAAAACTCTGCTAATTGAAGAAACTTTTGGATCAAACTTATTTATATCTATTAGATAAGAACAATAATGTCCCTGTACTTTATCCACGTTAAATTTATAAAAGGTTTTCTTAAATTATTGAATTGTGTCCCTTTAAAAACTCCATCCTATAAAAACATAACTATAAAATTAATTATCAAAAGCCAAAAAATTAAATTAATTGTCTTTTTTGCCATCAATGAGATAAAAAATTTTTTATATAAATTGAATACCATTATATATTTTAAAACTTCACATTAAAATTAAATATTAAAAAAGATTTGTTTTTTTTTTAATTTACATTTTGTACACCTAAATCGATATCTATAATTGAGAAGATATGATTTATTTATAGCATAAAAGAATTTTTTATTTTAATTTAGCATTTTTGGATTATATCTCAAAAAGTAAATTAATCAATAAGGCACGAAAATAAAACAAATAATTAAAAAAATTAAAATAGAATTTAAAATACCCATTCTGTAGCTGGATACAGCAAATTGTATTATATTCTTTAGTAGTATCATTTATTATATTAAAAACGAAACTAATAAAACTAAGAAACTAAAATTGTTTATAAAATAAAACTAAGTAATACTTACAAATGTGGCTAGTTTCACTACAGGCATGTAAATATTAACTTTGAGTGGAGGTATATCTTCGTTTAAGTTCGCAAAAAACTCACAAGCACATATTATTGAAATCGTTGCTGCTAGGATTATTTTTGATATATTCTTCCAGTTCCATGGTACATCCCTATTTAAACTATGTTTCAGCCAATAGTATTCCACGGGTAGAAACACCCAGAAAATAATTGCCGGGAACAACACCAAAGCGGTTTTTTCAAAACACTTTGTGAAGTCTGGATCGTCGGTGTACCAGGTCAGCGACGAATTCTGAAAGAAAATATCCAATCTTAAACCAAAATTTTCTAAATGTTTCTGGTGTATTCGTAAATTAAAAAGCTTATTGGTTGCCCTGTAGTAATTTATTCAGTACTAGAGTGTGAGATGTACAAATACAGGAGATGTGCACAAGTTATTTTTGGGGAATTGAAAGGAATTCTTTCTTACTAAGTTCGTATTTTTTTCTTTTTTTTTCTGTTTTTCAATGTTCTGAGGCTACGTGATCCCATTAAGTATGCTTAGAATGATGTTCTGTGTTAGAAATTGAACAGTATCACATTAATGTTTTCAGAATTAATCACTTAAATTACGCTTTTAATAAATCTAAGAAAAGAGACAGAAATAACAAGTAAGTAATAAATAACTTTCATTGAACCGATCAATTTTACTCTACATGGTATTTTAAAATTATTTATACGAAAAACTATAGTCTTTGTCTGACATCGAGCAACTTCTCATAATTGTGAAGTTGGTCCAAATCTAATACAATTTTAGTTGCTATTAGCAAAGTTTACTGAATAAAAATATATTTTTATTCAGTAAACTTTGCTATTAGTCCACTAAATGGACCTATTTGGAGCAACAAATTATAAACGCACTGCAAAATTAAAGATATTTACTCACCCAAAATGGAGACCCACAAAAGTTGTCCATAACGTCACTATTCAGACTTATATTCATTTTGAACGGCCACCTTTACGTCTGCAAAAAATCAATAATTGTTAGTGAAAAATTTCTCTTGAAATATCGTAAGTTGCAAACTAGAATATGAAACAATATCACATTTATTATTTTATTAGAGATCGATTATTATCTGACTAGATGATTCAACAAATGGAAAATAAAAGACCACCTAAATAGACCCCCAATTTTGTATTATATTCAGTATAGCAAGAATCCATTGAGTAATTCAACTACCAGAGTTGCCAGTACACGACTCGCTCTAACCTGGTGGTATAGACCGGTTTTACGCTATTACAGGGCAATTCTATTGGTCTCCTTAAACCATAACTTTCTGTATTGTATTTCTAAACAAGTATATCTAAATCTCGCTACTGGCAACACCGCGCCAATTATTGCGTGCTTGTTGATACTACCTGATGGACTGTCTCTTCAAAGTATAATCGTTCTTTGGTATCATGCGGCCTCATCAATGAGAAAATTCAGAGCATAAAATTATTATAAGTATTAAATATTTTAGGTTAATGCCAAGATAGAAACATAACGACATAGCATATGGCTGAATGGCTATGAAAGAGAGCAGAAAACCGATTACTGACTTTGTGAAAAGAGCTTATCTTGCCTATTTTGGCGTTCATTTAGGAGATTAAGATAAATCTTGGGCCCCACATTTCATATGTAAAACATGTGTTGAATATTTGCGACAGTGGACAACTGGAAAGAGGAAGTGCCTAAAGTTGGGTGTACCTATAGTTTGGAGAGAACCGCGAAACCATCATGACGACTGCTATTTTTGTCTCGTTAATATTAAAGCTATAAATAGAAACAATAGATACAAATGGACATATCCTGATCTAGATTCTGCAAGAAGGCATGTAGCGCATTCGGAAGATATACCCGTTCCATCATTCAGCAGTCTACCCGAATTGACAGAAGATGATACAGAAACATCAACGTCTGACGAAGTTCGAAGAATTCAATCAGAAAACGACAGCGAATTTGAAGCAGATTTAGCAACTCCGCAGGAATCCGCTGAATTACTTGCATCCAGATTAAAAGAAAAAATCTACTTTGTCCAGGTACTAATATTACATTTTATCGTAAAAGAGGTAAGGATCTGCTGTCTTTTTTCGCTCAGGAAATGACTTGGTATTCTGTAACAATATAAAAGGGCTCTTAGAAAAAATGGGTTTGCCTGAACACACTCCAGATGATTGGCGCCTTTTTATTGACAGTTCAAAACGTAGTTTAAAATGTATTCTTTTACGTAACGGTAACAAATATGGCTCAATTCCTATTGGTCATTCTACTACCATGAAGGAAAAATATGAAACAATTGCATTAGTTTTGAGAAAAATTAAATACGAAGAACATCGGTGGGCAATTTGTGTTGATTTAAAAATGGTTAACTTCCTCCTTGGATATCAGAGTGGTTATACAAAATATCCTTCTCTTTTGTGCCTTTGGGACAGCAGAGCTAAAAATGAGCACTGGGTTAACAAAAATTGGCCTTCAAGAGATGTCATGATTCAAGGAAAACAAAACGTGATCAACGAACCTTTGGTTTCAAGAGAAAAAATCTTACTTCCGCCCTTGCATATCAAGCTAGGCCTAATGAAGCAATTTGTGATGGCTTTAAATCGAGATGGAAATTGTTTTGGGTATTTGTCACGTAAATTTCCTGGCATTAGCACGGAAAAACTAAAAGCTGGTATATTTGATGTTCCTTAAATAAGGCAGCTTGTTAAAGATCCACAATTCACCACATCAATGAACGAGACTGAATCTAACGCTTGGTGTTCATTTGTTCAAGTAGTACAAAATTTTCTTGGCCGTCATAAAGCAGAGAATTACGTAGAATTAGTGGAAACTATGCTTTCAAATTTTAATATTCTCGGCTGTAACATGAGTATAAAAGTTCACTACCTTCACAGCCACCTAGATCGTTTTCCAGAAACCTTAGGTGATTGTAGTGAAGAACAGGGGAAAAGATTCCATCAGGATATTAAAACTATGGAAGATCGTTATCAAGGACGATGGGATAGCCACATGATGGCGGACTACTGCTGGAGCCTTTAGCGAGACTGCCCTAGTAAACTCCATTCTAGAAAGTCGTATAAAAAAAAATTTGTATGTGATTAGTGACTAATGTAATTATGTAAATTAATTTTTTGCAATAAATACTTAAATCCATGTGTCTTTGTTTTTTTAACTGGCAATAGTAATATATACATATAACAGATATAACCTAAAATATATACACAACTTTTTTTTTTTCAAAACTAGATCTAATAGACAAAATCTGAGAACTTTTTTACATTCTGCATCCAAAAATTACCCAGGAACAGTTAAAAAATCGCAGGCACCAAAATGTGTGTTGTCCTGTGTTATAATCTGACTAGACGATTTAACAAATGGAAAATAAAAGACCGCCTAAATGGACCCCAATTTTGTATTATATTCAGTATAGCAAGAATCCATTGAGTAATTCAACGACCAGAGTTGCCAGTACACGACTCGCTCTAACCTGGTGGTTAAATTCGTTTATAGACCGGTTTTACGCTATTACAGGGCAATTCTATTGGTCTCTTTAAACCATAAATTTCTGTATGGTATTTCTAAACAAGTATATCTAAATCACGCTACTGGCAACACCACGCCAATTATTGCGTGCTTGCTGATTCTACCTGATGGACTGTCTGTTCAAAGTATAATCGTTCTTTGGTACCATGCGGCCTCATCAATGAGAAAATTCACAGCGTAGAATTATTATAAGTATTAACGTCAAATATCTCAGACCAGAACCTGCTGCAGGACGCTCCAAATTTTGTATATTTGCAGTCTTGCGAAGTTTTTCAGCCTTGCAAAACATAGATAAATTTCCTTTTTTACCTCCCTCTCAAAAGGGAACTATTGTAATCCTGAAAAAAATTCACCCTCCGAATTTTTTTCAGATCTTTAGGTTCCAATGTCCCTAGATGTCAAAAATCATGTTTTCTCGACTGTTCTGTCGGTCGGTCTGTCTGTCTGTTTGGCTGTGGGCGGGATAAGTAAAAAACTATCTACCCGATTGACTTCAAATTTTCGTCAAAAATTAAATGTTATATGGGGATAATCTGGTAATATTTTGGTAAAAATCTAATATGAAAAATTATTACTAAAAAGCGCATTGTCCAATATTTACCTCAAATGTTGAACACAAATCAAGTGTTACTTACATATGAATGAACTGCTAATATTTTGATGCTAAGTAGTAGTAGTAGTTAGGGGGAGGTCTAGAGACCTGACTGGTAGGCCTATAAGGCCCTTTCAGTCTACCCCAGCTCCTCCCTCAACCACCACCACCGGTACTAATTCAAGATAGTAAAACAAAATGGCGGCCTAATAACATATCTTTAAAGATCAAGTAATCCTTGTTATTTAAATGTATTCCTATACATATTCGTATTTTTATGCCGATTATCTCTGCCTACATTAATGGGAACCCATAATATTAAACTTCTATTACACTTGTTTTTCAAAATAGCATTTTTGTAAAAGGTAATAGAATGGTGAATTATGTCGTTACCTTATAAACTTAGATATACTAAATCTTGTACACAGGGTTTATTAGTCATGTCTTCCTTGTTAATTATATTTGCCATGAAGACAACTTTATCATTTTTTTAAAAAATAAATTGAATGTTTTTTATGTAACAAAAAAATTGAAAAACCTCTTGAATTTCGAGTAAATACTTTATTTAAAAAATTATGCAAATGGCCTGGCGGACGGGGCAAGGAGAGGCAGTCACCCCCCCCATCCAGGGAATGTTACTGCCCCTTCCGGGAAATTAATAAGATTATCAAAAATCAGTTAATGGGGTCACTTAGTTGTTACTACCCCAACACAAAAAGCATTACTTTTTACTACCCTCATAAGAGGGAAGTATACTGGTAATCTCCGAGATGCCTGCAGATCCTTGCGTTTTCGGGTCTATGTACCTCGAATTCTCCCATTTCCGTCAGGCTGTCGGTCTGTCTGTCGATCTGTAAGTACGCGGCATATCTCAAAAACTACTTATCCGATTGACATCAAATTCTGGTCAAAAATCGGGTCATATGGGGATAAAATCAAAAATGGTTATATTTTATTAAAATTTATTACGGCGGAACAAAATGCCGGCGCGGCGTCACAAAATTTAAAAAAATCATTATTACGCAACTATGTTCTAAATATGTGTGACAGATGTGCTTTGCATTGTTTTGCAATTATAACCTTTACCTGATAAATAAACCATTTGGATCAAGAAGTAAATACCTATACAAACTTATATTATTTCTAAAAAAAGAGCGAAAGTTATATTTATTTTAAGATATTTGTCTTCATTAAGGTACACTAGCAAATCTGATGTACTAATGTTTATTATTTATATTAATAGCTAAAATTCAGCAACATCTCTTAATATAATAAAGCAAAAAAGAATAGAGGCATAAAAACAAGTTTGTCATTTTTTATAAAAATTCTTTTACTGCGACTCAAGTCTACTGGATACGCGTAAAACAGCTATAAAACAGTATTTCTATTTACTATCTAAATTAGCTAGGGAAATATTACTTTTACAAAAAAATTTTCAAAAATTTCAGACATTTTGAAATAAATACTTTGGTATACAACTGTGGTAAAAATACCCACTGAACTGAACTTTTTATGTAATCAAATCAACTAATTAGGGTTTCAAAATTTTAATTTTTTTTTCTGATTTTATGACCAATTCGTGCACAGGAAATTAACACATTAACACTAATTCCCCTTTACTAGTTCAACACTCTGTATTTTGAAAATGAAGCAGTTTTGGACTTGTGTGTATATAATTTTTTCGGCTTTTATTTATTTAAATTCCCTTGAGTAATATGTATTTGAACTTACTTACTTTTCTATATTCACATTAATATAAACCACACAATACTTATAATATTTTATTTGACACTTTCACACTGTCTGAGCTACCGATAACAAAAGTGAAAATAAAAGCTACGGATTTCGCGGATTCACATGGGAACGCACAGATTTTTGTTCAACAGACACAAGTGACTAATAATAGCTGGGCATTTCCCAGATTAATTGGGGACGAGTAGGTATGTTGCATAGACAAAAGTGACAATACCTTATAGTCACAGCACAGCACGGATTATAGTCTCATATTTTTTAAATAGTTTATTCGAGATTTGGAAGTTTGCTTTGCGTTTATATGCACAGAATTTTCGTATAATCAAAAACGGCATTTTTGCGTACGATAGTCATGTTGCGAAACCATTTTTCGAGAAGTTTAATATACGATAATCATGATTCATGGTCATATTAGCCATTACAGTAATTATTTCTGTGTATTCGATACCCAACACGGTAACACCTCCTTGAACCAAGGACATATCTATAATTTAGCAAGTATGGCAGCCAAATTACTGCCAGAAAAGTATTTAATTACAGGGTCAAGTGTCATGAGAACATAACAATTATCTAAAACATATTTTTACGAACTAGTAAACGTAATAACATTTTCATAAAAAAAACATGTTTGTCAAATAGTAGTGTGATTTTAATAAGCCACAATAACAAAAAAATAATAATTATTGTCGATTCACACATAGCTTGATATTAAACGGAGATTTAAAATATCAATTAAATATAAGTCATAACGATTATCTGCTAACTCAGTGAAATACAGTGCTTCCATGTTTTGCACAAATTGGATAGTTACTTTTGACAAAAATAATAAAACATGAAAAGTGATTTCGTTTTTTTCGTGAAAAAATCACCCTCCGAGATGTTTGCAGATCTTTGCATTTAAGGATCCCTTAACCGTCGAAAAACATGTTTTCCCATTTCTGTCAGTCTGTCGTTTTGTCTCTACGTGGCATAGCTCAAAAACTACTTATCCGATTATCTTAAAATTTTGTTCAAAATTCAAGGATCATATGGAAATGAAATGGTTATATTTTGGTAAAATTGCACTATGGTGGTAAAATAAAACTGGTAAAATTTAAAAAAACCACTTATACAATTAACTTGCACAAAAATCATGAGTCAAACAGGGATAGACTGGCAATTTTTTAGTGAGAATCTTTTATCACAAACCAAAAATGGCGACCTAATAAAATGTTTAAATATTCGGTAAAAGAATTCCAATTCCTGCCTGGAATAAAACCTTCTTTTTATGGAGAAAAATAACAAAAGATATAATTTATTTTTGGTAGAGTGACAGGTATACATTTACAAAGATTAAATATTAGTGATAATAATAAGAATAATAATATACAAAATTCACCCTATAATCATCAATTTCCTGGCAACTATCAAACCCCAGTGGAGAACGAACCTGAGGATCTATAATAGCGATCAATCTATTACCACCGATGAGATACACATCAATTGGGGAATTTATCAAGGAGACTCGTTAAGTCCACTTTGGTTCTGCTTAGCGATGAACCCCTTCTCCACGTTACTCAATAATACATGACATGGCTTCAACATCAAAGCCAGAGACAATTCCCGCACCATATACCACCTTCTGTATATGGATGATATTAAGCTCTATGGTGGAACCCATAACCAACTAAAAAAAACTATTGACGTGACATACACCTTCTCGAAAGACATCCATATGGAATATGGAATGGAAAAATGTAAAGCCATAAACATCGTAAAAGGCAAAGTCATTAATGGTGATGTAGCCCTACCTAATGGAGAAATAGTTCTAACGATGAACCAAGGAGAGACCTGCAAATACCTAGAGTTCCAACAAGCTAGACTGCTCCAGGATAAGCAAAGAAATACCAAGCTGAAAGATCAGTACGTTCAAAGAGTGCGAGCTCTTCTGAAGACAGAATTGAACGCAGGAAATCTCATTACAGCAATTAACACCTATGCTGTACCCGTGCTGACCTACAGTTTCGGAATCTTGAAATGGACTAACAAGGAGCTAGAAGGACTACAACAAACTACTCGCGTGATGATGACCAAGCACAAGTCACACCATCTAAGGTCATCAACTCTCCGAATGATTATCACCGACAAAGGGGTGACGAATAATCGGCCTGATGTGGTACTGTTAAATAAGGAAACAAAGACAGCTTATTTGGTAGATGTCGCTGTACCTAGCAATAATAGCGTGCTGGATACATATCAAGAGCAAAAGGCCAAATATGCGGAGCTGGTCATCGAGATACAGCAGATGTAGCGACTGAATAAGGTTCATGTGATACCGATCATCGCATCATCAACTGGACTAGTTCCAAAAACGGTAGAAGAGAACCTGAGAATTATAGGACTGCATACTAACACCTTCATCACCATCCAGAAGGCAGTTCTTATAGGACAACACATAGAACTAATAGAAACCAGCCCACTCCTTTTGATTTCGGTAATAATAATAATAACAATAATAATCCAAAGTAATTTTTACTAATGGACTACTCAATTGAAATTCTGCAGTTTTCTGTAAATTTTTGATTTATAAAGTAAGATATTAGGTTCTTTTCTTTATCATTTTTAGTTGTTGAAGTGGGGCCAAAGATAAACTTTCACCCAAAATGTCAAAAAAGCTAAATTTTTTGCAGTCTGTTCCTCGGGTACCTTCATTGCGGACCGACAACTCCTATATGTAATTGCCCTTAGACGCATTTAACTTGTCTAATGCGTCAACCTAACATTTAATTTTTTTTATCAGTGAAACGACTTTTTTAGAATTTATCAGGAAAGCAAATAATAGTTTAAAGATTTGCTGTTAGTGCAATCCTTATCCAAAAATACAATTTATTGGAAGTTAAAAGATTCTTGAGTGAGATTTTTTTGGATATTGATAAAGTTGATATTTTTCAAAATATAAGACTTACTAAATTTGGTTTTAAGAAAAAATCATTTTTGGTAAGGCATAAAATAGTATGTCAATTTACTAGATCTATATAAATTGCGGTAAACAAAATTCCCGAAGAAAAAATAACAAGTTATGTTTGTGTATATTGTAAGTGCGGTAAATAATATTTTCTAAGGGAAGAAGTTAGTAAGATGAGGTCGAAGTTGACTAATGGTTTTGGTTTTGTTAATAGAAGTTTTGAAATTTAAAATGGATTCTGTATTATAACTTGAAGGTACTAATCACCAAATCGAAAGTTTAATGAATGAACCACGTGCTGATAGTTTTGTTAATTAATTACCCGCGGAAATGCTTTGTAATAAACACAATGTCGGCCCTGTCAACGAGACTATTAGAAAAGTGGCTTTTTCTTCATCAGTCCAATCATTACTTGTCGCTGCGGCATCAAATTGACGCATATACATGCTTGATCCACGGCGTGGAGTTGACACATCATTTGTGTTGAAGGTTTGATTTTATCGCCATTATTATTGAACAGCAAAAGTTTGCTTTTTTAGTTTACTTACTTATTTCTCAAAATGTTGAACTTCTTTCTCAATTTGTAACGAACTCTTTAATTTTCACTTCAAATTGTTTTACCTACACATGAATTTGTTTTAATGTGAAGCTCATTTCTCACTTTCTGCATGTTTTCTTTAATTTATCCTTTCACGTTTTTTATTTCTTCCTTCACATTATCTAAGACTTTCTGTAAGCGACATTGTTCTTTTTCAATGGCATTCTTATTTAGCCGATCTTGTTCTTCCCGTTTTTCTTTTAGTGTTTTGGCCTCTAAGTTTTGAAAACTGTTTCAATATTCATTGTTGTTCTTTGAGTCTTTTGTTCTATTCAGCTACTTTTTCTTGTGTTCTCTTAGTTTCTGATCGGTTGACCTCTCAACCTTCTTACTTGTTCCAATTTTAGCAGTTTTTTGTGTAGTATTGTACATCCAAATAATTTTTAAGTTTCTTTTCGTGTTTAAAACCTACCGTAAAGTTTAATAAATTTTGTTTAGTTTAAAAAATAACTTTACAGAATTGTTTTAAAATCTCTTCTATGATATTATCATGAGATCCTAAACACAATAGTTAAGTCAAAGCCTGTTTGGTTTCGAAATTAAACTTCAAAGAACTTTCGTAGAATGTCTATTCTGAGGTCTTCTTGAGATCCGAAAATCAATGCAGTAGTCAAATTACACAGATGGTAATTAGTTTAGAAGTAGAAGTTTTTAGGAGTTTCTAGAAATTGTCTCTAATAGGTCTTCTTGCGTTACAAAACACTATGGGAAAGTCAAAACTTAGATACGGATTTTGCTTGTTTCCTAAATGAAATGTCTTCGAATTTTCTTCAAATGGTCCCTATGAGGTCTTCTAGAGGTCCAAAACGCTATGGTAAAATGAAAATTTAATGACATTGTTTAATTTCGAAATAGAATATTCTAGATTTTTATTGAAATGATAATAGTAAGGATCTTGTATAATTTTGTAACAGCTCTTCAAAAAATATATGATTTTTAAAATATGTATTAAAATACTAAACAGGATATGCTCTATTCATCGGCTGAAAAAGTACAGCACACGATGAAAGCAAGTACCTAACAAAGTCAGAATGCATAAATCTAAATTTGGCCAAAAACTAACTTACTAGGTTTTTCCTTCGTACAAGAGAAATATGATAAATATAAATCTCCCCATTTTTTGTCGGAATCTACAACAAATTTACGTTTAAAGTTGTATTTATTTTATTTGAGAAAAAATCATACCTACATGATCAATTCATGCGTATATGCATAAAAAATAAAATTGAGTAATTAGTAATTGATTACTTTGACATCTGTAAGGCATTTCACCAATAGATAGCTTTTTTGGCAGGCCATTTTTACTTTCCTCTAAAAAGAAAGTATTGTAATCGTCAAAAAATTATTCTCCCAGGTGGTTACAGATCTTCACGTTTTAGGGTCCGTAGATGCCAAAAAAATATGTTTTATCAACTCCGTCGGTCCGTCTGTCTGTCTGTCTGTTCGCGGCATAGCTAAAAAACTACTAAACCGATTGACTTCAAATTTTGGTCAAAAATTAAGTCATATGCGGATGACCTGGTAACATTTTAGTAAAAATGGCGAAACAAATGGCAGCTTAATAAGATATTAAAAAAAAGCCTAAAAAAATTACTTATTAGAGTGATTTAAAATTTTGCGGAAGAATTAAGTATGATATAGACATAATCTGCTAAAATTGTGGTACGAATTGAAAATGGCGGAACAAAAGAGCGGCCAAACAAAATGTTAGTAACCGTGCAAAAAATCACTTTCCAAGGCTTTACATATCTTCACGTTTTAGCGTTTGTAGATCCAAAAAAAAAACACGTTTTCTCAATTCCGTCGGTCTCTGTCAGTTCGCGACATAGCTAAAAGAACTACTTACCCGATTCACTTCAAATGTTTCAATGGTGAAAAAATAAGGACCTGAGGCTGAAACACTAAGAGTAACCTTAGTAAATATCCAATATGCCGGCCTTAGCAAAAAACTAACTATCCAATTTACCACAAATTTTGCACAAAAGTCAAATGATACATAGAAATGAACTGTTATCATTTTGGTACGAATGCAAGATAGCGGTCCAATAAAATATTTAAAAAATTTGCCTGAAAAACTACTTATTAGATTAATTTCAAATTTTGTGCAAATATTAAGTATGATATAGAGACAAACCAGTAAAACTCTGGTACGAATTCAAAGTTGCGGAACAAAATGGAGGCCAAATAACATGTTTAAAAAATCAACCTGCAAAAAATTTGTTTTATTTAATTGACTTTTGCACAAAACTTAAATGTGATATAGGAATAAATGCTATGAATTCGATATGATGGAATAAAATGGCGGTCATAAAAAAATCAGTCTAAAAACTGCTTATCCAATTTTATTTAAATTATGTACAAAAATCAAGTGTGACATAGGTAGAAACTGGTAAAATATTGCTACCAATCCAATATGGAAAAACAAAATGGCGCCCAATAAAAGTGTTTGAAAAGCCATTATATATATTAAATGACTATATGAGGAACTAAATTTAGTCACACTTTACTATTCTTAATAAGACGAATGATTCATAACGAGGGAAGTTCCGGGTAAAGGAAATTTACCGATTTTTTGTTATTGTACTCGTATTTTTCATCTCATTTTCATGATTTTACCATTCTTAATAAAACTCCAAATTAACAAATACTTGAAGTCTATTTTCTTCAATACCAGAAAATTTAAATAATAAATATTAAAATACATTACCCCCTTTTCGTACAGCACGGGATGAAGCTTACATATTAAAAATAAAATTAAAAACCACTGACTGATCGAACTAAAAGCTCCTACACACTGTCCATAACAAAATTGACCTTGTGAAAGATAATCAATGTATCCTGCCGCCAAAAATAAACCGCCCGAGGGCATTAGGATGACGACATGCAACGATGCAAGTGGATGAAAATAACGCCAAGACCGGCAGTCAGTAATGTCAAAGTTTAACAGAGGATATTCGGATTCGCAAATTTCTCATTCTTAAACATCTGCACGAGTCCCGCCGCTTGGTCTTGGTTCAAATATCTTTTTGCCAAAAAAAATGTGTTTTAAAAAGCGGACTGGGTTTAGTTTAGCCCTGGTTAGGTTTTTTTTTTTGGGATGATGTTAAAAATTAAGGGTGTATATATAAAAAAAAAATTATCTATATTAAAACAAGAATAATTGTCAAACGAGAACAACAACAATAAAAAAATGTGCGTACCAGTCATATAAACAAGGACCGGACGAGAACGTTAAATTTTCATTCTTAAGCCTGATGGATCGGTGGGAGGCTGTAACGGTTGCATTGCAAAGGGTGTGTTATTCTAATCCCGATTCGAGCGATGACTTTTTTTAGTTTTTCTTTTAACAAAACTATTGTATGTAGGTGTGTTTTAAAAAACGGATTACATTTTGGTTAGCCATAGTTAGGCTGGTTTTTTGAGGTGATGTAAAAAAGGGCATCTATATTAAAACAGTGAGCCAGGCTTTCTTAATTTTGTTTGTTAAACAAAACCTATACTTAAGAAATCGTGGTTCTTGGGATTAGACCGCATCAAAATTGAATCACTTTCCGACGTTTCACCTTCGATTGCACGAGACATCTTCAGGGATGTTCACTTCACGAGATCGGACCACTGAATGAGAGCGGAGAGACCCAGGCCGGCTATTTATAGCCGACCTGTGTTTACCGAAGCGTGACTCGGTGTAACGATCTATTAAAATTGTTAGGATGCTTATAAATTTCAATAGATTCTCTAATTTTGGGTTTAAAGAATCGCGAAACCGATGCAAGAACTTTGGTTTCTTTTACATTTATGACATGTCCAGTAGAATACTTCAGATACAGCAGATTGTACAATTTATTTCTTTGTGATACATCGTTCGTGTTCCTTAAGCCTAGTCGATACGGATCGTCCAGTTTCTCCAATATAGACATCACCACAGGAACAAGGAATTGCATAATATTCCTTCCGTTTGAAAAGGAATAATGTCCTTTGGCCACGATTTCTTAATTAACCACAGCCGTGAAAGCTTTCGTTCTATGAAAACCTGTACCGTCAGGTTGATCCGTCCCGTTAGGTTAGCTCTAGGTCATAAAACCATTATAAATAATAAAAATAGGGTTGCCAGATTTTTTTTTCAAAAATAGGGACAAAAATTTAAATTCATAAATTCATTTGGCGGGGGAGATGAAGGCGAAAACCGATCACTACCAGAAACAATATGGTTATTTTCTGTCTTTAGTATAATAACTCGCAACAGGTATTCTTTAATCCGACTAATGAATGAGAGATCTTCTTAAACTAAGGAAAATGCAAACCATTTTGATTTAAGTTAAACAGTTTATATTCTATATAGGTTTAAAGCGTCAAAAAATCGGTAATTTAGCATTAGGAGGGATAAATTGGAACATGTAGTTGAAACTCGGCTCAGCCCCGCCCAAATCTGGCCCTTGTTTATATAAACCCTAATAATATAAAGAGAAAAGTAGGAAGCCAAAAAGCCGAATATCGGGTTTCGGGTTGCCTCTAGCAATGAGAGTCACATTCGACTGATATGGTGGTAAATCAATGTAGAAGTAGAATCTAAACAGAACAGATAATATAGATAGATATTCTAAAAAGGCGCTTAACCATTTACGAATGGGAATAGAAAAGTAAGATATGATTAGGAGTAATCCTTTGGCCAATAGCAATCTAAAAAGTTCCTAGAAACATTATTTCACGAGTGCTTATTTATTTTAAATTTTTTAATATACAGACAGTCCAAAAAAACCGAATACATTTTTAAGCAATTTATTCCTTTTTACCCCTATTATATGGGTGTATGAAAACAAAAGAAACAACTATATAACTTGGTTATAAAGAAAAATAAGCACACCGGAATTCATGGTTGGTAGGCCAATAAAGCAAGCTTTATTATAGCTAATGACATCATGAAAATACACTAATATTTTAAGTTAAAATATGCATGTACAAAACTACCGAATGTATGATCAACTCATCAACAAACTAGAAATCTCTTTACTTACTTGTGTACTGTTCACTTCTATGTCACAATATTTAGTTAAACGGTACTATGAACAGTATGAACTAAAACTTTATTAAAATGTTTTTATAATACACTTATATAGTGTTAATGGAGATTATAATGGATTTTCGCCTAAATCTAAAATTAATTTTTGTCAGCTCTTTTTTAACAGCAGTGTGGCTCTTAAAATATATGTAAAATATCGTTCTAACTTAGAATCTGTATCTTTGGGCAGTAATTCTCTATTTCAAATGGCTAGATTCAAACTATGCAAGAATAAGTAGCTAAAATACCTTTATGTTCGGGAGAAAAAATAAATATTTATGTTCGGCCAATTAATTTAAATAGATACTAAAATAAACTTTTCTTAAAATAAACGAATAAATATGAGGAACTCCCTTTTAACTGGATATGTAGAATAGGAATAGGAATATGAAATAAAAATGAATTAGAAATCTAACTGTAAATAAAACCGACTGAACCTCGCACTGGTTAACTATAAACTATTGAAATGTTCAAGGTCTGTATTTATTATGAACAATTAAAGGAAGACGATAAATCTTGGGTAACCAGAATATTTCTGTGCATTTTTCAGTGTTGCCAACCTTCGACTGGAAAAGATCCGTATCTACCAGATTCTCGAAATTTCCGTATTTAAAGCTTTCAATTCGGTATACGCATAACAAAAACGAGTAAATAAAGCAGAAAGACTAATATTTACTTAAGCTTTAGTAGGTGCAGTAAAATTACAACCAATGATTTTCTTTGATTACAACAACAAGTTTTCACAAATTTTGTATTATATTTAAACGTACCTACTATACAGAATTATAAATTCAAATTAGTAGGTCTTCAATAACACTGAGCAACAAATTAAAGTTTTTTTACAGGGCCTACGCAAAAATAAGATTTTTGTATTGTACTTGATTGAACTTGATCCGAAATATTTTTTGAAAATGTTTCCGATATCGTAAATAAGAAACAGGAGTACAATATTTAATAACATTTAATGCATATAGACACAATTTGACAACTTGAAGGCGTATATTGTAAAAGTAATTTTTATTTAATATTCCGGCTTCCTATGAACTATTACCCTAGTTACTACGTAACAACATTGTAGTTATTCAATTAATCAATTTTCTTTCGTTTTTTGATCTCTTTCTTGTATACAGCTTCTAGGTTCTTTCGAAAAGCGTGTCCAACAGTAATCCGCCAACATTAAAACCGTTCCACTTCTCCTGATACCTATTTTGCGTATTGGCAGTTTTCGGGGAGGTATTCTAGGTGGGAATGTAGAAAATGTATTTTCAACGATATATTACATCCCATCTTTTCTTAAGACTCTAGAAGTTTATTTACAATTTCTGGAAAATTTTCTGCTTTTTTATTTCCTAATAAATGGAGGACAATCATTTTAAAGGCATCACACATGCATCTTTTTCGTGCCCGGCAATTACAATGTCAAATGCATAATACCTGAGAAGTTGTCTGTTAGTTGATATCTGAGGGCACACAAATATTCCCTCCTTAATGTTGGCTTCATTTTTTCTGGGAAATTTTTGTTTTAGATAATTGAAGGCTGGACCATCTCTGTTCATAGATTTAGCAAAGTTTTTCATTAAGCCAAGTTTAATATATAGTGGTGGAAATAAAATTTTATTTGGAGGAATTAAAGGAAAGTTTGTAATATTTTCACTCCCGGTTCAAAAGATTGTCTTTGTGGCCATACTTTTCTTTTATAGTGATCCATTTTAGGTCGGCTATCCCACTCGCAAAGAAAGCAGCAGTACTTTGTATATCCTAACTGCGTACCAAGTAAAATAGCTATTAGTTTCAAATCTGCACAAATTTTGCCAATTATATTTCTTATATCGTAACGTTTCTAGCAGCAGCTTCATATTCTTGTATGTTTCCTTCATATGAACGGCATAACCAATGGGAATTGATCGGAGTATGTTGCCATTATGCAATAATACCGTTTTAATATTTTTAGTTTCGACGAGTCTATATATAAAAAGTCGCCATTCATGAGGGATATGTTCTATATCTAAAACTTTCATTAGACCATCAATATCATGGTGGGCCACTAAGTCATTTAAAAAAAACGGCATAAGTGATTCATGAAGCGTTGTATAAATAGACACCTTTTCCTTATTAGCAAGCAGGTTTCACTGTAATCTATATGCTAACAACTTCGCGTTTTGTTTGGCCAAATCTAAGTCTCTTATAAGGTCACTTAATTTGGACTGCGTTATTTTGCGTGGCTCCTTGCTATTTAAAGACCGAAATTTGGGTCCTCAAAGGTTGAGGGATCTGAGGGATCGGCGTCTCTGACATTTCATTTTTCGTCGCTATCAAAACTATATGCCTCTGGCGAAACGGGAATAGGCAAGGTATTACTATGTGGCACAGGACCAATAGCAGACTGTGAATTTGGGTATCTCAAATTAGCCTTATTTTTCGTTGTAATATACCTTTGCTGATTGGAGGTGTAATACAAAAATTGCAATCAGATGTGGTCTTTTGGTTCCCGCCAAACCATAGGTATGGCAAATGGCATTGATCCAATGGCGGCTCGCTGGTGAAAAAGTAAGTGAAGTGCAAATAAAGCAAGAAAATATCGCAATAATTTTTTTTTCCAGAATTTTTTTTATATGTGAAAGGGTTAGAATATATTTTTACGATTTACCTAAATTTTATATACTAAATCAATTCTGCTATCCTTCATAGCAGCAAATTTATTTATAACAGACATTCCTTTTGAATTGAAATATTGCCTAGAGAAGTAAGTCTTTTTTGAGATATTGTATTTCTTAAATAAGTTTTTACACGTTTGAGGCTAGAAAAACTTTTTTCCACTGAAGCACTTGTCGACGGTATTGTCAAAGTAAGGGAAAACACTTTATATGTTTTGGTTAAAATATCTTTATTTTCATTAATTTTTTTCACTTGCTCTTGCAGCGATATATTCCAATTACTGTCATTGGCAAAAATAAGACTAAGCTCATATTTAAGTCGTTGACTTTTTGAAAATATTTCTCCATATAACTGTAACAAATTTTCAAAGGGGCCAGTCGGAAAATTTAAACTATATTCGGAAAATTTAGCAGAATCTGCCAAACATAAAACTGTAAGTTTTTCAGAGTCTTGAAAGCTTAGTGTCATTTCCATTAAAATATGATCCAATATTTCATAAAAAATGGTTCTATACTTAGCCCTAATTTCTTCAGGTGAAAGCTTTGCAAGCTCTCGTTTGTAATGATTTTTTTCTGTAATAGAATTTACTTTATCAAAAATGGTATAAAAAAAATGTTCATTTCTTTGTTTACAGAGTGCCTCACGACAGCGTTTTATATTGAATATGCAAAAATGAATGTCAAACGATTTTTTTTAAAGAACGCAACTTGAACAATCACATTTAATAACTTCGAATTTGAAGACCAACGAGTTTCTGTAATTGTTGGTATACGTCTCGTAGATGCAGATGTAAGAGCATACGTTCGTTTGGCTGAGTGATGAAAAAATGAAGTGACGAATTTTTAAACTTTGCTGCATCAGGACAAATATAGGCTGCGGCGCTTTTTCTTTTTAATTGAAGGCCATTTAGACGGCCAGACATCACACTTGCGCCATCGTAACATTGCCCTATTAATTTATGTTTATAGTCAAATTGGTCCAAAATTTGATCCAATAGAGAATATAAATTCTCCGGCGTTCTATCGGAGCTGACATTATAAAATCCTGAGAATCTCTCGACTACTGAACCTTCTGAATTAACGTATCTTAAAATTATGGAGCACTGGGAGGTTTGCGTAATATCAGTGGTGTCATCCACCTGCACAGAAAAAAACGGTGTGTTCATTATTTAATTTTTACATGATCATTTAAATAAATCAGAAATGCATTCTATTAAATTCAATTAATAATTAATTATTTCGTTTTGAATAGTTTTCGTGATGATCTTTTACTTCTTGAGAACTTCTCGATATTAATAAACCTAAAAGCTTTTTAAAATTTATTGTCTCGCTGCTTTCATCATGGCCGCGAAAGACCAACTCTTGTTTTGCAAGGTACAAAACTGCGTCAATTACCAAGCACATAAATAGTCTATTTAATCGGACGTTTTCGATAGTTTAACATTTTTTTTAAGCTGTCAGCTATAGTGCTTTGATTTTTTACAAATGTTTTTAGCATTAATTCGCATTTTAAATGCTCCGCCGAGTCTTCAAGTTTATGTAAAGACCTTCATATATTTCACATACTTGCAAATCCTTCCTTATTGCACACTGAATATTTATTGGAAACTAGTAAACAAGGCTAGAAAAACAATTTTTGTAATATTTGACTACTACATAACCATTTGTACGCCGAAAACCAGGATGACGTTTAAAACTCTGATCTTGTTCCTTCGATCGATTAAATGGAGTTTCCAACAAAATGCAAACCACATCTATGATCGGATTCATCAGTAATGTAAATTATTAAACCCGACACCAAATAAAGTTGTAAAAACACCATAAATAAATATAACACAAAACAGTCAAGTAAACTGCAAAGAAACTAACCGCTTGCAGCGAAATCCGCGAAAATAAAAGTAAACAACCACCCCAAATTGAACGACACGTGAGAGCGTTGTATGGCCCTGGTTAACATTAATCTTCCATGCGGTTGGCGTCATCACGTACGCGTTGTCATGACAGCGTAGTAGGAAAATCATAAACTAAACATAGAACCTTCAGCAAAGTCGAAGCGGTTTGCGCCACTGTTATAGTTGTTATAATAAAGTTCGATTGAAAGTTTTAAAAAGACATGCCGCCAACGGTCAAGTAAAATATTTATTCGAGATGTACAGTTTATTTTTTGCCAATTAGGTGAAGAAATGAATGTAGAAACTTAAATTTTAAGTGATATATAATAAATATAGTTAGATGTTTGTGTGTTTATTTTTCCTGATGAAGTAGCACTTCACCTACTTCATCTGAATAGCCGCCACTGCATTGATCGACTTCTTCCATTAATCCAATCTCGAAGACAGTTGGTGCAAGTATTACAACACATGTGGGACGCCCATTTAGGTTTTAACGTGTCAAAAGATAAAACGGCTAACGCACTGTATAAAATTTTATGTGGACTTGTTGGAAATATTAATGCCTGTGAAAAATTGGTTGTTCAAAATTATGACGGTGTTGCTGTGATGGCTGGATATTTAGGCGGTCTTCAAGTAAAAGTGTGAGAAACTTATCCGTGTGCGATTTTTAAACAGTGTCGTGCACACAAATTAAACTTAGTTTTGTCTCAATCAGTGATGGAGATAAAATAATGTAAAGTGTTATTTGTAACTCGTAGTGGAATGGTCGGTTTGTTTCTAAATCTGCCAAACGCATACCAGCATTGGATACAATTGTCAAGCGAAGACTTCCGAAAGTTGCTGCTGGGCGCTGGAATTACAATGGCAGTCTAGTATTAACAATTTTTAAACATCGCGAGTCTTTAATTGAATTATTTGAAAGTATATTGGAGAATAGCAATAAGTGGGATACAGAAACTTTAAATGGCTCTAGAGGATTTTTGGATAGTTTACTTCTTGTTTTTTCAGAAATATTTTCATTTTCTGATAACCTGTTTAATTTATCACAATGTAAAACAAACGATATCGGATTCTGTGTAAAAAAAATTGTGAGTTTAAGAATATAATAAACAAAAAAAGAGGAGGGTATCGGTTTGGAGCCACAAAGAAAACGCGCACGGATAATGTTGGAGATATTAAAACGTGTTATTGAGGACTAGCTGTTTTTCCAAATTTTGGATAAACTTTATCAAGAAGTAGACAACAGGTTTAAAAACTTTGAAGACCTAAACTCTCGAATTGTGTAGTTTTAACCCGTTTAAGGGAAAACATTTTCCGGAAACTCAGAATGTTTGATGCGTCATTATGGACAGTACTTTGATTCAGTTTTGTTACGTTCGGAACTAAGAGTTATAAATGAGACTGAAGACATCGAAAAAAAATTCTGCAAGTGAGTTATTGGCTTTTTGAAAGAAACATATTTAACAAACGCATGTTTAGAGATAGTTAAATTATGTGATTAGTGTTGACGATTCCAGATACTAGTGCCTCAGTAGATCGTAGTTTTTCTTCGCTTAAATGAATAAAGAGTTGTTTGTGGAATTCGACAGGACAAGATTCTTTCGGATGTGTCTCTATTAGCAATTGAAAATAATCTTGTACAGACAATGTCGCAGAATCCGCGTTTCTACGAAGAAATTATAGAAGAGTTTACAAAAAAAATAGAAGAATACAAGTACATTACAAATAGGTAAGTTTTGAAAAATTGTTTCCTTTGTCCCAAATTTCACCGTACGCCCCTTGAATCATGTTGCACCAACGCAACAACAAGGATACAATGATCCCTGTCTAGGACTTTGCAGGACATGTTACCATGGACTTTTTTTGTCGATAACGTAATTGACGGAGGACTAATTTTAGCTTTAACTAGTAAAAAACCAAAGGAAAACATATGACAAGCAAACCTCTTCTTTGGCGATGGGCTCTTGAAAGTATCCGAGGTGAGTTACACAATACACAACTTTATAAAATAGACGCACACATAGGAAGCACTCAGGTATCCATGAATCATCCCAGTTTTGTACTTACTGCTGCTAAATAAAAGCTGACGTACTTAAAAATGTTTGGTTTATTTGATAAAAGAAGAAACCGATTTGGAAATTTTCTCTTTTTGCTTATTTTTTATTAAAACGCTATAACTTTCATTATTACCAATGTCTTTGGAGGAGAGTGCAAGCGCTTGGCTTGACAAAACAGTATATTGACAATCCTGAGCTCAAAGAATACGTTCGAAAGTGTGATACTTCGGCGCTTTTGCCTTCATGTGCATCGGAAGACGCCACAAATTGTGCAATGCAAAACTATTTTGTTAAATAGTGATTAGAAAACGGTGTTATTAGAGATCTGTGGGTATGTTACGATGAAAAGCACCGTACAACAGATGTTTTAGAAGGCTGGCATAATATTTGCGAGTTCTCTACTCATGACTTAAAGCTAATGCTGCTGCGAGTGAAACATATATAACTTGAGTAAGATACCTCTGACTACAGTGAAAAGAATCACGTCAAACCTCATCATATTAAGAAAGAAGCGTAAAGATGCCAGTTCCACCAAATGTTAGACGAAGGCTACGAGGAGTTAATAAGGTGAAAACTTTGGATAATGTTGTCTGAAATGAAAATGGTCCTCAGATATCGCAGAATTCACAAAAAGCAAGTACTGTATCCCGGCGATTAAAGCAATGGCGTCTTAAATTGAGTAGCTATACAACACCAATAAGGAAAGACCGTCGATTTGAAAATCGTCCACTAATTTAACTCGATGAGACATTTTTTGACACGTACCCAATTAATACACAAATATTAACATTAATTGTTTTTCTTAGAACCTCAAATCTGCATTATATACTTAAATACCTAACGGAAGTTTGATCGTTTTACTACATTGTCTGCCTGCAGAATGGGATCGGCCCAGGTAGTTTTATTGCAGTCATTGACTCACAAACGTTTTAATGATTTATTCATGATCAAAATAATTTTTCTATGGAAACAATACTTTAAGTTCATTTCCATGTTTCACCTTCCTAAAGTAGAGGATAAATGAAATGCTCAACTCATATAATTTGAACCTTTTGTTTATACATACTTAATTGCCAGTTTAAATTATTGGGCTATTTTGTATATCGCATTTGAATCAAAAGAAACAATGTAGGAAATCAACAAATTGATATTTGTTCACTAGTTAGGCAACCTGTTTCATTGCCTTGATTGAGAAGCTGGTTTTCTGATTACCCGTGGAACACAATGGAGCTTCCGTATTCGTTTTACGTAAAAACTAAACGGAATTTGAAAAAGAAGTACACGTTTGTAGTACAAAATGGGTGATAATTTTAAGGTTGGAACTAAATATAACCGTTTATAACCTGCATTTCAAAAAAGTATCTAACAAAACAACGAAAAATTCAGAAAGAAAAATTAAGCTAGACGTAAATGGACCGAAACGATTGATGTAACATTCATAGTGTTCCGCGCGAATATACTTTAGGTCTTGTATGGCAAGGCCCATTAACTCTAATGTTACCTGGATGAGCAGCTATCGGGCCAAGGGGACGCGCGGGTGAGATGGAGGTCGTGACGTCGACTGGCGACCCGATCTGACAAGGCGACCAGTTTATTGCTTATTCAGCTTGATGTTTTTGTTGCGATAGTTGTCAGTTATGTTTTTTCAGAGTCTTTTTGAGATGTTTGAACAGTTAAATAATTGTATTTACTGCAAATAGTATGCCTATAATTTTATAAAATATGAAAAATCCTTAAACATACATAAGGTGTCCCCATAGCATGTTCCCGGTTGATTCTTGGTACCGGTTAGAAATAGAGAAGAAATTTATGTTAGACTATTAAAAACTAAATCAGGAAAATGCAAACCGTTTTGTTCTAATTTGAACCGTTTAGTTTAGACTCTACAGGTGTTCAAAATTGAAAATCCCAGTTTTTAAATGTCAATATCTTGAAAACAAACTTAGGCCTGTGGACAGCATATGAAGTAGACGTAGAATTTTAGAGAAAATTCAAATATGTAATAAAATATAGGGTGTTTCATATATGAAAAACTATTTAAGTAGGTATATGTCATCCTATATACTAATATTTATAGTTAAACCTTTTCTCTGTCTCTAACCATTATCACCAAAACCGAGAATACACTACTGGGACACCTAAAGTTATTCAACTATTTGTCATGCTAAAACTTTTTACAAGAATATTTTTTTGAGACTTTAGAAATACATCATATGTTTTCAAATACGATGCGAACTTTTTGAAATGCACTCAGCAAAAAAACTTGGTTAAAATTTGAACCAACATCTGTAAACATAAGTTTAAAATTATAATAACTTATATCTTGAAGGCTGCATTTTATTGTAACAAAAAAGTTTCAATTTTAAACAAAAAAAGATTAATATACGTAATTAAACACACGCAGAAGCAGTGATGGGCGATGGGTATATACCCAACAGGTAGGTAAATAAAATTTGGGTATACCTATACCTGGTATATACCCAAAAGGTGTAGGGTATATATCCATTGAGAAATACTGTAGTTATATATCTGGTATATACCCGGTATATTTCTGGTGTTATACCTAGGGTTGCCACCTCTGAAACAGACTCAGACACCAAGATGGATACACCATCAACAAGTGAATCTGATGATTGTGAAGACTGATTCTTTTAAACCTAATTCCAACTAAGTATTGTTTATTTTAGATTTTAAACGTAGTTTTCTTACTTTGTGCATTATGTTTTTATTTCATTACACTCTAATTTTATTCAGAATTAAAATATGTTTTTAATAGTTGTTCATTTTTTAGATTTTAAACGTATTTTTCTTACTCTGTGCACTATGTTTTTGTTTCATTGTACTATTTTCACTTTTAATAGCATTATTTTGTGATTTTTATTTCGATTTATTCAACCACTTTTTTAATGTCCTAATGTAACAAATAAGTCCACTTGGGTATATACCCGGGTATATACCACGTATATACCCAACTATATGGGGATATATACCCACTTGGGTATATACCGGGGTACAAACCAATACCGGGTACAAAACCAAAATTTCAATAAACCCTGTATTTCCCCATCACTGCGCAGAAGAGATATATACCATTCCGTGCTAAAGCAAACCGCTCGCCGAGTAACGTAGACCTCTCATATCGAATTGGGATAGGTCAAGATCGGTCGAGGCAACCTATAGAGTTAATGAGTCTTGCTTGTTTGGGCCATGTATGGGCTTTGTTAACGCTTGGAACACAATAGAACTTCCTTAAATGTTTGATGTCAACACTAACTTACAAAAACGAAACCTAAAACGGAAATACACATTTGTGACAGAGAGATGATAATTTCGACGTTGGAACTTAATATAACCGTTTCTAACCTATATTTCGATAAAGTATCTAACACAAGACTGAAAAATATAAAGAAAAATAAAGTTTTACATAAACTCAAATGTTCCGCGCTTTATATATATATATATATATATATATATATATATATATATATATATATATATATATATATATGAAACAATACCATTTACCACATTCGTTTCCGTCCATTAAGCATTTACCTCAAACCTCATACTTTATTCTTCTTTGTGTTTTGTTAGATACCCTTTTTGAAATACAGCTTATACACGTTTATATTTAGTTCCACCGCCAAAATTATCACCCATTTTTGAAACACAAATATGTACATCTTTTTAAAATTTTGGGTTTGTAGGTTAGTTTACAGGTTTTCCTTTCCTTTCCTGTTACATAACATTATCGGCGTTGCTACAAGGTAGTCGCCAGATTGCTCTCCGCCCGGGACTTAGTCAGAGCTGGGGCAACCCTCCCAGATGATTTACACTTTATTCCAGTTTGGAGACGTTATCGGTAGGATGTCCGGATAGCGGGCTCGAAACTCCCGGACAGCCAATATCTAGGCATCTTGGCTTCCACTAGATGCCCCTTGAGAGTACTACTGATATCACGAGATGACCCTTTCTTTCAAGCTATCCCCTTACCCCTCCCACTCCCGCCACGTAGCGGCTATTACGCTAATTTTCTTTGTAGAACTGCAGCAGACGAACGGGATAGAATGCAGGAACAACTAGGCCTCACATGTTCACAGCGTCTGCTCCTTTTCTAGCGTGGTCGTTAGTTTCCACACTGAGCGGTTGAGTCTCCCGTTCCCCCCCCGAAATAAAGCAGCGAAACCGAACACGTGGAACCACTTATATTAATAACACAGAGGTCTGTCTTTGACGAGACGTACCGGAAGACTGTAGTTTATAGGTTAAACGTGTATGCACGTTTACGGGACTAAACTAACCTACAAACCCAAAATTTGTTGTTCAAAAATTTTAGCGGTTGAACTAAATATAACCGTGTATAAGCTGTATTTCAAAAAAAGTATCTAACAAAACACAAAGAAGAATAAAGTTTGACGTTCGAGGTAAATGCTAAATGGACGGAAACGAATTTGGTAAATTATATTGTGTTCCACGCTTCACTGAGAAATAAGTATGTATTAGGATGTTTTAAGTGTGTCCTTTACATACTTAATGTTAGGATTACGTCAGATCTTTAAAAAGCAGAAAAACCATGAAAACGAAATTGTAGATTTTGATGATATGTTTTTGCATGGGTATACAAAAAGTTTTGTATACCTATACTCAAATCAAATGTCAAATTTTGTTGTATTCTCTTACCTAAATGAAAAAAGAAGATTTTTTTAACATAACATAACCAAGTGTAGTGTTTTGATTGTTTAAGTGTGTTAAATGCAAACTTAGAAAAAAAACTTATCCTACTTAGAGTTAGTTAATTTAAAATAATTGAAATGGCAGACTCTAGTGACGACGAAAAAGATTCCAAAGGTCCTATAGAAAATGCATGGGCAATGAAAATTCCAGCTTTTAAGGCGGAAGATAACCCACACGGACTTCTAGAAGAAAGTTCTTTTGCTACCCTTTTTCCTCAATATCGGGAAAAATATCTAAAAGAGGTCTGGCCCTTAGTTCAAAAAACCTTAACCGAGTACAATGTTAAAGCTGAGTTAGACCTAATTGAAGGAAGTATGACAGTTAAAACTAGTAGAAAAACATGGGATCCATACATCATAATTAAAGCTCGAGACATGATTAAGCTGTTGTCCAGAAGTGTACCTTTTGAGCAAGCAAAAAGGGTTTTGGAAGATGATGTTGGGTGTGACATAATTAAAATAGGAAAAATAACCCATAATAGGGAGAAGTTTGTTAAAAGACGGCAGCGCCTAATTGGACCCAATGGATGTACACTTAAGTCTGTAGAATTACTTACAAATTGTTATATTCTTGTACAAGGCAATACAGTATCAGCTTTAGGACCTTACAAAGGTCTCCAGCAAGTTCGGAAAATTGTTGAAGACACTATGAAAAATGTTCATCCAATATACAATATTAAGGCACTTATGATCAAACGAGAATTAATGAAAGATCCTAAATTAAAAAATGAAAATTGGGAAAGATTTTTGCCTAAATTTGTTAACAAAAATATCAGTAAAAGAAAGCAACCCAAAAAGAAAAAAGAGAAAAAACCATACACACCATTCCCTCCAGCACAACCAGAAACGAAGGTAAAAAAAAAGTTAATTTTGAATAAGTATTTTAAATAGGTTCATATTTCTATACTAATTTTCTGAAAAGGTTTGAATATAATTATTTTCTAATTACTTTTATACTTGAAACTTTGAAACAATTCTAATTTGAAGGAAACTTGTAAAATAGTATTAAATTAATACATATTATGTTAAAACTTTTCACATGAGTAGAATATTAAAATATATTTTTTTTTAGATTGATAGGCAACTAGTGACTGGTGAATACTTCTTAAATAAGGAACAGCGCAAAGCTAAAAAGCAAAAAGAAAAGGATGAAAAACATGCAGAGGCTGCTAAAAGAAGAGAAGAGAGAAGAAACCAAGCATTTGTCCCACCTACAGAACCTGAAGCAACTACTTCTAAAGAAAGTAATTCCAACAGTAACAAAGTGGATATTAAGGCTTTGAAAGAAAAAATTATGAAGGTTAAGAAAACAAAGAAGCCAAATTTTAAGTTGTAGATATTAACAAATAAATATAGTTATAACAATATTTTTTTCAGAAGCAAATGAGTCTGTATTTATTCCTATTTCCTGCTCCGCGGATTTTTTATATTCGTTATAATCACGCTGCGCCGCGTGCTTAGTCATTCCCAAAAATAAAAACATAACCTAGCGTAGTGTATTTATTCGAAAACAAATTAGTTATTGACAAAATTATTCAAGTGTATAACTGATTTTGCTTATTTTTACTGATATAATAAAAGTTATATTGAATGAATAATTGTTATTAAAACAAAATTTAACACTAACACAGAAATGTCTGCCTACATAATGGGAATAACTGCTGGAGGAGGCTTACCTGTATTCTCAAGAAAAAAAGGAAATTGTGAAAGTGTAAGTCACAGGTATCTTTACCAGTAATATAAAATAATTATAATAACAGATTAAATGTTGTGTTTTGTAGCTTTCATTTTCAACATTGGGTTCACTGAATGGGGTTCATATGTTTGGAAAACCACTTAATATTGAGCTGTTAAATACAATGACAGATGATTATGCAGTGGCTTGGAAAGAGTTTAATGAAAGGTAAATATTCAGTAGTTTTTGTCTCTGACCTATTAAATTTTATGAGCACTGGTTAAAATTTTTTATGAATATCTCAAATAAGAGCAAGTTTGGTAGATAGCAGGCACGTAGCCAGACCGAATTTCTGGGGGGGGTCCAAACAGTCAAACCTCAGGAAAATAAGGAAGAAGCATACCTCTATATCAAAATATTTTTAGGCCCAGCCCCCAGCTAGATAGATCTTTTTTTACTCTAAATGAGGAAAGAAATAATTGAATTACAAGTAGGCAAGCAGTCTTTTTATCTTTATTCACTTCAACAAATTAATAGTAGTGTGATCCTAGTTGTTTAGGTAACTGATGTATTTTTGAAAATTTTAAAATCTGCAGTTGAATGATTAAAATGCATAAAAATAATAATATTGTGTGTTGTAGAGATTTTAATATCAATTTTATGCTAGATAGTGTTGAAAATAGTAGATTATTTGAGGTTTTCACTTCCTATAACATCCAGATATTTTTCAGCCTACTAGTGTGATTAAAAAAAGAATTTCTTGCTTGGGTATTTTCTTACATTTTTAAGGCTATAGTGGAGGTTCTGTGATTGTACCAGCCCTATCTGATCATCATGTGCAGGGTGTCAGTATTAATCATAATCAAATGGAAATTAACAAAGGTTAAGAGGGTTTTGTTGCAGCCAGACCTTTTTCAGAGACTCAATCGGCACAGTTCCATCAGGAGATCGTGGACTGGGATTGGTGTGGTTGTGCTTTGGGTGGAGAATGTTAACCAGGCATACTTATTCTTTGTCAATAGTATGACAAAAAGTACATCAAAAAACTGGATAACTAGTATTAACATATCTTGCAAAAATTATTGAAAAAAGCGATCTTAAAAGTATTTCAGGGAAGGTAAACACAGACTTTTACAAACAATATTGTAATATCTTTAAAACTATAATAAAACAAGCAAAACACCTACATAATAAAAAGTTTATTGAATCAATCACAGAACAAAACTAAACAACATGTATCTTGATTTAAAAAATAACCAATTCAGATACTAAAAAAAACTTCCCTTTTTGATAATTTTTATTTATTAATTATATTTTTTAATTAAAAACAGTATACTTGACACTGGAAAAAATTAAAATCAGTAATGACACCATTTTTTTTTTGAACTGATGAAACCTCTAGAAGTTATGAGTTGCATAAAATAATTAAAAAATAAAAAATCCATTGAGTGTGATGAAATTCCAGTTCCAATAAATGCAAAAAAGTAGTGTTGTGTTGCAGTCTTCCTTTAACTCATTATACTTAAATTTCTGTTTCAAACGGGAGTTTCCTACATCATTACAGACGGCTGTGTTAAAGCCAATATATATATTTAAAAAAGGTGACAAGG
Organism: Kuschelorhynchus macadamiae; assembly: GCA_030620095.1. Classification (NCBI taxonomy): domain Eukaryota; kingdom Metazoa; phylum Arthropoda; class Insecta; order Coleoptera; family Curculionidae; genus Kuschelorhynchus; species Kuschelorhynchus macadamiae. The sequence continues at coordinate 438,199 of JAUTXW010004194.1, read as the reverse complement.
ATAAGCTTGATATGGACAGTATTTGACTCTTCTTTCGAATGCAAATAAAATATTTAAGAGGCTGATATATTTAAGGCTACATTTTATAATTTTAGAACTGAAAACTGGCTTTTGTAAATATAAATCAACATCTAGAGCAACGTCAGGTCTTTCAAGACATAATATTTTCTTTAGTTGATAACAGAATAATAGTTGCCATGTTTGAACCTTATCTGTCTGGGTGTGATCAGTATGTGAGAAAAACTAAATTGAATGGTGAAAATGTAACAACAAATTTGCTGATTTTTTATTTTATACCTAAACAACATTGCTCATGTGTCTAATTGTGGTATGACTCTTTATGCTGATGACTCTTAAGAACTGGTTTGTTGCAAACAACCTGCTTTTCAATATATTGAAGACATAGGTTCACAAATGTAAATTACAAGGACACAGAAATAAAGTCAGCCAATAGTGTTTCTTTCTTGTGTGTTGTTCTAGGTCATAAGTTGTACTGGAAGTCTCACTCAGCAAAAACATTCTCAATTGATACCAAATATTTTCGTTTGTAAGCAAATCTTGTAGAGTTTAAGTATTCTAAAAACGAATATAAAAACGTATGTCATTGTCTGGGAATGTTTAAATGTTAAATAAAGGTATTGCTTATCTAAAAGTCTCTGGTAGTTAGTCCAAATTGTGTGCCAATTGCTTGAATAATTTTAAAGCAAAAAAATGTATTTTGAAAGGCCCTTACTTAAAAATCCATTTTACTATTGTTAAAATCTGTTCTCGTTTCTTTTTCTGCAATTCTAGGCAACTGTTTTAATTATGTTTCGATAATATGCGTTATACAGGATGCTAATATGACGGTATTATGAAGTGTATCAGTTTGTTTTCATTCAAAAATAGTAAATACCATTTTTTATTTATTAATGTAATATGTAACTTAAGTATAAAATATTGTAACAAAAACTGGGAATAAGTGTTTCCTTACTTTGAATTCACAATGAATAATTCTTATGTCTTTAAAGACAAGCCCTGTAGTGTAATATATTTGTTTGGCTTGATCTAAAGTTCAACAGATGTTCATATATAAATAAGTTGGCAAGTAAACTTTTATGTAATATTTTTGTATTGACGAATTTGGAAGAATTGTCAGGAGTTACCTCTCATAATATAATTCAGTCCCATATATCTTAGGCACTACGTGCTTGGGCAACTCAACAACTCTGCATTTGCAACGAAAGCATATATGAATAACCACCTGGCTTATTTGTTTATTTATTTAATAATAATTTCCTGTGTGATAATACATTGTGTATGGATATTATACATATATCGCAAAAATTAAAACTTATTAAGATAAATCAAGGAATGGTCTTAGAAACTAAAAACATAAAAAACTAAATATTCAAAATTTATAAAAACATGTTGGTCATTGATAAACTTGTCTATTTCCAGAATGGTTGAAACTTAAGTAAATTTAACTAAAATAACACAGTGCATATTAGCACTTTACGTAACTCCAACAGACTCAGTTGATATTTGTAATATTATTATAAATGTATATAAAAAGCCCTCTTCTGGCCCTGATGTGTACCTGGTAGCTCCTCTTGAACATAGCTGACTATTGCAATCCCACTAGGTAACATAACAAACAAATCATTTGTAGAGGGGCAATACCCAACCTGTCTAAAAAATGTAAAATTATTCTAGTCTTCAAAAATAAAACTATACTGTCCAATCTGTGCAAAATCAGCTGTTGAAAAATTTTTCTTTACACTAGATTTTATAACCTCTTTAAATCAAATAAATTGTAAAGCTCTAGTCAACATGGATTCAAAAAGGAAAAATCAACCATGTCAGCTTTAACATATCTTTCGAACACTGTAATTGAATCCCTACATAATAAGGGAAGCTGTGTGTATTTTTTGATATGACCAGAGCATTTGACATGCAGAGGAGTGGATTAAATATTTCCTACTTGAGCTTTCACAGGCAGGGTCTATTGGGAAAAAGTACTCGGCATTCCCAAGAAACATAGTAAAATTAGTTTGAATTTAAGCTTAGTTAAAAGTAGTTTTATGATGCTGTTGATAAAATCCTATGGTTTTATCTACATCCTAGAAATGGAAAATCAACAGTTACTTAAAAAATTGTCTTCAAGATATCTGTATGACATTTATTATAAAACAACTTAATTCATAAGAGCTTTTATTCTTAATCTAACTCTATAAGCTTATAAGTAAACCCCAACCTAACGTTTCTCATAAGTTTATGCTATGGGTTGTAAAACGTCAAAATAAATATACCTTGCAAACACCCACTTCATATATATTTTATTAATAAATAGGTTTTCCTGGATAAACATTATAAATCTTATTCACAAAATCTGTTAGCCAAGGATTTAATTATTTTAAGTTCACGGTTTTATGCCGTGGACTAGGTTTGAACCACACCATGGATAAAGTATTTTTCCTGCAAGTCTTCTTGGATCATATAAAGTAAACAAAATCAGCAATTTCAAAATAAAAGTAAAAAGTACCTACTTACATAAACACAGTTTAAATAACGCACATTTAGATTTAGATGAATCTTTTCCTTCAAATTTAGGTAGAGTATGTCGCTCTTAGCAACTGCCATCTTATATTCACTCGGCAAAGTAAACACTTTATTGTGGAATAGATTAAGCAGAAAATCAATAGAACAGATACATTTTACAAAACTGGGAGTGCATTGATCATATAAACTATGTTTCAAAGAAATTCAGTGATTATCAGCATTTTATTATTACTTTAGTGAGACAAAAGTTATTTATTATTCAGAAGAAAGCAATCAGGAATATAAAAAGACTTTCCTCCTGGTGTTATTATTGATTTGGGTACACTAACCCTCTTTTCTCTATATTTCAACCAGTACAATACGTTAGACAAAATTTAGATGACTATAGACAGAGGTTATAAAGAATTTACTAATTAGACAAGAAAAATGTTAATTGGGAAAGGTTATTATAGCATGGACAATTAGTCCCATATTTTTAGTTTGAGACTTTTTATTGTTCAGGACATAAGGATGATGTTCTCCATTTTTAACTTTTAAAATTCTTTTGTTATTTGGCTATTAAATGTTTGTATTTTTCATATTTATTCATATCGATGCAGGCATCAAAATATTTTAGTATAACTTCCCTCAAATTTCAACTCAGAAACTACTAATGCAGCCTACATTTATGGTATTATCTTTGTTTTGGCATATTCTGTTTTATACCTAGTAGCCAAAGTTTATATCATTTGTAATTATTCATATTTTATTGGTACACTTTCTTTTATGATTATTGGCATAATTAACTGTGTAAAAAACATGAAATTTCAGTTCTCCTGATTGGTCAAAACCGTTATGATTATGAAGCCCAAAACGTCTTTAATTTATTACAAATATAATATATTTCAGCACTTAAGTATTATTTTACTAAACTTAACCTTGATTTGTAAAGGAACTAAAATAACCCCTTACAGGGTTATCAACTTCGTATTTTGTGAAAATATGATAAGTATTTCAATAATAACAAAATGAATCTTTAAGTATTCATTATTTTGTGTTTGTTTTGTTATTCATTAATATCATTTTGTCCTTAAGGAATGAGGAATCTGACAATTACATCTTCATTTTAAATGTGTATTGGATTGGCTTCTTCTACTACTCGATCATAAAGGCCCCTACATAAATATAGGTTAAATCTCAAACCAATCTGTGACAAATATAAACGAACTTCATTGTGTTTTTGGTTTGAGGTCTGATAACTTATTGGTAAACTGGTAAAGTGTGTATTTCAATCTTAAAAAAGGAAAGAAAACTAAATATTTCAATAGTCATGGATTTGTTTGGGATTTAGTCTTTCGTTCTTCACGATCCTCGTATTTTCGAATACTTCCTTAAAAGACAATGACAGACAGCTCAAAACCGGGTATCTGGATGATGTCAGGTTTAAGATCCTATTCAAAATGGCAAATATTTTCTTCACCGTAACTACGGTAATATAAATGTGGTTTTTGAAATGCTAATAAAGTCACATAGTCGGGTCAATCACCTTAAAATTACTCGATTCTCGAATCTCAAACGACTGCTAAGTTCTCTTACTACGTACACTCACTGACTGCTGTTTCAGCTTTCGTTACTCTTGTACCGCGAAACAATCTATGAACCGTTCTTTGTTCCATGTCTGGCAGTCGATCCCGAATGAATTCAATATTATTTAATTGTCAATAGTTTTACATAACTGATGGAAGGGGTTTTTCATTCGCTTATTTTTTATTCCTAATACTACAAGAAACATAATTTGTTTATTTCGATGCTAATCAATAAATTGATTATAATTGAGTGTAATTCATACTTGCACACCAGACTTTCAGATGATAGAATAAAGTTAATACATTATAAATAAAATATAATGACGATTAGAACATTACAAAATATATTTATTTAAGTATTTAACCAAACAAAACCTAAAACTTTAGGAGTTATACAGGTAAAGTATTCCTACACTACACCCGTTTGTTTTTCTAATCTTGACATTGCTAGTTAACTTTTAATTTTCAAAATATTATCGAAGGGCACACTGTTAATAATTGCGAATAATTCCACTGATTAAAATATCATATCAAATAAACACATCTACGCAGCATTTAGAATCGGGGGAATTACTAGCCTTGATAACTTAATAACCATTAACTAAACATACATAAAATTCCAGAAATGTTCATCAAAATGCGTCATCTGCTAGTTAGGAGCAAAAATAACGTTATCCGTCTGAATGCAAACTAAGTTGAAACCTGTAAATGCGGGTGATTCACTGAGCATCCAGCAAATCGTAAGTAGTACGTCGTCGCTCGCGGCAAGCAAGAAATCTTGTAGAGAGTATGCTCTGAACTACGTTCCGATAAATGACTCGATGACTCAAGTCAGTAACATGATTCATTTAATACTGATGACTCGACTGACTTGACTCAATAAAAAGACTCGCTTTTGCCATCTCTACTTTTAAAATGTCGTTAAGCAGAAAAGTTAATGTTACTTTTTAAAAAACAAGAAAAAAATATACTAATAATGTAACATAAAATGATTGATTATATTATTCTGTTACGGTTTACTATGATGACACTGATGTTACTTTAATAACTTTAACTTAACATTAATAAAATCTCAAACTTACCACCTTTGTTATAGGAGTCACAGCGTATTTTCTTCTAGCATAATGTTTTTCCTTTCAGCCCCCTCAAATCTAGTACCGTAAGTCACGTAAAAATTTCCCCTTTGTCGCACCGAAACGGCCGATACGTTTTCAATACCATGTGGTATTAGAATAGACTAACGGTGTAAATTTACGACAAACAACTAGGAATCTTCATATTTACGGCGTGCAGACATTACCACCGAGAAAGAGGCAGTATTGGTTCAAACCCTAACAGAAGGTTTGCGCACAGAGCTGAATTAGTCCGGCAGTTTCCTTTATAATTGTTATCTATATGCTGTATAAATGTATTTTTAATAACTTGTTAAATATACGTTAAAAAAAGATGTATACAATTTCTTATTATGATACTAACATTTCGGAGACGGCAAATTGTTGCAAAAAAGTGGAAATATTAGTTTTTAATTTAATGAGGGGCTATTAAAGATATTTTTAAAAAAGTCAGTGTCCAACATCTTTGAAAGATAAATAAGAATTATATCTTTATTTTAATTAAAAATATCAATAATTTGCATGATAAAATGTCTTACTACACGTAATTAAGACTTATAAAAGTTTATCGGAAATGTGGAACAATTTAAAAGGAAATTAAAAAATGATTTAGGTAATAGTAACCGCATTTTTGTCTTAATATAAAGGTTTGTAACGATTACGCTCAGCAAACCCACAAACATTGGTACGGGTGGCAACTGCGCATAATGGATGGATACTTTGTTGCTGCGGCGAGAGCCAACTCGACAGGGTTTTTCCAAGACACATGGATTTTTGTGCTAATTTGGCTGTCAAGAAAGTAATAAATAGAATTAAAGGGCACTAAATATTAAAATTGAGGTTTGGATTTTGTTGGGGGAACTTCTCGAAAAACCATCTGTGACTTAATAAAAAAAGCCATGCCTTTTGTACTACAATGTTTTCGGTTTGAAGCGCGGAGTTACATGAAGCCGGAGACCAGGCAGGCCCACTACGGATTCAGTTTCAGATTGTACTCAATACCGACGAATACCATAACTAGGATTTGGATACAACTGCTGTGACCTGTTATATTTTGATTTTGAATGGTAGATTTGTCTAAGGGAGTAGTAGGGTACTAACTAGGGGCGTGGCAACGAGCAAATGCGCATTGCTCGTGTGATGTTTGGACGTGTGTGTCGGAGTTCGCTCACGTGAAAAAGCGGCAGTTAACAAAATTTTTTAAACGTCAAAACATCATGCCGTACCATGCTGAATAACGAGAAGGTCTTTCTTTTAATTCATGTTCAGAATACCTTAACTATTCGCTGAGAGAAGATGCATAAGAGATTACCTTGGTAATAGGCTTACTCGTATTCCCGATTTAAAATAAGGAAATTACTACGCTTTCGGTTCAATTAACGTTTTTAAGAGCTCGAACTCTATAGTTATTTTTTTTTAGTTGTATAATCAGTGGCTTTCTATCTCTTGTCTTTTATACATCTCACACCATACCCCAATTTATTAGAATCTAATTTCCTCATCTACCAATGTGTTTTTGGTTTGGGTTTTTTGAAAGGTGCATGGTTGCTTCACGAAAACTGACTGTGTTTGAATCGTACGCCTTGCTGCGCGTTAATAAAAGTTGTTCCAAAAATGAATTGCTGTCCAATGAATAGGTTTGTCGCGCAAACATGAAGGGCTACGCGTAATCGGTACACAGTTTAAGGGATCCTTAAAGCATTGATCTTTTATGATTTATTTTTATATTTTGATTTGTAGTTTGGTGGTTATTGGTCTGGCCAGTGGTTGTTCTACCGATGTCTTGAACAGACTTCTTCGGCTAGTTTACGACGCAGTGGTACTAATAGTTGGTATTGATGAAGCCAAAAGCCAGCGAAACATTGAGAGACTGAAACGGGAACTGAGAGTAAGTAAATGTTTCATCTTATTTGTAATTTGTAAAAACTTTTTTACCCGTCAAATTAATTTATTCGACTCCGGATCTTTTGATAATACCGATTTAATCGTGAAGTGGATCTGTATAAAAATGATGACGTCATACACTTTCTAAATGCGACACCTCGTATGTTCTTCTTTTGATATCAATGGCATATCCTAAACATGTTTTACATATCATATATCCTATACCTAAATTGAACTCTTTTTGAGAAAATATTACTTTGGGCAACTCTGTCGTGCAAATGGTAAAACTTAGAACGAAATGACTCGCATTTTCATATCTCAAGTATTTACAATCTGTTAGATGGCATCAAACTCGATACTTTTAACGCGTTTTAACGGAGGTGTCGAATTTTGTTATTTTCAACTAAACCGGAAGCTGATGTCATCTAATAAATAGATTTTAAAAAATTGAGATACATTGTTCGACTGATCTCAAAAAACCAATAATATACAGGGTGTTGCATGAAAAAACCGTATAACGTTATAATTTACATCCTCTTTTTTCTTAATTTTAACGAACATTTATTATCACAAAACTTTCCTTTGCGCAATTTTAGGTATAGTTTAATTATTTCTTCTTACCTCCTTTACTTCTCTTTTGCTTTGGCTTTGAACTTGAAACTTGTAATATAGGCCGATGTTCTAATGAATTATCATCTATTACTCCCTTCTTAGTCATTCCTGCCAGGGAGACACGAGTATTGACACACATGCATCCCTTCAACGTCCAACTGCAAAGGAACACCCACTTTGTTCACAGCCCTATTCTTTAGGGTGTCCTGGGAATTTATGTTATAAAAAATATAATCATCTAGAGTCTCACAGGTTGTTTTTCTTTGGTATGATTTCGGTTTGAAAAATAATCAATAGAAAGGTAAATTTAAAAGGTACCCTTACTTTTAATGTTGGAAAGGAATAACATTATCAAAAATGCGCCAATATGTGTTTTTATACCAATAAATTAATTTCTCCGAAATTTATAAAGATGATCCCTTGTCGTTCTACTAACTCCTGGTATAAAAACTTTTTAAAAATAAAACACAAGACACGTTTTAAATGATTCCAGGTCTGCTATCCTGTATTAGATAGACTACTAGATTCTTTGGATTGTGGAGATTCCGGTAATAAACATTCTTCGGATATTGTTGGATATGTAGAAACAATTTTGTGCCCAGAAAATCACCTAATACAAGTAAGACTTTATTATTCTAGGTACATAACTGAAAATATTTTTTCGAAAACATCTAAATTTTCTTTTTCAGATTGTCTTAGACTCATTCAGTGAATGTGTCGATTCGATGTTTAGTTGCATTCTCATCAATGGCAGAGTTGCCGCCGCCACTGAGAGTTGGTGGTCTTTACATCCGCATGAAATTAGATTGTTGCTGTATTTGGCGGTTACTGAAAATAAAGATATTTCCAAGGACATTCCTGTATTTTTACCTTACAAAAGTCCAACTGTAAGTTTGTTTGATGATGTTACTCTTTTAGGTTTTAATTCAAGTTTGTTTTAATTAAACAAGCAATGATTCTCTTTGATTCATACTTGAAGAAGGTATGTTTATATTGTTTCAGGTTGCATTTCGTTTTATAGCCTGTAGTCTTATATCAGATGTACAAGTGTGCTGCTTATGTGGTTCAACACCCTCTCTTGTAGATATTGAGCAGGCTGCGACCCAATGCTTTAAGAACTCCACTGATATTTTAAAGTCAGCCTCCCAATGCGCTCCAAGAAATTTTCCTCATACAGTGGTTGTGGACAGTGGAATATTGGGGTAAGTGAAATAACGTTTTTAATTAATGTTAGTAATAATCGTGCTATGCTTGCCTTCATTAGATATTTATCTAAGTGCGGTGATCCTGGTAATTGGGATACGCTTCAAATTCCTCGTTGTAAATCGAATGTATAAAAACTCTCCGCCGCTCGAGGTTCGTACCAACAAAGAATTCCTAACAAGTTTCTGGTAGTTTACAAATTCAGGTTAATGCGCATGTCTGTAATATTAAAATTCATAGTTCTGAGTCCCAGCGACATCCTTATTTAGTTGTGAGTTGTTTGTGTATTTGTTTCATTTTGCATTGCTTTTTTTCCTAAATATTAATGAAATGGCGAGGAGGTCAGAATATAAAAATAATAACTTTTTTAACTTTTACGAGAAATGTCCAAAAGTATGTAAGATGCTATTAAAATCCAGCCATAATCAAATTCATGTATCTCTTTATTAAGGGAAAATGGACAAACGTTAGATGCTCTTCAGTTTTCATCCAAGAAAATATGTGTGCCTAAAAAAGGGTGCTACATATAGGAAACATTTTTATTATTCATTTCTCAAAAAAATGTATCCTTGATAAAAGTTAGTGCTTGAAAAATAAATAATGTTGACGATTCTAAACTATAGGTTAGATATACAGGGTTTTCAAAAAATATAAAAAAGTGGATTTTAAAAACTGAAAATTTTTGTGACGGCAGTTTTAAAGGCGACAAAAATTGTAAATAAAAAAAGTTAAAATGTTTCTATATTTATTACAGTTAAAAAGATATTTTAAGGTCGAAAACCGAAAAAAAAAATTTTTTTTCGGGTTTTCAATCTATATATTTCCTTAAGTATAATTAATATGAAAAAAACTTTATTAGCTTTTACTTACGATTTTTTGAAATGAACGCCATGTATATATTCTCTAAAATTTAATACCGTCAAAGCTTTTACAAAGAACAGAATTTTCTGGAAAATGAATTATAAAAAGGGTTTCCATATGCTGCATATTTTTTTGGCTACACTGTTGATACGAAGTATATTATATTTTGCCAAAATAATTGGTTTAATAAATATATTCAGTGTAAATCAGAAGAAAGCATGTTTACAATGCTCATTTTTTTTTTCTTGAGCGCAATTCGTTCTTTTAGAGCATCATCTAAATAGGTACCTGAATCAGAAAATTCCGATATCACAGACTCCTCTGAAGATGATAAATCGCTTATATTATCTAATTGTAAAGCAAATCCAAAATTACAAACATAAAACAAAACACGGTTGCCCACGAAAAATAATTGCTGTTAGAAGATACCTTTAGGAAGCTTTGCGCCGTTGTTAAACTTTTGAAAAGAGTTCGTAAATCGTTCTTATAGTTACCAAACGCTTTCGAAAATCTCTTGAAAGAGTAAACAAATTGCTAACTATCCGAAACCGTTTTTGGAACTTTTCACATTACTCACTAGAACACTGATTGTCAGGAACTGTTTGTGACCTTATTAGAACAAATCTTGTGGAATGGGGCAATTTGTAAACTATCCTTCGAATATTCCGACATAATTATCTTCCAAATTTGTCTTTGAAAAACGCTACGTATGTCTGAAGATTGTAAACAATGAAGCATTGAAAAATTAATGCTAGTCGTTGCAGACGATTTTAGATTCTGACCATTGAATTCTATGGTCGTTGCTCCAGGAATGTTCAGCAATAACCAATTTTGATCTTTCCGTCTTTACCATATGCTTCGATGTTTAATTTTTATATCAAGGTGTCTCTTAGTTTTCCCCATAAGATTTACAACACTTACAAGGTACTTGATAGATACAATTAAGAATGCCTGTCATTTGTATTATCGCGTATATGATTTTAATTACTAATACATCCCGATTTAAAGGTTGTTTTAATATTGCAGTTGCTGGCTATTCGTCCCATTATTTCGGATGTTTCTTTTACATATGGAATAGTTATGAGCAAGCCAGTTAGTCGTTTCATCAGAGGTGCTTTAACTTTGACATTTCATATTGACTTTTCTGAATAACCATTCTGGTTAAGGTCATTTCTGATAATAATTTCTGTTTCCCATAACTAATGTAAGGTTGTGTTTTGTTGCCGCAGAATGACACAGCCCCTTTAAGTCTAAAATTATTATGTAATCCTATCCCATACTGCCATAGGTGACAACAAATACTAGGATCCCAGAAGGAAGGAGCTGGAAAAATATTGTGGTTAAGCACCTGGGCGCTCGTAAAACCATTCCCGAGGGAGGGGGGTAGCAACATTGTAGAAAATTAAAAACTTAATCTTGGTATATAAATGTAACCCCAAAAGCACACGGACAAAACCAATTTTTTACCATAATATATATCTAATATAAAATAATTGCATTTTCCAGGGGAGGGCGAACGTCCCCCTTTGCTCCCACTCCTCCGGGCGTCTATCCCACATAAGGATATCGGTCAATAACAAACACTATAAGTGATGCCATATCGTTGGTCTGGCATACGAATTTTCCATAAGAAATTGAGTAGTTCCTTCAAAGTCAAGCGCTCATCTTACGACAGATGCTGAATTGTTTTTTTTTTGTTTTTTTCCCAAAAATCCTCTAATTAATTGTGTTTTGTCACTAATATTCCTGTGAAAATAAATAAATATAATGTAATTATTATTAATTATGGTATTCATTATTTTAAACATAGAGAATTATCCCATGTACGTTATAGCAACTTTTATATATGTATGATGGCTAAAGATACATTGTGCTGTCGAAGGCTTAACATCGGGAAGTGATTTTTGACACGGTTATTGACAACATAATATTTTAATTTATTTTTCTTCTACAGCTTCTGTTTAATATAACGGGACAATAAATCCCACAAATACAGTAATTGGAAAAAGTTAATATTTTTACCAAATATACAGCGAATTCGATTAATCGAGTTTCGCATAGAATGGATTAAGTGATTTTTCTAAGCGGCACTATCATCGATTTTGCAATAGGCTAGGTAATAGCCTAGGATGATTGATGTTCCCAAGAAGGGGGGCCTAGATTATGTGGTCGTAATGAGTTCATTAGAATAGCTATTCTCTCCCACACGACTACTATATGCAAAATACAGAAATAGTACTGTTAACCAAAATTCCTTTCCTTGAGGTTATGGTGGAGGCCAACAACAGTGTCATTCATAATTGGCCATTTAATAATCAGTCTGAGTTTTTTTATTAGGAGGTGAATTTTTGATGTGAATATATATACATATATATATATATATATATATATATATATATATATATATATATATTATTTTGGTAAATATATAAATTTTCTTTTATAGAAATGCTGAAGTTGTAATTATCCTTGATTACTGATTTTAGTCCTAAGTATTTTTTTTTTGTTTTAGATTGCTGTTAATAAATATCAAACTCAAAAAGTACATGATGTCCAAAAATCCCCAGCAAACAACAACAAGGAAAACTTCCAGTAGCTCTCACCGATTGGATATCCTTCGTACGTTTTTCTACCAAGCTGTGATGAATACATTGATACCCAACACGCAAACCTGGCAAGAAAACAATATCTATGAAGACCATAAAACCGATAAGCTTGCTTTAGATGAACAGAACGAGGGAATTGAAACTTATTGGTGTTCCGAGTATCACAAGTGTCACGCCGTAAAAGTTAACAATAATATTTTGTGCGTATTGTATAACTCTGCCACTCCTAATCAAGCCATGCGACTTATTAGTAAAACTACTCTGAATCTGCTTGTTTCAGATAAGCAAGTATGCTGGTAATTTTTTTTGTACTTGAGAGAGGAAACTACGAAAGCGTAAAAGGGACAAGCATTTTTTTTTAAATTAAGTCTAAACTGAATTTACTCTTCTTTATTTGGAGGACACATTTGGAAATAGTTACGGATCGTTACGAAGGATATTCAACTTCCAGCGTCGTTGAGCGCAGCTAGTACCGTGTTGGGTGACCCCCTGGGCAGATCGTGCTCCGTCGACGACTCAGTTGCGAAAAATAGGTAGTTATTGTTGTAACGATACAACAATGACGGTGGTAGTTCTTCCGTTCCTGGAGAAATGCTGATCTACGTACCACTCAATATTGTGTGGTACAAGGAATGGAGTCACTAAGGCAGGCACGGTTAATGTTGTTCTCCACCTTATACTTAGGCCTTCCTGGAAAACTAACGTTTATAACCAATTTTTATTAGCTTTTTTGCTCGAATTAATGCTCTTTGGGTGCCTGTGAACTTCGTAAATCACTATCTGTACATATTTCCTGCAAGAAAATTCTTTTTGTCAAGTTGGTAGTTCATTCATAATAAATGAATTTAACAGCTCCCACCGAGGTTTTTGTCTTTACCAGTTTATTTTTAGACATACAAATAATTACAGGGTGATTTTTGATGCTGCTTCAAACATCAAAATAAAATTGGTAATAGCAATAATATTGTTTACTGTTCGATATTTATTTTAATTCACTAAGAGACCATGTCTGATCTGATAACATAAGTGGTACTTATATTGTCAGATATTTCTCTCTTGGGTTACGTACCATTTTATATTAATTAATTAATGAATATTTGATTCGCATTTAAGTATACATTTTGTATTTACTTAATTGAATTTTATTACAGAATATTACTATTAAACCAATCTGCTTAACTACTTTAACAGAAAACGAGGCGGTCCAATTTTTATATCGCACTCACTACTTCCGAATGTGACTAAACTCTGAATTCAGAGTTTTAAGTTTGAATTTGGAGTTTAAAGTAAGAATTATGAGTTTAAAGTTTAAAGACCGTACTGACTTCATAGTTTAAAGTCTGAATTTGGAGATTAAAGTTTGACATAAAACTAATGTGTGTGTCCTCTACACCCCTTAGTAAGAAACTGTGCAGTTTTGAAAAAAAAAAATTTAAATATAACCATTCACCGAACATAGTATGCCCGAAAATTGACGATTTTGCGATTTATTTTTCAAAAAAACGTGTTCTAGGAAAATATCGCACATGTTGGTCAACCACCACCAATTAATTTTATCTGGGACGGTGTTTCCGATAGGAATTCTTAATATAAGGATCTTTGTTTGCATACTAGCGGCATGAGTTTGTAATTTAAGTTATGCGACTTTTAACTGAAACTCCTTCATAAAAATTATTTCCTTAATAAAAGTGACTGAATGCAGTGGCGTGCCAAAGTCTTCTGGGGCCCCCTCGAAATTTATTTACGGGGCCCACCACTCTAGACCAAGCAAATTATTATACTGGGTGACAATTAACGAAACTACTGTCTATAGTAACATTTCAGATCGGTTTAGAAGAAATTTGGGACGTTAATGTGGTTGAAACAGTGAACACTTTCAACATAAAGACAATTGACAAGTGAAATTCTGTTCCGGTTTAAGCGGAAGTGACCTCAACTTCGATATTCTAGATGAAACACCATATATATTTTGCTTTTTTGGACTTTCGACTTTCTGAAGAATTCTAAGTAAATTTCATGTCAGCGTATACATCCTATGCATGTTTACTAAATCCAACCAAATTAACGTACCAAATTTCATCTATCTATCGTTAATAGTTCTAAAATGCCTCCTTGCACAATAGTTTCGTTGTCACCGGGTATTATTATATGGGTACTATTTTTATGTTTACGAAACTGCAGAACATAAGACACATCTTTAATCAATACACCTATATAAGTAACACATAAATAGGAAAGTCAGGAGTAACAGAAATAAATAAATAACACACTGCAACTTTTCTGTTAATAGGTATAAGCAACTTCTGCCGCTATAGAATTCAGTATATTATATAAGAGGATTACTCGAGGTCGAGCGGCTCCTAGACCTCTGGGTCTCCGCCGCAAAGCGGGCCCTGGGGGCCCTTTTGGCACGCCACTGACTGAATGTCAACGTCAACTGATTTTGATATTTGACCAGATGCAGGACCTAATTTCGTTGTCACAGTTGATTGTCACAAATTATGACGTATTAGATATAAAGTTTATTTTTATTTGTACCATTGCTAATTTGACAATATTGAAAATGCTACTGTGTATTAACTATTTTAAGCTTTTTAATTTTTAATATTTTTTGAAGTATGATTTTTTTATAAATTATATTTTTTGTTGTATATTAAGCTGTAATGTTTTATTAGCTCTCTGGCGTAAAGTTTCCTTGCTAGAGAGCCTCTAATTCTTAATTTTTTTATAGTCTAGCTAGGGTCTGCAGTCCGCATAAAATATACACTGTGTTCAATAAGTATTTTAAGATAAGTTGAAAGTGTAGCGATCAGAATCATGTATGTATATTTTAAGACTGTAGCATACAAACAAATTTACCCTTAAAAGTTTTTAGGAGTATTGAACATTTTCCCTAAAGGTTTTTTTATATTCTTCTTTATTATTTTTAAAATGTGTAGAACTTGCATTTAAAGTCGAATTTGTCGATATATAGTCACCTTAGCCGAATTCATTTATAATTAATTAATTATCGGAATTAAATAAATTTTTTAATTGAGATAATAATTTAAATATTCACAAAACGTTATTTATAAAAACATTTTTGTTTTATCCAAAAAAAAAACACTTGTATTTTTTTAAAATAAGACGTACTATTTTTTTCCAAAGCTTACTTTTCTGATTTTAAAAATATGGGAATATATCAGTTTATACAATTAAATAATTCCTGTATTTCGTAATTGAATTAATATATGATAAAGTACACTAACTATCTTCTAAATATTCACAAAACGTTATTTATAAAAACATTTTTGTTTTATCCAAAAAAAAACACTTGTATTTTTTTAAAATAAGACGTCCTATTTTTTTCCACAGCTTACTTTTCCGATTTTAAAAATATGGAAATATATCAGTTTATACAATTAAATAATTCCTGTATTTCGTAATTGAATTAATATATGATAAAGTACACTAACTATCTTCTAAATACCTTACTATAGAGTTTTTACTCAATAAAAATTTTCTAAAATGTAACTAAAAGAAACATATTAATGTTTCTACACTTTATGAATGTGCGCTTGTGGTTGCTGACTTTATTTTTTTGGGATTTCTTTTTCAAAAAGTGTTAACGGTGGCGAAAAACTGATAATTCACTACTGCCAAAAACTCAGGCACTGTTGTCCTCTCTTTTGCCAGGATAAATCTAATAAACCTACATATAATACATATTTGTAGTAGTAACATTTTAAGTTGATATGTTGTAATAAGCTAGTTGTAAGGCTAATATTCCGTCCCTGTTTTGGTGATATATGTTTTACCGTTTCTATTTTTATATTAAAGATATATACTTACACTCAATTAGTTTTTATTGAAGAGAAAAACACTTTCTCTTGGTATATCAAGATGTAGTATACACGCAAGCTGATATGTAGATGGCGACTAAAGCCTCGAATTGAAATAACTGTTACTTTAAGTCATGCATTTAACCTGAAAATTTTTGTGGGCTCAAAATAAGGGGAGTCATTTTCCATTTTTGTGCAGATCAGGGTACAAATTGTACGACAATACTGTATTTGTTATACTAGGTGCTTTATACCCATATTACTTTAAAGACGATAAAAACGTCGCAACTTAAGTTTGCACATAGATAGAAAGGGTCAAATTAACCTGTTCTGGAATGATTTGTTAGCAGTGATGTAAAATCTTTATAATATACTATTTTTAAGCTTAAAACAATATAAACGTCACTTCTCGTATAACACAAAAAGAAACTTCTAAATATGCTTTTTGTTGTATTAGGATACCATAAATTATATAATTTGCAGATATTTTATTAGTTAATCTTTATACACTTGTGACACAGTTAAAAGAATATTTGTAGAGAGGCACTTAGCCAAAGGAGGGCTACAGGTGTTCGAATCCCTTCCTGGAAATATTCTGATAGTTTTTTACACAAAAATAACTAATATAACACGCAGGCCCGGGAAAATTTAAAAAATCTTGATGCTGCTAACCCAGTACACTGATGCGCCTAGGGATACTGACTGTTGATTTGAAATACAGTTTTAGATTTCTTAGAATATTGAAAGTATTACTCTCAAATTATAGGAGCCTTGTTGTAGTGACTATTTTTGACTAGGTGTTTTAAGACCCCTGGCTAGGTCGTCGCTATTTTGGCCGATGGATTAGGTATTATGATTATTACGAGGTAAGTAAAACGAACAGGTGATGGTGAACAACTTTTATTAAGATTAGATTTACCTTTTCTAATCCAGCATATTGGTCCAAGACCACAATAAGCGCGGACTTCTAAGTCACTTAGTAATCGCCCTGTATAAAATTGTAGTGATTTTAAATTGTAGAACATAGATTAGTGATGAAAAGGCATCCATTAAGGCCAGTATATTTAGATATCTGCCCGATGAAAAACACCGTTGAGCTAAAAATGGGTACAGATGCCCTATGAAGTATGCTGAACAACATAACAAAAGTCCCCTAACCTCACATATAAGTGTCATAATTTTTTGATCCTGTTCTTCTAGAAACAATTTCGAGACTCAAAAAGTGAGGTTTTGTAGAATATTGTGCATAGGGGACAAGAAACGGTGGGAAATGTGACGATTTCACCTCTATGCGAAATCACTGAGGAGAGAAATGACGATATTTGTACAGGATATTTGGTTATATTTTGAAAGGGGCCTACACGCTTTATTTTTTAAGATATTAAAAATTGTTAAATATAAGAGTTTTAGGATTTTGTCTGAACCGCATGTTGATTATAAATATAATAAATCTGATACCTTTATCTCTAAATATACCCGAGAAATTTAAGAAAAATGTTGTTATAAGAGGCAGTGTCTTAGAGAGAGGCGAAAAACGCTCTATTATTTAGTAGAGTCGACAAGAATACATTGCCTGTTATGGCAGGCATTTTCTCAAATTTCTCGGATATCTTTAGAGTCAAAGGTATCAAACCTAGTATATTTATAATCAGCAAGGAGAGACCCATTTGACGGATATATATTATATAGGGTGTTCCACTTAAAATAACAAAGTTGATGCTCGTTTCATTAATTTCCGATGTTCATTTGGTTTTTCTGGTAACGAATTCTGGCAGCTCAGACAAAATCCTAAAACTTTTTCAAAACCGAAACCCTGCACAAATATCGCCATTTCTCTCCTCAGCGATGTTGCCCAGGGCCGAAACCGGGCGTAAATAGAAAGCGCCATCGACGGCGTCACATTTCACATCTTTCCTGGTTTCCTAGGAGGGTAACAAGTGCCCAATCTTTTACAAAACCTGACTTTCTTCTAGCTTCTAGAAGAACATGATCAAAAAAAGCATAACGTGTACATGTGAGGGAAATTTTGATATGTTATTCAGCAGTATTGAATTTTTTTTATTCAGTATTAATTGAATTTGACTGATATTTTCAAAGTAGTGTTGTTGCACATGATTTTTAATTTAACTTGGACTTACACTTTTGTACAGGTCTCAACAATTTGAAAAAAAAATGTATTTAACATTGGCTGGCCATAAGATATCAAAGGTTCATTAGTATTATGCGTTTATTCCTACTCTGATGAACTGCCAAAAAGTTAGTCATAAAAGAAATAAAAACAAACCATTAGGTATAAGTTTTAAGAAGAGTAATGGAAGTAATCCAATTTTTAACAGAAAGAGGCCTTGCATTCCGAGACAGCAAAAGCTTTAATAATTTGATAAATTGCATCTTTCTTGGTTCCATCGATTTTCTGGATAAATTTGATCCTTCTTTGAAGGTCATATAATAACAAAGCATGATAATCCAGGCCAGGCGGTGAATTCTTATTAACAACGTACGACAAGTTAATACCTTTATAGCCTGGAGAAATATATCAATCTATAAAAGTGAAATATTATGATATTACTGTGAAATTACTGAAGATATTAATCACTTCTCAATGATTATAAGATACATTGCCCAAAATTGTAACATACATGAAAAATGTCTAATGTTTATCTCTATAGAAGAATATGATGATGAGTATTTTTGATGTAATAGTCGCCAACCAACGAAAAATTGAAAAATTACTTATAATTCAGACTAAAAACTTGTGAAAATAACATCTAACAGATGGCAACCCTCTCTTCTAACACATTCCTAGAATTGACATTGAACCTTGTTCATAGCATTATTCAAAATGTCTTTTACTTGTCCAATTGAGGACTAAAAAAAGTCCGTAGTTTTGTGTAGCTATCTAGTATCATTCATATTTTGTATTCTAAGTCTGCACCCTTCAGTTTATAACAATATATTGAAAATTCAAATAACTGATGTTATTCAGCACACCTCATAGAGTATAGATACCAATTTTTAACATAACGGTATTGTTTGCCGGGGTTTTCCGATATTTTGACTAATCTACTGGCTTATAATAACGATGAGGATATTAATTGAAATTTGCTGATATTTTCAAAAACAACTAAAAGTTGTATTTGCTGTAAATGATTTTTAATTTAACTTGGGCCTACAATTTTGCACTGGTCTCAACAATTTAAAAAAAACGTAGTCAGTAATTGTGATAAAATATCAAAGGGCTATTATGATTATGCGTTTATTTATACTCTGATGAATTGCCAAAAAGTTAGAAGTCGTAAAAGAATTTAAAACAAAATATTGGACAGAAGCTTTAAGAAGAGTAATGGAAGTCATCCAATTTGTAGCAGAAAGAGGACTTGCATTCCGAGAAGAGAGCAAAACCTTTCTTAATTTGATAAATTGCATCTTTTTTGGTTCCATTGATATTCTGGCTAGATTTGACCCTTCTTTGAAGATCATATAATAGCAAAGCATGATAATCCAGGCCAGGCGGTGAATTCTTATTAAAAACGTACGAAAAGTTAGCCTGGAGAAATATATCAATTTAAAAAAATTAAATATATATATATATATATACTGAATATATTATATATATATTTATATATATATACATATATATAATTGTATATATATACTGTTTATATATATATATATATAATATATATATATATATATATATATTAAAACTATATTAAGGAAAATAAACTTATGCCATGTTTCGCCAACACTGTGGCTTCATGGGATGATACAAACAGAATAAAAATAAAATTAGCGAATAAAACCTTTTTCACATTTTTTACAATGGGTTTTTCACATTTACTTAAATCTATATTAACAAAATTATTTGTAAGAGGTGAATTGTTCAGGTCCGTTTGATCATTAAGTAATAGGCCTGTGTGTTTAAGTTTGTTTATTTCTAAAGATTCTAGTAAATCTAATTTTATGCCTTTCTTTTCTGTATGTAAAAATTTTTTAATTGAAATGTTGATTGTAATTAATCAAATGAGAAGCCCTTGCCAAATCATTTATAATATTCATTTATTCTTTTGCCGAAACTTCTACCTGTCTGCCCCTGCGTTTTTAGACAGTCTTTACAAGTTAATTTATAGACACTCAATTTTTTTATTTTAATTTGTTTTTGATTTACTATTTTTTATGAATTTGCCTAAGGAGTTATTGGTTTTATATGCTACATTCACATCTCGTTAGAAAATTGCCTACTTTGTGTCCGGATTTTCCATGGTACGTAATACATTTGTAGTTAGTGGAGGGGTCTTTTAAATTAGGGCAAACTGAACATATAACTTTTTTATAACATTTCTCTTAATTATATTATCTATCATATTTGGATATTAATTAAATTAAATTAAGTTCATTTTGGAAATATAAAAGGCTGCTAACTTATATTGTATTGGATGACATGAAGTGTAATGTATAGTTATATCAGTGTGTGTTGGTTTGTGAAAAACAGAAAAAATATGCTTATTATTTTCTCTTTTTCTGGTTAAATCAAGAAAGTTAAGAGACAAATTAGTTTTATTTTCTGTAGTGAATTTTATTTTGGAATGTAAATTATTTCTGAATTCTAAAAATATATTTAGTTGTCTTTCTGTTCCAGTGAAGCAAGCTAAAATGTTATCTACATACCTATGGCAGTAAAGAGGATTACTGAAAAAAGGGTGTTGGCTAATTTTGTTTTCTAGATAATCCATAAATATTTCAGCTAATAATGGACCGAGAGGATTTCGTATTATCCAGTGGCGGCTCGTGAATTATATTGGGAGGTCAATAACAAATTTAAAAATAGGCATACTTAAAATAAAAATAAATATCTTATGTTTAAATTGAGCTTTAAATTCTCTTGAAGTTCAGGTCTACTCTTCGTTCTTTAGAATTGCAAAAATGCTGAATGACACGTTCATTCATTTGAAGACACATTTCAATTCTTCTTTGTATAGTTGCTGTGGCACGTTGAATTTGTCCGTTTTCTAATTCGGCAAAAGCTGTTCGTATCCTGTCCAGTAAATCTTGTTGATTATTTACTGGGGAAGCATAGACTTAACCTTTGATAAATCCCCGTAAATAAAAGTCTAGGGGTATTAAATCAGGCGATCGCGGGGGCCATCTCCAAGGGCCATTGGGATTAATCCAACGATCTTCAAAAATTCGAGATAATTGGAGATAAACAGCAGCGGAATTATGTGCTGGTGCCCCATCTAATTGATACCAATAATTTTGCAGCTCACCAATAGGAATTTCTTTTATAAATTCAGAAACCGTCCCCTCGTAGAATTTCCAAATACTTATCACTGTTTAAATTGTCTTCATAAATACAGTACCGCACCTGATCATTTAATACTATACTGAAAATATTGAAGCTAAACCTCTCTTGAGAACGCGTTTTGCGTAAAGCGTGCGGATTTTCTGCTGCCCAGAAATGTTCGTTTCTTCTATTTGTTATTCCTTCTCTAGAAAATTTCGCTTCATCGGTCCAAAATATTTTTGAAAGGAATTAACGGTCCTCTTGGATTTTCAAAAACATGAATTCGCAAAATTCTACTCGTCGGACGTCATCACCAGGTCTCAAGGCTTGCACGTTTTGGAAGGAATAAGGGTGCATATGATGTGCGCTCAAGATTCTTTGGACAAATGAAGAAGGAATTCCCAAATCGTTTTCTGCAGACGGTATTGAACTTTGCGGGTTTGCGTGGAAATAAGCTAATGTGTTTATTACGTTATCCTCGGCATTTGTCACTGGTTTCGGAACATTTTTTGTAACTTTAACCTTGCCAAAACGCAAAAAGTTCGTTTCAATCCTCTTGAATTTTGACTTGTTCATTGGCGGCAAATCAGGGTGGCGTTCATTAAACACACGACACGTTCTCTCTAAAATTTTATAACATTCCCCATGAATATAAAATAGATTGAGAATATCAGCGTTTGAGTATTCTTCCATTTCGATTTAGGATTAGGATTATCATCTATCATATTGGATATTGGATCTCAATTGTTTTTCCATGGCTCACCATTGGAACATGTAAACATTTAAGCAAATACATACGATATTTTTATGAAACCCAATTATTTCGAAAATGGTTACGAATAGGTATAGGGAACCTTAATACAGTTCGATAGAAAATTAAATTCTACATTTGATAGTGCATAAAGTTATAAGGTGTCCCATTTAAAAAAACGGCTTTGAAAATGTGAATGTTTGCCGCTGAATTTAAGACACGCTGTATAAAAATAGACAAATTCAATGAAAAATAGAAACCCAAGATTATTTACCGATCATCTGCAAAATATGAAAATTATATCTTCAAAACTTACAAAAATGTGAGATTTTAAAATTTGGTACCCCGAAGGCTCATTTTCGGTTCAAGGTCAAATATCTTAAGAACGCTTGAACCTAGGTATAGGACATGCTACATAAAATCGCATTAAAATTCTCCGTAAAATCCAAAAATATCATAAAATACAGGGTGTTCTATTTAAAATAAGCAAGTTGATACCAACTTCCGGTTAAACCGGAAGCGACAGGAAGTTGAAAATATTTCAAAAAAGAAGTACCCCTTGACCTTACCTTAATCCCAAAATTTGAAATTTTTATCTAAATGGCATCATTAAAAACTTTTACTGAACGGGTTGCGTGAATAAACCTGTATATATATATATATATATATATATATATATATATATATATATATATATATTACAAAGAAACAGTATATAAATCAATTTTCATCGATTAAAAACTTCCGCATGCCGACTTGATGCCGCGACCGATCGATCGAATTATGAGAAGAGACCGGCTGATGACCCAAATCGCGATTTCATGTTCCATTTGCTATCACATTCGGCTGCCGCTCGGTAGCTGTGAAATCTTCGGGTACTTTCGTCAAGCTTTAAGGTAATCAGGGCAATTCGGACTGCCCAGCCTAGCCTAAGGAACGCAACGAGACTATTCGAACCGCCGCGCGCGACTATTGGTGTAGCGTATTTAACTTTTCCCAAGGTTCGCGTTTTATTACAACTATTAGGAAGGACGGTCAAACGAATAATTTATTTTCTGAAATATTTTTGAGGGTTCATTGACCAAATGACCCTATAGAAGAGCCGCCACTGCTATTATCAGACCATACTTGTTTATATATTATTATTAAATTTAAAATAGTTTTGTTCAAACAGACGGAAAGTAAATTCATTATTTCTTGTTTTTTAATAATTTGTACTTGTTTTAAAGAGAGAAGTTTTATGAAGTTTAATTAAAGAGTAAAGTTTAGGAGGTTGGAACTTCATTAATGTTAGTCTATTAGAATCTTTATCACTAAACAATTTTGTAAAACTAGTTTAATTGTTTTTTTTTAATTACTAGCAGGGTTATGGTAGAAATAAACTATGACAGGGCAGGGGGGCCACTCTTCAATATTTTATATTTACTCGGATCTAAAAATTCTAATGTTTTACTGATACTGATACTGATACAGTAGTCAGTTTTGTTTATTGCTACAACGTTATTACCTTTATCCGCGTTTATAAAAGTTATATCTTAAGACTTGTTTTTAATGCTATTGGCAATTTGAATTTCTTGTTTTGGATTGCTTTCTTTTAAAAATTCTTTTTAAATTAATGTAGCGGCTTCATCAATGAAAAACAAATTTAAATAATAAATCAGGTGTCTATAAATTAACCTGTAAAGACTGTCGAAAAACGTATATAGCAGAGGCAGGTAAAAGTTTCGACAAAAGAATAAATAAACATTATAAATGCTTTGTCAAGGGGGTGGACGGATCTAATTATGCTTCTCATTTAATTAATTTCAATCATCATTTCAATAAAAATTTTGAAGTTTTACATACAGAAAAGAAAGGCATAAAATTAAATTTATTAGAATCTTTAGAAATAAACAAACTTAAACACATAGGTCTATTACTTAACCATCAAACTCACTTGAATAATTAATTCACCTCTTACAAATATTTTTTATTAATATAGATTTAGGTAAATGTGAAAAACTCATTGTAAAACAGGTAAAAAAGTTTTGTACGATAATTTTATTTTTATTCTATTTGTAACATCCTATGAAGCCACAGCATTGGCGGAATATTCTTTAAATGAAGTCTGTATTGCAGTGACAAAAGGCTGTTTGAAAGCTACTTTTGCTTTGAAATCTAGATACATATTTTTTTGTAGCTTCATTTCGAAGATGGTCTAAGCCAAATTGTTTGGGAAAAAAATAGTAAAACATTTATCTGACCCAAAATGGTGGGCACATTATATAATGTTAAATTATTGCAGCATACTTACAATGATATTGTAATATTTTAATAAATGTTTTAAACACCGAGGAAGAAAAACCTGCAGCAGCACATTATATTATAATACTTTTGCGGATAAAAAAGTACGAAAAAAATTATTAGCCTTTTTCTTTGTTATAATTTGCCAATTTTATTTTTTCCCTTCGTAGGCCCTATAGGCTCAGCACCAACTGTGCCTAATTGATACTCTGACGCTTATTCTCACTGACTTATGGTATTACAATATTTGAATCTACATTATTAGAGGAATATAAAAAGGAAAAATCCCTAGAAGGCTAGCGGTCTCTTCTGGTCCTCTTAGAGTTTGGTTATCCATATAAATTTTCTAGAAAAAATATGTTGAGCCTCTTTTTGAAGACAAAAATACTAAAATTTATTCGGATCTTGAAGTTAATTTTCAATAATATTTGGATATTTTTTCTGAGCTATATTAGTAGCGTCTTTTAGTTCGCAAGGAAATGCAAGTAAAGAGAATTGATCATATACCTGCTGACAACCCGTTTGTTTATACCTACGCCAATTTTCTCACGGCTCTATTTTATTTTCGAGACAAGCAAAACTTTTTATAAAGAAAAACTTTTTGTTATAAAAGTATTATTAAAGAAGTTTTCGATATGACGACTAAAAGTGTACACATGCTTGATAACGGGTTATAAATTAGTAATTTATACATTTTCATCATGATCGTCGTTAACCCCGACAAACACAACAATTTTCATTAATGGATATATCATCGCGTCTACATTTAACCATCAGACATCAAAATAAACTCGTAAAACTGCAATAAATCGTTCGCGAAAATTCAAATCATCTGTACCATTGTCATCACGACGCTAAAGCAGGCGCACGGCGCCACCGACGCGTGCTCGTCCGACGTCGCTCAATAACGCGACGCCGATCTAGTCGGCGCGTCTTCCAATCTCCTCTCTCTTTCTTTCGCAAGCTCTGGCCCTGAAGGACAAGCAAGAGAGCGTCAAGAAACAATCGACGGCCAAGTAACAACACCCCATCAAGTAGCGGCTGAAAACAACTGCGAACCGTCATGGTGTCAACTTAGTTGCGCGAATCGGACTAACACGTCTAGCAGCACGGAACAATCGGAATGAGCGAGTGTGATAATTTGGCGTAAAAAATTAACTCGATGTCGCAGATATTGATATAGTTTTTGCGCAAATTGAAAACAATAATAATAATAGTCGCGAAAATGAGGCGAAACGTGAAAATTATGCTTGCCTTTACCGTGGTGTGGATGTTTGTTATCATTTATTACCTTCCGAGGGTGTCGAACGACGGCAACAAGGTAAAGGTTTTTGATATAAATATTTTTTTAGAACTCTATTTTAAAATGTAAATATATATAAATTTTTTTATTATACAATGTATTTTTCAGCGATACACAGGAACAAAGATATATTATGTCCTTGCACAGATATATTATCTACTGACACTTTTTTAACCCTAGTAAGAAACCTATATTCTACCTTGACCCACAATAAAAGTTACAAAATAAAACAACGAAATCGACTTTGTTCATTGTTGTGAAAATTGCCGATGATGTTGTAAGAAAAATTTTGCGAGGGTTACCCGGATCGCAACACCAAAAAAATATCATCCTGTCGAGTTTTCTAAATTTTATTCAGTCTAATAACATTAATCATAGTATGCCGTATACAACATTTGATTTTAAAACATCTAGAAATTTACAGGCTGTATAAGAATATTCACATCATAATGGGGGTTCTTGTAGTATTTATTTTTTTTAAACTGACGGCACATTCTGTTGTTTTCGAAAAAAAAAACTAAAGACAAATTAGGGCACACCATTTTTTTTATATATAAGTAGTTTTTTAATATGTAAATATGTCTTAGAGTATTTCTGTTTACCTCTATCTTTAAACTGAATTCAGATACTGCTTAAAATTTAAATTATAATGATTCGACTTGGTGAGATTGACGGACTCCCTAGGGGTCGCACATCAAAAAATTATGTACTTTTTAGAACGAATACATATTTTATTTGGTTAAAGGGCAGCCAGAAAGTCACAAAAATGTTCAAATTAATCCAAAAAATTAATGCATAGCATGTCTAGTACAAATAATAGGATTTTTTGATAACCGCCTATAGGGAAACTCACTTTGCGAATTGTTTAAGTACGTCTGAATAATGTTATTTTACAAAATTCATCCAAAAAATTATTGGGAAAATATGTTATTTTGATTAATATTGATTTCGTCCGAAAAATTCATTTATTGATTTCGCCCTGAAAAAATAAAAAAGTTCATTTTTTTTTGTCAACTGGACCTCAGCTCTTTCTCCTCCGAAAGAGGCATATGGAAAACATTTGTTTATAAATTATTTCCAATTTTTTGGAACACTGTAGAAATTTATAAAAAAATATGTAAAAAAATAAAATATACCTGTTCCAGCGTTTTTTTTTTTGAAAAACTAACTAAACTAACCGTTTTTTAAATAAAAAATATTGTAATATTTAAAGGACGGTTTCATTCACTTGAAATTTGATTTTTGAAATATCCCTTTTTATCGAACCTCCACATTCTACACTCAACCTGTTTGCCAAATCAAGCGGTTTCAGCAGAATTGTGATTAATCAGGGGCCCGATTTTTTTAAACATCCTGTATACATTTTTAAGAAATTTTAAAATATAAAAAATAATCAAATAAATCACATGAGTTTAAGCGTTTTCCCAAAAACCAACATTTTTTTTAAATAAAAAATATTGTAATATTTAAGGGGCGGTTTTACCCCCTTGAAATTTCAGTTTTGAAAAATCACTCCTTATCGAACCTTTACACCCTACAATTAAACTGTAGGCCAACATTCAGCTTTTTATGTCAAGCGGTTTGAGCAGGATCGTGATTAATTCAGAAGCCCGATTTTTTGAAACACTCTGTATAAATGTTTAAAAAAAGTATGTCAAACAATCCAATAAAATACACACAAGCGTTTTTCCAAAAAACCAACCATTTTTTAAATAAAAAATGTAATATTTAACGGGTGGTTTCCCTGCCTTGAAATTTGAGTTTTAAAAAATCTATCAACCTGTGTGCCAATATGCAGCTTTTTACGTTAAGCGATTGAGCAGAATCGTAATTAATCAGTGACCCGTTTTTTGAAACACTCTGTATAAATCTGCAATACCAAAAATAGTGTTAAAAGGTCTCGGTAACCAGAGGTTCATTTAAAAAAAAATCATATAAATCGGTGCAATACAACACTCTCACGAACTTGCTGAAATGTTTTTCTTACGGCCGGTTGCAGAAAGTTTAATTAAAGTTTAGAATGTTTAACGAAATGTCAAATTTGACAGCGAGTTCCTCGATTTCTGTAAGCAACTTGCCAAATCCGAAAGTTAAATATTCTAAACAGCAATTAAGCTTTGTGCAATCGGGGGTCATTTCACTATTGCATGTACTTTTTTATACCCTGTATATATAAAATGTATGTATAATGTATATTAAATAATATAACCTAGATTAGTAAGACAAAATATAGAGAAATGAAGATTTCTAAGCCTAAAAATCCGATTAAAATAATTGCAGTGTTTAAATTGCCGCACTTTGAAAATTATGGATAAATTAGGTCTCCAGGTATTTGTCGACCTGACGTTAAATACTTTTCACTTAGTCAATACTAAACTGTAAACAGTAATTACTAAATTAGAAGTACTTATTTATGTACAGATGCCCATTAACTCAATCGTGACTTTTATGTAAATGATCAAAACCTGAGTACCGCCTTTCCCTTCACCGCACGCAAACCATCAAACAATAATCAGTGCAGCATTTTAGATAATGCAGAGATGCAAGCGAGAGACGTTACATAAGAAAACGCATTATGCCTTTATTTCTGAGACTTTCAATCAATCACCTTAAGCAATCTGCATCGTAGGTGCTTTCCGTTTACATCTGCATGCTGCAGAGGCGGAGAGATACGAAACTAACGATTATTTTCACAGTTATTGGGAGCAATCGATAGTTTTCCGGAATCAAAAATTTCCGTGACGAAGGGTCATGACGCAAAGAAATTTCACAGTACTGACATTTGACTTAACTTTTGAGAAGATTCGTGTGGTTATTTCAAGGAAAAATCCCAAAATTATCAATAATTTGACAACCAATTATCAAAAAAGTGCTTTCTCTTTGTTGATTTCTTGTATCCCTTGAGAATAGATTTTCATTTGCAAATATTAAGAAAAAAAGGGAGATAAGGTATTTTTAATATCACTAAATATCCACGATTTTTAACATATTTTAACTACTGTTTCAGGTTAACGTTAGGGAGCTAATGTCAATGCAAGATTTCTTTTGGGCACCCCTTTCAGTTGTTGAATCTTGTATCCGAAAGAATAACTTAAAATCGAAATATATGTGAAAATTTTAAATAAAAGGTCCTGAAACGATATGATTAATATACGTGATATTTTCGTTTTTTATAAACAAGATTTTTTCATATTTTTGAATAATGCTTTCTTTAGAAAATATTGTTGTATCCGTATTCCATCTACAATAAGTAATAAATAGTCGTTTGGGGTGTGTTGTATCGACAAACAATACTGTTAATTTACTTACATATACATATAAGTACTCAAATTCAAATTCAAATTTTCATTTAGTTTAGCACAAAAGTAGAAAGAAACACGTCAAAAATAAACAATAATACAAATCAATTAATGCCTTAAGATATTTTTAAGTGTAAATGGTACAATACAAATATCACAATAAACCAACATTGCACATCACAAAGGTATCTAAAAATACGTTATTCTTTCCAACAACCATTTTTTTATTTCTTGTTATAATGTACTATGGACGATTCCTTAAGAAATAAATATATTCATCAACCCTGTGGAAAGCATCAGGCATAAGTAGCTATTTAATTTTGTTTTTAAATATATGCAGGTAATCTAATGTTTTAATGTCCGTAGGCAGCATATTAAAAATTTTACTTGCGGCATAAACTGAAGATCTTTCCAACAACTTCAAATTGTGGTTAGGTAAAGAAATGTCGTTTTTTCATCTGGTATTATAATTATGATAAAAACCGTTAAGTTGATAGTTATGCCCATTTCTAAACATGAAAATTAAGAGTTTATATAAGTAAATAGAGTAAACTGTCATCAGTTTATTTTTTCTTAACGTTTCGCGACACGAAACCCTAAAAGAAAGATTAAAAATTATTCTCAATTCATTCGCTTTTGTGCTACAAAAACCCTCGAGCTCTCACTGGCAAGGCCCCATTTTTATTCAGATTTTTACAAACCTTTTCAATATGATTGCTCCAAGTTAAGTGGCAGTCGATAGTAACTCCCAAAAAACTTACAAATGAAGCTTTTTCAAGTTTATGTGCTAAGCACAATGTTTACTTTCTCTCTTGCTCGATCTTGACATGTATCAGATACAATAATAGTTGTATCATGAGCATAAAGAAATATTCGCCCTGAACTTATATTATCCGGAAGGTTGTTAGTAAGCAACAGGAATATTAGAGGTCCGAGAATACTTCCTTGAAGAGTGCCAATATCTTGGTTAAAGTTGGCAGAGGTCGATTCTCCAATTTTGACAGCAAATTGTCGGTTAATCCTAAGTGAGAAAGTTTTTTGAAACAAATGTTTTATCTACTGTGTCAAATGAACGTGTTAAATTAAACGCTAAATAAATCACGACTTTCCTGTTATCAAGTTTGTAACAGATGTGTTGTGTTGTTTAAGATCTGTGCAACCAGTCTTAGAAAAAAACCCTTTTCGAAATCAATGTTGCCTATCTGGGAAGACATTATATTTTTCCTCACAGCTATAAATTT
Source organism: Kuschelorhynchus macadamiae (assembly GCA_030620095.1). NCBI lineage: Eukaryota > Metazoa > Arthropoda > Insecta > Coleoptera > Curculionidae > Kuschelorhynchus > Kuschelorhynchus macadamiae. Next base: position 407,833 of record JAUTXW010004194.1, on the reverse strand, counting down.
TATTATACGCTACTTTTCCAAAAATCTTAGATATAGAGCTAAGTAATTATATAGGCCTATAATTTTCCGGTTTAAGTGTATCACCTTTTTTAAAAATGGGCCCTACAATAGCCTTTTTAAGTTTCTTGGGAAATTTTTCTGAACAAATTGAAAGATTAATTAGATTTGCTAATATGTGAGAAACATTTTCAATAAATAGTTTAATAAAAGACACTGGTATTTCATCGAAACCAGATGAGGATTTGTTTGGAAAGTTTTTTACAATATTTACAATATCGGTATTATTAACAAATTCATAATAAAAAGATTCACTAATTTGCCTTCTGCTTGTAGTGCATGTTTCAGAGAACAAGAGAGAAAATAATTATTTAGTTTATCAGGGATTACAGATGAGAAATAGGATTCCAAAGGTGCTAGCTATTGCAGTAGGCTCAGAAATTAGATTATCATTAGTTTTAGTTTTATTATTAGATTAACTGATTAAGTTACTATTACGCTTGTTTTTCATTAATAATTTTTTTGTTAAGTTCTTGTTTGTATATTTTATATTTATGTTTAATAGAGATATCGTTAGTATGATTTTTTAACCAATTAAGCTTTTTAAGATTATTGAGTTCAGCACGTAATTCATAGGAGAAAGATATTTTAGTTCCTTTGTAACTTTTTTTATTGTTTAGGAAAACTGACTTCAAAACTCTAGCAAAGGCTGTCAAAAAATGTATTAAATTCAGTGCCAATTTCAGTATTTCTGTATCCTTCTTAAGTATTATAAAATCTAAAAAGAAACTTATTTAAATTATTTACATTCGGTTTAGGCCTTAAAATCCGCTCAACTGAATGGTTATTCTTTATTGACGTACAGAGCTTAATTTTAAATATTTGCCCTAGATGATCGGAAAATCCCAAATCGAGATTAAGTACCCTGAGTTGATTGGGATTATTCGTAACCACATAATCTAACATTGAGTTTAATCTGGTAGGACTATTGAGAATAGAAACCATTTGAAAGCAGTCAAATACGTCATTTAAAATATAACGAAACTTGTCTTCACAGCCTGCATTAACATTCAGGTCCCCGCACAATACAATGAGGCTGAAATGTATCGACGCACCTCTAGGCACACCTATGGGGATTTTATGGTTTAAACCCCAGAGTAAAAAAAATATAGATCACTATTTTACATATTTAGCCACTGCCAAGAATATCTCACAGTATGAGGTCGATTGTCCTATGAGGCAAGTCTATACAAACTCACTCTATTTATATAACAAAATTTTCAAACAAAGAATACTAATGCTTTTCCAATATTCCTTTCTAAGTAATACAAAGAAAAGATTTTTTTTGTAAAATTCAAGATAAAATGCCCAAAGCCTTAGATCAGATTATATAAGTAAGAAATATCTTAATTATATATGACAACCTCGAGCTACTACTCGACTTACTAGATCCTTATTCTCATTCGCAGGTATTTCGTAAATGTGTCTGATTTTTAAGTATTGGTGAGTTTTATTTACTTTTTCTAGCACATTGTGAAATAAAGAATTTTAGTTGATCTAACTTTCTTAAATTTCAAATCAAGTAGACGGTTCTGACAACACTGAAAAATATATTATTGCGTTCGTTCTAAATAAACTGTGACACGAATAGTTGATGTGATTAATTTATTTGTATAAGCAGTAGGAATCAAAGTAAAGTCAGATTTAACATTTTGTTCGGGATTGCAAAAGCTGTTTTGTGTTTTTTAAGTTAAAATGTATTGAAAAACCTATTATCTAACTCATGCATTAAGTGACTTCTACCCATCGGATTACGACACTTATCTGCAGTTCGTGCTTGTAATTTTCCGCCTTATAAAAAAGTACCACGTATAATGCTCTTTTTACATAAATTACTATTATAGGATAATTTACTAAAATAACGTTAAGGTTGTATAATATATGACTTATTCATTAGCCGAAATATAATTACCAATAAATAGGAAAGGCTTAATAAAATATGAAATAAGAATATTCAATAATATTTTGACATTAACCTATATATATATATATATATATATATATATATATATATATATATATATATATATATATATATATATATATATATATATATATATATATATATATATATATATATATATATATATATATATATATATATATATATATATATATATATAATAATGATTACAAAAAGTAGGGATCTAAACGTTCTAAAGATAATAGAAGTGATCTACTTACTATCAAACGTTGTTTATAATCTACATTACTTCCGAGAAAACTTTTCTGTGACTCACAACTACGTTAGAAAATCAAGCTTTTCTTTTTTTATTTTCCGGTTGTACCCAGACCTAAGAAATATTAAAGCCCTATGCTATTGTAAAATTTACTACGATCTATGCTATATCCCTTAAGTGATGTATTTTATCCCATTTTCGCCATAAAATAATATAGAACTGTTTTCGGCATACTATCAATTATGTCTATACCGAAACCTGGATACAATCTAGAAACTTAAAAATATCTACACGTGTCTATTTCTTACTAAATTTGCATCAGTTTAAATTCATATGTTATAACATCTGATGAAGAAAGCGAAAGTTTTCAAAGGAGCTGAGCGCAGAAATTGTAAGAGTTTTCAAGATGACAACTTTCACGAGAGAGAATTTGTCTATGACCACAAAGCATTTTCATTAGGAATTATGTTTTTATTTTTATTTTAATTTTTTTAAAATTTATTCCTTACCAACTATAGTAGTTTATTATAGGGAAAATAATAAAAATATAAAAATAATAAGAAAATATTGATAATACAAAGAGAACTACAAGAAATACTGTTAAAATGTAAAAAAAAACGTTTATCATCAAAAGCAACAAATAATAGAAATATAATACGCATAACTCTTTAACTCATTATTCCAGGAAAAACTTTTTTAGGACTTTCTCGGACTTTTTCAGATTATTTATTTATTTGATTTTCTTTGGTAAATTATTGTAGGTGATAATGCTAGTGTATATTGACCGTTTTCCAAAATTACATTTTATTAATACTGTCTATAAATCGTCTATTTGTCTAGTATCGTGATGGTGTATTGTATTTGTCTTATATAATTTGATATTTGTGTGTTTTATTTTAGGATTTCTAGAATGAATTAATATACAAACTTTTAATTTATAAACCGAATTTATGTCTAGATATCCTTTAGGTTTATATAAATTGGATGTAGGTTCTAAATATGGTGGTTTATGAATGCATTTAGTAACTTTGTTTCGTATTTTTTTAAAGGATTTAAATTATTTACACGAGCATATCCCAAAACTGAAATTAAGTACTGTAATTTTGAATAAATTAATGAAAATAATTTTTATAAAATTTAAGGGTAATACCTTATTTTATACAAAATACCAATTAAAGGGGAAAGGCTATTTCGTCAATAATCAATATGTATTTTCCAGCTTAAATTTTCATCAAAATATATACCTACAAATTTTATACTTTTAGAATATCTTATTTTCTCATTTAAAAATTTTCAAGGAGAGATATTTTTATTCTTATTGATTTCACTTTCACTAAACCAAAAGGTGGATTTTTGAAAATTCAAAGATAATTTATGTGATTGTAGCCATGATAATAATAGATTTAAGTCATAGTTATTTTGCTTGTAAATTTCTGAAGTATTTCTATCACAATATATAATCGTAGTATCATCAGCAAACAATTTAATATTACCCTTAAAGTTTAATTTAAATGTCGAATTGACGTATATTAAAAAAAGAACAGGTCCTAATATAAATCTTTGTGGGACTCAACAATTTATTAGTAAATCTGAACTTTTAATATTTTTAATTTGTACAAATTGTAATCTGTCTGACAAATAATTTTGAATCCAATTATATTTTAAACCCCTAATTCCAAGCTGATAAATGTGCCTTAATAATATATCGTGTTAAAAAAATCGGTATATTTCCTTTTCTAGAGGCTTCTCTTGTTATGAAACTTTCTTCTCTTTGTTTCAATCATATCTATTGGGTGTCATTTTGTTTCACTATATTGGATTCGTCACAATATTTTACCAGTTTCTACCTATGCCACACTTGATTTTTGTCCATAATTTAGAAATAAAATGAATACGTAGTTTTTGCATTGATTTTCTAAGACCGTCATTTTGTTCCATCATATTGAATTCGCACCAGTTTATCCCTATTTCACATTTAATTTTTGTGCAAAATTTGAAGTAGATGGAATAAGAAGAATTTTTGTGTTGTTTTTTAAACACTTTATTTGCCTCTATTTTGTCATCTTAATGCTTGCACACAATTTAAAATTAATCTAGTAAGCAATTTTTTCAGGCTGATTTTATTAGGATGCCGTCTTGAATTTGTACTAAAATGTTACCAGTTCATTTTTACATAACAAAGGATTTTTGTGCTAAACTGAGGTGAATTGGATAATTGGGTTTTTATCAAAATATTACTAGGTCAACCGCATATGACCCTTAATATTTGACCAAAATTTAAAGTCAATCGGGTTAAATAGTTTTGCCACGAAATGACAAAGAGACGGATGGACCGACGGAATCGAAAAAGCCTGTTTTTTTGGCATCTAGGGAGGCTAAAACGCTAATAAGTAGTTTTTTTCAGGCTGATTTTTTGAATAAATTATTAATGGTTTCGCCATTTTGTATTCGTACCAAAACTTTACCCGTTGATTACTTTATAATACTTAATATTTGTGCAAAATTTCAGGTAAATTGTGTAAGTAGTTTTTTAGAAATATTTTTTTAACTAGGCCGTTATTTTGTTTCGCCCTATTGGATTTTTACCAAAATTTCACCGTCATCCCCATATGATCTTTAATTTCTGGCCGTAATTCGAAGTCAATTGGGTGATTAGTTTTTTAGCTTTGCCGCGAACAAAGAGGCCGACGGAAATTAGAAAATCTTTTTTATTTTTGTATCTAGGGAACATAAAATATGAAGATCTGTACAACTGTAGTAACCACTTCCCGGACGCTTTTTCTTTGAGAAAATGGCGCTTGGCCGGCCTAGTCCAGAAAGTACGTATTTTCCGGACTAGGCCGAAAACGCTCTACATTTTCAGAGAAAAAACATCCACGATTGCCAAAAAAATAGTGTATGTAATACAACATTATTTTCCGGACTGTTTCAAACTAGTTAGAAAACGCAAGATTTTTCGTAAACGGTGATGAAAAGTTCGTTAACTTATTAGTTAAACAAAGAAGATAATAGCAAATAAATAATAAACTATCACACTTGATAATAGCATTTGCGCAGCTTCCTCCAGATGGCCTGAGACTTCCAAACTGGATTCTGACATTTGCAAAATATTAGATTCCTTCTATCCGTTCTGTTGTCACTAGATAATTGTTGTCAATTTTAGCAATGAAATCCAACGTGTAGCAATAGAAACAAAGATAATTATGTGTACATATATATATATATATATATATATATATATATATATATATATATGTATATATATATATATATATATATATATATATATATATATATATATATATATATATATATATATATATATATATATATATATATATATATATATATACAGGGTGGTGCAACCAAGATGGGGTGGACGATTGTGGGCAAACGGAGAGGAATTTGAAAAAACATTTTTGGGATATGATTGATAGTCAAGAACGCTGTGTTTTAAAATTATACCCATTATACAGGGTGGTCTGAAAAGTTCGTGGTGAACCAAACTTGTGTTTTTTTAAATGGGATACCCGGTATATTATTATTTTAGTTGATTCTCCTATTCGTTACGATCTTTTTGATATCAGGTTTGTTGGGTCTAAAATTTATACCAAGGGAATGGAACGAGGTTAAAATGGAAAAAGGGTTATACTCCGGCCATTTTTTGAAAACAATTGAAGCAGGTATGGAAAAACCAAATATTCTATAAAATGTATTGTATCTAGGATTACAATAATCGCTTGTAAGTCGTTCAAAATTATTCACTGTTAGGGTGGTCAAGTTTTGCAAATTTACCTTGGATTGAATTTTTTTAAATGGAACACCCCATATATTTTACTGTCATATTAAAGATAACATCGCCAGCTTTCAGAAAATACCCTATTTGATATCTTTCTAACCAACAGTTTTTTAGTAAATTAACCGTGAAACCAAGATTTACTCATTCTGACAGAAACGGTATTATTTACGTTGCTTAAATTGACTACCTATAATATAAGGAGGCTATGATATAATCATAAATGAAAAGAAAGATTGACATTCTTGTCAAAACCGCAAAGTGTCAGAGAATTGGCATCAATTACCATTGTTTTTTGACGATAAGCCGAGAAATTGTTAAGTAACAATGAGTTTGAGTACTCCAAAGTTCATAAACATGACTTTTATGTTGGGCGAGTGTCAAATAAACCCTTTACTAGCAAGCAGGGTTTATGCGGTACGATATCCCGATGCCGAAAAAAACCAAGACCTGAAGCTTTTGCAAGTTTATTAGAGAGGTTTCAAGAAACAGGTAATGTTGCTTTTAAGAAACGTAAAGTAATTAATAAACCAGTTACCAATGAAGATAATGCTTTGACAGTGTTATTAACAGTGCAAGAAAATCCACACACAAGTACCAGGGAAATTGAGAGAGCTACGGATATTGAACGCACTAGTATTAAACGGATTCTGAAACAACATAAATATTGAATTACACCAAGAACTGTATTATCGCGATTACGTCCAACGACAAGAGTTTTCAATTTGGTTTTTAAATACAATTTGGGATAATACAGGTTTTGTAGATAGGGTGCTGTTTTCAGATCAAGCAACTTTTAAAAGCAACGGCTTGGTTAACAAACATAATAAGCACTATTATTCAACCGAAAATCCACATTGGATTCGTCAGGTGGACCATCAAAATAAATGGTCAATTAATGTTTGGGGAGGTATAATTGACTCTCATGTTATAGGACCATATTTCTTTGAAGAGCATTTAATGGGAGAAGTCTATTTAAATTTTTTGAGAAATGAGTTGCCCGTATTGCTCGAAGACTTACCTTTAATGTTAAGAAATTCCTTATGGTTCCAACATGATGGAGCATCCCCGCATTACCATAGGCATGTAAGACATTTTCTCAATAATTGGAAAGGAGAGCATTGGATTGGGCGAGGTGGACCAGTTAAGTGGCCTGCGAGGTCACCCGATTTAACGCCACTAGATTTATTTTTATGGGGACATGTTAAAGAAGAAGTTTATAAAGAGGTTCCAACCACAGTGGAAGGTATGAAGTTGAGAATAATAAGCAGTTTTCGCAACATTTCAGACCTGACTTTGAGAAAAGATTATGGATAGACTCGAAATGTGCCTTCAGCAAAACGGTGGTTTAGTTGAACATCTTTTATAAGTTTTAATTACATTGTTTTTGTTGATTTATATTAAATTTATTTTTTTCGTAAAAAAAGATCTATTATTAATACTGTCAAAGCATTATCTTCATTGGTAACTGGTTTATTAATTACTTTACGTTTTTTTGAAAGCAACATTTCCTGTTTCTTGAAATCTCTATGACAAACTTGCAAAAGCTTCTATCTTGTTTTTATTTTGGCATCGCATCATCAAAGAACAATATTTATTTATTTACTGATGACAATATTCTCACACTTTGCTGTTTTGACAGGACTGTCAATCTTTTGTTCAATTTATGATGATATCATGGCCTCCTAATATTAAATTGTCAATTTTAACAACGTGAATTCAGAGTAATTCGTGTTAAAATGAAGAAATTTTGATTTCACAGCTAATTTACTGAAAAAGTGTTGGTCAGAAAGGTATCAAATATAGTATTTTCTGAAAGCTAGTAATGTTATCTTTAACATGAAAGTAAAATATACAGGGTGTTCCATTTAAAAAAAATCAATCCAAGGTAAATTTGCAAAACTTGACCACCCTGTATAACAGTGAATAATTTTGAAAGACTTACAAGCGATTATTGTAGTCCTATATACAATACATTTTATAGAACATTTGGTTTTTCCATACCTGCTTCAATTGTTTTCAAAAAATGGCCGGAGTATAACCAAGTTTTTTTTTTCCACTTTAACCTCGTCCCATTCCCTTGGTATAAATTTTAGACCCAACTAACCTTATGATGATGATGATAAAAATGATCGCAACGAATAGGAGAATCAACTAAAATAATAATATACCGGGTATCCCATTTAAAAAAACACAAGTTTGGTTCACCACGAATTTTTCAGACCACCCTGTATAATGGGTATAATTTTAAAACACAGCGTTCTTGACTATCAATTATATCCCAATTTTTTTTTTCAAATTCCTCTCCGTTTGCCCACAATTGTCCACCCCATCTTGGTTGCACCACTATATATATATATATATATATATATATATATATATATATATAATGTGTTTTCATTCCGGGTGTACATCCGTTCACTACTGTCGTTCTGAAAAGAACAGTTTTGCTGACGTTTCGCCAAAATTACATTTGGCATTTTCGAAGTTTTCTTTCTCGCGTCCGAATAGAGACTGAAGTGTTGGTGACTGCGACGCTTCCTTTTATACCTTTTATACTCGGGGCCGATGGTTATATCTGCGAAGACGTTGGTCATTATTTATGTTTTCCGGATGGTGCTGTTGTTGTTGCGCTAATTGCGCTTGAGTTTTTGCGACCACGGAGTGTACAGTATTCCGTGCCAGGACTGTGAAAAGTTGTACGTAGGGCAAACTAACAGGCAAATATCAGCAAGAGTGGAAGAGCATAAACTCAGCATCATTTCTGATGCTAAATAAACAACCTCAGCTTTATTCCTACATCATCAGGAAACCGGCCATAAAATAAATTTCGATATATATGTATATATATATATATATATATATATATATTATATTACCATTTATAATGTAGAAGCCATAGAAACTGAAAAGCAAGGTGATTTAAATAAAAGGAACGAATCATTAAAACTACCAACAGTATGCAAGACAATAATCGACAAATCTAAAGTCGCAAAAACTCAAGCGCAATATATATATATATATATATATATATAAATATATATATATAAATATATATATATATAAATATATATATATAAATATATATATATAAATATATATATATAAATATATAAATATATATATATATATAAATATATATATATATATATATATATATATATATATATATATATATATATATATATAGACACTTCAGTCTCTATTCGGACGCGAGAAAAAAGCTGTCGAAAATACCAAATGTGATTTTGGCGAAACGATACATATATATATATATATATATATATATATATATATATAGTGACTTTTCTACATTCCACATTAGCGAATTTGGCAATTCCATATCTTAAAGAAATCTTTTTTTTTTACTATATTCCTTTAGTCGTATGTAATGGATTATATAACATAGCATTGTAAAGAACTGCACAAGTAACCAGATGCTGTAAATATAATTAAGCGACACACAATAGAAGGAACACTACTAAGAAGGTAACACCTTCATACTAGATTGTACACTATTTTTTTCTGATTTTGATATACAATGTGCCCCTTTTCAACTGTTTGACGTTTTGAAACGTTCTATTTTTTCGTTATCGTCCGGAAAGTAACCACTTCCCGGACGCTTTTTCTTTGAGAAAATGGCGCTTGGCCGGCCTAGTTCAGGAAGTACGCATTTTCCGGACTAGGCCGAAAACGCTCTACATTTTCAGAGAAAAAGCGTCCACGATTGCTAAAAAAATAGTGTATGTAATACAACATTATTTTCCGGACTGTTTCAAACTAGTTAGAAAACGCAAGATTTTTCGTAAATGGTGATGAAAAGTTCGTTAACTTATCAGTTAAACAAAAAAGATAATAGCAAATAAATAATAAACTAAGTATCACACTTGATAATGCCATTTGCGCAGCTTCCTCCAGATGGCCTGAGACTTCCAAACTGGATTCTGACATTTGCAAAATATTAGACTGCTTCTATCCGTTCTATTGTCACTAGATAATTGTTGTCAATTTTAGCAATGAAATCCAACGGGTAGCAATAGAAACAAAGATAATTATGTGTACATACATAAATGTATATGTATATATATATATATATATATATATATATATATATACATACATATATATTTGACTTTAAATTTGTAAAATATTTCTAAATGGTCAAAATTAGAAAAAAACCTAGAATGAATCACGTTACGAAACGGTATTTTGTGTAATTCGTATTGTATAATTTGTTGAAATATTTTTTCAACGGGCTTGTTACCTAAGGCACTTTCTAACTAAGTTAACACTGCTTTTTATATATATAATATCTATATATAATGTCTATGGGCCGCGCCGTAGCGAAGCGTATTACCGACCAATCTGTTTTTGAGTTAAAGCTCATTCATTAATACGGTTTAAAACATATTTCAAGTGACTTTTCTACATTCCGCATTAGCGAATTTGGCGATTCCATATCTTAAAGAAATCTTTTTTTTTTACTATATTCCTTTAGTCATATGTAATGGATTATATAACATAGCATTGTAAAGAACTGCACAAGGAACCAGATGTTGCAAATATAATTAAACGACACACAATAGAAGGAACACTACTAAGAAGGTAATTACATGTAAACGATTATTTGGTATTACATTGCTTTACTGCTTTTTTTCGTGATTTGTTTGAACCGATTTAATTGTAGCGTAGTACGTTTTCGTCTATGAAATTCTTTAAAGTAATAAAACATTACTTATACATTAAAGAGCCTACTTCACAAGGCGAATCACTTGAGATTATATCTAATAAGATAATTTTCGCTAAGGTTGTAAGCCAAGTTGCAAGAAATACATTCGTCGGTGATCCATCTTGGCAAAATTCTTCATGAAACAATTTATACAAAATGATGCGTGTAATATTTTTTTGTATTTCCGCAAATGCTCCGTTTCACCCCTAGCTTTTGATAATAAAATCGTTTCCTAGGTACTAGCTCTGCCATACAATGTGCACGAAATCATCTTCAGGGGTTAAAAAGGTACGACGTATTCTCAAAACACTTAATATCAAAAAGTTCTCCGATCTTAATAGCATTCCGGCTATAGTCCTAAAGAATGCGCTTCTAAATTAGTTCTTATCCCTACCAGGTTATTCCAAATGCCCTATGACAAGGGCATTTTTTCTAAAAGCTGGAAATCTACTGGTATACAGCCTGAGTAAGACAACAGAGAAATATATCAAAAATGATCGTATAAATTATTTTGAAAAATATAAACTTATCCACGACAGGCAATACAGCTTCCGCCACCAAAGATCCATAGCAGATCTTCTTACCTTCGTCACCCACAACTGGAATAACTCCAACGGAGAAGCCGAGATTATTGCTCTCGACATATCCAAAGCAGTTGATCAAGTCAGGCATGACACACTTTTTAAACAAACTTCATGCCTATGGTATTCCTCCAAAACTTGGTACTTGGATTGCTTTTCAACAGAAGTATTTCTCTAGTGGTAGACGGCCATTCATCAAACTTTCACCAAATCAACGCATGCTTTCCTGAGGATTCAGTATTGGCACCTACACTATTCCTCCTGCACATGAATGTTCTGCTTTCTCCTACTAGCAATGTTATTCACAGCTATGCTGTGAGTACACTCCACTCCAATATACAACTCTCCAAACGTGTCTCCAAGATTGAAATTGATGATAACCGTAGAGTAATGATTTTATCCCTAACCGAGGACCTCAATAAAATCATAGAATGGGGAGCAAAGAACCTTGTCCAGTTTAACGCCACTACGATACAACCTTGTTTACTATTTCACAAATTGTCTCCCAGTACCCACATCATTTAAACGAATTATCAAATGCTTCTTAAAGATTCCTTTAGCCTAGTCGGTATCACTTTTCAGAAAGATCTTCGCTGGAATGATCAATCACGTTACCTCAATTTCCACAGCAGCCGCCAAGAAATTGGGTTTTCTTTTTCGAGCTCGAAAATACTTTTTTTCTGCCAACTTGTTTACCCTTTACGCTTCGCAAATCAGACCCATTCTTGAGTACTGTTCGTACATATGGAGAGCAGCCTTTCCTTAAATACTTAATATACCTAACTATGTGGAAAAAGAGCTTTTCACCTGATTGATGATCAAAACATCGCAAGGAAGCTTGTATCACTAGATTATCGTCGAATTGTGGGCGATCTGTTTCTTTTTTACAGATATAACCACGGATTCTGTTCTGACGAATTATCACCCATTATGCACTTTTAGTCATTCCTGTCAAGAGGACGCGAGCATCGATCCACAAGCATCCCTTCACCATCCAACTGCAAAGACCAAGGCCATCCTAATTTGTTCGCTCCTTTATTCCAAGAGTGTCCTGATTATTGTATTATAAAACTTTTTAATGGGTTAATTTTATTTAACGTAATTATTTGAAGTACAGATTTAAGAAAAAAATCACTTGTTTTGATTTTACTGATGAAACAGAAAGTTGTAAAATATTTCTCTTTTTTTTTGCAAATATTGTGTTTGTCAGATTCGCTACCAGAATAGGGTGTGAGCGCCAAATCTGATACTTAAATTTATTAAGTGGAGTAAATTCTATATAGTACATTTATATTAGACCTGTATTAGCCGATTAAAAAAAATTATGAAGTTTTGCCATTTGGAGATTATACGCACAATAGGGACAGTTTGCAAAATTGAAAGAGTTTCCAAGTTAGAAGTGTGAGCTTTACCCCGAAAAACCACCCTTAATGAGCTTTGCTGTGGTTTTTGGCATATTTCTTAAAAACTATAAATCGCCCAGAAAATTGTATGTTTAACATGTTCCTCATAAAATTTTCAACAAAAAAGATTTTTCATATTTTTGCAAATTTATTCAATGTATTTCGAGAAATAACCGATTGACGAAAGGGATAGAAACGAATACAGGTCGCCTTCCGACTTACAGAAGTGATTTTACATTCAAAGTATACACGCAACAGATATAATACTGCAAAATATAGGCAAAAACATGATTTTTGCCCACGCCAAGTTCCGCAGATAGTTGTACAACACAAGCCAGCATTGACGCAGCTGTTTCTTTTCACACAACCTTGTTTGCGGTTGTAAGTTATTAATGGTAAAATGAAGACTGGGGCAGACTCTTTTTGTTGTCTATATAGGTTAGGTTAGCTGACAGTGTTTTGTTAATTTTCCTTTAGCCCCATAGGTCGAGTTTTAAGGATTGTTCTCGCCATATTTGTGCTTGCAGGAAAGTACGCCGGGAATGTTGTTGCGCTGTAGCTGTTGTAGAAGGTAATTTTGATAAAATTTCAGTGCTTGACCAACTAACTTAAAGTTTGTATAGTTCCAAAATAAACCTTTCTCGGGCTTTCTCAATTTCTTCAGAGGTTGACTCTGCGTTGTTAAAAACATCTATGATACTATCTATCTTTTCACTTTCAGATAGCGATTTTTCACAAATCAAACGACTTGTTGACGCCATAATACGGTCTCTTATGATTTTTAAAACGATATTGTTATTAAAAGTACAATTATTACTGGTCCTTTATTTTCTAATATTATTTGTCTTGGTTTAACGAACAAATATACACAACAAAAATATGACAACTAACTAGTGCATGGCCGAGAAAAGACCTACTGCGACTGCCCATGGCGTGGCGCCGCACCGCTGCCAGTGCTGCCAACTAGTCGTTAATCTGTCAATGTGACCTATCTCAAAATAGTCTACTTTAAGGTACGTTTCAAAACTTTATATTACGATACTTTTTTAAACGTGTTTGTAATCATTAAATTAAATCATTTTTAAATTGTGAGGCCAGATGGACAAAAATTCTTATATTTAATCTACGCCGAAAGCAACCCCTGACTTCGATCGCTTTTGAAATGCCTTTGATAAAATGAAATAAGCAAAAGAGCCCTTTTTATAGAGAATTTTACAGGAAACATTTTTAGTACCTATAAAATTTTCTGTGCGATTAATGGTTTCTGAGAAAAACGCCAAAAACCAGCATAGTGCGCATTTAGGGTCTTTGGGGGGTGAAGCTCATATTTCTAAGTTGGGGACTTATATTTGATTTTGAAAACTGTCCCTTTGGTGCGTATAATCTTCAAAAACTTTATAATTTTTTTTCTAATTATGCTAATATCAATGTACTGACATGGTTCTAGTTGCAATTGAATTTTGACAACAATTTGACAAATAATAATTCATAACGCCGTAGAAGATATTGTTTATATTTACACAGGGTGTTCAGTTAAGTTAAGTTCACTGTCCATATCTCGAGTGTCCTTCATGTTAGCGGCTTGAAAAAAAAATAGTAAAACAAAATTAATGAAGAGCAATTGACTGAAAATATTTTTAAATTTTTAATTGAACACAAAGGGGCGCAGTCACAGTAGCTGCTAGAGTGAAAAATAAATTTCAAAATTTCTACAAAAGCTCTTAGAATTAGGTATAACTTTTACCTCACTGGAAAGCTGAGGTAATTTCCTATACCTTTGGTTCTAAACTTATTGCCATACTAACCATAACAGGTGTGAGGGGAGCTGTTGATTTTACGTTTTTCTGAAACTCTAGGGAGGACTCTATTTGTCCTGCACTTTAACATGTTTTATTTTTTCTTTTAAGAATACTGAAATCAAAATTTAAATTAATGAAAAACTAACAGGAGTAATGATAACTGGGATAACCCTGTAGTAGAAATCCATCAAAGGATTTCTGAGTAGCACAACTCACGGGGCCGATACACACCGCCCATGTTTGTCAGTTGATGACGCATTGCATCCGATTGGCTGGGGTGCTATTAAATTTATTTAGGCGTATTTAAAAGAAAATTTCAAGTTGTTTTAGGATTCGGATCGAGTGATATTCGTTAGCTTTTTACAAATTGGTTTGATGTCGTTATTTGTAACAATTACACCTTTTTTCCTTTTTCTTAAAATTTTTAAATAAATGTTTATTTTTGGGTTAATTTAAAAATTCTCCACATTTTTAAAGTGAATCTTGTGCTACAAAAGCCTTACTAAAGTTTGGGAGCAGAGCTGGTACGCAATGGTATCAGGTTTATAAGACCTATCCACCCTCTAGGAAAATTAAAATATTGAAGGGTTTTCGCGCAAAAAAAATCAGGTGACTGAAATTTTTTGCATTAAAAGAGATTAATCCTATTATATCACATTATTCGGAAATGAATATCTTGTCTGTGTTTCTGTTTATTAACTTGCTTACGGTATTCAACTCAGGCAACAGTAACAGTAACCTGATAATGGTATATTTCAACGGCAATCCAACACTGTTTTCGTATTTGTTTAATATATTACTGTTGCACAACTAGTCCAATATTTTCTGACATAGGCAAGTTCATTTACTGATTAATAAAAGATCAGAAAATTAATTAAAAATACTTTTGGAATGAAACTACTTATTAAGATTTAGAAGTTTATTAAACAGAAAGATATATACGAAGTAAAAAACATATTTAAAATTATAGTTAGATATGGAAGCTTATGTATGATGAAATTTTCCTTACCATATTGTTTAAGACCATTACTCAATATTATAATTTTTTCAGTAGAAACTGGCTATGTTCCAAACTTATGGAAAATGGCCCTAGTTACACATTTGCCTAAAGTGGGCAACCCTACAAGTTTAAATGACCTAAGACCTTTAGTACACTCCCCTCTGCCTCAAAAATACTTGAAAAAATGGTTAAATACCAAATTTTCGAGTTTTTAAGAGATAAAAATATAATTGCCAAGTTTCAATCAGGATTAAGGCCAAACTATAGCTGTACTATTGCACTTTTAAAAATTACAAGTCACATTACTATCGCCTTAGATGAAAGATATTCCTATCCAACTGTTATGATAGATATGACAAAGGCTTTCGATAGCTTAAATATTGATCTACTTTTCGCCAAATTAAACTATTATAAAATTGATGGTTGGTTTAATGACTACTTCCACAATAGACAAGAGGCCCTGAAACTGACGTAGAGTGGTGAAGTGGTAAGATCTGATCGGAGAGTAGAAAGGGAAGTTCCACAAGGATTTGTTTTGGGACTCCTTCTCTTCTCAATTTTTACGTCAGTTCTTGTTCAATATATTAATCATTGCAAATATCATTTGTATGCTGATGACTTACAAATTTACCTCCCATCACCAGCTTCAAGTCTCCTTAGCACAATCAACGTAATTAATAAGGATCTGTTAAGTGTTGAACAGTGGGCTCGTATGAACTCACTGTTTATTAATCCAAGCAAAAGGCAAGCAATTCTGTACTCTCTTGATAATTTCGATCTACAGATTACTTTGAGGAGTGTTGGAGTCAAATGTGTTAATCGAGTAAAAAACCTTGGTTTATTAATGGACACAAATCTAACATTCAATTTTCATGTAAGCAATATACGCCAGAGGTCTTATATTAGCTTTACAGCAATATATGAGAATCGCAATGTCCTTCTATTAAAAAAATATTAACACAGAGTTTAGTGCTCTCAATACCAAATTATCTTGAGATTGTTTATGGCCTATTTCTTACCAACTACAATAAATACAGAATTCAAAAAGTGCAGAACTCTTGCGTTTATTTTGTAATGAATCTGTCAATAAGGGATCACGTTACTATCATATACTTCAAACATATTAATGTAATATAGCCCAGAGGCGATATGTTCACTTTAGTTCTTTAGTTAAAACCAAAGAACCAACATATTTATCTAAACTCATCTAAGAGAGAGGTGACACACACCAAGTGAACATTCGTTTTAGGGATAACATTTCTATTCCGAGACACAAAACTTAATTTTTTAAATCTTGTTTTCTGTGTTTGTCATCATTGTCTATAACTCGTAGCCCACGTAACTTTAAAATTTTGAGTGTTAGAACAATTAATATAGGTTTTTAACATAATAGTAAAATGTCTTTTGTGATTATTAAAACAAAAATATATATATATATATAAATATTTTTTTTTGAAGTGTAAAATACGTTCGCATTTTTTTGTTGCGGTACAATAAAGATTATTTTATTTTTTATTTTTTATATGGACCACATATAATTATTGATACACAAGAACAATAAGGTTTTTATTTAACATAAATAATAAAAAAATTCAAAACATATTTACATTGTAAAATATTTTTCTTCTACCTGTCAACATTAGTTTTAACAAAAACCTTAGAACGTCAACTGAAATAAGATAAGCAAGGTTTCAAAGTCATTAAAAAATTATTATTTATATCAAATGTAAATTTTTGTTCTGAATTGCTCGATAATAAAGTCCAGCAGCAGTTCTCTACGATTTTTTTTACCATATTAATTTAAATCATAATGTTTAACGGATTATATGACATGCCATTATAAAGACCTGCATAAGGAAAACAATTGTAAAACAAATTAAAAATTATAGTTGGATATGGACCACATAATTGTTGAAATACACGAAAAATGGGGTTTAAATGATCATAGCAAAAAATGTTTACTTTGTAAAATGAGTTAAGAACTAAAGATTTCTTTAACATGAGTTTTAGAGAAGGAAACCTTTGCTAGGTCAACTGAAGTAAGGTAGCGAGGTAGAAAATTTACTAAAAAAAAACTTCAAACTTTTTGCAGTGCTTTTAAGCCTTTAATACTTTCTCGATACACTGTTATTTTTTTTTAATCATAGATCATATTTTACCCTTTACATTTCTGCTTTTTGTTTTGTAGGTGTATACTACATTAAGATAATTGACCATTCATGCTGAACTGGCTTGTAATCGTGAAATACCTTTCGGCACAAAACTGTAATTCACTTGCATGCTGATGCAGCATTGCAATTCCTTATGACATTAAAACAGCCTGAGAATATTTAATTAAATCTCAAAAGATTTGTTTTAGCTTATAGAAATAGATATATGTACCTACTAATTTCATAATGACCTAAATAATTTGTAAAAGTGAAACCGAATTTGAAATAATATCGAGAATAATATGAAACAATTTATAAAATTCCAAACTAGTTTTAAAAAAATGTCTACCATTTATGTTCTACATGTATTATAACCCGAAACGTGAAGGAACATTTTGCAAAATAACTTTTAAACGGAACAAAATATTCAAAAGGAACTTAACTGTAGATTTTTTTTTAAGTTGCTTTATTGGCATTAAACATAGAAAGTAGACGATGTTAAAAATTTCATTTTAAAAATGATAGAAATATACGAGGTATATCAAATAAACGAAAAATAAAAACATTTTTTTTTAAAGATAAATTACCTTCCGAGGTTTTGGCTATTAACTAGTTTATACCCTGGACCGGGTGTCCAATTAAAAACGGTCATAAATCGGTAACAGTTGATCACACAATTATGGGGAAAAATATGTATGAATAAATCGGCCAAGAAAAATCGTTGGAAATTATTTTCAAGTTCGACAGCAACTCAAAAATGAAAACGTCGATTTTCTCTTCAATTTTCCTAATAAGGATTTGTCGAAAATGTAAGCATTGTATTCTTCGAGAAATTATGCAAATTTTTGCTATTTATTTTTTTTGTTTTCAATAACAAAGTGGTAGGAAAAGATCAAACTTTTTTCTCTCAAACATTTATATCTCTGTTTTGGATGAACCCATTACATTGAACTTGGTGTCAGCAAAAAAACACTTTGTTTGCTCTTCACGTGGAGCTATTAACTGTGCCGTAATGGTTCTATTAGAGGTCACTAGATGGCGTATTTTCGTAATTCTTCAAATGATACGGATCTTGTCAAAAAAATCAAATGGTAAGATACGACTTTTTAATTGATGATTATAAAAGCTATCAAATAATGAAGGAAAAAATCCAGGTCCGTATTTAAATTAAAAAAGTTGATGATGGTCGCCCGAATCCTAAACGTCAGTTGGGAAAACTAATCTCACCAATTTGTAGAAGAAAAAAAGTGACAATGAAATTTATTTTCAGGTGTCATTGAAACTAAGCCTATAATTTTGGAAAAACTAAAAAAAACCAAAAAACTAACTTTTATGGTTTTTCTATCATTTTGGGCTTAGTTGAAATGACAGATAAAAATAATATTCACTTCATTATTGTCACTTTTTCTCCTCTACAAAGTAGTGAGGTTAGTTTTTCAATCCGACGTTTCGGATTCGGGCGACCATCATCTACTCTTTAAAGTTAAAGACGAACCTGGATTTTTATTTGACTATTCGATACCTTTTATAACCTTAACTTAAATTATGACAAAATAATCATATCATACCATTTGATTTTTTTGAGAAAATTCGTATTATTTGAATAATTACGAAAAAACGCCATCTAGTGACCACGAATAAAATTATTACGGTATAGTTAATAGATCTACGTAAAAAGCAAAAGAAAAGCGCTTTTTCTGACACCAAGTTCAATGTAATCGGTTCATCCAAAACAGATATATAAATGTTTGAAAGAAAAAAAGTTTGACCTTCCTCCACCACTTTATTATTGAAAATAAAAAAAGGGTAAATAGCAAAAAATTCCATAATTGTCTGAGGAACACAACCCTTATATTCAAATTCAAAAGAAAATCGAAAGATAAATAGCAAAGTCTTTACGCATAAAGGCTGGGAAAATATTACAATTTTTACACGTACCATGAAGTATATATAAGATAGTAGAAGGTTTAATTGATAGATTTTGTGTCACAAAAAAACATATTAAAAAATCTACCATCTCCGATGAAAGCGCCAACCTCTAAATATGTAAATTAGGTAGTTAGTTTCGGCCCAATAATTCGTTTTGTCTTTATCGTGCGATAAATATGGTGATAAGCACCTATCCTGCAACCCCTTAATTTGCAGGCACTCAAACATTTTTTTTTTAAATGGCAACCTAGGTCATGTGGGAGCTCTATGAGAATGTCTTCTAAAACTGAATCCGAGACTAGAAACAAATTAGTGGTCTGCTCATTTCGTTACAGCAAAATGAATTCATATAAGTTTTTAATTAAAATTAACTATCAACGTAGATCCTTATGGGGTAATCCGGAATGACTTTCGTTACCATCAATTATTCGACTCCATCAACCTATCCAGTGAATCTTGAAATTCTAGGGCAGTTTTTCCCACATTTGGTTGTTTATTTGGCACCTAGCTACACACAAAATAATAAATTCAGTTTCATCAATGAATTGTAAGGAAGTGTTAGTGTTTTGGAACTTTGCCATTTTTGAATTATAGTGCTCTGAGAAACGCAGCGTATTGAAATTTTTATATTGTTGGGTTGTGGAGACAAAGTACGGAGCCAGGATGGAGTTTGTCTGTTGTATGAAAAATATCCCGAGAATACTATTACGCGGTCAAGTGTGAGTAGGATATTTCACAAATTTGAAGAGGATAGGGCAATTAGGGGTTTACCTAAAACGGGCTGACTAAAGATAAAAAACTTGATATACTCCTAATCAATACAAAAAAAGAGTCCACATTCTTCAACTAATACCTTAGCGCTATCACCCGTATAAAGTGCATGTTGTACAAGAACTTCTTGAAAATGACTACGACATGAGATTACCATTCTGTGAAGAAATGATGGGAAGATATGATGAAAATAACATATTTTTTCAAAATATTATCTTCTCTACATTTTATTTAAATAGAATGATCAATAGACTTAATGATCGATTCTGGTCGGATCAAAGTCCACAGTGGATATACTCCTTATATACAACATCCCTAAAAAGTCATTGTGTAGGCTGGTATAATAAATAACCCAATTTTAGAACCATATTTCTTTGAAGAAAATTTTACTGATGAGAGTTACTTAGATTTCCTCTCATTCCATTTAATACCTGCATTAGCAGTAATATTTCCTAACGAGAGTGATCCAGGTATCCCCATGGAAGAATATGGTTTAAACAAGATGGCGCACCACCGCATTTTGGTATAAATGTTCGAAGGTACTTGGGCGAAATTTTTCCAGATCAGTGGATAAGTTGAAAGGCTGCTATTGAATGCTCACCAGGATTTCCGGACCTTACCCTATTGAATTTCTTCCTGTGAGGGTATTTGAATGAGAGAATGTTTAAAAATAGACCAAAGAGCGCTCAGGACCTACAAGCTAGAATAAGGATGCATCATTGAAATTCCCCATTTTTAAGCAGCTCTTATGACATTAAAACAGCCTGAGAATAATGAATTAAATCTCAAAAGATTTCTTTTAGCTTACCGAAATAGATATAGGTACTTTACTAATCTCATAATGACTATTTATAATGAATATGAATAATTTGTAAATATTTTAAAGAATAATTTGAATATAAGTAGGGAAGTTTGAAATCAAAGGCCTAGATTCAAACTCCTCGCATCATGTCCAGGGAAACATAATTTAAAATAATATCGAAAATAATATGAAACAAAGTTACAAATTAGTTCTACTATTTATTTCATGTTCCACATGTATTATAAACTAGAACATGAAGGAAAAAAAGCACACCATGTACCAAATTTAGTATTAAAAATCCTAGAAATATTCGAGGTGTATCAAGAAAACGAAAAAAAAAAAACCTTAACATTTTCTTTTTGGAGATAAATTACCTTCCCATGTTTTGGCTATTAATCAGTTTATACCCTGTATATTATAATTATTTGAAGAATTTTTGTAAGAAGTGTTCCTAATAATTTATTTGCGAAAACTAGTTTTTTTTTAGTTGATTTTCCTTTTATTCTAAATAACTAAAAATATGCACAGAACAACAGTATTTCGTTTATTATTAATCCTCGGAAATATTTAAATATATAAATATACAAATCTATTTTTTCTTTGTGTTTGTTGCAAGAGAAACATTAAAATGTTCAGTGATTGATAACTCTCATACACGATCAATCATCATTGTTGAAGTAGCAGGCAACTTTAAGTGTATCGATCAAGATGCCGTTCTTGTTTTCTTAAAAGTATTTGGGCCAACAGGGAAGGAATAATTATAAGTGAATGTTTGAAGGCAGAAAAGTTACCGTAAGGTTAGAGAGATTAATAGCAAAGTCTTTACTCCATTAAAAGCTCTAAAAATATTACATTTTTTACACGAACCATGAAGTATATGTAAGATGTTATATGATAAAGCCACAAAAAGAGTTAGTACGAGAATCACGGCACCTTAAAATTTTAAATTCAAATTTGCTGTATTTGTATGTTAGGTAGATTTGGAGTTACGAAAAACATATTTTTAAGAATCTACCACCTCCGATGAAAGCGCGATCTCCTAAATATGCCAGTTATTGCACAATAACCCATTTTTTCTTTATTATGCGTTAAATATGTTTATATAAACAATGAAAGCTTATAAAATTCTCTACTACTATGGCGACAGTGCTGGTAACATGTAAAAATTGTATAGAAACTTTTTTGTGGAGAATTTTATAAGCTTTAGTTTTCTATATAGGCTTAGGAGAAATTACCAGAACGGTTAATTATTTCAAAAGATGCTGGAGTTAAAAAATTGGTGTTATATAAAAGTTGTAAGGCTTTTAAAAATCCACATATCTGTAATACATTGGAAATAAAAGTTAGCCCACAAAGTTGTGGAGAATTGAAGTTTCATTTTTTCAATTTCGATTGTTTCCAAGTCAATTTACAAAATTTTTTATTAACAATACCTTATGCCCAAATTCATTAGTTTTCGAGATATCAGCGTTTCAAATAATAATAAATAACAATGCGATATTCGAACGTAGTCGTATTTACCTGAGCAACAAATTAAGTATGGCCTTTGACAATAATAATTTCTATCATTTCTATCTGTCTATCTTAGATGTAATCTCAAATGATTTTTTGTGTAAAAATATGAAAGTGACATTTTTTCTTCCTTGGTAAAGGGGAAGTATTGTAATCGCAAAAAAAATCACCCTCCAAGATTTTTTCAGATCTTCACGTTTCAGGGTCCCCAGAAGCCGAAAAACATGTTTTCCCAATTCCGTCGGTCTGTTTGTCTGTCGGTCTGTTTCTTCGCGGCATAGCTAAAAACTACTTACCCGACTGCTTCAAATTCTGTTGAAAAATTAAGGGTTATATGGGGATGATCTGGTAACATTTTGGTAAAAATACTGTATGGCGGCCTAGTGAAGTGTTAATAAATTATTACACAAATTTTGCACAAAAATCAAGTATTGTGTAGGAATCAATTGGTAAAATTTTAGTACGAATCCAAGATGGCGGAATAAAATGGCGGCTTAATAAATTATATAAAAATACAGTCCGAAAAAACTACATTACGGATTGATTGCAAATTTTGTGCAATAATTAACTATGGTATAGAGATGAACTGGTACAACTGCGTGGTACGAATTCAAGATGGTGAAACAAAATGGCGGCTAAATAAAATGTTTGTATTCATGAAAAAATCACCATGTTTTATATATATTCACGTTTTAGTGTCGCTAGATTCCAAAAAATATATTCTTTATCAATTCCATCTGGCTGTCTGTTTGTCGGTCTGTCAATTAGCGGCATAGCTTAAAAACTACTTACCTGATGGACTTCAAATTTTGGTAAAAAATTAAGGGTTATATGGGTACGACCTGGAAATATTTTAATAGAAATCCAATACAGCGAAACAAAATTCCGGCCTAGTGAAATGTTAAAAAAATTATTACTAAAAAACTGTTTATCCAATTTATCTCAAATTTTGCTCAAAAATTAAGTGTTATGTAGGAATTAACTGGTAAAATTTCGGAACGAATCCAAGATGGCGGAACAAAATGGCGGCTTAATAAAATGTTTAAAAATGCAGCCTGAAAAACTACTTAATGGATTAACTTAAAATTATTGGCTCTAACTAATTGTGATATAGAGAAGAACTAATAAAATTGTGGTTGTAATTTACGATGGGGGAAACAAATGACAACCAAATACAATGTTCGTAATTGTGAAAAAAAATCACCCTCTCGGGTTTTACACATCTTTACGTTTTAACGTCCTTAGATGGGAAAAAATAAATTTTATCAATTCCGTCTGTCCGTCTGTCGATCTGTGTGTCTATCTGTTCGTTCGCGGCATAGCTAAAAATCCACTTACCCGACTGACTTCAAATTTTAGTCAAAATTAAGGGTCATATGGGGATGACTTTGTAATATTTTGGTAAAAATCCAATATGCCGGAAAAAGATGGCGTAGTAAAACGTTAAAAAAAATTTTACTATAAAAACTAATATCTAATTTACCCCAAAAACAGATAACATTTTGGTATGAATCCAAGATAACAAAACAAAATCGCGGCCTAATTAAATATTTAAAAAATCGGCCTGAAAAAACTACTTATATTACGTTGTTATATTAATCTCAAATTTAGTACATGCGTTAAGTGTGACATAGAGATCAACTGGTAAAGTTGAGGTGCGAATTCAAGATATCGAAACAAGATGGCGGCCAAATAAATGTTTTAAGAAATCAACGTAAAAAAATCGTATTCAGCTGATTTTAAATTTTGCAGAAAGATTAAATGTAATATAGGATAAAACTACTTATTAAATTTGTTTAAAATTATGTCCAAAAATCAAGTGTGGCATAGATAGAAACTGGTAAAATATGGGTAGATATTTAATATGATGGTACAAAATGGCGCCTAATAAAATTGTTTGAGAAGGCAGTATATATGTGTTACTAATTCACTATGTACTGAACTAAATTGAATCACACTTCACTATTCCTAATAATAGGAAAATGTTTCATAACGGGGGAAGTCTGGCTAAAGGAAATTTAACAATTTTTTTTAATAAAAACCACTTTTATAAGTTGCTTAGTTATACCTTAGTCATATTAAATAATCTCCAAGCATTTGATCCATGTAAGTATTTATTTATAAAATATAACATGTTTATTTGAATTTGTTAAAAAAATAACATTATCGTTTCTAAAAAATAAAGCTCTTTACAGCACACATTTATATTAAATTTTTTCTTAATAAAACTACTTGAGGGATACGGATAATCTTAGCATTTAAATTGTGCCACACATTTTTCTTTGTCATACACCAGTAATTTTGGACTCTCTCTGTTTCACAATTGCTTTTTACCTGGTATTTTAATATGTGCATAAAGTAATTTTATTAAGCACTGCGAATATGTTTTAGATCTAATTGAGAGTTGAAAATACTTGGCCCCAATTTATTAAAAGACCTTGACTCCTCAAGCCAAATGTTCGCTTATAAGTGTAGTAGATTTAACACCTTTTTACCTTTCATGATTACAATTTACTGATGAGAGGTTTGTAGAATGTTAATCTTATGTTATAATATCAGGGAAAATTAATTGGCACCAAATCACGTTTTTTTTTAAGGATAATAGAAATCAGTTTGTGAAAGTGTAGGTCGGAACACACCGGGATAGATATATGAGGGGGACTGGGAAGACGACGGAAGGGAGAGCCCCCCCAAGTTTTATTCTGTTGGCACAACCTTATTTTTTGTTGGAATTATTTCACTTTTCAATAAATTGTTACAAAAATGAAATTAAAATAATTTTTTTTAAAGCCGAATGAGCCTGACTTAGAAAACAAAATATGAATAAGTAATTTTTTAGTTGTCTGTGATGCTAGGTAGCTACACAAAAGTGCAGACCTTTTTTTTTAGTTCTGGGTTGGGTTGGTCTTACTTACTCCCCCCGCTTAATATTTTCTCTTCGGGGCGTCTCTGCGAAAACAGTTCTCTATGTACTAGTATTTATAGAATATATAGAATATATGTTGAACTTAATTTAAATGTGTCAAACCGACTTGATACTAACTATTTTATTAGGCTATAGCATAAAACTGAGTAGGGTTTTGATTCTTGCTTTAGGAAGAATGTGTTTCGGTGGCCAAAATTTGTTTGTTATGAACAAATATAATTTTTTGAAAAATTTGAGGAAAAATAACCGAATATGGCTCTCTCTCTCTCTCTCTCTCTCTCTCTCTCTCTCTCTCTCTCTCTCTCTCTCTCTCTCTCTCTCTCTCTCTCTCTCTCTCTCTCTCTCTCTCTCTCTCTCTCTCTCTCTCTCTCTCTCTCTCTCTCTCTCTCTCTCTCTCTCTCTCTCTCTCTCTCTCTCTCTCTCTCTCTCTCTCTCTCTCTCTCTCTCTCTCTCTCTCTCTCTCTCTCTCTCTCTCTCTCTCTCTCTCTCTCTCTCTCTCTCTCTCTCTCTCTCTCTCTCTCATATTGGATTCCTACCAAGATTTTACCAGTTTCTACCTATGCCACACTCGATTTTTTGTCATAATTTAAAATACATTCAATAAGCAGTTGTCATGTTGAATTCGTTCCAGTTTATCTCTATATCACACATATTTTTCTGCAAAGTCAATTGAATAAAATAATTTTTTGCAAAAATTTAAAAAAAAAATTATTTGGCCGCCGTTTTATTACGCTATCTTGAATTCGTACCACAACTTTACCAGTACTATATCACAGTTAATTCTTGCACAAAATATGAAATTAATCAAATAAGTAGTGTTTTCAGGCTGAATTTTTAAATATTTTAAAAGGCCGCCATTTTGTTTTGCTATCTTGTATTCATATCAAAATGCTACCAGTTCATTTTCGTATGACATTTGATTTTTGCGCTAAATTTGGGGTAAACTGGAATATTAGTTTTTTTCAGAAAAATGTTTTTAACATTTCACTGGGCATCCATCTTATTCTGGCAAAATGGCTACCAGGTCATCCCCATATAACCCTTAATTTTTGACCAAAATTTGATAAGTAGTTGTTAAGCTATGCCGTGAACTGACAGACCTTCAGACAAAGCAACAGACGGACTGACGGAATTGATACAATATAACTTAGAGGATGATTTTTGCACGATTACAAATATTTTATTTAGCCGCCATTCTGCTCCGCCATTTTGAATTAATACCACGGTTTTGCTAGTTCATCTGTATACCACAATTATTTATGGCACACAATTTGGAGTCAGTCCGTTAAGTAATTTTTCAGGCTGAATTTTTAAATATTTTACTAAGCCGCCATTTTGGATTCGTACCAAAATTTTACCAGTTCATTCCTACATAATAATTGATAAATGGTATTTTAATAATAATTTTTAACATTTCACTATGCCGCCATTTTGTTTTGCCATATTGGATTTTTATCAAAATGTTACCAGGTCATTCTCATTTAATCCTTCATTTTTGACCAAAATTTGAAGTTAATCGGGTAAGTAGTTTTTTAGCTATGCCGCGAACAGACAGATAGACAGACAGACCGACGGAATTGAGAAAACATGTTTCTCGGTATCTAGGGATCCTGAAACGTAAAGATCTGAAAAAATCTCGAAGTATTGATTATAATACCTCTCGTTTACGAGGGAAGTAAAAATACCTTTTTAAAGCAAGTTAAATACGTATATATTTATTTAGTTACATCAACTGTACAAATTACTTTTGACGTAAGTCATCTGTTAATGAAAAGAAAATTCGCGTTTACAAAAAAAACATTTGATTATTAAAACATAAACATTAATTTTTACGCAAGAGATGAAGGAGATCTCCATTAACACTCATACAATCATTAACTTTCTGTTTAAAAGGCGAAACTGATCTTTCGATACCTCTTATGTCTAATGAATCAAAAGCATTTAGGATTTGCATTTTTAATTCATCTAAAGTGTGGACTTGTGTTTCATAAATAATATACTTCAAAATAACCTATAAATAGAAATCCAATGGCAAAAGATCTAGAAACCTCGCAGGCCATTCCACAGCACTTCCATACGCTATCCACCGATCAGAAATTTTTGCATCAAGAAACTGACCCAAGTTTCTGTAAAAGAAAGTGATAGAGAATACTTCTAGAACTTGTCCGGTATGTTGTTTTATTTTGTTAAGTGTTATACATCATTGGTTTCAGAAGATCCAAGGCTTTTCAAAACCCCAATAAAATATTTAGGTCCGTATTTAAAAAATAAAGCTGATGCTGTGTGCCCGGCGATGAAACGTCGGATTATAAATTTGAAGACACCATCTTGTAGAGCAGTAAAACGTGAATCTACAAAGTGCTATTTTTTTAAAATATCTTTTTTAATAAACTTTAAATAAAAATGGTTTTACAAAATTTTGGTTTTTTCTGGATATCTTCTGGTCTAGTTGGATTTTTTAAATTTCTTAGTGGCATTTTATTAGGCACTAAATTGCGAAAATTTTGCCTCAATTTAACCGATCTCGTATCTATTACGGTTTCCGAGATCCCCATGCGTTCACTCGAATTTGTAGCAATCTGTATTTTTCGATAGTGCCCAAATACCCTTGCCTAACTCTTATTCTTTTTGGAAATATTCCTCAGTTCTTGATCTGAGAAAGCATTTGTTTTAATTTAATCTGGAGAGCTATTATGGCCATGAATAGCCATTACTTAATATAAAAATCGGTAAATTTCCTTTACCCGGAACTTCCCCCGTTATGAATCTCTTCTTCCATTGGGAATAGTGACTAGTGATCCAATTTAGTTTGATACATAGTCATTTGGTAACGAATAAATATTGTCTTCCCTATCATTTATATTGGGCACAGTTTTGTTGCACCATTTTCAACCGGTTTCTACCTATGTCACAGTTGATTTTTGGGTACAATTTGTTTTAATTGAATTATTTTTTACATTGGCACATACCTCCATGTTGTTTTTGCATGTTGAATACGTATCACTTTAGCATATTTAATTTTTCTGCAAAATTTAAAGTTAACTGAATAAGAAGACTTTTTTAACATTGCTTTTTTAAACATTTTATTTTGCCGCAAATTTGTCTCACCATCTTGAATTCGTACCATCACTTCACGCGTTTCTCTCTATATCAGTCTTAATGGTTTTACCAAATTTGAAATTAATCTAATAAGCAGTTTTTTCAGGCTGATTTTTTAAATATTTTATTAGGTCGCCATTTTGTCTTGCTATCCTGGATCCATACTAAAATCTTACCAGTTTATTCCTATGTGCAAAACTTAAAGTAAATTGGATAATTAGTTTTTTAGTAATAGTTTTTTAACGTTTTACTAGGCCGCCATCTTGTTCCGCCATACATGATTTTTATCAAAATAGTACCAAGTTATTTATATATGATGAATTCAGGGGCGTGCGGTGAAATTTCAAGAAAGGGAAGCAATTTTTAGAAACTTACCTATTTGTAATGTAATTCGATTCTTCGATCATTTTTTGCAAATTCGTCAATGACGTCATCATGAAAACGTCGATGTTCCGTCATATTTTGGAGAAGTCTATTTTCAATGGACGACAGCGATGTATGCGAAAATCTATCCTGCCCCGTTGAATTTCTCACGAAATTTTTTATACGTTTAAGTGTTGAAAAATTGCGTTCTACTGATGAACTTGTGGCAGGTATTGTCAATACTAATTTACACAATTTCGACACTTCGGTGTAGGCATCTTCCAGCTCCTTGTCTTTTAAAAATTGCATTAGTTCCTTAGCGTTATTTTTTGCGCTAATGTCATTAGTTTCGAAAATCACTTTTAGTTCAGATTGCAGTAACACTCGGTTGAAGAACTGGCCATAATGAAGAAGAAGAAATTTAAACGCATCTTCTGGAAAAGTTTTTCCTTTAAATGCATCAAAATTGCAGAGCTCGAGGAATTTAAAATCATTTAAACCGTTAAATCTATAGTTTATTTGTTGTTGAATTTAATTGATTATTTCATAAAAGAGGCGTCTGTATGATGTTTGAACCTCTCCGACCTTGTCTGTTCGAAGACGCTTGGCTTGTGGCTCTACATTTAACGTCATCGTTTTATCCCAAAATAGGTCAAAGTCATCTCTTTTTTGGCTTAACATGAACTTAAAATCATCCACTTTTTTTAGGCAAAAAGCAATATCATTGGTTTTAGTTTGTAATATATTAAAAACATTGTCCGAGAATGGAAATATTTCTGAAAATATGTTCAACAAATAAATAAAATTAAAATCTCTCCAAAGCTTGTCTACGTTTTGTTGACTTGGAAAAAAAAGCAGCCATGCTACTTAAAGAAACGAAAAATATTTTACACTCTTTAATGTGATTGATGGACTGGGATAACTGCAGCTCCATCATAGCTTTGAGCAACTAATTTTTTCTCTCCATTAATTTCTTTAGTAACATTATAAACTACGGTATATAATGCATCTGCTGTACGATTTTCGGACACATTCTTAAAACCTAAAAATCGCTCTTGAATACTTCCGTCTGTTTTAACGTAGCGTATTACTATAGATAATTGGCTAAAATTAGTGATATCAGTTGCTTTGTCCAGAACAATGGCAATGAACGGCGCTTCACCAATCTCCTGCTTAATTCTTTTTAGAATAATGGTTGCAACAGTGGAAATTAAATCATTCTGGATTCGATTCGACGTTCCGCGAAAAACGCTAGAGTGCTCTAAATGATTTTTTAAGCAATCATCATATCTAGCCATTAAACTAAGTAAATCTTGAAAATTTCCTCTATTTGAAGAAACCCTTGTTTCGTCATGACCTCTAAATCCCAATTCGTGCTGTCCGAGAAAACAAACAACATCGATAAGTCTTCTTAATATTTGCCATTTTCATTGTGTTGGCGGTGACTAATTTCTAACTGTTTATGAAGGGTGTGTTCAATTCTGGTTTTACCGAAGACTTTTTCTTTTATGACGGCCTGCAAATGCGCTTTGGACATAATGTGTCTTTTTACAGCTTTGTGGAAATTGTTTAAATCGAAAAAACCAGTTTTATTGCAGAGACCTTTTTCATTTTCAAACAGTAAATATGGCCAACAAAATAATTTACTTATATTTTCACACCCTGTTAGCCGTTTAAATTGTTCGTATTGTTTTTCCGGATAAAAATGTCTAATACAGTTTTTCCTTTTTTTTATGGTTAAATTTTTCATAGGCGGTTTTGCCCTTCCTTTGGAAATTATTTGAAGCTTATCAGCGAAGTTTAATGTTGAAAATCCCTTTATTATTAAGACACACCACACATTCACACACACTCTTCTTAATAAATTCTCCAACATTTTCAACGTTATTACCGACAGCCGAAGTTGACGGTATTTGCATATCCACGTCCGTATTATTGTCTTCCATATCGCACCATGCACGACACGACGTACGTATCACACAACACACGGATAGCCGTTTAAACAAAGAACCTACTCCAACGATAGCTTCCGCCCCCACTTAAAGCATGCGACTGAAATGCAAAAATTGTGAACAGCCGGTGGAAAGTTCAATAACCCCTGGCTCGATTTAGAGGAAATCAAGCATACAGGACTTGCCTGCAGAGAAGCTAGAGGCCCGCATAGGTTCTATTCGATTTCTATTGTGGCTCAGTCGGAGTCAAGGTCACATTTATTATGGGCTTGATAATTAAGATAATATTTTAGCATTTTTAATATAAACTAAATTAATGCTTTCCTATTTCAAAAATTACATTTTAGAAGATTTTTGGGGAAGCCATGCTTCCCTTGCTTCCGTGGACTGCACGCCTCTGGATGAATTATTTTTGACCGAAATTTGTGGTCAATCGGGTAAGTAGTTTTTGAGCTATGCTCCCAACTAGTGATGAGCGATACCGTGATTTTGTAGTAACAGTGTTATTTGATACCGTGATTTTTTGGTATCAGTGAACATAAAGCGTGACGTGATCGCGGTTTTGAGCAATCTCTTAAGGAGTTATAACGTTTTATATTGAATTAGCAGTTTCTTGAGTTTCTTCACAGACTGGAGAAAGGTATTTAAGTTTTCGTAGGGATACGGCAAGGCATGACATCTTTTAATACAATAAAAATAACGTTTTGAGAATTATATTAATAAAAACCTAACTATGCATTATCATTTATTATAAATATTAACAGGAAAAATAAAGCAAAAAATCAACTAACAAATTCTAATAAAAAAGAAACGCTGTATATTTTATGTACAGGAGGGTTGGTTGGAATTGGCCAATAATAAATTTCTAGAAGCTCAGAATTTTGTTCTAGTCTAGGTTTCGACCTATATAAGATCATCCTCAGGATTCTAACAATATTTAACGTGGTTTACATCATGCGTTACATATGTAACAATAGTTAAGTAATGGTTATAGATCTAGAGGAATATTATTAGACTAACATAATTAAAATGAAACATACTAAATAGCTTTAAACATTGAAATATTCACAATTCTTTTACGAGACAATACGAAATTTACAAAGATTTAGATTAAAAATTATTATTATAAGAGGTGCAATAGTACATACATATACATAAAGACACTTATTTTTAAAAATCAATCATACACTAATTTCTACAATTATCAGCATATTTGATACTTACAAACAAGGCAGAACTCCTTGTCAAATTAGAACATATATTTAAAACTGAAAAAACTATTAGATAAAGGATTTTAAGAGATCCTACCATGGCCTAGCTAGTACTAAAATAAATATATTTATTTGTCTGTACCTTCGCATACCATCAGTCGATATCGCACTTCTAAAAAAATTTAGAATTTTGATTTATTTATAATTTTTTTAAAATTTACAGCTCTCAGATATTGTTATTGCTATACAGGGTGTTGACAAAATTTAATTATGTTAAAGTATGATGTACTTAAATTGTCAACGTCTTGTTTTTTGTTGACACTATTCGGGTGTTTTTTTATTTCTACCATTTCGTTCAGAATTCGTTTTTTGTAATTAGTTTGTTTTCCAATAATTTTTGTTTCATGAAAGTTAAAGGGGTGTCCTAAATTTTCAAAATGTTCAGCTAGGGCAGTCAGTCAATTGACGTAAAAAATGTCCACAACTCACTCGTTTTTTTCTTAGAAAACATTTTTTCACCATCCGAAAACAGCTAATAGATATGGACGACTGTTATAATATGATCATGTGATGCGCCATGAAATTAAATAAAATCATCTCCTACTTTGCTGGTAATAGTTTCCCTAAACTGGGAGGCTGTATGGTTAAAGAAGCGACCAAAATGGGAAATTCTCGTTTCATGTACATTGGCTGTTAAGGCTGAATAGAAGATAAATATATTCAGCTTTACAATAGTTTGATAACACTAAGTGCCGGAAATGTAACATTTGATTTTAGATGTTTTTAATGTGCTGCAGCTCTAGTTTTTGAGATACAAGTTAAAGGTTAATTGATATTTTTTTCTGATAAAGGACAACAAATAAAGATATAAATATGTACTTAATAGTCAAAATAGAAATTTCCCAGAATCGAATTAACCAAATGAATACCTGGAATTATCCCTGACCCAATGTTCCTATACTAGGAACTACTCAATACACTGCTCTTAATTACTTTTCTACC
The DNA here is from genome assembly GCA_030620095.1 of Kuschelorhynchus macadamiae. NCBI lineage: Eukaryota > Metazoa > Arthropoda > Insecta > Coleoptera > Curculionidae > Kuschelorhynchus > Kuschelorhynchus macadamiae. Next base: position 374,571 of record JAUTXW010004194.1, on the reverse strand, counting down.
TGTAATTGCCCATGACACGATCCTTCTATACCTGCTTGGCTGTACTCGATTTAGTATATTACTGAGTTTTCCAAAGTAAAGTTATGCTATCATTTTGTGTAAATTTTGGTCGTTTTGTAGTATCAAGACACTAAATTGAAACAATGGCATCCACAAGCAGACTTACCTGTGTAAATCATCCCGATGTTTTTTGATATGTGTATGGTGAATGCACTTTGAAAGAGAGCAGAAAAACGATTTCTGACTTTGTGAAAAGAGCTTATCTTGCCTATTTTGGCGTTCATTTAGAAGATCAAGATAAATATTGGGCCAAACATTTTATACGTAAAACATGTGTTGAACATTTGCGACAGTGGACAACTCGAAAGAGGAAGTGCCTAAAGTTGGGTGTACCAATGGTTTGGAGAGAACCGCGAAACCATCATGACGACTGCTATTTTTGTCTCGTTAATATTAAAGGCATAAATAGAAACAACAGACACAAATGGACATATCCTGATCTAGATTCTGCAAGAAGGCCTGTAGCGCATTCGGAAGAAATACCCGTTCCATCATTCAGCAGTCTACCCGAACTGACAGAAAATGATACAGAAACATCAACGTCTGACGAAGTTCAAAGAATTTAATCAGAAAACGACAGCGAATTTGAAGCAGATTTAGCAACTCCGCAGTTTTTCAATCAAGAAGAACTAAACGATCGTATAAGAGACCTGAATCTCTCAAAGGAATCTGCTGAATTACTTGCATCCAGATTAAAAGAAAAAAATCTACTTTGTCCAGGTATTAATATTACAGTTTATCGTAAAAGAGATAAGGATCTGCTGCCCTTTTTCGCTCAATAAAATGACTTGGTATTCTGTAACAATATAAAAGGGCTCTTAGAATAAATGGGTTTGCCTGAATACACTTCAGATGATTGGCGCCTTTTTATTGAGAGTTCAAAACGTAGTTTAAAATGTGTTCTTTTACATAACGGTAACTAATATGGCTCAATTCCTATTGGTCATTCTACTACCATGAAGGAAGAATATGAAACAGTTTTGAGAAAAATTAAATACGAAGAACATCAGTGGGCAATTTGTGCTGATTTAAAAATGGTTAACTTCCTCCTTGGACAGCAGAGTGGTTATACAAAATATCCTTGTTTTTTTAGTGCCTTTGGGACAGCAGAGCTAAAAATGAGCACTGGTTAACAAAAATTGGCCTTCAAGAGATGTCATGATTCAAGGAAAACAAAACGAACCTTTGGTTTCGAGAGAAAAAATCTTACTTCCGCCCTTGCATATCAAGCTAGGCCTAATGAAGCAATTTGTGAAGGTTTTAAATCGAGATGCAAATTGTTTTGGGTATTTGTCACGTAAATTTCCTGGCATTAGCACGGAAAAACTAAAAGCTGGTATATTTGATGGTCCTCAAATAAGGCAACTTGTTAAAAAGATCCACAAGTCAACACATCAATGAATGAGACTGAATCTAACGCTTGGTGTTCATTTGTTCAAGTAGTACAAAATTTTCTTGGCAATCATAAAGCAGAGAATTACGTAGAATTATTTATATATTAGAGTATGCTTTCAAATTTTAATATTCTCGGCTGTAACATGAGTTTAAAAGTTCACTATCTCCGCAGCCACCTAGATCGTTTTCCAGAAAACTTAGGTGATTGTAATGAAGGACAGGGGGAAAGATTACATCCGGATATTAAAACTATGGAAGATCGTTATCAAGGACGATGGGATAGCCACATGATGGCGGACTACTGCTGGAGCCTTCAGTGAGACTGCCCTAGTAAACTCCATTCCAGAAAGAAAATTTTTATGTGATTAGTGACTAATGTAATTATGTAAATTAATTTTTTGCAATAAATACTTAAATCCATGTGTCTTTGTTTTTTTGACTGGCAATAGTAATATTATATATTATAACAGTTATAACGTAAATATATATACACAATTTTTTTTTAACTAGATCGGATAGACAAAATCTGAGAACTTTTTTACATTCTGCATCCAAAAATTACCCAGGAACAGGCACCAAAATGTGTGTCAGGCCTGTGTAATCAGTCATATTTTAAAATCAATTAATAAATTCATGAAATGTCTTTTCTTATTAGTATTTTAAAATAAAACTACTTCAAGAAATAACGTTGATATATAATACCAGACTAGAAAGTAAGATGTTGGGAAAAATCTAGTACCAATTATTTATTTAAAACAATTCTTCTAATTACATACATCACCGGATCACAAACTACCTCGAAGTTATGCAGTTACGACATTCAGTCTAGTTCAGTGGGAACAAGAGAATAAGGAACTTAACACTCGGTGTGAATCCTAAATGATACGCAATATTAAAATGTAGGCTAATTTGGTTTCCCATCTTTTACAAATGTATTTATTTATTTAAATAATGACTTTGTTGCCGTTACTTTACTTAATTAAGTGGATTGCAAGGATGCCCCGCTTATTAGTGGCGATAATGTTTGCTTTGTATTATTATTCTCGAAAGTTTTAATGAATTTCGCAAACGGTTGGTAAAATTTGGTTGTGTTTTAATAGGAGTAGAATATTTGGGAAGGCAAATATAAATACAAAATACTTTTGTTTGCAATTGAATTAGTTACAAAAAGTTACATATCATGGGTCTAATTAAACATTTTCCTAAAAATAGTGTTTTCGGCTGGCTAAGAATATAACAGCAAAGACAGATAGTATAGAGTTGCCAACCATACTGTTAAAAACAGTATTATAGTTTATTCCGCTTTTTGATACAGTTTACTGTTCTATTAAAACTGCCAAAATACTGTTTTTATGATCGCTGGTATCCGGAGCCATAAAACCTGTATAAAAAGTAAACGTACAAATTTAATTTCTGAACGAAACTGTCAATAGCTTGCCAAAAAAATCTAAAAAAATAACTTGAATATTTTGGCAACATTGTATAGCTGAAATCTTCCTTTGCCAAAACATTCGTCAGATGTTGACAATTCAGTTTCCTTTTTATATAAATCCAGGCCAAGATTTCCTGACAAAGATGTATCCAAGGAAGATGACCGAATAGTGAGACTTGGCATATGGGGCCCCGGCTTCATTGTTCATATAGATTTCCAAAATTTTTGCCAATCTGCTCTGCTGAGATTTATGCCTACTTTACTATTTTTGAACTAATAGAGCATTTTAGATTAGCCAATGTGTTAATATTTTCAGGCAGCCGGATGCATTGGACAAGATTAGTAGCAGTTATAAGCCCACCGATGATCACATTACAATCAAAAAAACAAAAATTGAAATTTGAAACGGGGACTTTTCAGAACTATTATGAATATTAAAATTAACTACAGATAACTTATCCCTTTACATAAACAACGTGTCTTTGACAAGTGGAAGGAGAAGTGTAAACAGATCTCTCTTACCATGGGAAGACTCTACGGAGACATTATACAAACACCGTATATCAAACCTTGGTTTACAGCATCAAAACACCTGCAGAGGAAGGAAATTGCTACTATGTGCAGAATTAAAAGCGATCACTACACAGTGCCGACTCATCTCAATAGACTCGGAATCGTCGAATGCCGAGAGTCTGGTTCGCTACCTCATATCCTTTTTGAATGTCCTCTCAGGCCTCCTCTCTCTTATACAACTCCCAACAATGGAATGTAGAAACTGGTCCAATTAATCCGTCTTGCCTAGCCAATCACCCTAATCTTGTAGTTGAGAGCATTTGCAATTGAGAATATGTGCTTTGACAATATATATTTATTTCAGTGAATCCTTTTAGCCTCAGCCAGTAAGGGTAAGGGCCCTTTCTGACCCACTTTACCGTGGATCCTTGTTGCTATTTACATAAAGGGAACCATCAAGACGTACGTATAGTCACAGCAGTTTAAGAACGTTAAACGGAAGTTAGTCAGTCATTGGTCGAATGACAAGCATGAACATGACCTTTTTGTAGTCATTTGCATTTTCGTTCAAAAAATTAAAATACTGTTTACTATTTTAAAATACTGTTTGTTTTAATTCTCTCACCTTAAGATACCTTATTTCCCGTACAAAAAGTTGGCCACCCTAAGATAATACTTGGTATAGACGATCCATCCAATGTTAAATAAAACGCCTCCTAAATAGATCCCAACTCTGCATTATATTCCCTGCAGATTGACAGATTTCCGGGTAGCACAACGCTCCGCTCAATTTCGCAGCCAATGTTGTTATTATGTAGCAATCTTGTACATCTGAATTGAACTACAAACATTCCTAAATAAATATACTTTACTCGCGCTCTCGTCAACTCCGCGGCTAATCTTGCTGTCCTTGAGCTAATATTTCGAAGATGACAGGAACGATTAAAATAGTTGATTTTATTCTTTTTGGATAACAGATCAGGAAACAACAAGTAAAAGAACACTAATTAGTACAATCTAGAGATCTAGTTTAAGATTTGTGATTTAGAAACTCATCATTTAAATAACGTCGCGTTTGTATAATGATTGTTTTATATAGTAGACACTTTTTTTGTGAACTATAAATGTTTCTTTTTTTTATTACTGTATGTTGCTTTTAGGATTGAACAGTAGTAGACAATGAATACTCTGACTTTGTTGACCTCTTTTTGTAGATGTAGTCTTTTTATTTAGTTTAGTTATAAAATAAGTTCAACATGAATAAATATTCAGAAGACTTCAGCGTTGGGACAAAAAACGGTAAAGAAGACGCACGTATAAAATAAATTGGTGAGAACACACATTTTAATATATATCATATGAAAATTCGTAGCCTAAGTAAAAATATTGATAAACTAAATTTACTATTGCATATACTGGATAAATATTTTCATTCTGTTGTACTATCTGAAGCCTGGGTGTTGAATAACGTAGATATTTATAACCTAAAATGGTAAAATTTTTTATACAGTGATGTTTGTTTAAATAGTTCAGATGTCTTGTAAGTTGTAAATATTAAAAATATAAGGGTATTACAAATTTATTTAAATTTCTAACTTGGAGTTAGCTAACTCCTACTTACAGCAATGTGCAAATGTCCCTCATATGCAAATTTCTTTGGGCGACATTAACATAAATTTACTGAATAATAGTGACTACCTCAATATTCCTAGTGCGCAAGGATTTTTGTAGGCAATATAAAATAATATAAGTTCAAAATTTGTTGCCAAGCTGTGTTGATCAAATTTCTGTGAAATGTAATCATTTAAATAATTTATATATTTAAAACACTAAGCTGGATTTATCAGCAAGTTCGTGAGGTAGTTGTACTGCCCCAATTTACCTGTTTTTTTTTATACGGTCATCTGGTTATCAAGACCTTTCAACACTATTTTCTGTATTGTTTTATTGCCTATTTTTTTTATAAAACCAGTATGTTTTTCTTCAGTAACATTTCTGGATGATGCGGTGAATGCGCTCTATATTCTTATAATTCCACTAGAAACTCATCGCGCCATCTATCGGAAAAGGTAAAACAAGGTCTGCCGGGCCAGCTAGTTTAAACTTAAGAACCATTAATTCTAAAGACTGACATAATTTACCATTACTCGCAGATATTAAAAATAATCTATACGGGTCAAAAATGCATAGTAAATACTAACGATATACATGCAAATTTATTTAAATAACCAGAAACTAAAAGATAAATTAAACAATGCAGCCTGGGAATTCATAAAGAAAGAAAATAGTGTAATTAAATGTAGAGAATACGTGTTAAATAAATTGAAACAATTTATCTTTGAATGCACCAAGAAAAGCAAAGTAAAAAAACCCCAAATAAAAAATCTCCCTGGATAACAAACAGCTTCATAAACTCGGTGAAAACGAAAAGCAAATTATTTAGGATTAGAACCATTAACCCAACCGGGGAGAATATAAATAAATAGAAAGTATTTAGATATAAGTTAAGAGCACTTGTTAGGGCAGCAAGGATAAATTACTTTAAAGCTAAAATTGCTTACAATAAAAATAACTCAAAAGAAATTTGGAAATACATAAACGAAATGATCTCGGAATACAAAAAAAAAAGTATCTCAAAATATGAAACCGGAAGCTAACATTACAACTTATTTGAAGGAATTTTCTAATACCTTAGTAGATTTTTTTATGGATTTAGGCAAGAATATGGCAAATAACATAAAAAGATGCGTGACTTCTACTCTGCCAAAAAAAATCATCAATAAAGACTCATTTTTCTCAAAACCAACTGACACAAATGAAGTTTTACAAAGCAGAACCTTTAATCTATATTATTAATAAATCAATTTCAAGTTAGATAAAGAAAACTATAATCAAACTCATACCTATACAAATTGGTAATAAACTGGATTATATACCAGTTTAATTCATTAATTTGTGGTTTTGCAAAAAATTATGAAAAAGCTCTGGAAATACGAATTACTGAGTTCCTATACAAATGCAAAATAATATCTGACAAACAATTTGGATTTGGAGAAGGAATTTCGACTGAAGACGCTATGATATGCCTTACCAACAGAATTTGCAAATCTTAAATATCATTTATTCATTGACCTTGCAGAAGCGTTTGATACTGTCGGACATGCGCAAACGCTGACTATGTTGACTAACATTGGTTCAAAGCGGTTCCATTGAGTCTGCTTAGCAACGACTTAAAGAAAAGGCTACAGGTCATTGAAATCAATAAGGAACTTTAAGACGAGATCTGTAAAGGTTGGAGTATCTCAGTTTTGGAATCTGTGCTATTTAATGTTTACTTTAAACAACTTTTTTTAAATTGGAAGTTGGATAAGATGTGGTCAGTTTTGCGGATGACACGGACATCTTTTTGTCTGGAACCGAAAGCCGAACAAAAATATTTCATCTTTTTAGTAGCAAATAGCCAACACTTAATTTTACAAAAACTTTTTTCCTACCTTTTACATTTTATAGTATAAATTTACCCCGCTAAGTATCTCTTACTACTTCTAATAATTGCCCCCCTTGTTCTAGTACAAATATTCAAATGACAAAAAGTTTAAAATACTTAAGAATTTTTATTGACTCACATTTAAAGTGGCACTATCAGTTAATATAAATCACAAAGAAAATAAAATCATTGCTGTAAAAGTTTTACGTATTTAAAAAAGTAATTTTCTATACCTCACCTAAAAATGTTATATCATGCATTAAATGGACCACATTTGACTTACGAAATTTTAGCATGGGAAAGTGTACTATAATACAACAAATTGATTGTGTTCACTCTGCCCGAAATAAAGATATCCAAGTTAGGATCCCGAATTTAATTTAGTCTAATATACCGAAAACAGCTAAACTATAACTCAAAGAAGTTACTACTTCTTGGGACCAATGCTATACAATATAATTCCTATTGATCTTAAAAATATAAACTCTAGAATCCTTTATAAAAAAAATCAATAAATTGCGGATATTAGAAAAGGGGCGGTCGTATATATAAAATATGATTGATATTAAAAATGCATCTTCTTTTGTTTAACGAGGTATATACTAAAAAACCTAAGAAATGTTTTAATTTAATTGGTTAGTCTTTTCATTTTTTCCAACTCGTTGACGGTAGATTCTCTGCATTTTACAAAAGTTTTTTGTGGCTAAATAAATAAAGTTAGTAATAGAAAGTATGTATACTCACCTTTGTAAACTTTAAGTAAATATTAATTATTATTATTATTATCTATAGAATAAAAAGCAACGTCCAGCAAAAATTGTCTAACATTTTGTTTAAAAATGTTTTGATTAATTATTATTATTATTATCTTTTGATATGAATAACTTGATCGCGTTTTGTAAAGCAACTAGATATGGAAAATATACTAAAAAATTTAAAAATGTTGCAACTTTGGAGACATTGTCCGCTGATTGTTATCAATGGACTAATGTTATGTGTCCTTTCTGGAATAGAGCCATATATATAATGTTTTACCTGCACCTATCTTAACTCTTTTTAATTGATATAATTTCTTGTTCTGACAAGCATATTCGTGTCATCGGCGCACAATATGGTGAAAATTGCTGTACGTCAAATTTTATCTATATCATTAATAATAATTATGAACATTAATGTTCTAAGGATAAACCCATGGGGGGTACTCCAACGCCATCCATCACTTTGTTTAATTTAACACCGTTGACAATGATTTTCTGGGTATGATCTCGCCTAATTGTGAACACGCCCACGAACACCAATAGTATATAATTTTTGAGCCAGGTTATGATCAATAGTGTCAAATGCACTAGATAAGTCATAAAGTATACCCAATATATTGTTCGTGGTGTTAAGTGAGTCAAGCAAAATTACCGGTCATCAATAGCTTTTATTGTCAATTTCTGTTGTCTAAAACCGTTCTAAAAATCACCTAATAATCCATAATAATCCATTCCAAGAACTTTGCTAGTGTTACAGCGTAGGCTGCCTCAAATATCTTCTCGACCTGACTCTGGACGCAGATTAGCCTATAGCTTGATTAACCTATTATGGGACATTTCGAGATTGAGAGATGCAGGGAATTTTAGAACATTTCCAGATATTTCATCCACATTGGTCGCAGGCCTGCTGGTTGATTTTAATGATAGGTGTTCTATCTAATGAGAGTCTGTTGGTAGCAAAAAAGACTTGACGAATTCATGGTTCCTTTTATAATATCAAGTTGGTTTTTCAATTTTACTATCAGTAAAAAATTAATTTAAAATATTTTATATGATTTTCCTCTCATTTTTTTTGGTTTTCTCTATGCATTAATTATTCGCCAACTTTCCCTTGCAACATTATCTATTATCGCTAGTCTGATTACTAAATTTCGACTTCTTTGCATTATTCATAATTCAATGCCTAAATGATATTTAAAGGAGAAAATGGCAATAAATATTCTTTGGGAATTATATAAAAATTATATAAAAGTATAATTTTTTTCTCAGAAAATCACTGTTGCATTTGAGAAACTTATTCTTCTCTGTTTGTTTTAAGGTTATTTTTGTGAGATGTGTTTTAAACTACATAATCTTAATCCAGTTTAATACCAGAACATTAAAACCGTTTTAACGTCTGTTTTTACTTCCCTAGTAAAAGTATTGCAATCGTAAAAAAAAATTACCCTCCGATATTTTTTCAGAATTTAATTGGGCAACACTTCACTATTCCTAATAAAAGGAATAAATATATATATATGTATATATATATATATATATATATATATATATATATATATATATATATATATATATATATATATATATATATATATATATATATATATATATATATATATATATATATATATATATATATATATATATATGAATTATTCACTTTGTTGTATTTGTTTTATAGTCACCGGTGGCAGTTTCGCGAACAAGGGTTTAATATTAGCCAACATATTTGAGCTGCATTTCCGCTGTACCGCTTTTTTATCTTTGCAATATCCTTTTAATCTAATAGTAATTTTCGTAGAAGGAATCCAGAAAATTCAGCATTTTACGACATGTAATACCTCAAAGCTTCGTAGTTTGAAAGCAATTTTTCCACCGATTTTTCCACGTAATGCAGTTTACGAATTTTCTGTCTCTGAAAAATTGATGGAAACTCTTTTAAATGCATTCCATGCCCTTTATTCTCTACTTACAATTTTTATTGGCTCATTACCATCTTCACAATATATTGCCCAACTATAAAGCCAACATTGTCAACATATATCAATTGTTAGTTATTTGTTAATAAAAAGTACTATTTTTTATAGAACATAGCCTTGACATTGTAAATGGTCTCTTCTAAACTTCGTTGAGCAGGTCATTCTTACGAGTTATTGGTTTTTTTTATTTGCCTATTTGGGAGTTAGATTATTGCTTTTCAAGTGATTTATACAATAATGTATAATAAATTCTAGGATTAGCCTAGCTTAAAGTTTCAAATTTTGCGGTTCTATAATAAGTCGAACAAATAATAAAAAACTCTTTCTTTTGCACGTCACTTAACGGAAGAACACAAAACAAAAATATCATCTTCTTCGCGTACATTCCTGAGATTTGGCCTACATACCAATTTCCAAACCACTTTACATGACTATAGTGCTGTTTTATTAATATTAATTTCGTAGGTTATGGTCAGGGATAGGGTCGGACTGGCCCAGGGGATTAGGAGTCCCGAGACTCCGGGGCCAAATCTCGATTTGGGGATAATATCTCAAATATTCTTAATTCTGGCTTCTTCATAAAAAGATTAAATAAAACATTTTGAGGTCGCATTTTTAATAGGTATTTATGATATAAGTGTTAAAAGTATATGTTCAAGGTAAGTAAGTTTATTAGTGCTTTAAAAATTATTTTAACACAAATACGGACAATATTTTTTTCTGCAAATAGCAATAAAAAGCAATACCACAGTTATAAATTAAATTTTTAGGATCTTTAATAAATTGGAAGCAGATAGTTTTAAATAGCATCGTATGTAAAATTATCGAAGTGTAAGTGAAACAATTTGTATGTCCCTTGTGTCATTCGCAGCTTATAAAAAACTAAGATAGGAACATGCAAACCGTTTTGCTCTATGTGTCATGTCTTTCTGACAGTTTATTAATATTTGTACCAGCTAAACTAACAAAATTGAAATTTTTTGGAAAAATACATTCAACTGGTACAAATTGTTATTTTATTGATGATTGATTGACACTATTAATGATTAGCTTTGTAATACCAAAAAAAAATACAAATCATGACAGTGACTTCAAGTTTCAAGAATGAAATAAGAGTGAAAAGACTTTTTAAATAAGGTATTGCTCGACCGGACATTGAATTAATTTTTTTTCCAAAATGGCGACAAGCCGCCATTTTATAGTTTTTTTATATTTACTGTAGAAGTTGTAAACACTTTTTTTTAAGGTAGGGTTTAAACATTAAGCCGTTCAGGAGCTAGAGGGTGAGGGTAGGATGTGAACTTGGAATTTCAGGTCTTTTTAGAGTCACGACTTCATATTTTCCCGAATAACTTCGGAGTCCGCAAAAAAGCTGCAGCTGATTTTTTTGATTGTGACTAATGTATTACTGAGCTACAAATTAGTATAATATTCGAGGCGTGGGGAAACGTGGGTACTGCTAAAAGTTTCGTCACACTTAAATTTTAAGTTTTTTCTCCTCACTTACTTCTCTAAAAATTCATGCAGGTATTTTTCTATAGAATCAAAAAGTTGTTGTAAAATCTACATACAACATATTTACTTCCAAAATAACATATAGAAAGACTCGAGTTAGCTACATGTGACAACAATCTTCAATTAACACTAAAAATATTAAACTTAATTATATTTTGTAAAGTACCTACATTATATTAAAGTTTACTATGCATACTAGTAAATCAAATGAACAAAACATCTTGGTTGCTACATTACCAGAAGGCATTTTTGATATGCCTTTGTTTGCAACAAAATGTAGAAGAAAACAATGGTTGAATTTACTATTATAAACAAACTGACCAATGCTACCTTAGAGTTGTTTCCCAAAAAATCCCGAAGGCAATACGAGTTTGTTTTCAATTTTTACCATTTCACTTTTAACACTAATGCCTAAAATTCTAAGGCACTAATACCTTAAAGTAACTTTTTTAAAGCTACTAGGGTTTGTTGAATTGCATTGCATTTTTAACAGGTTGGTAGAAAAAAATATTTAATGATCATGGCCGTTGTTAATACAGATCAAATCAAATTACATCAACAATCAAATTACAAATAAACTGGCAAAACTAAGAAAGGGTAAGTTTACTAAAAATTGTGTAAAGAAAGAACTATAACTATAACTGACAAAACTAGGTCGTTGGTTTCAGTTTAATAATAATTTTATTTTGTTATTTTTAGAGATATTCGAAGAACCTATTCTTTATTTTCTTGCAATTTGTTTTCCGATTTCTGCTTTTAGTAAATATCTTTAGTAATAAATTATATTACAAAGAATATTTTAATAAGGTTTAATGGACTTAAGCGGGTTTTTATCTATTTGTTCACGCAATCCTAAAATATTCTTATTTTTATTCAATGCACCTCTATAATATCCCCTCCATCTTATTTTTTTAAACCAGTAAATTTTTTTTAAATTTGTCTCACTAATAGTGGACCAAATTTCCTTTGTTCCCCATTTAAAAAAAAACTACAGTGTATATATATTTTTCTCCTGGTATTAATTTTCAAGCTAACCGAAGGTTAACATGCATATAAACTAAATGCCCTGATAAGCAGGAATATTAATACCACTGCATAGGCCATAAACAATTAAGATAAAATGCGCAATTGGTCTTCCCTAAATCGAACATTGTAGATGTTAGACTTTCTAATTTTAAAAATTTCGGTTTTTGAATGGCAAAGTCTCAAAAACAGTTCAATTTTATTTATTAAAAAATTTTTACAAAAATCAACGATTAAACAAAGATGGACTGATACATTTTTTAGTGAGAATCCTATAATAAAACTATATCATTTCTAAAAAAGGAGTATATATTATATTTACTTTAATACTATTGTTTTCATTAAGGTACACTAGTAAATATTTTATTATCAATTTTATTTTTTATATCAATAGCTAAATTATTATATAGATCTTATTATTTTTATAAATAAAATAAAAGGAACACGTTTTAAAAAGTACACAGTATTCTTAGAACTGATTGGTCTTCAGATGCCGAAGATTGATGTGTCACTATTTATCCTAGTCTACAAAATATGCTTAAATTTCATGTGTGCTGTGTGCACATCGCCCCGTGTGAAAATGCCTGTTTAACTGCCTTTTGTTATACCAATAGTCCAAATGATTCTTTTGTTATATGCGAAGATTTTAATCTTCCCAATGTTAAATAGTCGCAAGATCCTATTAATAAAAACTGTATTGATTTAAATTTTACTGATGAAAACAACAAATATGTTGGTGGATTCACTTTTCTTTTGCGGGCTGTCACATTTTAATTATATTCTTAATTCAGCTAGCAATATTCTTGATCTTATCGTGAATAATAGTTTTCAAATCTCTAATATCCAAATCTGCGATACAACCCTTGCTAACGAGGATAAGTACCATAACACACTAGAATTTCTCAACAACAACAATATATATATTAAATATATATATATATATATATATATATATATATATATATATATATCTTTGCCATACACCGAAGGCCTTTCTGAAATGATTAAACACATTCTCGGTAAATACGATATAACCGTATACCAGAAATCTAACAATACCCTTAGATTTTTATATAAACCACTAAAAAGTCAAACACCAATTAAAAAACAATCAAACGTAGTTTACAGCATTCCCTAAACCGCCCCAAAAAAATATTATGGGAAGACCACACAATACCTATCAAATAGACTAAATGGGCATAAATATACAAAAAATGCTTCTACAGCACTACATAAACACGAAAGAGATATGGAACATTAATTTGATTTTTTGGGTACAACGGTCTTATCAAAAGAACAACATTACCATAAACTGACATTCAAAGAAATGGTCGAGAAATAAAAAAGAAAAAAATACAGTAAACGATCGGAAAGACATTGACAATCTCAGCCAAATATATCACAGTCTAATTTAATTCAATTGTTATAAACTATTTCCATCAATCATAAATACATACTGTATACTGTCAGACTCACACAAATACTTTTAAAATAACCCATATCCACCAATAGTGTCTACAATATAAACATAATCAAAAAAATTAAATGATATATATAAAAAAAACAATAGAATACTTTAAGCAGTGTATCACTACCTCCACACCGCCAAGCAAGGCAAAATAACATCTTTCTCAAGTTAGGTACTGTACTATTTTAACTAAATGTTTTTAATAATTTTAATGCGTGTCGTTATACCTAATTGTTTTTATTTTTTAACTTACGTATATACATTTTCTGTATTTAATTTTTAGATGTGCAGAAATAAATGTTTTGAAAAAGCCTGAAATCCACGAACCTAATCCCAAGAAAATACTTGATATATATATATATATATTTATATATATATATATATATATATATATATATATATATATATATATATATATATATATATATATATATATATATATATATATATATATATATATATATATATATATATATATATATATATATATATATATATATATACATTAGGTTTTCCAATTTTTTAGAGATAAATAAATAACGGACCACTGATAAAAATACGGTGCGTTTTGTCTGCTTTTCGTCCTATTGATCTCTATTTTTTTAAATCACTTTGATAGTTCTTAATAGGGCTTTTATATTTTGAAAACAGTTGAACAAGTGATTTGCTGCATAAAATATGTATAGAACTTGGGGGAGTCAAAATTTTACAAAAAGTATTTAGTTTCAGAAAAAGAAAAGTTCTTGATAAATGTTCTAGAAATTATAAAAAATAATCAGTAAATTTGTTTGATCCAGAAGTTCCCTCGTTATAAATCCCTCCATTTACCAGAAAAAGGGAAACATATAGTTACTAAATAACAGGTACATTACATATAAAAACTATGTTATCTTGCATTCCCTTATTACATGGCAGGATTCAATAAGAAGAAAATTCCGGGCAATTGACTTAACCTAATCTGTAAAATTCTGGATAAAGCCATTTTTTTTTTATTGTGGCGCGGTAATAAAAAAAACTGAGACAATAATTTTAGAACCAAAAAAAAACAAAAACCCTACACCTAGTCCTACACTGATGAGTGATAGTTATTTATTTAATAATGTCGTAACTTGGCGACCTTCGCGTTATTCATTTGATATGGCGCATTGTTGGACAAACGGTGAAAACGAAAGTAACATTTTACAATCGGAAATCAGAAGTGACCGATCGGAATGTCAATAAATTAGATCCGATAACAACATGTGTTAAAAAGCTGGCTAAATAAGGAATAGGCATATGTTTAATAGCATATTAAATGTGATGCCTCCAAGACGAGAGATTCTCGCCTCTCGTCTGGTCGTGGCGAGATGAGTCGATAGAGTGGTCTTCTCGTCTCTTATATCTGTAGTTTTTGTATTTTTGATGTTAAATAAGTAAAATTATTAAAAAAATAAAAAACCAGATTGCTGATTTCAAAAAATTAAGCATATGTTTAATAAGCCGAAGCTGGAATTTTTTTTGTCTTTTGTTGTAACAGTTTACAAAGGCTCATATAACAAAATAAAATACTTTATATTTTTGGGAAAATTAGAAAACAATGTTTCATCGCCGCATTCACCGGTTTTTATTATTGAGATCTATTTAGGCATACTTTCGAATTTGCACCTGTGAAAACAAATATTAATATTTTTAATTGATATTATAAATTAATAGTTAAGGAAATGATCACAATAAAACAGGAGAGCCAGGCAGTAAATGAGAAAAGAGATATTAGTGGTTTAAGTCAAATATATTTCAACTTAATTAATTGATCGGAAAGTAATACAAATTCAAAATCTAATCCTCCCAACCCTGCATAAATTTTAAACAGAAACTCAACTTGCCTCTGTATTTCAATTAAATATATTAATATTTGTTTTTACAGATGCCAAAATTTTCTTTTATATGACTTTCTAGAATGGAGTTTACTAGGGCAGTCTCGCTGAAGGTTCCAGCAGTGGTCCGCCATCATGTGGCTATTCCATCGTCCTTGATAACGATCTTCCATAGTTTTAATATCCTGATAGAATCTTTCCCCCTGTTCTTCGCTACAATCACCTAAGTTTTCTGGAAAACGATCTAGGTGACTGTGGAGGTAGTAAACTTTTATACTTATGGTACAGCCGGCCGAGAATATTGAAATTTGAAAGCATAGTTTCCACTACTTCTACGTAATTCTCTGCTTTATGATTGCGAAGAAAATTTTGTACTACTTGAACAAATGAACACCAAGCATTAGATTCAGTCTAGTTCATTGATGTGGTGAATTGGGGATCTTTAACAAGTTGCCTTATTTGAGGACCATCAAATATACCAGCTTTTAGTTTTTATGTGCTAACGCCACGAAATTTAGGTGACAAATACCCAAAACAACTTCCATCTCGATTTAAAATCTTCACAAATTGCTCAATTAGGCCTAGCTTGATATGCAAGGGCGGAAGCAAGATTTTTTCTCTTGAAACCAAAGAGACCAAAGAACCAAAGATATCTCTTGAAGGCCAATTTTTGTTAACCCAGTGCTCATTTTTAGCTCTGCTGTCCCAAAGGCACAAAAAACAAGGATATTTTGTATAACCACTCTGCTGCCCAAGGAGGAAGTTAACCATTTTTAAATCAACACAAATTGCCCACTGATGTTCTTCGTATTTAATTTTTCTCAAAACTAATGCAATTGTTTCATATTCTTCAAGGTAGTAAAATGACCAATAGGAATTGAGCCATATTTGTTACCGTTATCTAAAAGAACACATTTTAAACTACGTTTTGAACTGTCAATAAAAAGGCGCCAATCATCTGGAGAGTATTCAGGCAAACCCATTTTTTCTAAGAGCCCTTTTACATTGTTACAGAATACCAAGTCATTTTCCTGAGCGAAAAAAGGCAGCAGATCCTTACCTTTTTTACGATAAAATGTAATATTAGTACCTGGAAAAAGTAGATTTTTTTCTTTTAATGGGGATGCAAGTAATTCAGCGGATTCCTTTGAGAGATTCAGGTCTCTTATAAGATCATTTAGTTCTTCTTGTTTGAAACACTGCGGAGTTGCTAAATCTGCTTCAAATTCGCTGTCGTTTTCTGATTGAATTCTTTGAACTTCGTCACACGTTGATGTTTCTGTATCATCTCCTGTCAGTTCGGGTAGACTGCTGAATGATGGAACGGGTATTTCTTCCGAATGCGCTACAGGCCTTCTTGCAGAATCTAGATCAGGATATGTCCATTTGTGTCTATTGTTTCTATTTATGCCTTTAATATTAACGAGACAAAAATGGCAGTCGTCATGATGGTTTCGCGGTTCTCTCCAAACCATTGGTACACCGAACTTTAGGCACTTCCTTTTACCAGTTGTCCACTGTCGCAAATGTTCAACACGTGTTTTACATATGAAATGTGGGGCCCAAGATTTATCTTGATCTCCTAAATGAACGCCAAAATAGGCAAGATAAGCTCTTTTCACAAAGTCAGAAATCGTCTTTCTGCTCTCTTTCAAAGTGTATTCACCACACACATAACAAAAAACATCGGGATGATTTACACAGCTACGCCTGCTTGTGGATGCCATTGTTTCAGTTTAGTGTCTTGATACTACAAAACGACCAAAATTTACACAAAATGATAGCACAACTTTACTTGGGAAAAGTCAGTAATATACTAAATCGAGTACAGCCAAGCAGGTATAGAAGGATCGGGTCATAGGCAATTACAGGTTTAAAAGTAATTAAGAGCAGTGTATTGAGTAGTTCCTAGTATAGGAACATTGGGTCAGGGACAATTCCAGGTATCCATTTGGTTAGTTAGATTCTGGGAAATTTCTATTTTGACGATTAAATACATATGTATCTCTTTATTTGTTGTCCTTTATCAGAACAAAAATATCAATTAACCTGTAACCTGTATCTCAAAAACTAGAGCTGATAGAAAAAATCTGGTGGCATTTTTGGAATAAGCACATTAAAAACATCTAAAATCAGATGTTAGATTTCCGGCACCAAATTTTTGTTTTCATTTTGTTACCCCGTGTAATAGATATTTGTGTCTATTAATGTTTTTGTCAAATATAGACAGTTTATTTATAAAACGTAGTATAATAATAGGTTATTACATTATCACCAAAAAAAAAACTAAAAAAATGTGTTTTTAAATTCATTACAAAGTGTACAATTTTAGCCATTTACCGTTTCAATGCATATCATGACGTTAAAAAAACGTTGAAAAATTTAGGAATCAGGAGACTAAATAAAATCTTACGAAAGCTCAACACAATGAGCGAAACATTGATTTAAAGTAAGTTTTTTCATTGTTAACCTAACCCAGGAAAATAAGGTCCCACATACACACATACATATATATATATATATATATATATATATATATATATATATATATATATATATATATATATATATATATATATATATATATATATATTATCATCATCAGCAATATCTCATTTTATTTCGGAAAATCAAAAGTTATTACGCATTTGATGTACAAGATATTAGACGATTAAACACAATAATTCAGAAACCGTGATGAAATTTCGTTGTTTTATTGCAATTACTCTTCCATATGCATCACATACAGACTAGCGGATACTATCGTATATGCTTTGATGCCTCTTACTATTACTATAGAGTGTTTGTAAAACCATATATAAAATGCATTAAGTAATGGATTGTTGCAATTTGCAATATTCAACGCCATATTTGGTATTTAGTAGGTTTATGGTTTAATGGTTGCGTTATTATTTCTCACATTTACAATTTTCAGATAAAATTGATGGTTATTTTCGCATAAAATGGCAATGGTTCGGCATTGCTGCAAGAAGTTCAAAATATCAGACCTAAAAAAAAGTTTACCTAATACACGAAAAATATTTTGTGGCAGCTTAAAATAAACTGTAAATGTTTTAAGGGTACGAATTTAATTTCTAATAGCCAATTTCTATAAAAAAGCCAAATGATGTCTGGAATATTTCAGGGTACCTTATCTTATCGTATTTTTACTGAAAATGAAATAGGTGAGAAATTGTTGCATTTGTACATCTCAAAGAAAACTGGATCTGACGGAATACCAACTGTGTTGTTAAAAAGCTGCTGCTCTTTATTCATATATCTATTGAATATACTTTTTAAATTATTATTATGGCAGAATTCTTATCTCTTTCCAGTTTTTAAATCTGAAGACAAATCTATTGTTGCCAACTCTCGTGGCATATCTTTACTCTTTACCTACTTAAAGTCCTTGAAGCCATTCTTGCCGATGAAATATTTAATATTTTTAAAAATTATATAATACCCAAACAACATGGTTTTTATGAAGGTCGATCAACTGCTACAAATCTGGCTGAGTATTAGAACTTTCTTGTTACCAATGTTGAGCCTGGAAATCAAGTTGATTGCATCTATACAGACTTATCCAAAGCTTTTAACAGCATTTGTCACCATTTGTTGACGAGGAAACTCTCTGGAGTAGTATTAGGTATCTGTTTCAGTTTTTTTAACCATTAATGTATTTAAATCTAAATCTATTAGCTTTTACAAGTATCGAAGACCAATGAGAATATGCTATTCCATTAAAAATTTAAACATTTAAATCATTGTTTAATTATCTTGGAGTAATTTTTCAAACGGATTTAACTTTTAATCTTCATATTGATATAAGAATTCTGAAAGGTCTTAGACTGCTTGGCTTTATTAAAAGACATACTAATCTCATCAACAATACGAGGGCGCTTACGAGTCTATATAATTCCTTATTTCTTAGTAATTTAGAGTATTGTTCCATCATTTGGCCTCCATTTTATGCTTGTCACTTAAATAAAATTGAATATGTTCAAAACAAGTTTGTAAACGGTACAAAAATAAAACTAGTCCCCGCCCCCCATTCAATTTTTAATTTTTTTTATGCGATTCATATTTTGCAAAAATTAAGTTAGCTCTCACTCAATGGTTTAATGTTTTTTTTGATGCTATTTAAAAGTGCGATATTTGTTCATCTTCGTCAAGTTAGCTTCGCATAAATCTAGCTAGTATTGCAAACAACAAAACTTTTTCATATAACTGAGAAAAATCTACAAAATCTAAGCGATGATGATGAAAGATTCCAGATTATTTTAAAAATATTCCAGTATTCGGAATATTAAGTTCACTGGTAATAAGAATTTTGCCCCGAGGATCATACTGATCAGTGTCTGTCCAAAAGTGCTGCTAGAAACTTTCCTCTGAATAACATTGCAGACGTGAACTACAAAAAATTGTTAAGCGATGATTTTAAGCCAACAAAAAGCTATCAATTGCTATAGAAATGCCTTTATAAAAAAGAAGCTATAAGACAGACAGGGTGTTGTGAAATCGCGACTTTTTAACGTAAAAATACACTATGAAATGTCGACAGTTATGAAAACCTTAGTTTAAAAATCTTTCAGTCCCATTCTTAAAAGCTAAAACAAATCAACTTTAAAAAAAAATTCACAACGACAGTATAAGGCCATAAACCAATGTTATCCACAAAAATCTCAAATAAAGCTTTAAAATTAGTCTGATAACGTCGTAGGCGAAAAGAATAACTTTTCCTATCCTTTTACATGTAAACCATCTCAAGTGGCGAGGTATATCTGGCCGGAATCTGAGATTCACTTGGCGCTGGAATAATTAATTTATATCAAAATAAATAAAGATTCTAAGAACAATCAACGCTCTTATAATAGTATTATACCATTTTGTTATTATTAACAAGATATCATAAGCCCTTCAAAAATGAAAAATTTTGTTTGTAAAGAAGTTTTCAAAAATCTTTTAGAATATTAAAGGTATAGTCAATACATTGTTTCTGAAAGTTTGAGTTAAATCAGACTCATAGAAAAATTTTTACAGCTCAAAATAGGCTCAATTGACCCAACCCCCAAAAAACCTTTCATAAAACCTAAACTAAGATCAATATTAAACTCAAAACCAAACAAAAAGGTATACTTTATACTAAGCTTCATTTTGAATCCTAGCATGACCTTCTTGAACAATTTTTATTTTGCATTTAATTGATTTTTCTGAAAAATTAACTTTCTATTTTCACTCATACCGTCTAAATGAAAAGTGATAAAAATAAAATGTATTAACAAAAAATGCGTATTTCACGTTCTTTTTCAAACTAGACATCGATCGGGTGAACAGCTGATTGGTCGGAACTTCTACAAATTTTAACCTAGCACGCTCATTCTGGCATCAAAGATAGGGAAATCATTTCTTTTATCTAGAATAACATTTTTTCAAATTATCAACGGAAAAGTTAAAAAGAAAATTCATCCATTTTCCTTTTTCACCGAAGAACGTCCGTACGCGACAAAATAGCCCCTTTAAGACTACGACGACGATGCCCACCTAAACTACGTAGAACACTATTAAATAATGCAACAATCCATGGGCTAAATAAACCTGGCGATTTTTAACAAAATTTAGAAAAACAAATTTATGGAAAAAATCACAGGTATAGATTTTCATACGTAGAATACGGGAAAAACAACGTCATGTCTATAAAACATTAAAATGATTCTTTTGTATTACCTAATGTGCTGGTCAGCCAACATCGTTTTGTTTCTGCTAATTACAGTACTGAATATAATATTTTTAATCAAGACACCAATGTTGACAGTGCTACGTTAGAGGGACAACATTTAATCGATTTTAACGACCTTCAGTCAGACCACATTTCTAAACAACAAACCTTAAATTCCGATTTTTCAAATTTCAAAGATAACAAATTTCCAAAGTTTTGATTATCAAAATTGTCCATATTCAGAACATGGCATACCTGGTGGAGAAACCAATCAGTGTGAAGCTTTATTTCGAAGTTCCAGAATTGTTTAAAATAATAATTCAAATAAAAGTTTCCACCATTAACGCCCTCCCAAATCAGAAAGAGGTCTTCGTTTGGGTAAGGCGTTAAAATTGTTCCAGTTGGAGTTGGTAAGAATATTTTCTTTTGATAACTTTAAACGCATTATCTCACAAGAATAATTAGCTTGCGTCTTATAAGACAGCTTATTGAGAATTTTATTGGTCCTCATAACTGAAAAAATATACACGAATTCTCTACACAATCTGGATGATTTACCTGTCAGTATGCAGTATATCATTAATCCAGGTCCTAATCTGACAATTCATAATAAGTACGTAATTTAATCCTTACTTTAAACACTTTTTAAATGCTAACATCGCAAATAACTAAGAAAACATGATTTTGCCTGCCATGATTTTTTTAAATTCAATAAATTGACACCTTAAGCTTGCTTTACTGTAGCGACCTTGATTTTTGACAAAAGCCTGTGTTGCCGTCAACATGTATAAATTAGCTTAATTATAAGTCTTAATGCAACTTGCGCCAAATTTCCTACATTAACATTTTAGATCCTCGTAGACCTGATTTGTATTACGAACAAACAAACAATCAGCGTTATTATGTTATTAAAATGTATAGCACGCATCTGGCTAAGGCATTTGAAGCACAACATCTAATAAAATAGGAATTTTAGTATTCACTACAAAGCATTATGTGACAATATATTATGTACTTGTTTATTTTAATTGCCAAAACTGTTCGCATATTGTGTGATGAACTAATTACTAAAATTAGGCTAGCTTTTACGGGGGATATCGGATAATTCTTAGCTTTTTGATTCGTATAAAAATATCACGTTGTGTTTGTACTTAATGTGTTTTAGGCGATTTCGACTTTACTAATGCGCCACACGTATCACTTCCTTATTACTTATTATGACTTCCCATCTAAGAAAAAACAATATTGAAGGAGCGCTAAATGTTTCAAAATAATTTTTTAAACGACTTAATGTGATGTACATTTTCAGCACAACGTTCACTAAGTAAATCTAAGTCCTAAAACAGTATTTGTTTTGATCTGCTATTCCTCAATGGTGCATACGGCTTCGTTTTCTTACCTTTAAATTGACTTTTTAACTTTAGGACTAAAATATTCCGGCGGTGCTAAATCTAGAGAATAGAGCGGGTTCTCAACCAATTCAAAATCAGTTTCATCAAACATTTACCACATTTTGCGGACCGTTTATAAAATTTCTATGCCAAGAAAAATTGTTTGTCTTGGTATGCAAACCACTCTTGAATTGTATCTATTTATGACTTCGTCATTTGTCGAAAATCATTAACCTTTAAACTGATTTTTAAACTTTGGGAACAAATAATATAATCCGACGCAACGGTACTAAATCCGAAGAAACAAATGGATGCTCAACCAATTCAAGCTCTAAAAATTATTTTTCTTGGTCGTCAAACCATTTCTCCACGGTTCTTAGATTTTCGTATTATGAAAAAAATCTGCTAGGATTTTCCAATTTTTATACCAGAAAATTCAACCATGAATTTGTAGCCGATTCAAAACAAGGATTTTTTTAAGGTTTTGGGTGGACAATCCTTGAGTTGTCATTAAGTCTTTACGTCATAATGATATATGGACTGCTCCACAGCTCAAATGTTGCTTAACCAATACTACATTTTTGCATTCTCTGTAAAATTGTGTGTAACCGATGCTTCATTTTCGCATTATCTGTAAAATTGTAGATTGTTTTTATATTAGTTAATATGACATACGTAAATTCAACATTCACGGATTTTTGCCCTAGATTTATGAGGGGAATCAATGAATAGCACATAAATTTTTTAAAAACTTTCTCTATCTTTACCAGGTTATTCTAAGTGTCCTAAGGCAAGGAATATATCAATAATGTTCTTTTAAATTACTTTGAAAGTATAAACTTATCCATCTTCTTAATTTCATAACCAACAACTGGAATAAGTCTATTGAATTCCACGGAAAAGCAAGTACTGCTCTTGACATATCCAAAGCATCTGACAACTCCTAGAAAACTTCCTGCCTATGGTCTTCCTCTAATACTTTGTATTTGGATTGTCAGTTTTCTTTCCTATAGAAATATTTCTGTAGCGTTTGACGGCCATTCATCAAACTTTCACCGATTCAACGCAAGCGTTCTACAGGTTTCAGTATTGGCACCTACTTTATTCATCTTGCATATCAATGATAATCTGCTTTCTTCTACCAGCTATTCTATTTACATCTGGTGTCGAAAGTCTCCAAAACCGAAACTGATAAATAGGCGTAGTGCAATGACTTTATGTTCATTAAAATTGTAGAATGGCCAGCAAAGAACCTTTTCAATTTGACGCCACTAAGACAAAATCATCTTTATTATTTCACAAACACCACTTAAATGATTAATCAAATGTTTGAAGCCAAAGTTTCCTTAAGCCTAGTTGGTATCATTTTTTAGAAAGATGTTCTTTCGCATCATCACATCACCTCAATTGCCACAGCAGTCGCGAAGAAATTGGGCTTCCTTTTTCAAGCTCGAAAATACTCTGCCAACGTGTATAACCTCTATACTTCTCAAATTAGATCCAGCCTTGGGTATTGCTCGCATATATGGGGAGCAACTCCTTTATTCAATCTTTAATATCCTTGACTCTGTCCAAAGAAAGCTATTCGTCTGATTGATGATCCAAACATCAAAAGGAAGCTTGCATTACTAAACCATCGTCGAATTGTGGGCCATCTGTCTCTGTTTTACAGATACTACCACGGATTTTGTTCTGATGAATTATCATCCATTATGCCCACCTTAGCCATTCCTGTCAGGGAAACACGTGCGTCAGCCCACATGCATCCCTTCACCGTCCAACTGCAAAACCCAAGGACCTCCCACTTTGTTCGCTTCCTTATTCCCAGAATATTCCGATTATGGAAAGTGTTACCAGCAAAAACCTTTTCTTGTTCTCCTAATCTGCAAGTCTTTAAATTCCGCATCACTAAAATTTCCCTGTCTTCACGTAAAACAATTGCAGTACTTAGTATTTAGGCCTTCGTGGTCTGCATGTAGATAAAAAGTCAGTTTTCGTAGCAGGTCAAATGACATTCCTAGTATATAATTAGTTGTTTTCCACAATCTTCAACATATTGGATGGCTCCATCTGGCTAAAGAGGTTCATTTTAGTTATCATTCGCTTGGAATCCTCGTACAGACCTTTAGAAGTAAGAATAAAAGAGTACAATTGTTGTTCTACTTTCTTCGTAAAAGGGAATTATTGTAATCATCCTCCGAAATTGTTGTCAGATCTATACGTTTCAGGATCCCTAGATGCCAAAAACAGGTTTTCCAGATTCCGTCGGTTTGTCTGTCTGTCGAGCTGTCTTTTTGCCCCATAGCTAAAAACTACTTACCCAATAGACTTCAAATTTTGGTCCAAAATTAAGGGTCATATGGGGATTCTCTGGTAATATTTTGGTATAAATCCAATATGGCAAAACAAAATAGCGGCCTAGTGTTTGTCTCTAATTTTGTATAAAACTCGAGTATTATATAGGAATCAACTAGTAAAATTTTGGTTTGAATCCAAGAGAGCGGAACAAAATGGCAGCTTGATAAAATATTTAAAAATTGAGCCTGAGAAAACTACTTAATGAACTGATTTCAAATTGTGTGCCATAACTAATTGTGGTATACAGATGAAGTAGTAACCAAATTGTGTTATAGAGATGAAGTAGTAAAACTGTGGTACTAATACAAGATGGCGGAACAAAATGGCGACCAAATAGAATTTTTGTAATATGGCAAAAATCACCCTTTCAGGTTTTACATATTTTCATGTTTTGCCGTCACTAGATGCAAAAAAATATATTTTATTAATTCCGTCCGTCCGTCCGTCTGTAGCGTTTGTCTAAGATAGCAAAACAAAATGGTGGCCTAATAAAATGATTAAAAAATTACTCATTAGATTAATTTCAAATTTTATGCAGGCATTAACTGTGATATAAAGATAAACTGTTGAAGTTGTGGTACGAATTCAAGATGGCAGAACAAAATGGCGGTCAAATAAAATTAAAAAAAAAATCAACGTAAACAAATCTTAATCAAATGACTTTAAATTTTGCAGAAAAATTAAATGTGATGTAAAAGTAGGGCATAGGTAAAAACTGGTAAAATATTGGTAGGAATCCAATATGATGGGACAAATTGGCACCCAGTAAAAACGTTTGAAAAGGCGGTATATATGTATTCCTAAAATACTATGTACTGAACTAAATTAGATCACACTTTACTATTTCTAATAAAAGGAAATATTCATAACCAGGGAATTTCCGGGTAAAAGAATTTTACAGATTTTTTTCTTTGTATCTATTGAAAATCTTTAAAAAGCCGGTTTTTTACTTGTTCATAGCCATGAAACTAATAACTTTAGATACGAGGTTCGCTAAATCAAAAATATTAACAAAATTTTACACATAATTTAAGAATCAAAATAAAAAAAAGTTTTCGTCACACAGTTTTGAAAAATCATATAAACCCAAAAATATATTTAAAATGTGCACGTTACGTTCTTGTTTATTAAAACATCTGTATTCAACAAATTGTTCTTTTATAATAAGAGAGCTATTGGGATTGAACGCACTTGAACTCTCTGTATGTAAGAAAATTCTTATTTTCCACACATATAAATCTCTAATTGGCTAAATTATATCATTTGCTGCCTTAATTTGATGTGTTTATTTAAATGATTACCTAGGCAGCATATCCTCTTATACTTTCTAATGCAAAGCGAAAGCAGATCAAGCAATGATTTCAACTTGATAATGGACTTTTTTGGAAACTCAATTTGTGAACTTGGAATGTTTTTGTTCTGGTTACAACAGTGTTATGAAAGGGAACATTAATGTAGGGTAAGTCCGTGTTGGTATTGTAACAATGTAATTTTTTATGCAGCTAGAAAACATTACTAAAAAAGTTCGTAATAGTTGTTGCTTCGTTTTAAGTTATTTGTCCCAACAAGTGTTGTTTCTCGGCAAAAATTAGTATCCAATCGTTTTTACAAATCTCAAAATCAAGTTTTTATAGTTTAGTAAAATAAAATTACACAAATACAAGGTGACTCAGAGATGGGTTAGGTACATTTAAGAAATGGGTCTTTCTGGTAGTTTCTAATGGAAGGTTAGGCTATATAGCTAAATAGCTAAAAATAAAAACAAAATGTTTGGTTTTGGAGAGACATTCTGAAAGTGTGTGACATTCTCAAAGAAGTATTTTGTTAATAAATATTTTCCAAACGAACTTTTTAAATGAAATTTGGCAGGTGTAATACGCAATTAATTGTGCTCATTTAAATTTACCACTGCTTCTAATTTTTTAAAATGCACATTTTCCCAATTTACGGTCGGTTCTAAAGATAAATATCTTTTGTTTTCTATTCTATGTATAGAGTTAAAAAAATGCATGTGCTCTTTCACATTTCTGAGTATTTGCAGACGTACGTTTTGTTCTTATTTTATGTTATACAATTTAACAACCTTGAAATACTTTATATATCTTCTGTTTTTAGAAAAAGAAATACTACCTATCATGTACCCTAAATAAGATTTATTTTGATATCTAAACCTTAATCATTATTGTGAACGAAGAATTTGAGTAAAGTAAAGGCAAATTTTTAAATAGTCTCAATCTACTTCGGTTTCCCCTTTTGTATGTGATGATTTGTTATATTTGGCATAATTTGGTATTAAATATACATTTATCGAAATTTTTTTGTCCATGACAAAAATGATGTTATTTTTTATATAAGTGTATATAAGTTAGCGTACAATAATGATATTTTTGTTGTAGTCTGACATTAAGCAGGTTTTTCTACATAGAAGAGATTTCAACAATTACTGATATTACTGGTATAAAATAGGTAATTAAAATGTGTAAAATTTAGAAAATGCCCATTATTTATTAAATAGAACATTCTTTATTCTGTAGTGGGGGAAGGTTAGAAGCCACATCACTCAGGCTCCAAGTGGTTTCCTAGTACTGGGGGTTTTAATTTATATTTTGAAAAACCGAAAAAAATACAGCCTTTTCTATACAAAATACAGAAAAAAATTAAATAAAAAAAGGTAAGTAATTCCTTTTATAAATATCAAAAAATAAAGAAATCATAAAAATCAAGAAAAAGTAAACATAACCTGTATTTTTTATTGGGGCAATTTTTATGTTATTGATTTATAAAACGGACCTCTAGAAATATGAAAGAATCCTGCCATGAGTCTCATTAGAGCATTTACTTCGAATGTTCTCTCCCTGTGTCTTTCTTTCTAACACATTGCAGGGTTTTTGTCAATTGTCTCGGTTGTCTCTAAAGGCAAACGTATCAAACTTATAATCAGCAAAGGAAGATCTATTTAAGTAAACAATAATATACAGGGCGTCCATTAAAAACTTAAGTGGTAACTATATTTCTACCTTTTTAATGAATATTGAAATGTCTTTTAAGAATAATTCTACAGATTATATTTTTAGTTCGTTTATAGTTATATAATTGAAAACGCAGTATATATTCTATTCTCCATGGAAAGATCGGTCATCTAGATCATCAGTTATTATATTCTGATAAAATAGGTTATTTAAAACTGGGATAAGAAGCATACCGCTGGGGAGGGGGGGTAAAAGTCCCCATTTGGCATTAAAAAATCAGCACAGTATTATTTTATTTTAACCGATGAATAGATTCAACCGCAGCTCATTAAATTGTTATACACGTTTCTATTATTTCTATTTCTATTATATATCATTTTAATTATTATACAAAGACAGGTTTTTGAAGGTATTGTGTGTTCTGTTTCATAAATAGTTATAAGCTGAATATAACTATTAAGTGCTTAATAATTAGTGTCAATAATTTGAACTATTTTGTTTTGCTATCTACCTTTAAGCACAATCGTAAACCTTAATAAAACAAGGCACGTATACATATAATATAATATTATATATAATATTAATGTATTACAATCGCGTTAACAGTTATCGATTAAAATAAATACAATAAATAATATATTTAAAAATAAATATCAGGCTTTTATAAAGTGAACTATAAAGTAAAAAATAAAATTTGCAGGGTGTTTCTTAACTACGGTACGTAGTTAAGAAACACATCCAGGGTGATTCCTTAGGGCATTTTAAGAAAAAAAGTTCGTATGAACATGTATCCGGAGTTGTCTCGATTCTGAGATACTGGGTGTTAAATTTTTTAAAAAAATCTGTTTTTTATAAACATCATAAATATCCTTAAGCCGATTTGGTTGAAATATGGCAGTCATTTTTAGTATTAAGGCCCTAACTAGATTGAAGTTATTAACAATGGCTTTTCAAGGGGCACCGCAACTATTATTATTGAGGAAAAAAAAAGCGCGCCACTGTTTATTTTTCCAGTTTTTATAGTTTTTTCAGTTTAAGCAACTAAAAATACAATTTTTTTGTTTCTTGTGTATTAATTACTATTCATAAATTGCAGAAAAATAAAAAATAAACAATTTCGACCTTAAAGTAGAAGACAAAATACCATCTGATAAAATATACGATTGCAATCGCTTAGTCATTGATTGTCTAACACGTTCAAAAATCCCTGGAGTATTTCTTATGACATTGTAATTGTCGATTATTTGATTTCTCAAGTCGTTTACATCTAGTACAGAGTTTTATAAACTAGAACCTTCAGATGGTGCCATAATTAGAAAACTAGAGGATTCATATCAGGACTACGAGCTGGCCAATGTTGAGGTCCTGCACGCCCGATCCATCGATTAGGATAAGTAATGTCGAGATGCAAGGACACTAATATGAGCTGGGGCCCCGTCATGTATAAACCACATATTCGCTCTTACATATAGGGATACATCTTCTAACAAATTGGGTAGATGTTCTCGCAAAAAGTTCTGTATAGGATTTACCTGTTAATCTTGCTGGTAAAAAAATGGGCCAATTAGGAAGTCATCAATAATTCCTACCCATATGTTCAGCGAAAATTGTTGCTGAAAATGACTTTCTCTAATAACGTGGGGATTTTCGTCGGCCCAAAAATGGTGTTATGATAACAATAGCATCCCGTGAAAAATTTGTTTTGTTCGTAAATAAAATGACTGCTAACAAATTGTTATTGTGTGCCACCGTATGAAGCAACTGTCTACAAAACATTAATATTGGGTGAAAATCAAGGCAGTAAAGCTTAAACTCGTGTGTGACAGATGTACAATAGATTTCTTTTTAAAACTTTCCAAACTGTTTTTGGGCTCACTTTAAGCTGCAATGCAATCTTTCTATTTGAAGGATCTTTTTCGACCGCTTTAAGTATAGCTTCTTCTAGTTCAGGCGTTGTTACAGTTTCTGGTCTTCCACCACCTGTATTTTTATTAAAACTACCAGTTTCACTTAATCTTGCATGTATCGTTCTAAATCTTTTAGCACATGGAAGTACTCTGTTAGGATATCTGTCTTGGTAAATTCTCTGTGCCTCTTCTGAATTTCAATTTGCTAATCCATAAATAAAGTGCATGTCAGTCATTTCAGAATTACTAAAATTTTTCATAATGGAATCACTGCTAAATGAAAATTTACAGATATGACAGTGACAGTACTATCACTGTATGCTGACAGCAGTAAGGTAAACACCTCCAGGTAGATGCAAAAACATTTGGAGTGGTTTAAATTAAGTTGATTTTTTTTAACGAAAACGAAGCTAGATAGAACAAAATACAAGAGACCAAAAAGTTGTATTTTTAGTTGTTTAAACTAAAAAAAAAACTATAAAAAATGCAAGGGTTAGTGGCCTTCCTTTTTTTTTTCTCAATATTGATAGTTGCGGTGCCCCTTGAGACACCACTGGATCTAATAACTTCAATCTAGTTAGGGTTAAATTAGCGCCTTAGTACTACAAATAATACTGCCAAATTTCAACCAAATCGGCTTAAGGATATTTATGATATTTTTTAACTTTAACACCCAGTATCTCAGAATCGAGAGAACTGCGGACACATGTTCATAGGAACTTTTTTTCTTAAAATGACCTAAGGAATCACCTCCTGGAGTTTACTGTCGTAGTTAAAAAACACCCTGTATATGAAAGTGAAGTTTGAACGCGTAGCAAATTTAGCAAATTTTAAGTTAATCTATTATGTGGATGTGGGTGAAAAATCTAACATAAGGTTTAAAAGGGACATATTAACATATCAGTGGCGTATTTAGAATGCCTTTCTGGGGGGGGGGGGCAAACACCACATAGTTAGCCACAAAAAAAAAAGGTCTTTAACATAACACTCATCAAAACGACTAAAAAAAAGGATTTTCACAAATCGTGATAAGGTACTATAAAATAAAATAATTTTTACTTTCAAACATTTTGCTTCGGTTAATAGCTCTTGGGGGGGGCATGTGCTGCCTTTGACTCCTCACCTAAAAATACCAATGTAACGTATAAAGCGAATAAATTGTTTTTATTTTCCAGAGTTCTTAATAAACCAGCTATGATATAATAGTAGATAATATGGACGATTTACTCCTTCTTATTAAATATATGTTTTCGAATTAATATAAACTCATACACCCAGTCCCCGTTATATCCCTGCTAATATTGCTGGGAAAATCAGAAAACGAACAATACAAACAATTCATAATTATTCGTAATTTTAAATATAGTTTTAGGGCCCCAGCACTTCCGTGTTTCATTTTCCCATAATAAATATAAACGATTCGTCATTACTACATTTCAGATCGCACTTTCGAGAAAATTATGGGCTATTACATTTGGAAGTGGTAATATAAAAGTATTAATGAGATTTGAATTAATATATTTAATTGTTTTTTAATAGCCGAGCTTTTCTTACACAGTTTACTGCAATAATGGTTTTTAATTTACTTTTACTTTGATATACGGTTTAAAATTAACACTTTACAAATTTTTCTATAAATAGGTAAGTACTAAATTGCCTAACCCTTAATTATTTTTATGTGAATGTATGCATTCATGAGGGCATATTACTATTATATTTAAAAATCAATTTTAATTTATGATTGTTATTATTATCATTATGACACCTTCTAAAAAATCAATTAATTAAAAAATAATTAAATTACTTTAATTTAATTTTTTTAAATATATATTTTAAAAGTATATATTTTAATGATGTCGTTTACTTTTCTATTCGTCACTTTTTGTATTATGTTATATACAATTGGATATACATCCTACAAATTATAATATTCTCAAAAATGTCACTTGTAAAAAATTACTAAAAAAGGCAAAAAAAAATAGAAGCGACTTCAAAAGAAAAATCGCTAAAAAGTAAAAAATATTAAACAAATAATAAGTAAATATATTTAAAAAACCTACACGTATTAACTATACTCGCTAGTAACCTTAAATTTATTAACCTAATACAGATTTTAATATGTTATTCAAAGAGGTTCACGTCAATATTTTGAAGGCAAACTACCGAGTAAATTTGGTCTCTGCTAAGGTTGGAGTTGTTTTATAGTTTAGGTTTGGTTTACCTAGGTGTATCTTCTATAACACAGCCGTTAATAAAATCTTCATGCACTAACGTAGCCAACAGTTGCAAAGCCCCCAAAATATTTCTGCGCACATCTCGAAATGCGAACTTGTAGGTCTGTTTATAAATGTCCTATAGGAAGTCAACATTGCCATTTGACATGCGGATTTCCACAAAAGGTCTCTAAGAGCAAATGATTGGAGCATCAATTTTAAAAGATATAAGGCGGGCTATATATTTGATTTATATGTTTATATGTAATATGATATAAAATACATCAACTATATTTTGTAATGGCTGGATGAAGCTGCTTTGGGCGTCAAAATGTCTATATTTAAGGAGCCAAAATGTCTATATTTAAGGAGTGGATGAAATATTATTTTTTACTTTTTATCGACTTTTTTTAAGTCGATTCTATTTTCTTTAAATATTCTATTTTAACGTATTAGCTTGAAGTTTCGCATACTTTTATATCTGGATATGACGCAAATTTATGATGAAAAAACAAACAATAAAAAACTACTTCCGAATTTCACAGAAAGTGACCCTAACTATTTTATTTTAAATAGGAACCTGTATATTTTTTCAACGATATAGCATAAGTTGTTTTCAAAATGGCGGCTAAAGAGCCATTTTTTTAGAAATTAAACATGACCGCTTTATGAAGAAAATACAGTCCCAAAAAAACTTTTTTTCAGAAAACTTTGACCTAAAAAATCGTTTTGAGTAATACTAGATTTTTTAATTTTTTTTTCACTCTTTTTTTTAACAGAGAATCTTAGTCCAATATTTTTAATGGAACCTTGTATATTTTTTCAGCAGTAAATTTCCCCTTAAAAGTGCCAAAAGTTGGATTACTTATATAAATTGCCAACCTCTGCAGGTTTAACTACGTATTTAGATGAATAAATCATACAATTAAAATTTTAGTTTATTAAATATTGATTCGTTCAATTGCATACCTGAAATATATATGAAATATGTTATCATTAATATAAATAATAGGTAATAAAGTTAAATCTGTTTTAAAGCCAGGTTAATATCTGCTTCACTAATTGCTCAATAAAATTGACGTCAACAAGCTGCTCGAATGCATCCAACCAAAAAATACAAGCAGCTGTAATTTTTTGGATCACTGAATTTTATTTGTTACCTAAATATTATCTCAAAATATCAGAAGACTGTGTTCCGGTTAGTGAGTAGTATATAATAAAATTGTATGTATTTTACTTTTCGTTATGGTATAATTTTTTTTTATATGAATAGGTCATAAAAGTGTTTACTTATATTGAAGTGCAGGAGTAATCGTAAATCTATGTTTTGTCATTTTACGTGAATGTAAATAAAATGTCATTTTTTTTTGGAGTTTTTCATGCACTCAATTGTTTTTGTCCTGGGAAGTACCGATAAACAGGTACAAAGTCTTAAATCCAAGCAAAAAAATTATATTATTATAAAAAATTCTCAAAAATCGGCTGAGTTGGTACCAATCCCTGGAGGAAGTATGGGCTTTTTTTCAATGTAATTACTGGGCTGAAATAAATGCTTTTATTTGGGACACCTTGTATTACTTATTACCATATATCTATCTATCTATCTATATATATATATATATATATATATATATATATATATACATGGTGCAACAAAACTAGATGTGACACCAATTTGGCTTAGTCATATAACCTCAAATAAACTATCTGAGTAAAATATTTTGATACTTGTGTGGTTTCGGGGTTGACCAGAAATGAGGCCAACTGCCTTATTTTAAATGGAACACTCTGTATATAGTTAATTTCAATTATACACTTAATTTGAAAATATTTTTCCACATTACATATGTACTTTTTTATAGGTGATCATTTTTGAATAATAGCCAATTGAAAATTAAAACGACACACACATGAATTTAATTTTTTTCACTCAAAATAGTAGTGTTTCTGATGCTGGAACATTACCTGCAGAGAGTATTTTTGTAGTAAATCTGCTATAAGAAGTCACTACCACAAACCTTAGATTTATTGAATGTAAATAAATTTAAATTTAAAAAATTAATTAGCATTAATTACTTAAACTGTTTATAAGAATGGTTATTCAATATCATTTGAGAATATATTTACTGTGCAAGCAAAGTGTGTAGTTAATTTTGGTTCTGAGGATGCTGTGTGCTTAAATAAAAAAAATATGAATTTCCATATTATGTAAACAAAATTTCTGTAATATATGGCGTTATTTATTTTATTTATTTATTTATTTACTTAAAGTGAAATATTGTGAAAACCTTTGTAATTTGTCAATACAAATTTTTAACAATTTTAAGAGCTAATATTATTCACAAAACAAAATTTACAAATTAACTTTAATTTATACAGGGTTTCTCAAAAATATCATCTTTTTAGAAGATATTGATTTTATAATAACTTTTTATTTTTTATATTTAATAATATATATTTTGATTTGTTGTAACCTATTTCAGTACGTAGTTAATATATATAGTAATGTATTCAGACAGTGTCTGTTATATGAACACAGTAGCCCTCTTGACTTTAATAAATTTTGAATTATGAATATGAATGTGTTTTGATTAACAAACATTTTTAAAAACAATTTTTTTGAAATTCTTAGAGACACTCTATTTCTCTAGACACTATTAAACTAAGTATATAGACCTATTTTTTAGGAATCATAGTTCCAGCAAGATTATTGGCGGATCAAGACGTAATATAGTTTTATAATTATTTAATTTACTTATATATATATATATTATATATATATATATATATATATATATATATATATATATATATATATATATATATATATATATATTGAATATGTAAATATGTTAATTAAGTTGTTAGTCACAGAGAGCAAGCAGGTTTAATTTTTTTAAATATGATATTTCTAACGTTGTAAATATAACAACAAAAGAATAACAATCTGCAAACCGTTACAATCTTATTGCAGTACTAGCCGTAATGGACAGAATACGTATAGTTTATTCCTTAACGGCATGGAGCAAGTATATGTTGAGCTTATTTTATGACTGAAAGTCCCTATGAACATATGTTGTTAGTTCTTTTCGAGATGCAAGATGTCTTAATTTTAATAAAAAAATAGGTATTTTTCTCCGAATGATATTAAAAGCGGCTAATAAAGATTGATAGGCACAAAAGATGCAGTTTTATTGCCTAAGCAGTAAAATAATCAAAATTGGCAATGACAATAGGTAAACATAAAATGATTATTTGTGTAGAGATTCGAGTATAAAAATAACACAATTTTGTCTTTTCCGGAAACATTTAATGTCATTTGGAGTAAAAATTATGTGTTTTACACTGCCGAAAAGCGGATTTAATACCTTGGTTGGTTCTTGAACCGTCAGCTGCGGTATCAGATATTACGCTTTTCTTTCTACTAAAATAAATAACAATTGTTTTACTAGACAGAAAAGCGAAAGATACAATGCCGCGGCTAATGCAGTAAATCTGCTTTTCGGCCGAGCAAAACGTATAATTTCTTCTCTGAATGATATTAAAAATGACATTAAACAATTTTTTTCGATTTTACAAAATAACTAAAACGTAAATTTGTAAAATAATTTTGTGTTTACCTATATAGAACAGAACTAGCCGTCACTTGATGGAAATATATTCAGTTATTATCTAACAATAATCTACTACAAATAAATCTGTAGTTTTATTAAAAACGTTTTTGAGATATTAATAAATAACTATTTTTTATAAACATTCTGACAATAAAAGCAACAAATGGCATTTTGATGATATTTCGGTCATAAAATAAGGCAAGGGTATACTGCTTTAATACGGACATGACATTAAAAACATCTTGTAAAATTTAAACTGTTCTGACAGAAGTCGGTATCATATTATCTTCTAGTGAATCATCTGTATATAACTATGAATTATTTATCTGACTGACCATTCAACAAAATGTTGACCCCTACGTTTTGACTTACTCGGTCATCGCCACCGAGTTTAAAACTTTGTTCTATATAACGTTCTTTAATATCCTGACATTTTTATTATTCTGAAGCGAAAGTTTACAGCATTATTTAATTCTGTAAACTTTGTTTATACCTTTTTAAAATAATATCATCATATTGGACTAGGTTTGGCAACCATATTGTTAAAACAGTATTATACTTTATTTCGCTTTTTAATACTGCTTACTGTTCTGTTAAAAAACAGTATACAATACAATACTGTTTTTATGATCGGGGGTATCCGAAGCCATAAAACCTGTATAAAAAAAATAAACGTACAAATTTCATTTCAGAACGAAACTGTCAAAATTGTCAAATAGACTGCCAAAAAAAAAAAAGAAATGACTTGAATATTTTGGCAACGTTCTATAGCCAACATCTTTCTCTACGTTTTGATTTACTCTGTCACCGCTACCGAGGTTAAAACTTTGTTCTAATGGTTAAAAATCTTCTAATATAATAGGTATATAACGTTCTTTAGTATCCTGACATGTTTATTGTTCTGATATTCTGCCTAAGAAACTATTCATCTATCATATGACGTGTATCGTGTAAAGTGTAAAATATCTGATAAAATACTTTACCCTGAATTTATAAAGCAAAATCTTCCTGTGAGCCGTTAAATAGCACGTATTTTTGTCTTCTACTTTAAAACCAGATAAAAAAGCAAAAAAACATACTCACGCTGGCACTCTGCCGTAAGTTGCAACCTGCAATTAACTCTGATAAAGTAAATATGATGTTTTTTTTATCTAGAGATTTTGTCATGACAATTCCATAGGTCTGTTTTTTGAACATGTTCAGAAGTGTTACTAAAATAGATATCTCGTAAAGAACGGCAACTTGCGATCGTGACTTTTCTTGTTTCTGTTCTCTGTGTTTTTGTTGTTGACTAAAACAATAAGACTTTCTACACTTTCGTACTCATATCTCAAGCTTATACGAAAGTTTGCAGAATTATTTAATTCTGTAAACTTTGTTTATACGTTTCTAAAATAATATCATCATATCGGACTAGGTTTGGCAACCATATTGTGTAACAGTTTAATTTTGTTATAAGTGCATTTCATTTAACAGTTTAATTTTGTTATAAGTGCATTTCATTGTATGATTAATTTAATATTATAATCTACTACTTTAGTATTAAGTTTAGTGATTAATATGTACGCCTCGTTGGTTTGATTTTCTTAGATTTTTAGTAGTTTTGTTATTAGAAGCGGTTACATTGTTCATATTTAAGCGAAATATAAATTCAACACCTTTTGCAGCAAATTTCGGTACACACAGTGTCACCTCTCGATAAGTAGTTAATTTTGTACCTATATCTGAACTCAAGTTATAAAGGAATAATTTTCAGTAAATGGTATAAGTTTAGCGTTCGTTCATAGATGTCGCCAAAAAAAAATCACTTCAAATATAATTGTTCGATTTATTTAATTTTGCCGAATTTAATAATTATATACTGTATAAGAAAAACTTCAAATTGCACTTTAGACAAACTATTTATTTCCCATATATTTTACAGAGTAGTTATAAATTAAATTTTATTAATTTTGAAAACCTGTTTTCGAGTCCTTTATAAAAGTCTTGGGATTTTCGTTTTCTTTGGCTAGATATGCTGCATTTTTAGATTCGAGCGTGTATTTTGTATAACTCTTCTGTCGCTGTAAAAAAAAACAAATCATTAGTACCCCAATAAATTCTTTGATATAAAGTCGATATTATGCATTAATATTGAACTGTAAATACTTGTATAAAAAAAAGGTTGCCTTGATAAATATTTCTTTTCAGATATACATAGGATTATTTTTAGACTATAGATACTATATATACACCACTTCATACTTTCTCTTAAATCTACATTTTATTATTCGTGTTTCCTTTTGCTGTGAATATGTAACATATAAAGGTATTTTCATTTAAGTTAGACATAAATAAACCAAAGGTATTTCTCGATTCAATATTAATATTCTTACCTTTTTTTTTCCTGAGACTGTATAAACTACAGCCTTCTTATAATTTCTATCAATGTTTGATGTTCCGAAATTCAGATTGACTTTTGTTTTGTCCATAGTTGCATAATTACTTGGAGCCTAATATAAACTGAAATTTCGTTACGTCTGCGTCTGATGCATTTCCTAAAATAGTTAATAATTGTGTGAATAAATTCCTATTTTATGGTTAAATAATGAGTTTATACAGTTGGGAAAATTCTATTAAATTAAACTCAACTTACGTTTCATTTTTATGACATTTAACTACTCCTGCATTAGCACATCTTTTTTTTTTTGACTCTTTGGTACTCTACTCCGGACTAATATTTGACTTTTCTGAGTGGTCCTTTTCCATTAGTACTAGAGTAATTAATTAAATATTATTTTTTTATTTACATTTCCATTTCGCCTTGGCGTTGCTTTTAAATTTCAGGCTAGTGTATCTTTCAGCTTGGTCGAGCTATATCGAACTCCCTTTTGTTTGGTGGGGCATTTGGGTAACAACACTTTTCTGATTAGTGTCTTGAAATTAATTAAATATATTTTTTTTTATACTTCTCGGTAGGACTAAATTTTTAAAATTAAATTATATTTCTGACTCTTCAGTTAATTTTTAATCAGTAGAAACCTTTTGGGGATTTTTTAACATGGCGTGTCTGCTTTGTATACCAGGCCATTTCTTGCCATAGCAGTGAGCGGTACTACTGCTATTATTATTTAGTTTCTGGACAAACTTATTTCTTAGAATAGGATAACATGTTTGTCTTTAGTGGTTTATTGAACAACTTTTCTTTTAATTTGTTTATCTTGTCAGTTTGTCAACCATTGTTTTTAGGTTGTTTTGGCCTTAAAGGTCATCACCATGATTACATGGATCTCACAGCTTAGAATTTACCTTTTTTCGTCCCTGTATTCTTCTTTGTGCCCTGCGGCCCGGGCCTAAGAATTTGGTCGCGGCGGGAAACTGTCAGTGGTAAAAGCCCACTAAATGTCCACACCGTTAAAAGCTTCGGCTTCCCATCAACCAAGATCATCGATGGGTTATTTTTTTTAATCTGGTCGCGACGATGACAAGTTCCACTCCCTGATTTTGACTAATGTTTTGCTTTTATTATTGGCTTATGATTATTATTGGTTTAGCTTTTCTACCTTTTGGCTTTATTTTGGTGTAGCTATATTATCTTAGTTAATTGCCCCTAACTTTAGTTATGTTTTATTTTGCTAAGTTATTGCCGCTAGGATCGGTTTTCTTAGTAAATTTCCATATTATTTGGGATTTGATATATGCATTTTGTTGTTTCAGTATTCATTTTGCTAAGTTATTGCCGATAGGTCGGTTTTCTTAGCTAATTACCATATTATTTGGGATTTAAGATATTGGAACTTATGCAAATTTGCATTTCGTAACTAAATTGTTGGACCTTTAACCTTTAAGGCCGTTGGGCGCCAAATTGTAACCCTTGATTTTCTCAAAACCAAGGTACAAGATTGCTACGCTCTTATTTAATAATTATTATTACTGTTTTATTATAAATTCACAAAAAGGTATCAAGATTACAGCTCGTGGTCAACAGAGCGTGCAATGTAGATGCCCTAGCTCAATTAACCCGGAGAGTAGGGCGTGGGAAAACTTAAGAAATCTTAAAACAAGAGAGAGGAAAAAAAGAAATGAGCGCCACCAATTTAGAACGGCTTAAATTGGAAAGCCCCTTGATCTTTGCGGCACTTGCTTCCTCTTGATACTTTAAAAGAAAAAGAGTGAGCTAAATAAAACACAAATATAGTAAAAAAAAATCTATTATCAGTTACGGTATAAAAGAAGGAAAAAAAAATAAAATGTAAACAATAGGTGTCACCAAATCTAGCAGCACCTGGAAGTTCAGAGACGCTCCTAACTTCAAACTAGGCCCGTGACATGGGATTAGTCCCGAGTCTTGAAGTTAAGCCCGTGACTTGAAATTGTCTGTGACTTGCAGTTGTAATTAGCCCCTGAGTTGAAATTAGGACTGTGACTTACAGTTGGCCCCTGACTTGAAATTGGGTCCGTGACTAACAGTTGGCCCCTGACTTGAACCCTATGAAAACAAAAATTTTCTAGAATTTTTCATAGTGATTCGAAGTCTATAACGAAAACCCAAATACTTTTAATTAGTTCAAAAAAATCCCCAAAAGGTTTCTACTGATTAAAAATTAACTGAAGAGTCAGAAATATAATTTAATTTTAAAAATTTAGTCCTACCGAGAAGTATAAAAAAAAATATATTTAATTAATTTCAAGACACTAATCAGAACTTTTTTTAAATAAATTAAAACCGCAAGCAACTAAATAAAAAAAATACAATTAAATAATTTAAAATGAAGTCACTGCCCTGATGGGTATCGAAAATTCAGTCGAAACGTTCTCAATAAATCCAACAAATCCACAAATACAAACTAAGACCGGAAAGGAAAATTCTAAAAATTTACTTTATCAAATACAATCTCAATAACCAGCGTTAACACTAAAATAAATACAAGGTTTCGACTGAATCCGAATGATTTAAATTAGAAATACATAATAAAGTAAAAATAATTCTAATACTTAAAAAAAATTAGGCCCTGATGATGATCTAAAATGAATCGAAACGTTGGGTAAGAAAAATATAAGCACATTATTATAACTGACTCCAATAACTAAATTTAATTTACAATAAATAAATTTGTAAGAAAATGGATTACTATAACAATTTCCTGTATAAAATAAATAGAAAATTTAGACTGACCTCGGCCAACCTAAATAGAAATGAGAATAAAATGAAAAAAAAATAGCAAAATCTTAACAAAAAGTCTATACATAATAGACCTGAAGAATAGCAAATATTTAAGGGAAACGTTGTGAGAATACTTAACCAAAAATATAGATATAATAAGGCAGCAATAAGAAAAATCAAAAGGCACAAATATATTTAAATTATAATATAACCAGCTTAAAAAAGGGGTTTTATTTAACTAATTATTTTCCAGCTGCAAATCAAAAGAAAAACCATAAACTAAAAGAAAAGCAATTTACGTCATACTTAATTGTTACTGAAAACCTCTGCAAGCCATTTATTAATCTGTTTATTATCTATTAAAAAGAACGAATGCAGTAATCAAATCACACTATGCAAGCTGCTTAAATATTGTGGTTTTATTTTAAAATAAAATAGAGCCAATTTACGATCCACAAAATATGGTTAATATAATAGGAAAATGAATCAAATTACTGAGGTAAAAGATGTTCGACGAAATACAAACTAAAAATTATCTTCGCATGAATTCGTTACACTTGCATTTAATTTTTAAGATTTCAAAAAAAATATATAAAAACTAGCCCCCGTTGCATCAAAAAAATAATCGTCTCACCCGAGCAAAAGTTAATTTCAAAAAAAAAATGAGAAAAGTTACCAAATTACGAATAGCAAAATTTAAGAAAAAAAGATACCCTTTTCAGGATAAATGATATTAAAGCAAATTACCTATCCAATAGGGTCACTCAGTTTTAGTCAAAAAGTGGTTTCACGTGCCAAGTACAAGGGCATGGAAAATGGCGGTCTGGTCCAATCTTCAGCTCAAATCCTCTCTTAGAGAGATTTTCTAGCACGAAAAATAACACTCACAGTGCAAACTATAATGTGCCCGAAAAACTAATGCGGTGTTGAGGAAAAATCCCGCTAACGGATTTCCAAGATTTTCCTAGATTATTTCCTCAGACCCGCGCTGAAGACCTGTGGTTTATCTGCAGGTGACCAGAAAAGTGAAAAATGTGTTCCCCCAGCTTCCTTTCCATCTAGAACTTTGGTTAACTAAGGTGGCGGAATACCAATGGCTAGAGTATGTCAGGTGCTAACAACCTTGCCAAAAGAGCACATAGACGGAATAAAACAAGGATATGATTAACATGTTAGACAAGAAAAACGACTCTCCATTGGTTGAGAAAGATACAGGAAATAATGCAGGAATACACTTGGCAACAGCGAAAAAGAAGCCTGCGCTCTGGATATGAGGAAGTACCGGATGGAGGGTTCCGAGAATAAGTTAATATGGAAGTCTTAGCCGAATAGATCCGAAAAGTTCCGAGACGACGCAATAATAACATTGACAGAAACAACTAACCTGAAATTTAAAAGCAACGCCAAGGCGAAATGGAAATGTAAATAAAAAAATAATATTTAATTAATTACTCTAGTACTAATGGAAAAGGACCACTCAGAAAAGTCAAATATTAGTCCGGAGTAGAGTACCAAAGAGTCAAAAAAAAAAGATGTGCTAATGCAGGAGTAGTTAAATGTCATAAAAATGAAACGTAAGTTGAGTTTAATTTAATAGAATTTTCCCAACTGTATAAACTCATTATTTAACCATAAAATAGGAATTTATTCACACAATTATTAACTATTTTAGGAAATGCATCAGACGCAGACGTAACGAAATTTCAGTTTATATTAGGCTCCAAGTAATTATGCAACTATGGACAAAACAAAAGTCAATCTGAATTTCGGAACATCAAACATTGATAGAAATTATAAGAAGGCTGTAGTTTATATAGTCTCAGGAAAAAAAAAGGTAAGAATATTAATATTGAATCGAGAAATACCTTTGGTTTATTTATGTCTAACTTAAATGAAAATACCTTTATATGTTACATATTCACAGCAAAAGGAAACACGA
Organism: Kuschelorhynchus macadamiae; assembly: GCA_030620095.1. Taxonomy (NCBI): domain Eukaryota; kingdom Metazoa; phylum Arthropoda; class Insecta; order Coleoptera; family Curculionidae; genus Kuschelorhynchus; species Kuschelorhynchus macadamiae. Next base: position 331,838 of record JAUTXW010004194.1, on the reverse strand, counting down.
ATAATAAAATGTAGATTTAAGAGAAAGTATGAAGTGGTGTATGTATAGTATCTATAGTCTAAAAATAATCCTATGTATATCTGAAAAGAAATATTTATCAAGGCAACCTTTTTTTTATACAAGTATTTACAGTTCAATATTAATACATAATATCGACTTTATATCAAAGAATTTATTGGGGTACTAATGATTTGTTTTTTTTTACAGCGACAGAAGAGTTATACAAAATACACGCTCGAATCTAAAAATGCAGCATATCTAGCCAAAGAAAACGAAAATCCCAAGACTTGTATAAAGGACTCGAAAACAGGTTTTCAAAATTAATAAAATTTAATTTATAACTACTCTGTAAAATATATGGGAAATAAATAGTTTGTCTAAAGTGCAATTTGAAGTTTTTCTTATACAGTATATAATTATTAAATTCGGCAAAATTAAATAAATCGAACAATTATATTTGAAGTGATTTTTTTTTGGCGACATCTATGAACGAACGCTAAACTTATACCATTTACTGAAAATTATTCCTTTATAACTTGAGTTCAGATATAGGTACAAAATTAACTACTTATCGAGAGGTGACACTGTGTGTACCGAAATTTGCTGCAAAAGGTGTTGAATTTATATTTCGCTTAAATATGAACAATGTAACCGCTTCTAATAACAAAACTACTAAAATCTAAGTAAATCAAACCAACAAGGCGTACATATTAATCACTAAACTTAATACTAAAGTAGTAGATTATAATATTAAATTAATCATACAATGAAATGCACTTATAACAAAATTAAACTGTTAAATGAAATGCACTTCTAACAAAATTAAACTGTTACAACTCCCCCTCTCCAAGGAAAGGAGGGAAACTTATAAGAAAAGTTGACCGACGATCAGAGCTAAATTAAAAAAAATAATATCCATAAAAGGTAAAGTAAAATAAAATATATTTTCCCAGTCTTTTGCCATACTATGCTTCGAAGCTCACTGAGAAAGATGTTCAAACCAACTACTCTCCTATAAAAACTGTCGAGTAAGATAAGCTACGAAGGAAATGACTAAGAAGGGAAACTAGTATAAGAGAAAAATAAAAAACTTCTTTTAGAAACTAACTTAAACCAATTAGAAATGGTACCATTTAAATCAAATCATAACGCCAATAACCACTGATGGCACTCTAATATATAAAAAAAAAATAATTAACTAACAACCATAACTCAAAAAAAATATACGGGAATCGCGACAAATTGCCTACTCAACGACAAAGGTAATAGATCAGATTACAAATTTCAAGTACAAAAACAGTACCAATATCGATATAACAACGCTAATAAAATTAAGAAATTTTAATCGAAAGGAAACAAAACAAATAAGAAATTCCTGGCCACTTCGCCTTTCAGAGTTTCGGAATTCCCCAAGAAGAGCGTTCAAAACAATTTCTACTCCAATAAAGTTGTTGGATTGGAGTGTGGCCAGAGTTGCGTGACACCCAAATAAGTGTGGGGCACCTCGTTCACTGGCTTGCATCGAGCACACCCTCAGGTCACTCTTCAACTCTGTCTGACTAGGCAACCAGAAGGCAGGAAAAACAAAAAGCGTAAATATTAATTTAAATTCACAAATAAAAAAAGTGTTGTTACCCAAATGCCCCACCAAACAAAAGGGAGTTCGATATAGCTCGACCAAGCTGAAAGATACACTAGCCGCAGCGACTATGTACCGTGCAGACCAAAAAACTAAACAAAAAAGCTACTAGGGTGTTCCGAATGTTGTCACTGCCACCAACTGCCTGAATTCTAATAGGTCAACTGGAGCTCAGGAAAATATACACGGGGTAATATGTGAACAAGATGTTAGGTAATAACGGCAAGATGTCAATTAACTATCCACATTATACTTTTTGCATATTCTAGCCGACGTGGTGGTATCCTCCCTGGGCTCTATGGCCGCTCATTGAGACTGCCAGGGGCCAAACACCAGCCACCTCTAACTAGCCCTTCCAGTTGATCTGTCTCCTTCTGCACTGAATAACAAGAAAACATCGAAATCAGAATTTGATAGCACCCAACAACACTCAGCCTTTTATATAAAAAAAAGGCCGCACTAAAAAGTTTAATAAAAAAGTCACAATAGGGTCAAAAGTCATAATCATGATGTGCAAACCTGCGCAAGCACAAAAAGTCAAATCCAGTATAACCAAAATATACAAAAGCCAAAATATCAAATATCAAAACCAAAAAAACTTAAATGGGTAATAATAAACGTAACTAGCATAAATATATATGCCATAATCAAAATAAAGAAAACTAAGTTTGGCGTCGCTTAGCGTCCAACAATTTAGTTACGAAATGCAAATTTGCATAACTTCCAATATCTTAAATCCCAAATAATAAGGTAATTAGCTAAGAAAACCGACCTATCGGCAATAACTTAGCAAAATGAATACTGAAACAACAAAATGCATATATCAAATCCCAAATAATATGGAAATTTACTAAGAAAACCGATCCTAGCGGCAATAATAAAACATAACTAAAGTTAGGGGCAATTAACTAAGATAATATAGCTACACCAAAATAAAGCCAAAAGGTAGAAAAGCTAAACCAATAATAATCATAAGCCAATAATAAAAGCAAAACATTAGTCAAAATCAGGGAGTGGAACTCGTCATCGTCGCGACCAGATTAAAAAAAATAACCCATCGATGATCTTGGTTGATGGGAAGCCGAAGCTTTTAACGTTGTGGACATTTATTGGGCTTTTACCACTGACAGTTTCCCGCCGCAACCGAATTCTAAAGCTCAGGCCGCGGGGCACAAATCCCAGAAATATCCCATCGATGATCTTGGTTGAAGGGAAGCCGAAGCTTTTAACGGTGTGGACATTTAGTGGGCTTTTACCACTGACAGTTTCCCGCCGCGACCAAATTCTTAGGCCCGGGCCGCAGGGCACAAAGAAGAATACAGGGACGAAAAAAGGTAAATTCTAAGCTGTGAGATCCATGTAATCATGGTGATGACCTTTAAGGCCAAAACAACCTAAAAACAATGGTTGACAAACTGACAAGATAAACAAATTAAAAGAAAAGTTGTTCAATAAACCACTAAAGACAAACATCTATTCTAAGAAATAAGTTTGTCCAGAAACTAAATAACAATAGCAGTAGTACCGCTCACTGCTATGGCAAGAAATGGCCTGGTATACAAAGCAGACACGCCATGTTAAAAAAGTCACAATCGGGGTATAAATCAAGTCTGGGAAAACAGTCAGAATTGGTGAATTTTAAAAGAATCAGTCCTACCGAGAAGTATAAAAAAAAATATATTTAATTAATTTCAAGACACTAATCAGAACTTTTTTTAAATAAATTAAAACCGCAAGCAACTAAATAAAAAAAAATACAATTAAATAATTTAAAATGAAGTCACTAAAGATACCATCAATAAGCACAAAATGCCCTGATGGGTATCGAAAATTCAGTCGAAACGTTCTCAATAAATCCAACAAATCCACAAATACAAACTAAGACCGGAAAGGAAAATTCTAAAAATTTACTTTATCAAATACAATCTCAATAACCAGCGTTAACACTAAAATAAATACAAGGTTTCGACTGAATCCGAATGATTTAAATTAGAAATACATAATAAAGTAAAAATAATTCTAATACTTAAAAAAAATTAGGCCCTGATGATGACCTAAAATTAATCGAAACGTTGGGTAAGAAAAATATAAGCACATTATTATAACTGACTCCAATAACTAAATTCAATTTACAATAAATAAATTTGTAACAAAATCGATTACTATAACAATTTCCTGTATAAAATAAATAGAAAATTTAGACTGACCTCGGCCAATCTAAATAGAAATGAGAATAAAATGAAAAAAAAATAGCAAAATCTTAACAAAAGAAGGTATGTATAGACCTGAAGAATAGCAAATATTTAAGCGAAACGTTGTGAGAATACTTAACCAAAAATATAGATATAATAAGGCAGCAATAAGAAAAATCAAAAGGCACAAATATATTTAAATTATAATATAACCAGCTTAAAAAAGGGGTTTTATTTAACTAATTATTTTCCAGCCGCAAATCAAAATGCAAAAGAAAAACCATAAACTAAAAGAAAAGCAATTTACGTCATACTTAATTGTTACTGAAAACCTCTGCAAGCCATTTATTAATCTGTTTATTATCTATTAAAAAGATCGAATGCAGTAGTCAAATCACACTATGCAAGCTGCTTAAATATTGTGGTTTTATTTTAAAATAAAATAGAGCCAATTTACGATCCACAAAACATGGTTAATATAAAAGGAAAATGAATCAAATTACTGAGGTAAAAGATGTTGGACGAAATACAAACTAAAAATTATCTTCGCATGAATTCGTTACACTTGCATTTAATTTTTAAGATTTCAAAAAAAAATATATAAAAACTAGCCCCCGTTGCATCAAAAAAATAATCGTCTCCCCAAATTCTGTAAGACTTTATAGCCAGACTGTCCAACAATAGTGCGAGAAGCGCCTGAATCCAATAAACCTAAAATAGGATGACCTAAGACAAAAATTTCTAAATAAGAGTTCATCACCATGAGCGTGAGAAATAATAAAATCTAAAATGTGCTGAAATGCACTTATAACAAAATTAAACTGTAAAAGTAAAACAGTATTATACTTTATTTCGCTTTTTAATACTGCTTACTGGTCTGTTAAAAAACAGTATACAATACAATACTGCTTTTATGATCGGAGGTATCCGAAGCCATAGAACCTGTAAAAAAAAACGTACAAATTTCATTTCAGACCGAAACTGTCAATGTCAAAATTGTCAAATAGCTTGCCAAAAAAATAAAGAAATAACAATATTTTGGCAACATTCTATAGCCAAAATCTTTCTCTCCCGAGACATTCGTCAAATGCTGACAATTTTTCCTTTTTAGATAAATCTAGGGCAGGATCTATAGATGAACACTTCGTCTTCACAGATGCATCCAAGGAAGATAACCGAACACTGGGAATTAGCATATGGGGTCACGGCTTCAGTTTTCAAACAGACTTCCAGATTTTTTTTCAATCTACTCTGCTGGGATTTATACCATCTTTACTGCCCTTGAACTAATAGAGAATTTTAGATTGACCAATATAGTAATATTTTCAGACAGCCGGAGAGCATTGGACAGTAGTAGTAGCAGTTCGAAGCTCACTGATGATCACATTACATTGGCAACCAAGACAAAAATTGGTTCAAATGGAATGAAAACGGGGAATTTAGGATATATTTGTTTTGGGTTCCAAGCCACATGGGAATAGTAGGAAACGAAAAAGCGGATAAATTGGCCAATCTGGGAAGACATCTCAGAAGTATTACGATTATTAAAATAGATTAGATTACAGAGAATGTATATCTTAATACAAACAACGTTTCTTTGAGAAGTGGAAGGAGAGATGAAAACAAATCTGTCTCACCAAGGGAACACTCTACGAAGAAGTTGCACAAACAGCGTATATCAAACTCTGGTTTACAGCATAAAAACACCTGCAAAGGAAGGAAATTGTTACTATGTGCAGAATCGGAAGCGATGACTACACAATGCCGACTCATCTTCATAGACTCGGAAGCGTCGAATGTGGAGGCCGAGTTCACTACCTCATATCCTTTTCGAATGTCCCCTTCATCTTCAGGCCTCCTCTTGTAGCTGAGAGCATTTGTAATTTCTTGAGACTGTAATTTCTTAAGACTATGTGGATTGAAAGTTTGACAATATTTACTTATTTCTGTGAATCCTTTTAGCCTCAGCCAATAAGGGTAAGGGTCTTCCCTGACTCACTTTACTGTGGATCCTTGTACACTTCCATCCATTTACACAAAGGGAATCATCAAGATGTCCGTATACTCACAGCAGCTTAATGACGTTAAACGGGAGAGTCACTCAGTCATTTGTCGAGTGACAAGCATGAACATACCCTTTTTGTAGACATTTGTTTTCGTCATTTTCGGTCAAAAAAAATAAAATACTGTTTGTTTTAGTTATCTGACCTTAAAACACTTTATTTCCCGTACATAAACTGGGCAACACTAGTCCGGACCCCACTCTATACGCCGCTGATAGGTTACGTAGTTATTGTATATTATAAGATAAAATTGTCTTGTAGATATGGAAACTTCTAATAGAAATGGATTACTATTTTGAACAATCGCTCCTAGGGAAAAAGAAAGAACAAACCGTTTTTGCCTCTTTTTCACATTTTATTTTTATATATCACGGGGCATTTGGAGACCTTAAAATCAGAGTGTATGTATTTGCTGCTTGTGTTCGTAATGAAAGCATGCATTCCTCGATTCTGTTTTGATTGTCTAAAGGGATATGATTATCTGGTGATGTTCTGTATCTAGTGAAGAGGCCTGGATCTTGAAGGGATTACCTTGATTTTCCAGTCCGTTCCATTCTAGCTCATCCAGGATACAATTTTGTTTGTGTGCTGTTGTAGCCGTAGTGTAATTAGGCATGTACTTCATGGGTATGCCTGTGTCGTCAGAAAATAGCACCAAGTGTGTGTGTGCTTATTGTGGTGTTTCAGGCGCGGCGTCATCCTGATTGTTTTGGAGCTATCATTGTTCACTTTTAGTTGCTAATGAATAAGATTGTATAAAGGGTTAGGTTCCTGGATGTGCGAACTTTTTTTAATTTAAGAATCCAAGCGTCGCTGTCGAATGACTTTGATATATGGAAGAATATGTATGATCTCTTGTTAAAAGAGCCTATGATGTTTCGTTCGAGGTATGTTGTTTATTGTGTGGTTGAGTGAAGTAGCTTTGTCGGGAGAATGTCTTGCAGTTGTATGCGTTCATTTAGTTCATATAGAATTATTCGTTCTATTATCTTGTCCGAGCTAGGTAAAATACTAATCAGACGTAGTTGGAGGGTATTTTTGCGTTCGGTCCGCATTTTCTCATTGGGCAGCTCTGTGAGTATGAAAATTTGTTTGTCAAAAGTCTGTTTTAACGTCAGAGGCATTTTTAATGGATGTTGTCTTAATTATTCCTTTAAATAACTCACTCTGGATTTGTAGGCACATCGGCTGGTGAAGGAGAGTTTGTTAATATAATATGGATTGTTTAGGTTCCCTGCAAGGATCAGGGTAAGGCGTGGTGTTTCGCAAGAATTGGGATTCAAAGGTGAAAGCAAAGACTTCCAGAGAAAGAGAGACGATCCGTTTTAATTTTGAATATAGATTTATTCATTAGGTTATTATCTTTCACAAGAATAAGCAACACTGTATAGTATCATGTTCCTTATTATCTTTTTCTGTATCTGCTTTTCACAGGGGATAGCGCCGTAACATTGGTACCGGAAAGAGAAATGTTTTATGAATCTTATAGATAAGCTCTTAAATAAGAATATTTTATTGATGTATTTACTGTTTTCAAAGTTAGATATAATAACGTTCACACAAGGGAAGTAAAGCTTTATACTGGCAGATGATTTTTTTTAATCGTGTCGAAAAACTTAATGCTTCCGGATCTAAATTTGGCCCCGCGAAATAATAAACTAAATTAACCAAAAATCCGTCGCGGTCGCTATTTTACTGCCATTAAGATTCTGCTTTCAATTGGACTCTTAACGCGACCGACATTCTCTTTGCGTATGCCAATAAAATTATTTCTCGCGGCCTTCATACCGAACACGCTACCTACCTTTAATCTTTAATAACACATTTCTTTACGATGCATTGCGTCAGATCTGCAGTTCGTTAAAGATATGCAGATGATCTCCTTTTACTTTGTCAGCTGATTTATCTCTTCACTGTTGATTGATGCTATTAATTTAAGAAATTGTTAGGTTACTCTTTTCATTTGAACCGTAACTACGTGTAAAGAATTTCGACAGTTTGTGATTCCTATTTGCATATTGATGGTCAGTTAACATGCTAATGGTACTCTATATCGATTCATTTTGTCTGTTTGACTATTAAGTTTTAAGGAGTAGTTTCGCATGATGGAAAGTTAATTTAGATTTATTTTTACTGGTACTATTCATTTTTATGTTTTACTATGAATAGAGTTTTGAAACTTTGCAAAGACCTTTAAAAAATGTTTTGTTTAAGTAAAAGAATAAATAATGTAATAATAAATTTAAAAACCATGCTTCTGTAAAAAAAGATAAAAAATAAGAAATACAATTTGAGCATTTGAGTCCCAGATAAATTTATTACGCGGGAAAAAGTGAGGGGCCCAATTCTGGACTACAAATTAAATCTAGACTACAAATTAAAACAGTAAATTCAACAATAGGGCGGGAAAATAAGTGATGTCTAAAAAAGGTCATCCATAGGTTTATTTGGGCTCTATTACACATTATCGGCGAGCCACCTAGCATCAAAGGGCCCCAAATGCCAATTTGTTCACCATGTTGGGTACGATATTTTAATTTTTGAAATGTTGACTAAAAATTCATTAAATACCCCAGATAAAGATTTTCAGTCGAATCGGTTCAAATGATAAATATCTTCCATCACGTTCGCGTCGTTCTTTTGAATTTTAAATGATAACTAAAAATACATAATTTTCACTCTTAAATACCTGAATTTTTATACACGAAAGTGTCACACTCTATTGTCACGTTTTATTGTTAGAAATAGATCGATTATGTAGATGTGGATGAAAACTCTTTTACAACATCAGAACCAGACATAATGTTTAAGCATTGTTTAATCCAATGATTTCCCCTATTAAGTTATAAATCTTAAATAATTAAATACTTGAAGGTTAATTTGACGGTATTTTTATACTACTTTCCTCGTAAAGTGAAGTATTGTAATCGTGAAAAAATCACATCCCGAGATTTTTCAGATCTTCACGTTTCGGGGTCTCTAGATGCCAGTCTGTTCGTGGCATAGATATTAATCCGATCGAATTTTGGTCTAAAATTAAGGGTCATATGGGGATGATCTCGTATCACTTTAGTAAAAATCCAGTCCGGCAAAACAAAATAGCGGCCTAGTGAAATGTTAAAAACATTGTTACTTAAAAACTACATATCCAATTTACTTCAAATTTTGCACAAAATATAAGTATTATGAGAAAATCAACTGATAAAAATTTTGGTATTAATTCAAGATGGCGAAACAAAATGGCGGCTTGATAAAATATTTAAAAATTAAGCTTGAAAAAACTACTTAATGGATTATTTCCAAATTTTGTGCAATAATTAGTCATGGTACAAAGATGAACTGGTAAAATTGTAGTACGAATTTAAGATGGCGGAACAAAATGGCGACTAAATTAAATGCTTTTAATCGTGAAAAAATCACCAGGTCTAACATATCTAGAGGCATTTCTAGAGGCCAAAAATGTATGTTTTATCAATTTCTTTAGTCTGTCTGTCTGTTTGTCGGTCTGTCAATTCGCCGCATAGTTTAAAAACTAGTTACCCGATTGACTTGAGGTTTTGGGCACACATTGAGGGTCAAATGGGGATGACCTACTAATATTTTAGTAAAAATCTAGTATGAGCGAAGCAAGATGGCGGCTTTGTGATAGGTTAACAAATTATTACTAAGAAACTAATTTTCCAATTTACATCAAAATTAAGATTTACGAAGGATTAAACCGGAAATATTTTGGTCTAAATCCTATATAGTAAAACAATATGGCGGCCCAGTATAATATTTAATAAACCAAACTAAACAAATTAGTGATTACATATATTTTTTAAATTAATTTCAAATTTAAGTGTGATATAGGGATAAGTCGAAAGTTGTGGTACGAATTCAAGATGGCAAAAAAAAATGCCGCCCAAATGAAATTTATAAAAAAATCAACAAAACAAAATTAAATTTGATGTAAGTAGGGATAAACTGGTACGAATTCAACATGACGGAACAAAATAGCGATGTGTGTCAATGTAAAAACTACTTATTCATTTTATTTTAAATTATACCCAAAAATCAAGTGTGGTATAGGTAGAAACTGGTAAAATATTGGTAAGAATCCAATATGCTGGAACAAAACGTTATCCAATATAAATATTTGAAAAGACAGTATATATGTGTTACTAAGATGACTATGTACCGGACTAAATTGGGTCACACTTTACTATTCCTAATAAAAGGAAAGATTCATAATGAGAGAAGTTCCGAATAAAGGAAATTTACCCATTTTTACTCATTTCTTCCTCATCACCTTTGGAAATTCTTGAGTAGTTAAAACCCTGCCTAATACAAACTATTATGATAAAACATAACTTTCGTGAACCTCTAAAAGAAAAAGTTTTCTGAACAAACCAGAGGTCTCTATCTCGATTCATTTTCGAATGGTAAGTAGCAGTAATAGTTCTATTTTGTCAGGACTTCACAGGTAGGTTTAGACCTATTCGCACCACCATCTCCTGTTCATCATCTGTGACTCTGAATCACCTTACCTTTCAAATCGACCCGTCCTTCTTACGAAGGCCAGCAACTTGTCACAATTAAGGGTCCTTAGCTCCTCCCTGGGGAGGGTGGCTAATCCGAAGGTTTTTCTTCTGATTTTATCACACCTATCACAAATCCCTATTAAGAGGATACAGGGAGAAAATCTCATACTCTTAATAGGGATTTGCGATATGTAAAGCAGACTCAAAAAGGAAAACCTTTTTTCGACCACACTATTCAGAGAGCAGCTAAGAACCATTGATTGAGACAAGTTGCTAGCCTCCATAAGAAAGACTGATCGATTTAAATCAATGGCAAAAGATGAAAGTGAGAATTGGGGGATAGGGAAATGCGACAAAGGCGTTTTAGGCTTATCCATCGGGCTTCGTACCCCCAACCTTGCTACAACTATTATTACTACTTAAATGAGTTAAATTTGATATAGGACTGGATTTAAATAAAATTCAAAATTGCATTCCTATATATATATATATATATATATATATATATATATATATATATATATATATATATATAATATATAAATATATATATATATATATATATATATATATATATATATATATATATATATATATATGTTGATTCTTAGTCCTTCACGGATGGAAAAATACAATGCGTTTTCATTCCGGGTGTACATCCGTTCACTACTGTCGTTCTGAAAAGAACATTTTTGCTGACGTTTCGCCAAAATCACATTTGGCATTTTCGAAGCTTTCTTTCTCGCGTCCTCAGTCGCTATTCGAACGCGAGAAAGAAAGCTTTGAAAATGCCAAATGTGATTTTGGCGAAAACGTCAGCAAAAATGTTCTTTTCAGAACGTCAGTAGTGAACGGATGTACACCCGGAATGAAAACACATTATATATATATATATATATATATATATATATATATATATATATAATATATAAATATATATACAGCGTGTCCTAAAAGTTCTTAACAAATGGAAACTTTTTTATTTTTCATTTCATGAAAAATGTTACTCTTCTCAAAAAGTTCTGCTTCCTGCGAAAATATTATTGGAATTATAAAACTTAAAAAATATTGAACAGGATTGCCAAAAACTTAGAAAATCTAAAAATGCAAAATGCCATAAGAGAATTATTCTCAGTATTCCGATGTGTGATAAAATATTAAATTTCATAAACAAATTCGGAAGTGCTTTTCTAGTAGCAGAAAATGTAATGTTTTGCCCTTAGGCTAATTACTAAAAATACTGAGTAGGCTGAAAAAAAATTGAACATGCTGTTATTACGGAAACATAATCTTGCATTATACTGTCAGTAGATAATTGAAGTGTTATTTTATTACATTAAATATGTTTGTGTTATTTTCATCATCGTAGTTAAATTAACAAAACCGTAAAAAAATGAAATTGTGTTAATTGTTGGAGATCATTATAAAGCATGTCGTGAAGCGGATGAAATTTTTAATAGTAGACATCTAGATAAAAAAATAAGCTTGTTACAGTTGCAAATGTATGACCAAGTATACATCCACTGGGTCTGTTGATAATACGTTTAAAGAAAAACACCAAGCCTGGTCTACTACCGAAGAAAATCAAATGCAAGTTTTGCAAGCGGTCGTTAAAAATCCTAAAGTCTCGGTGAGGAAAATATCAAAATCCGGGTAACGTAACAAAGTCAACAGTCAGTACGATTTTACGACCAAATAAATTCTATCCTTACGAACCCAGATATATTCATACACTTTTAACTAGAGATTTTGAAGTTCGTTTCCTGTTCAGTGCATGGTTCCAAGGAGAAGCTTTAGATGATTCTTTCTTCTCCAGAAAAATATTATCTACCGATGAGTTGATATTTACGTCAAAGAGAGTCGTATGCTCAAAACACTACCGCGGGTGGTGTGAGGAAAACCCTAAACCCCCTAAACCCTCTCGATCAATACTCATTTGAAACAAATGTTTGGTGCGGTATATTGGATAAACAAATAGTAGGGCCGTATTTCTTTCGTGAAAATTTGACACGCCAAACTTACTTGAATTTTTTATATACTCAATTGTTTGAATTTGTTGAAGAATTCCTATTAAATATCAGGCGTTCACTTTGGTATCAACACGACGGAGCAGCATGCCATAATACACAGATAGTTTCCAATTTTTTACAAAAGACTTTTTCAAATCGGTGGATAGGAAGGTATTCTGCAATCCCGCGGCCAGCCAGGTTTCCTGACCTAACCTCGTTGGGCTTTTTCCATTGGGACTTTTAAAAGAAAAGCTTTATCTTCACAGGCCATTCCAAAATGTCGATCATCTGGAAACAGTCATCAGGCAGTGTATATAAGAAATTACGCCAGGTATGGGTAAGAGCGTTAATAGCTGAGTTCAGTAGACGCACCATAATTTGTATGGAACGGGATGGCGCTCACGTAGAAGCATAATTTGTTCATTGTTCATTCTTAGCTGATTCTTTTATATACGATATTGTTAAATAAAGCTTTTTGTATACCCCGTATATTGCATTCAGATTTGAATTTCTTTATGGAATTTAGTGTTTTATCACACCTCGAATCTCTATGTTTGAATAATAATTCTCTTTTGCTCTAAAACTAAACTTATGGGTAGTTTTTTCGTCAGGCAATTGTAGATTTTGCTAAGTTTTTGGTAACTTTGTACAATATTTTTTAAGTTTTATAATTCCAATAACATTTTCCGAGGATGCAAAACTTTTTTTGACGAGTAACATCTTTCATAAAATGAAAAATAAAAGTTTAAGTTTTAACAAATAGATTGTTAAGAACTTTTCAGGAGACGCTGTATATGAAATAAATTAGGTGTATAATGTAACAAAAATAGTTTTTAGGTTTTATGAGAGATTTGTACATGCTAAATGCTAAAATATCCTATTTACCTTTTATTTATGCCCGGTGAGTGGCGTTGCGCCTATAAAATTCTTTAATTTATTGCATTAAATTGTATCTATTTTCAGTTCCAAGCTCTAGTTTTAAACAAATGATCAATATACATACTTATCGTGTTAGACAACAAATGAACAAGGCGCTATTACAAAAACAATGAAGTTCCAGCGGCAGCAACTAGAGCGAAAATGATAAATATTTATTGGAATTCGGTCCGCTGGATTTAACATCAGATGGGAATACACGGAAATTTGCACGATTTGTGTGTATAAGAGCAAACATTTGGGTTTTCAAGACTTACGAAAGTTTTAAAAGGTATATTGTTTTTATATTGGTATATACTTGTTACATTTGAATAAAATGTATTTTAATTTTGATTTTGACATTCTATTAAAAATGTCTATGAGATAACCATGTGATAATAGCAGTCAAAGTTTATTGTTAAAACTATTAAAAATAATGATATAAACTAAGTTAACAAAAGCAAAACTAAAATCTGAAACTAAAAGATTTTTGATATCCTGCCAAAACGGGATTTTCGACAACTAAGTATATTTTAGTTTTAGATGTTCCTACGTACTCGATCCACGGCATGGTACACTTATGCAGCTCATATCCGTATGCCAGCATATACTATCTTCTCAGATACCACTACGGTGTAGAGGAAATGCCTCTATTACTATACACCTTAGACGATATCGGAGATGTGTTGGAAACAACTACTTCCCCTCCCCACAACCATAACAAACCTGATATAGTTCTGGTGGACAAAGTCTGGAATTTTCAGCCCCAGCAAAAACTAACAGTATGGTCGAGGAGTGAAATGAGCCTCTTTTTTCTTGTTGGAGGTGGGAAATCCTTTTACGGGCACCAATGACCCGGCGCCAGTTCCTAGTGTTGGACTCCCGCAGAATAACGATCAAAACCCACCCCCTGTTACTGAAGCTTTACATCTTATTGTGCCAATGTTATTGGCGATGGTGCGCTCATCGCCAACACCTTCACACTTAAGTTAGCCTTTCCAGCTTAAAGCTCTGGGTAAATTTGTTCAGATCTAGAACAGGAAAGTCCAGAACTTCCTTTGGGTCGACCTTCGGTTGCCCGAGGCACAAATGCCTTTTGCGATCCAGTGCCTCAGAGACAATATGTACAGGTGTCTGATTTTCCCCACCGCAAAATCTTTATGTTTGGTCAACAGCGTGTATTTTTAACTTACTTAAGTGGTCCTTGACAGCCATGTGTCCTGTAAAGATGCACGTAATTGCTCTTAACTGATTTCTGCTCAGAAGGAACAGATTTCCACCAGGTACATTATCAGTCTCCTTAATAAAGGGTTTGCTGTGTGTATGTCTCTGTCTACTTTGCCAGTAGACCTTGTGCCTATCCAGCATCCATTTGTTTGGCCAGCCTCGTACCGTACGCGTAGATACTCCAAGGAGGGGCTTTGGTCCGATAAGAGCCTCTGATGAACCTCTTCTTGCGAGCTCCTCAGCTTTCTCATTACCCCTAGGCATTCCAATACCAGTTTAGATGTTACCTTTGAACACTGAAGTGCCTTTAGAGCTGCCTGTCTGTCTGAGCAGATGTAAATGCGCTGATCTTCATAAGCCTTTCTTCTATTTTCACGCACATTGCAGAATGGCGAAGATTTCTGTTTAAAAGACAGAGGGGAAAGAGCCAAGTGAGAAATTCAAACTTCTCCTCGGTCGCTCTCTATAACCCCCGGCCCCAGTTCCTTCGACGGCATTTGATCGGTCTGTAAACTAGACCAACCCATTACGAAGGAAAGACACCTCGCCATCCGACCACACTCTTCGATTCTGGAGTACAACCTCAAAGGAAGGAGCATAATGATAGCTGGTGGGCATGTAGTAGGATTGCAACCAATTAATAGGCTTTTTTCCAGCCGATGGAGTCCCATTCTCGCTTCTCCCTGGATCACAATATGTACAGATGGCAGCCCGAGAACAACCTCCATGAACGCTGTCGATGTTGACTTCATCGCCCTAGTAATGCTCAAGCAAGTAAGTCTTTGAATCTTGTTCAACTTCAGCATCACCGTATTTTGCAGCGCTATTAGCCACCATACCATAGCTGCGTATGTTATAGATGGTCGCACCACAGTAGTGTACACCCGTTGTACTATACTTGATTCGAGTCTCATATTCTGCCATATAGTCGCCTGACCGTTCCTAAATTGGTCACCGACTTATTGATCAGATTTTCAATGTTCCAATTCATGGTTAGTCTAGAGTCAAAGAACACACCTATATACTGGACCTCTGCGGACATTGCCACCACTTCACCACAAAGCCCTGGATCCAATCTAACTTCATTCATCTTCTTGGTGAAGGGGATTATAGTGGTTTTGTTCTCCCGATCCACCCACCTTTCTATAGGAGAACGAAAACTCAGCTAATAGATGGCGAAATCAGTCTCAAATTTAAGCACATTTTCCCTTTTTTTGACAGGGCTTTTGTTTTAGACCTACAGGAAGAACTGGACTATCTTTTGGATGGTCTTTCATTGTCAATCCATGTCTCATCGAGGTAAATTATTGGACGATTTTCAGAAAGGTATTTTCCTGTCGATGTTGTATACTCAAGACACCATTATTGTAATCGCTGAGATTCCTAAGTACTTGCCTTTTGTCAATTCTGGGATATCTGAAGCGTATTTTAGACATTATTAGGCCGTTGCTTCAAAGTTTCCAATGTATGTACACGTTGCTCTACTAAGATGGTGAAGATTTTTTGCCTTCCTTGAAACATCTGGTGGAACCGGCTTCTTTCGCTTCTTTTTTGATGTGATGCGGTTTGACACGAATATTTTTACTGAAGATGTATCTTAGTAAAATCATATGTTTCACTCGCAGTAGCACTAGCGTTATGTCCTGTTTTAAGTAAAGAACTATAAACAGTTTTTACAATTTCCCTAGCATCGACAGACGCTATTTGTTTTCACCGGAATACTAGAAGAACCACTATCTGTTTGTCCACGGACTCTACATAATGCTGTTTTGTAATATATTGGTTCGAATTCAATTTAATATAATAACACAAAGGACACATTTCCATCTACTTTTTCCCTGAATTATAGATTAACAAATTTCCACCACAAAGTAAATAAAAATAATATAGTAAATAGTTTTTAGGAGAATGTGATATTTTTAGACTACTTTAGACCCATTTTTTCATAAAATATTTTGCGTTGATCGGTTGTGGTTTATCGCAAGCAACTAGAGGCACATTCGATCTACGAACGTGCACCTCTGCATTTATTAAAATTTACGATAGTCGTTTCAAATCCGACAGTGTCATTTATTTTGTATACCTTCGTTTTTTTTCTCCCTATTTTCTTTCACAGTAATACTTTGATTGTTTGGTAAGAATTAAGGCATCCTTTACAAACGAATTGCGAGTAAAAACATTATAGTAGATTAAATAATCTTAACCCCTAGGTTAGACTAGGGGCTACAATGGATTTTGTCTTACTTTAAACTTGGTAAACCAGTTTTTAGGTTGAAATTACGTCGGTGTTTTAAGCACACCAAAGTAATTTATTTATGGATTAGCAAATGAAAATTCGGAAGAGGGACGGAGAATTTACCAAGACAGATAATTACAGTACTAAAATAGAGAGTAATTATAAGTACTAAAACATTTAGAATAATACCTGCAAGCTTAAGTGAAACTGGTAGTTTTAATAAAAATACAGGTGGTGGAAGACCAGAAACTGTAACAACGCGTGAACTAGATGAAGCTATAGTTAACGCGATCGAAGAAGATCCTTCAAATGGTACCAGGAAGATTGCACTGCAGCTTCAAGTCAGCCCAACATTAGTTTGGAAAGTTATTAAACGATATTCTACTGTACGTATATCACATTCAGCGGATTCAAGCTTTACTGCCTCGCGATTTTCACCCAGGATTAATGTTTTGTAGGTAGTTGCTTCATATGGTGGCTCACAATAACAATTTTTTACCAAACATTTTGTTTCCGGACGAGTAAGTAATTTTCAGCAACAATTTTCACTGTATGTGTGGGTAGGAATTATTAATGACTACCTAATCGGCACATTGTTTTTACCAGTAAGATTAACAGATGAATCCTATACATACTTTTCGCGAGAACATCTACCCAATTTGTTAGAAGATGTATTCCTACATGTAAGAGCGAATATGTGTTTATGCACGACGGGCCCCAGCTCATTTTAGTATCCTTGCTCGTCAGCATCTCGACATTACTTACCCTAATCGCTGGCTAAATTAGCCAGCTCGAAATCCTGATATGGCTCCTCTAGATTTCTATTTATGGGATCATCCGAAGGCTCTGGTTTATAAAAGTCCTGTACTAGATTTAAACGACTTGAGAAATCAAGAAATTATGGTTCTTGGGATTAGACCGTGTCAAAATGGAATCACTTTCCTTGACTTGAGAAACCCGAATAATTGACAATTGCAATGTCATAAGGAATACTCCAGAGATTTTTGAACGTGTCAGCCAATCAATGAAGAAGCCATTGCAATCGTGTATTTTATCAGATGGTAGTCATTTTGTTCATCTACTTTAAGGTCGAAATTGTTTATTTTTCTGTAATTTATGTACAGTAATTAATACATAGTTTTTATTTTTTTAATGTTGTCCATGGATAATTTTTAAAGCGGTTTAAAGTCATTTTTATTTTTTTTCTCGAAAACCAGATTAGACGCAAAGAAAACACAAGAGAAAAAAAGTTGTATTTTTAGTTGCTTAAACTGAAAAAAACTATAAAAACTGCAAAAAGAGTCAGTGGTGTACTTTTTTTTCTCAATAATAATAATGGTTGCGGTGCCTCTTGAAACGCCTCTGGACTTAATAACTTTAATCTAGTGAGGGCTAAATTGGCGCCTTAGTACTAAAAATGACACTGCCAAATTTCAACCAAATCGGCTTAAGGATATTTATGATATTTATAAAAAACCGATTTTAAAAAAAAATCTCAAAATCGAGACAAGTTTTTTTCTTAAAATCACCTAAGGAATCACCTCCTGGAGTTACGTACCGTAGTTAGGAAACACCCTGAACAACATGGCGCCCAATAAAAATATTTAAAAAGACAACATATATACCTATATGTGTTCCTAGATGACTATGTACTGAACTAAATTGAAGCACCCTTCACTATTCCTTATAAAATAAAAAATTAATAATGAAGGAAGTTCCAGGTAAAGAAAATTTACCGATATTTTTATTTTTGTTAATATTTCTTATGTTGATTTTGTGCGTCTCACAATATTATGTACCTTTATAAATGTTGACCTAGTTCATTAGATATCTAAACAAATTTATTTAATTGATAATCGTCTGCCGACCCGCTAAAATTTATACGTCGTCGTATACCAATGTCGGGTTGCAGAGTTAGACATTGTTATTACGTGAATCGACGTCGAAATCAGGGCCGGATTATCCAATAGGCTAAGTAGGCTATAGCCTAGGGGCCCTTGAAAAATTTTGAATTAATGGGGGAAAGAAAATCTGAAAAAATACATATTTAATATATGTTGACCATGATATAAAAATAATAAAAATAATAATAATAACGAAAATAATTATCATTATTTATACTAAATCTAGCCGCGGGGCGGCCCTCACGAACCGCTAATGTCAGTTTTTATTGCGATTAAGATAGACCGGCCGACGCCGACGAACGCTTCTGTACTCTTCTCTGAAATAAAACCAGTGTGGCCAACAGAGCGCGTTTTCCGCGAAATTGGCGAATTTTTCTCCCGAGAAGCGCGTTTTTTTTTCATAATTGCGCGTAGCCCATAATATAGCGGATTGCGGATTTCTATAAAACGAGCAAGAGTATTCACATATTCAAACTCACTTTCGTGTTTTCTTTTCTTTTCATCCGATAAAAGAACACACTAACAAAACTAGGAATGAAGTTTAACAAACAAAATCGCTATTTTCGACTTGACAACAGTGTCACGCCGTGCATCCATGTGTCATTAGTGTCAATTTTGTCATTTGTTTCAATAATAAATATTACTATATTGGGAATCTTGTTGTGTTACTTGAAGTTGGCATCAGACAAAGCTGTTCTATTTTCAGGATTAACTATCAACTATTTTCAGTAATTAACTTTTCTTAATTTTAATTAATTACTAATTAATACATTTAATTACCTTTAATTTTTTAATTTAAAAAACTTAAAATTAAGTGGCGCTCAAGGGAAGATTGGTAGGTATAATAAAGAAAAAGGGATTATCCACCCATTGCCCTGCTCGCCTGACGGAAAGCTGCCGTGCTTATTATTATTATGTGTGGTCTAAAAAAAATGCCACAAAGTTTGAGTTTTGCTTTTAAATCATATCGAAAAACAAAATAGCTTTGAATTTGAAAGCCTTCAACGGCGTTGCCAAACTGATAGGGACTATTATTTTTATGCTGTCAATAAAAGAAAGCGCTTCTAGCTGCAAATTAGCGCATTTTCTTGGCTGGAATGACGCGCTCGACTGTCGAAGTGGTGGCAACACTAAATAAAACTCGTGTGAATCCCAGAATTTCAATCCGTGTGGTACGATGATAGACGTTTAGCGGTTTCGGTCTAATAAAATCCACACGAATTTCATATTTAATATTAAGGTAATACTTTGTACATACTACTAAATGTATTAAAAAACACAGTTAGTTGATTAGTGCATAGTGTAAATTATACGTGATGTGATACATTATATACAGTATATATCTGTATATCATTGACTAAAATGAGTAACTATCCAAGTGGAGCCAAAAAGCGTAAAATAGCTAAAGAAAAGGCTGCAAGGCACGCGGAAGCTATAGAAAATGTTCCAAAAATAAACACTTTTTTTAAAAAACCACATATTGATAGTGAGCAATCACATAAGTCTAATTTTATTCATTTGCCATATGATGATTTACCAGGAACTTCAAGAACAAATTTGGAAGGTATTTATAATTTATTATGTGTAACATACAGGATTTTTTCTATTCTAAACCAACCATAGGCTTCTTTGTTTTTCGTAAAAAATTCTGAAATCCTTTATTTATTCTATGTTTTAAAACAAAAGCAAGCGCATATTTTTTTTTAGATTCTTCGCTCCGGCTCACCGCTAATAAAATTGAAAACAATGAGAATGACACAAGTTGACACAAGCAATTTTGGCGATCCTGCAAAAATCACAGTTAACTCAGACACCATTAACTTTATTATAAAAAATCCGATAGTACAGGACTTAAACAGCTTTGATTTTGAAAACTCAAAAAGAGTGTATGAAGGCTTACAATCACGTTACGCATCTAAAAAATTTTTTTTTTCAAAACTTCGAAATGGTGAAGAAGTTCGGCGGGAGTGGCTCTTATATTCTGTGTCTACGAATTCTGTTTTCTCTTTACCGTGTACGTTGTTTAGTAGGGATCGTGAAAAATCTTTTGTTAAAGGATTTAACGATTGGAAAAATATTATTAGAATTGAAAAACATGAAGCTTCGCAAGAACATTTAAATAACACAAAAATATTTTTAACTCGTTCCAGTACTTTAGGCAAAATAGATACAGAAATTTAAAAACAATATTTAGAGGAAAAAAACTACTGGATAAAAATTCTCCATCGCGTTTTGTCTACAATTAAATTCTTGGCAAGTCGAGGTATGGCATTCAGAGGCACAACAGAGAAGTTTGGAAGAAATGACAACGGCAATTATTTGGGACTTTTGGAGTTAATAGCTCAATTTGATCCATTTTTGAATAACCACTTACAAAAATATGGAAATCCAGGACGCGGTAATGTTTCATATTTATCATCTTCTATTTGTAACGAGTTTATTGAAGTTGTATCAAAGCATGTTCGTGATTTTATTAGTAGTGAAGCCAGATCGGCGAAATATTTTTCCATTTGCGTGGATTCAACGCCTGATGTTAGTCATTCGGACCAGCTTACTTTTATTCTTAGATACGTAATATGTGATGGCTCTCCTATAGAACGTTTTGTTACCTTTATTAGTAATACTGGCCATAAGGCAGTTGACTTGGAAACTGCAGTTCTTAAAATATTAGACCAACTACACTTAAATATTCAAGACTGTAGGGGCCAGTCTTATGATAACGCCAATAATATGTCCGGTCAATATTCAGGATTGCAAGCTCTCATTAAAAAAAGGAATCCTCTAGCATTATTTGTCCCCTGTGCGGCACACTCTCTTAACTTGGTAGGAACATGTGCAGCTGAGTGTTGTAATATGGCTACTTCATTTTTTATGTTTTTAGAAGAAATTTATAATTTTTTTTCAGCTTCAGACGAACTCAATAAAATTCCCAATGCTCTCGTTCCAAAAAAATTATCTGTTACTCGATGGTCTGCTCGCGCGGATTCTAGTAGGGCAATTATTTTAGGATTTTCTGGGTTTAAAAAGTCATTAGAAGTTATCGAAAATGATATTACACAACCAAATAATTCAAAAGTTCAAGCAAAAGGAATTAAAAATCGGTTCGAAGAATTGGAAGTTGGGATTTTGATAAAATTATGGGACGATATTTTAACAGAGTTTAATAAGGTTAGTAAATCATTACAAGCTACTGAACTCGATGTTTCCTTAGCAGTCAATTTGTATGATTCATTAATTAAACATGTTTTACAACAACGCGAACGTTTTGCATATTACGAAGGGTGTGGCAAAAAACTTACAAACTGTTCCACATACAAATACGATAATAAAAGAAAAAAAAACAGAAAACTACAATTTGACGAACATAAAGAGGGTGAAGTGGTAGAGATAATATGCTCATAAATACTTTCTATGTTATAATCGATAACATTCTTGCGGAACTCAGAGGTCGACAAACTGCTTATCTTAACGTTTCAAATATGTTTGGGTTTTTATATCTAGAAAATTATTCAGAAAAGAATATTATAATACAGGCAAATTTACTCCAGGAGCACTATCCAAACGATTTAGATCAAAGTTTAGGAGCCGAATGTATTCGCTTTAAATATTTTATCTCCGAAATTAATTCGGGAATTACCAATCCAAAGGAAATGTTAAAATTTATAAGACAAGAGAAATTAACGTGTAGTTTTCCAAACGTAGATATTGCATTAAGGATATTTTTATCCATGGCAGTAACTAACTGCAGTGGGGAGAGATCATTCTCTACATTAGAAAGGGTAAAAAGTCATAAGAGAAATTCATTAGGTGATGAAAAAACTAATCAACTTTCTTTATTGGCGATAGAACACGATCTTCTCAATAAAATTCCAAACGAAAATATTATTGAAAGTTTTGCAACCCAAAAATCACGAAAACGAGCATTTATTTAAGTACATATCACCACGTATTTATATTTTTTTTTAACGAAAATGTTTTAGGCTAATGTTTTTAGATATTTATTGATTTTTGATGTGTTTTGAATAAAGTTATTATTATATACTTTTAAAAACTACCTAGTTTTATTACAAATTTTACGTTATCAAAAAAAAAATTCTACCATAAAATATTCTAAATGTTCTGATTAGGGGCCCTACGTAATTTTTAGCCTAGGGCCTCTTCAAACGCTAATCCGGCCCTGGTCGAAATGCTACTTTGGCAGACATATAAACAACTAACAAGCAAGTAAAGTTGTAAAAACAAACACGTATTGTAAAACACGTAAGTGATATTTTCAAAGCTACATAAACCACGAATAAAGATTCACGACGAACTGTAACTTTATAGTTTTTCATGGTCGACTAGATATCCAATAAAGCATTGTACCTTAAACACCTATACGCATAAAATGCAGTTGGACACGCTTAGTAGGAAGCAGTATTTGAATCTATAAAAGTGTAATAGTATATTGTTTCTACAAATAACCGTGATATTGCGCTAATTATATCAAGACGATTATTTCCTCTTCACGGTGTGTTAAGCAATTTTCTATTATCGTATTGCTAGTGTCTATATTGGGATAGTTGCAAATAAATGCATCGCATCCTGATATCGTTATTATCGTGAAAGTAGGAAATTGTATGCCGTTTTATTGCCATATATAACGCACGATAAAATGAATATGTCATTATTTTAGTTACTGAGACAGGCGATAATGATATATCCGAACATGTGATAATTCTTTATGGACTACAAACTATTACGTATTTTTATTTATTCATTGTACAACAGGGATACAAACAGAGTTGAAGTCAGAGAAGTATCCACGTCCACGACTTTACATCATTTAATGCCTTAACTAAAAATGAATACAAAATCATTAATTTAATTAAATATTAGTAACATTACTTATTCAAACATAACTAAATGAAAAAACCACAAAGACTCGAATAAAGAGAAATAAGTCACTGAATATATGTTCCCAATAGTCTTGCGAACAATTGAAGAGTGGAACTTAGAAACGGTCTTAGCGCCAAAAAAAAGTTTTGAGATAATCGAGGAAAACTAATTAAAAGTCAGGGGAGTTTATAAACAAGCGAAATTAGGAAAAAACCTAAAGTGGCATATCTGATTTTGCACAAATAAACATTCATAATATATATTTTAGTTATTTTGTTCTTCTAAACCAGGTATGGGAAACCTTGCTAGACGTAATTTCGGGACTTAATCAGATCTCCGGCCGTAGGTAAGAAATAAGCAGGTAGTTGTGAATGAAGTAGCGATAAAAATTCAGACTTCTTAATTTATTAATTATAATAGCATAATCAAATATATAAAAAACAAATTAACAAAAACAGATAGGCTTGAGTTTGAAGCTGAGAAACAAGATGATCAATATTGGGTCAATATCACTAGTACATAGGCGCAAACTGTTTTCTAAATTAACATCTGTAAGCCGAATACAATGCTTATTTTTATTAATTTTCATGATTGAAAAAAGCTGTTTACATTTATACATGCTACCGAATGTACAAATTATTTTTTGTGCAAAACCTCTCAGTTGTAGATACTTTTCTTCGGAATAGTATGTTCCGCAAAATTCGCTTAATTCCACATCATCAAATTTAGCCTTCAGATATGAGTCTTCTTGAAGCTCGATCAACTCCATTACACTTACAAGGATTTGCAAAAACATTGAAAGTGCTATCCACATGCTTAAAATCGGAAAACCGATCAGTGAATTGTGCTGACAGTAGTTTCAGTTCTTCAGCATAGCGACCGTATTCAATGTTTTCGTGACTGGATAATGTTAAATAATGAAAACAGTTTTTACTTCTCATTTGTGTTTCCCACTAGCGAATTGTGTTTTGAAAAGCTTTAAGATGACTGTACACCTGATTTACTAAATGACCATGTTTTTGAAGTTTCAAGTTTAGGTTGTTTAGGTGTCCTGTGATGTCTACCAGGAATGCCAAGTCACAAAGCCATGTTGGATCAGAACTTTGCGGCAATGTTTTCTCTTTCATTTCCATAAAATCAGCTATTTCTTTTCTAAGGTCATAAAATATTTTTAGAATTTTTGCCTTTGCTTAGCCACCTTACTTCGCAATACTATTCCACATCATCGTGTTCTGAAGAGAGTTCATCCAAAATGCTTTAAACTAGTGATGGTTAAGACCGTGGGATCTAATGAAATTGATGGTATTTACTACCACATCCATAACGTTGTTCAGTCGAATAGACTGAAGCACAGTTTTGTTGGTGAATATGCAATGCAAAATTATTAAATTACATGCTTGCACATTCATAGCGGTTGCTCTTTCTTTCAGAATTCCGATAAAACCTTTTCGTGAACAGACCACTGACATCTGTGCACACTCCAACTAATTTACACCACTGCAAACCATAGTGCTCAAAAGTACTTTGAACCTCGGCAAAAATATTTTTTCCAGTAGTGGTCCCTTGTAGTGGCCATAAAGCCAGTAATTCCTCTGTCACTACAAATTCTTCATCAACACCTCGTATAAAAACAGCTAACTGGATGTCAGATAAATCGGTACTCTCATCCAAACAATCGAAAATACTTGAAAACTAGCCAATCTATAATAATAATAATAATAATAATCCTTTATTTAGCACTTGGCTAATATACAAAAGGACAATAATAATAATTGTCAATTTAAAAAAATGGTCACAATGTAAAAAAACATATCTTGGAATATCAACACATGACAGATTATATAAAAAAAAACAACACATGTGTACTTAATAGAAACTAAAGAAGTCAATATGCATATAAATTAACAATACATATAAATTTAAAAAACAGGAATACAGCAATTTTAACATAAATAAAAATTTAAAAAGTTATGAGGTCAGTACATTAAAATTCCAAACACAGATAAAAAGAAACAACAATTTTAACATAAAATTATCCATTTTCATTATTAATCTAAAACATTATACTGTGTACAATTAATTACCTTAAGTAGCCCTTTAAACGTTTTTTAAGAAAATTTAGGCTATCCATTTTTTTTATTTTTTCGGGAAGAGCATTAAAACAAATAACCCCCTTATGGAACAAGGAGTTTTCTGTGCATTTTTATTTTTGGTGACTACATAAAATGTTTTTCTATTTCTAGTATCAGTCAATGTTTTTTTGATATCACTAGCCATCATATCTGTATGTCGAACAACAGTATGTCGCGATTACTTTCTCAAACTTTTTCTTCTTTTATGGGCACAAATCTCTGCAACATCTACTAGGCACTGTTTAACATCAGAAATTGACTTCAATGTTAACTATAAAATTAGCTATAACAACACTGTCAAGATTTTATTTTTGTGAATGGAACATTTGTTGCTGTTTTCCTAAATCGGTAAAGAGTTTTTTAATTTTATGCTTTCTTAACTGGCCCGTAAGTAAATTATATTGAGCGACATGCTTGCTGGAGTAATGTTCCTTCATATTGTATTCTTTTAAAACCGAAATTGTTTCATTGATTGTGCATCATAAAAAAGTAAACAAAAGTATTTATCAGTGCATTTGTTTTGGAATTGACGTCATTCTGTATCCATTTTCCGCTTTTTTAAATCAGACATCTTGATAGATTTTTTTCTTCTGAGCTAAATTTGCTTGAATATTTCCCGCGTCTTTTCTTATCAGTTGTTAAGAAGTAATGAGTTGACAAGCACGCTAAGCGGCTTATATATTACCCACAATAAGCAACTAGAATACTCTCGAATCGAGAGTTTCGATAGTACGCGAATAGGCAAAGCGAGCGCTCAGAACCGACTGTTATTGATTGATAACGCATCGCTCAGAGCGCTTCAAGGTCATCGGGCGGCTACCCGAATGTTTATCTGTCTCTCTTTCTAACGACTATTTTTGACTTGCTCTGTGGCATTCCACTGCGTACGCTTAATAAAATTATTTATCGATTTTAGACTTTATGATTTAAAAAATAAAGTTGGTTGAGAGTAATTAGTTTGTGTGCTAAATCTTAATTTTTTTTGCACGATATTTGAAATTTCTGAATTTTTCGCCGGCCGGATTGGAGCCGATGGAGGGCCAGATCCGTCCCGGGGCCGGGGGTTGTCCATACATGTTCTAAACTATTGTATTCAATTTGAAGTAGGTGTTTATAGAAACGTTCGTGCTCTGATTTTTGAAGATAAGGAATCATATTTCTAAGAGATGGCAGCTGCATTATGTTAGCCTGTTTAAGTTGAGATAAAGTTTTGTTTTTGTTGAAAATATTAATTTTCACACCTTCTTAAAGATCGGAAAATAAAATTTGTATCTAAATAATTGGAGGATTCACCCCGTCTATCGCTATTATTGTAGATTTACTGATATTTATCTTGGTAGTGTTAATATATTCGTCGGTTGTTCGCTTTAGGTCCCCAAAGGCCGCATGAGGTTATGCCAATAACATTGAAAGGTGGAGTATACCTTTTAATATTTACCGATTTTACTGTGGTGTGGAGGTTCATAACTCCTCCAGAGGTAGATGCATATGCTTTAGTTACTTTCTTGCGTTTTATTATTAAAGCAAAATCACCATTTCGCGTCATAGCTTAAAACTACTTACCAGATTATTTTCAAATTTTATTACTAAAAAAACTAATTATCCAATTTACCTCAAATGTTGCTTAAAAATCAAGTGTTACACAGGGATGAACTGGTAACATTTTGATATGAATGCAAGATAGCAAAACAAAATAGCAGCCTAATAAAATATTTAAAAAAATCAGCCTGATAATACCAGTTATTAAATTAATTACAATTTTTGTGTAAAGTAGTGGTACGAATTTAAGATGTCGAAACAAAATGGTGGCCAAATAAAATTTTTAAAAAATGAAAATTACAAAGTCTTGTTCCATTGACTTTGAATTTTGCAGAAAATAGCGTTATGTGTTTATATAAAAACGACTTTTAAATTTATTATTTTAAATTATACCGAAAAGTCAAGTGCGGCATAGGTAGAAGGAAATTAGTAAAATATTGGTAGAAACCCAAGATGATGGAACGAAATGGCGCCCAATAAAAATGTTTGAAGACAGTGTATGTAACACATATATACTGTGACTACGTACTGAACTAAATTGGGTCGTACTTGACTATTTCTAACAAATGGTAAAAAATCATACCTCCGAACTCCGGGTAAAGAAAATTTACCGATTTTTTTAATATGTTCTTTTGTTACCTTTAGAATGACAAAAAAAATCTTTTTTGGCTTTTTCGCAAGTGAATAAAAATATCTACTTTAAATTGACTGAAACAAATATTTTTATTTATGAAAATTACATATCTCATTATGTAGGCTAGTCTGTCAGCGGAATGTTATAGTGAGGATATAAGATATTTTTATTCAGTTGCGAAAAAGAAATTTTATTTAGCAATCCACGTTTTAATAATGTATTCTTTGAATTTCTTTATAAAAGCAAAACAATTAAGCCTCAAATCAAATTACTAGTTCTATTTGCAAAAGATGATATCGTGGTCAGAAATCACTTAAGCAACTTTGCGCAAATGATTGCAATTCTTCCACTGAGTAATGGCTCGTGGGTCACGTTTGTTTCCCAACACGCTGACCGCATAAAGCATCCGAACTTTCGCCTTTCCTAAACATAATGCTAACATAGACATATTCCTTTCACTACTTGTGAGATACTACCCCGTATTTCAACAGAGAAAAAACGTATAATAGCCTACACTGTTTAGCATTTCGTAGACTTTAATTTCGTTTCAATCTGATAATTTTGTGACTGCTAAACTAAGAGTGATGTTCAGTAAGACAATGTTACCAGATTCTCATTAAGTCCGTTTGTTGTTTTTTTGAATCAGTTCCTTATAGTGTGGGGAAATTAGTACTCAGTTTGGTTCAAGAGGGAAAAATATTTTGGAAAGTTGGTTTTTGGTTAATTATGTTTCCCAAGGTCAATCTCCTGAGAAAAATCACTGAAAATTGAAGTTGCGGAACATTACAAATTTTTAAAAAAATGGGCATTGTATTGAAAGTTTTGAAAAATTGACATGTTGCAGGGACGGTTTGTGATTAAAAGATAATTTTTGTTATTAGCTTATTACTATAAAACGGAAGGGTTTACGGCTTTACTCAATTAAAAAATCATGGTGAGACTGTGTCAAATTGGAATTACTCTCCGACGTTTCGCCTTCGTTTGCACGAGGCATCTTCAGGGATCTTTACTCCACGAGATCTGAACACTGAATGCACCCTACTTGTGCTCGCGGAACCGTGACACTGTGTTAAGCTCGGTTTCCACATATGATGTAGACCGTAATCTGCATATCTATTGAAATTTTTTGTCTGATTTTTCGTTTATAAAATCCTGGAACCGATGCTAGAACATTGGTTTCCTTTAAATTTATAATATGGCCAGTGGTATGCTGGTGTTCAACTACAGAACATGAAATAATTTGTTTATTTTTAAGGCATAGTTAATTTTCCTTAAGTCTAGTTGATATTGAGCGTCCTGTTTCTCCCACATACACTTCTCCACATGAGCAAGGAATTTTATTTACTCTTTTTGTTTGGAAAGATACAATATCTTTCGGGGATCGCAAGCATTGTTCAATCTTTTTATATTTATTGAAGAGTGTACGTATGTTGAGGAATAACACTACCTAACGGTGGCTCCTTATCATTTTCCTTTCGCGGAGTTGGATTACTATATATTTTAATTGAACGCGTAATATCTTTAGTGCAATAGCCATTCCCTCTGAGAGGTTCGATCAGTTTCGATGTTAGAGAATCTTGATCAGATATCGAAATAGTTCTGGATACTAGTGAGTTAATAATTGGTTACTTTTTTGCTGGATGGTGATGGGAATTTGCATTTAAGTACCTATTTGTATGCGTCAGATTTCTATACACAGATTATCCAAATGGACCATTTTCTTTCCCTTGAACACATAAATCTAGAAAAGGAATCGTTCCATCAGATCAATTTCCATTATAAACTTAATATTATGATGTTGTTGATTAAGATAGTTAAGAAATATAAGATTATCCTCTCCATGAGGGCAAACAATAATACCATCTACATATGTGAACCTGTTTTGGTTTTAGTGGAGCGAATGTGAAAGCAGTATCCTCAAGAGCTTCCATAAATATATTCGCTACCCCAGGTGATAGAGGAGATCCCATAGCTGCCCTGAAGTTTGTTCATTAAAAGTTCCATGAAAAATGAAATAAGTAGATGTAAGACAAGCTTCCACCTACTCTATTAAGTTCTTATCAAGATTATTATGATCCAATATGTTTGATATAACGGAAAATGAATCGTTGACAGGAACATTTATGTATAGTGATTCTACATTGAAACTGACCAAAATATCTTCTGCATCCAACTGGATTGCCTGGAAATTTTTCCACGAAATCTGCAGAGTTTTTTTTATAAAAGAATATGTTTTTTTTTTCTGTAAATGGGTTAAAAAAATTTATAAGATATTTACCTAGTTTGTATGTGGGCGAGTCGATTGCACTGACGATCGGTCGAAGTGGTACATTGTTCTTCAGAACCAAGAAGACTAAATTGTTTTTTACTTTTTCTTTTTTTTTATGGTTTAAAGTGCTTTTTTCTAACTAGTCAGTCACGACTAACCAACTAACAAATTTAAAAAACTTAGTGTTATTTTTGTCAGTCTCCTACTTTTTCACAAAGCAATCTACTGTTAAGTTTAAAATCCATCTGGTAACTTTGTCTACATTCAGTAGGAAACCATGGCACCTTGTGGACAGCATGAAGGCGGAGAAAGCAATTTCCACCAAGGTTCTTTTTTAATTATAAATACATTTCAGTTTTTCTGGTATTTATTAAGGTTTAGGTTAAAATGGAAACATACATAGGTATAGACAGTTTTATTTTAGCAATTGCCAGAAATGGGTAGGCTTGGGGTTTATAGTTTTGTCAGTCTTCATGCAGTCTTGTTTTTTTTTATATTTTGCTTCTTTAGCTTGGTATGATATGCATAATAAAACAATTTTAAAAATAAATTTGACATTTTGCGAAGGTTTTAATTTCATCTTCATAAACTGCCAATGCTTTAAGCAGGGCATAATTACCTGAATGTTTCTAGCGTTGCATAATATGAAAATTCTGTGACTGACTAGTTACTCTCCTCCATTACACATAACTTGTTACAAATATGTGTAAAAAATTCTGCAATATTGTTCGACACAATCACTGCTAATTTATTAAACACCCTCATAACTTCTTGCAACATCACACTAGTCACTCTGATGATTACTAAAGCCAGCAATTGGAAATTTTTTTTTTAAATATTCTAATTATTAAGGAATACCGAGACATTTTCACAGAGAACTTGAATGGAAAGCAGTAAGGCATTTATGTTTCCTAAACATGTAACTTGAGTGTGTGTCAGGTAGCCAAGCTATGAGTACCAAAAATTCTTATTCAAAAAAAAAACAGACTTTTGTCTTTTCTCTGGTTCAGGTAGGTAAGCACCAACTACAACTCTCCACGAGATGATCGAGAATGCAATGTTTTACATAGATTTTTCTGAATTGACAAATTTAAAATTGATATTTTTGTTTGTTTCAGACTGAAAACCGAGCACTGAGACTGAAAGATGAATTCCTTCCTGTAGAAAACCTAAGTCCTTCTGTTCCAGCATACAACAACAATAATCACGAAGAACTTCCAGCTGACCCAGGCTTTCCCCTAGCTTTGCAAAGTATAGAAACCACTGACGGAAGGTAAATATTTTTACTGCCCTCGCAATTGTCAAAAGTCAAATACCTTTCATTAGTATAACACATATTTATTTGGGCTATACCGGGTGGGCTTATCAAAACTAAACAAGACCTAAATTTCATATATCGATAGTTTAAAAAAAAACTGCTGGGACCGTCGATTTTTATTTCCCGGGGGAAAGGTCTTGCATATATCGTCAGTCTTGGTCACTTCAAGCCCCTCCAACTCCAACTCCAAAATCCTAAATAGAAATAGGGGTCGACTGGTATCATATTTTAAAGGTAATTAAATTCTCTATTCAACGCATCTTAGTTTTTCAAATTTGATGCAGCCGTTTTTGAGAAAATAAGGGAAGAACAATGAAAAGAAATTGTTATTGCTCGATGACGAAAATGTTGAACCTCGTTGATTTTTATCTCGAGTCACTTCAACCCCCCGCAGGGGTGAGCTTCAACCCTTAAATTAAATGGGATTAAACTTCATGTGATACCTCATTTTAATGGTCATCAAATTTTCTTTTCAACAGATCCAACATAAAAATAAGAAAATATTACATTCCCCATTACATTTATCACTCAAAAAAGTTAATCTAAATTCCAATTTACAGTTTGAAGAAAAGAGTAGTAAATACTAGTCTTTTTGCAATTAGTCAAATCTTAATATTTTTTTTGTACTGTGGAATTTTATGTTTGTGTAAAAAATTTATAAATATTGCAGTTGTTTATCTTTCTTAGATCTGTAATTACATTTAATTTATTTAAATTTAGTAGGGTTTTGTCTATAACTATTTATAATTTTATTTTGATCTAAAATGGTTTATTCCACTGCAGAAAGAGCATCGCTGATTGAACTGAAAATGGTAGATGTGCTAATATTGCAGCACAGGTCTTTAATCAAATGAATCCAGATAAATAAGTTCACCGAAAATACATAATTGAACTGGTAGCAAAGTTTAGGGAGACAGGATCAGTTGCAAATCGAAAACCAATCGCTCTAAATCGAATGATGGTGGGAAACAAAGCAGTGGAACTTACTGTTATGGGCCACGCCAATATGGACCCTACATTAAGCACCTACCAGGCAACTACCTTTAGTGTGTGGCATATCTCGTACGAGTATTCTCAGAATTTTAAAGACACACAAATTTCACCCCTACAAAATTCATCTTGTACAACAATTAAACGAATACGACTCTGACAGTTTAAAATTTTGCGAGATTATGAGTGAACGAATAATAAATAATCCGAATTTAGTGTTCAACATTTGTTTTTTCGATGAGTGTCCGTTTTTTCTCAATTGGTACAATGTAAATCGTAACAATTGTCGATATTGATCGGACGAAAATCCACATCTATTCTATGAGGTTCACACTCAACATACTTTGAAATTAAACGTCTGGAATGGAGTTTATGGCGATTGTTTAATTGATCCTTTTTTTTCCTCCCAGGAAATCTAAATGAAAAAATGTATCTGCAATTATTAGAAGACGCTATCGATCCTGCATTGACAGGAACGCTTGAAAGTAATAACAATTACAATGGGAATGAGTTGACATATCAACAAGATGGTGCACCTCCTCATTAAACCTTTGCTGTTCGTGAATATTTAAATCGGACGTTTCCTGGTAGATGGATCGGCCAAAAATAAGCAATAGCGTGGCCTGCAAAATCACCTGACTTAACCCCCTTAGATATTTTTCTATGGGACGACTTAAAAAGTAAGATTTATAAAACTTAGCCACAATCATTAAATTATTTACGTCAGCGGATCATTGATGAATGTCGGGCCATTACACCAGAAATGCTTCATAATATCCGCGACCATTTTGAACAAAATGTCTAGTATTGTATAGAAGCAGGAGCCCAACACTTTCAGCACTTTGTAAATCTAAACCATACCCATACCATAAAGCTAAATTCAAAAACCATTATTTTTTTCCAGAAAAACAACGTCATTACATAAAATTAATGTATAAGATCGATACAAACATTTTTTCACCCGGCAATGATTTTTTTTTCTTTCTATTGCTCTACCCTTATTTTTTCAAAAACGGCTACACCAAATTTGAAATAATTAGATGCATTGAAAAGAGAATTTAATTGCCTTTAAAGTAAGGTTTCACTCAACCCCTATTCCTATTTAAGATTTTGGAGTTGGAGCTCACCCTCTCGCGGGGAGTGTCAAAGTTGATAATTTATGCAAAATCTTTTCCCCGGGAAATAAAAATCGACGGGTCCGAGCGATTTTTTTAAAACGAACATTACTTATGTGAAATATCGACCTTGCTTCGTTTTGATAGGCTCACCCTGTATATGGAAAGTATTATAACCGCGAAAACATCCGAAAACTATAAATTGGGTGATTTCTACGTTACAAAGTTACGAAAAACATTATGTCTGTATGGATGTGTGTGTAAACAAAATTTTGACAAACGATAGGTGTAATATGAAACAATGTTTTTTGCAAATTTTTGAAAACCCCTGTAGAATAATGTAACTTCGGAAAAGTAGTAAATCATAGTTTATAGTTTAGACCTATCTTTCAGGATTATTTTGGCTTTTGATACGTTTCTCCATCTCTATTTTTAAAGGAGATAAAATGTTTAACGTAAAACATTGTATTTCTATCATATTATCCATACGCACAAGTCTTCAAAAAGATCTAGTAGCCTTGTTTTGTTAGCTTGTCGTCAAATGTCAAACAGAGGTCAGATAGTGAGATGAATAAAATCTAGGTCTCTTAAATGAAACAATGTTTTTTACAAAAATGTAACGTTTTATTTAAGAGTAAACAAATAAAGATTAATTATAAAGCCCAGCTTAGGACTAAAAAATAAATAACTAATATCTGGTATTTCCACCTCTAGCTCTAATTACTGATTCTACACGCCTTGGCATACTTCTTATTAATCGTGCAATGGCCTCTTGTGGAATTTTATTCCACTCTTCTACAAGCGCCATACCAAGTTTTTCTAAATTCTGTGAGATTATTTTCTTAAATATCTCAGTTGGTCCCATAAATATTCTATTGGGTTTAAGTCGAGGCTTCTCGCAGGCCATGGTAAACGTTCTATACCATTTTTATCCCAATACTCAATTACAATCGCGCATTGTCATGCATAAAAATAAAGTTTTGGCCTATAAAGTGGGCAAACGGAATGCCATACTGCTCTAGTATGTCGATATATCTTCGAGCATTTAAAGAATTTCTTGGTAGCACACCAACTTCCGTACGATGATCTATAGAAATCCCTCCCCATACCATAACTGAACCACTCTCAATTTTTTCTTTTTCTGAAAACATTTATTGTTCGTCTTTCCCCAGGCCGTCTCCAAACTTTCTGTCTTTCATTAGATGATTTCAAACAGAAGCAGGACTCGTCAGAAAGTAA
The DNA here is from genome assembly GCA_030620095.1 of Kuschelorhynchus macadamiae. Taxonomy (NCBI): domain Eukaryota; kingdom Metazoa; phylum Arthropoda; class Insecta; order Coleoptera; family Curculionidae; genus Kuschelorhynchus; species Kuschelorhynchus macadamiae. Next base: position 297,016 of record JAUTXW010004194.1, on the reverse strand, counting down.
AACTTTGGACCACTGCTCCTCATCTCACTGTACCTGCTCTTTAGAGTCCCTCGATGTTCGCGAAGCAATTTTGGACTGGTCGCTGGAATCCTTACTTTCAATTCTACTTCTTTCAACCTTCGACGGGCCCTGTAGTCACTTATAACAGTACCATGTACTCCTTTAGGCATCTGTTGGTTATCTATTCCTGGTTGCTTGAAGGACAATAAACCTGTCGTCGATATGTGGATCTGTCCAGTCTCAAGAAACCTTTGCTCTTCTGGCTGTCATTTCTGGTATACCCGCTTTTCTGGCAGCATAACTAACACTATTGCCTTCATCTACTAAAGCAATAACTTTGGCTACATTCTATGTTACTTATTATAGTTATAGTTACTTGTCTAGTCATTATAACTATTGGATACAAGTTTGAATGGCGCCGATTTTATTATTTAATAATTTGGCATTTTCAGATACGCTAACGGCCTTGTGACAGTTTTAATTTCCAAGGCTACTCTCCTTTAAAAATAGAGATAGAGTAATGAATCAAAATCCAAAATAGTCCTAAAAGATAGGTCTACATTATGAACTACGATTTACTATTTTTCTGAAGTTAGTTATACTACAGGGTGTTTCAAAAATTTGCAAAAAATAATGTTTCATATTACAGGCTATATATAAAAAAATGGGATAAGTTGACAAAAATAGAAATGCAGAATTACTGTCTATGAAATTTCCTTTCGACTGATGCATAGCGCAACAAAATGGAATAAGGCGTTCAAAAGGTACCTAAATATTTAGCTCTCACTTTTTTGCATGTCAGTGTATTTGTAATGAAAAAAAAGTGCCTTTTAAAAATGTATTTAAATATGGAAAAAAAACTTTTTCTCCCACAGCGCTTTTACTAAAAGTAAAGCTAATGATTAAAAAGTATTTTCAATCTCTTCAGAAAAATTACTAATGGCTATCTTGATCTTTTTAAATAATTGTTTAAGCAAAAAAAGATGAGTGTTCACTTATTACTGGATAACCATGTACGGTGTCAACGAAAAAAAAATAAAATAAGAATATGGACAACGTAAATAGGCTTCTGTTTAATTTATAAATGTTTGCCTTTGTCACCCCTTAAACGTACCCCAATCTCACAAGAGTATTTTAGAAGGTAAAAAAAAAACCTACACCTTGCCCTATGTTTTTGTGTAGTTATTATTCCTACGCCAAAATTTTTCGTATTAGTTTAAAATATTAAAATCGATTTGAGCAAAATTTCTTTTATCTATCCGTTTTTGATAATAAAAAATTTACATTTGGGTTCATTATCTTTTTGATAAAATCTACTCCAATTATTCGGCATACAGTGTATAGCCACAACTTTTGCTCATTCGTTTTTGATAATATAAAATTCACGTTTGGGCTAATTGTTTTAATAAAATTTACAACATATAAATTAATGAAAAATCAGCCATGTCCTTCGAAGCAAGATGTCGACATACTAGACTAGAATAGCATAACATTAACACCAGATTTCTTTAAAAAATCTCTTGCCGCTATTGTTTGGGTTGTTACTTTGCACTTTGAGGGAAAACCGCACCCGAACTTTTTGTTTAAACAGTGCACATAATTTTGTTTGTCCACTTTTACTGGGAACTATTAACACTCTGGTGCTAAAATGACAAATACATAATTAGTTAAAAATAGATGTAGAAATTTAAATATATGGAAAATTGCAAGTTTACTTTCATTTTCATGATAACAGATTTTTAATTTTTTAAATAAAATATTTTTTTATTTTTTTTGTCGTTTCAAAAAGTCGTATATTAAAAACGGCCTTGAAAATATTAAACAGAGTTTTTGTTGATACAATACCACTTTTTAATACACACATTTTATTCTATACCGGGTCTCTTAAAAATTCTTTTTAACTTTAATTTTCGTAATAAAATACTCTAATTTTTATTAAATATTTTATTATATTTCACAGACAATTTTGAATTCCTTTTATATTGCATAAATATCTCTCATATTATACACGTCCCATTCTTTGCTATCCTTTTTCATCTCCATCACTTGTTTTGTTCAGATCTAATATACAAATACCCATAAAAGCATTTACCATAAACCACTGTCTATGATACTCCAGTATACCATTTTTTAAATTTTGTTTTTATTTGTTATTAATTTATGTTTATTTTAATATTTTTATTATTTTTTATTTTTTCTAAATTTATTTACATAGTGTAAAAAAATATTCCTCCATGAAAAGAAGGTTTTTATTCTAGAAAATGAACTTTTACCACCTTTTCAAACATTTAATCTAGGCGCCATTTTGTTTGGCCATAAAGAATTGACGAAATTTCGTTAATTCATCTCTATTTGACACTTGATTTTTGTGTAGAATATTTCAACTTAATTGGCTAAGCAGTGCTTTGATACTGATATTTTAAACGTTTAATTGGGTCGGAAATTCCTCAGTAATGTTCATTACTAAAATTTTACCAGTTTATCAATGTGTCTTACTTGATGTTCGTGTAAAATTTGAAGGAAATTGGATCAGTAATTTTTAAGTAACAAATTTTTTAATATCTAATTAGACCGCCATATTGTTTTGCCCTATTGGATTTCTACCAAATATCTGCCTACTATAGTTTTAGCTACACAAGATTACGTGGAGCCACCCAGATGTCACGGACCTACATAGGATTGTATCTAATGACCTAATCACCATTAAATCCTGGTGCGATTCTAATCTCCTATGTTTGAACATCTCTAAAATGAAAGTCTTGTCTTATAAAAACACGCTGCAACCTTTTGACCTTAATGGCACCACTATTGATGTCGTAAACTCTGTAAAATTTCTAGGGCTTCTTGTAGATGATTCTTTAAAATGGGATCCACATATCGACGCTTTATCAAGGAAGTTGGGTTCTGCTTGCTTTGCGTTAAGATCTGTTTCCAAGGAGCTTAGCTTTTCTACCTCTAGAACTGTTTATTTTGCTCTTGTTGAGTCGCACCTCAGATATGCTATTCCATTCTGGGATACATGTTGTGCGACTCAATTTGATCGAATTTTTATACTACAAAAAAGAGCTGTTCGTTACTTACTGAGACTTAACAGTAGAACTCACTGCCGAGATTTCTTTAAAATATATAAAATACTAACCCTTCCTTGCTTATTCATTTTGGAATCGGTTTGCTTAATTCGTAAGCATGCACCTGCTCTATTAGAGAGACCTTCTCACAACTACCCTCTCAGAAATACTGAGCACGATCTCTATCTTCCAACCCCACACTCAGAGTTAATTAAAAGATCAGTAATCTACAATGCAAAAAAAATGCATAATCACCTGCCATTTAACATCAAATCCATAATATCTCTGACTTCATTTCGCAAGGCTTTGAAATCATTCTTACTGGAAAGTGCCTTCTACACCGTGAACGAGTTTTACAACACATAATTTTATCCTTATGAACCCCTAGTGTGATAGTTGCCATTACCAACCATTTTTACCGAATTTTGTATATGTATTTTTTTAATTGTTTCGTACTTTTTTATTTTTTACTTTGCTTTTTTATTTTTTTTACATTCTATTTATGAAAATGTTTATAACATAGTACGACTGACAAAGTACATTTCTAATGTATTTCTTTTAGGATTCTATAATATTAATATTCTAAATTCTTGATTTAAATATTATTTTTCTATAATATTTATGATGAGTTTTTGTTTTGTTTTGTTTGCTAATTTTGATGTTTGTAAACTATTTTTTTTACAACAGCTTTGTCCACAAAATTGTAAAATTTTTTCTGACAATAAAGCATTTATTTATTTATTTATTTATTTATTATTAATAAATATATGAAGAACAATTGTTAAATTTTGATTTATCACTTTTCATAGACATGTAATAATGAAACTACTGCATATTGTTGAGTTACATAATTTCTTAAACTATTTTTGATTTAATGTATATTTACATATTTTTACATTGCGTAAAACTCAAAAGTATAAAATATCTCAGAAGAACGTCACCCAAAATTTAATTAAAATACTCGCCTTGTATCAAAACTGTCGCCATCAGAGTTAAAAATATGTCAGATTTACATGATGATCAATTAAATCATATAAATATAATTTTAGTCTGGATATAATAATTTTTAAAATATGATTTTTTATTCAGATTAACTTGGAATTACTTCGACGAAACTACTTACATATCTAGGGGAGGATTAAGAAAAGGAGAAGACCCTTACACTAGAAATAGATTTAATCAGGAAGCCAGTGATAGCTTACCTAGCAATAGAGAGATTCCAGATACCAGAGATCCAGCGTAAGTATATTTACTAACAAATATTCTTTATTAACCCTTACGCAACCGCATAACACAATTGTGACTTCCTTATTTTCCCTTGTTATAAGGTTCAAAATATGATTTTACTACGCTGAGTACCTTACGACATGATTGTGAAGATCGCATTTAACGCGCATGCAGCCAGAAAGGTTTTGTTTTTTCGGTGTCGCGTTAGTGTTCTAACCTCAAAAGTGAATGTGTTTTACCGGCAATGGCAGGAGCGGGTAAGTAACTAATAATTGGTTAATTTTTTATAATTTTTGATGTTTTTGTACTTAAATTGTTATAATAAATAACAAATAAACATCATGTACGTGTATATTGCAATTATCTTTTAAATTTGTGCTTTTAAAAACAACTTTGTAGCGGTCATCACAATTGTGAGCTACGGGAGTCAACATATAAAAAAATATGTTTTATTTCAAAATTATGCAAATCTTTGGTTTTTGAGCTAAGTTTTTATTACAGGGCGAAAAAAGATACTCGACCTTGACCATTTAGCAGATAATCAGGACGACTTATTTCAACTTTTGGATGAACTGGGATCTGACCTTGGCTCTGACATTGGCTCAGAAGGGGAAGAAGATTTTGATTTTTCTGAAGAACCACCGATACCACGTGATCAAACCGATAATTCTTCGGATTCCGAAGACGATCTACCGCTAATACATTTCCAAAAGTTGCAATGGAAGCGTGGAAACTTCCCTAGTAAAGATTTTCCTTTAAATGAAAACTTTACTCCATCCCATGTAAAAGCCCCTTACGAATATTTTGCAAAATATCTGGATGATGATTTTTTTCAGTTAGCGGCGATTTACACGTCTCAATATTACTTGCAAACAAATGCAAAAGTAAACAACGTTACACCCCAAGAAATTAAAAAATTTTTTAGAATGAATGCTTTGATGGGATGTATTCCTTTTCCAAGAATACATATGTATTGGAATGAAAAATATAAATTCTCATTAATTGACAGTGTCATGCCACGTCATCGATTTTACATGATACGTGTAAATTTGCATGTTGTTGACAATCTTAGTGTACCAGAAGAAGTACAAAAGAAGAACAGATTGTGGAAAATACAACCCGTAATTGACCTCGTAAGAAATCGCTGTAAAACTATTGAGAGAAAAAAGAATACAGCCTTTTCAATTGACGAACAAATGATTCCGTTCTTGGGCAGATGTCCAGTTCGCCAATTTGTCAAGAACAAGCCAAGACCTGTAGGCCTTAAAAATTTTGTTGTTACTACATCGGACGGACTAATAATGGATTTCGAAATCTACCAGGGCGATACCACTCCACTAAAAGACAGGGCACTGGGATTGGGCGCGTCAGTTGTTCTTCGCTTAGTAGAAACATTACCAGAAAATTGTTATTTGTACTTTGACAGATATTTTTCAACTATTGCTTTGATGGACAAATTGATAACATTCAAAATAGATGCAACTGCTACAATTATGTCCAACAGAGTAAAAGGCTATGAGTTCAAGAAAGATCATACCATGAATCGAGGAGAGTCAGAAGTTGTCGTCAGAACTGATGGTAAACTTTGTATTACTAAGTGGAAGGACAATAAGTCTGTGTTGATGGTATCTACAGCATTTGGAAGAGAGCCTGAAACTGAGGTAGAGAGATGGAATAAAGCAGAAAAAAAACGTACCGGTATATCATGTCCAGCGGTTGTTAAATCCTATAACGAACACATGGGGGGAGTAGTGTGTGATCAAATGATGGAGTACTATCGCTCTTTTTTCCGAACCCGTAAGTGGACTGTCAAGGCCATTTTGCACTTATTTGATTTGGCAATAGTAAATAGCTGGATGGAATATCGAAGGGATTGCCAAAGTCAAAACCTTAAAAAGAAAGATGTTAAAGACCTTCTGGAGTTTAGGCTTAGTCTTGGAGAGTATTTGGTCGCAGGAACAAAAAAGCGCGTCTTAGCGGAAACTGAGGAACCAGAAGACTTAGCGGAATTTGACGAACCAGAAGAATTAGGAGACGAAAACATCAATCAAGGGAATGAAAGAAAAAAGAGAAGGGTACCTGCTAATCTTCCCTGTGTGGACAAACGCTTTGACGGTTTCGAACATTGGCCAAATAATGAAGAAATGAAGAATCCAGTTAAATGCCGCTTGGAAGGCTGCGAAAGTCGTTCAAAAGTTCGATGCACTAAATGTAATATATTTCTATGTTTAAGTAAAAACAAAAACTGTTTTCTATTATTTCATACGAAACAATAAATAGTATTTTCACAATTGTGCTTTTATCTGTTCACTCCCAAGACCCACAATTGTGCACACACTAAAAAACCAAAAAAACAATTTTGAAAAAATTTCAAAAAATTTACCAGTTCTATTTAACTAATTTTATCGCTCTAAAATCAATATGAAGTCAAAATTCAAAAAATTTTGTCTCGGTACTGTAAGGGTTAAAAGACTAGTCGAAAAAAATCGGTAAATTTTACCAAGAACTTCCTTTCTTTCCCTTTTACAGAAATAGTAAAGTGTGACCCAATTTAGTACCGCATGTAGTCATTAACACAAATACTCTCTTTTAAATATTTTTATTCGGCTTCATTTTGTTGCACCATATTTGTTTCGTTTTCCAAACATTTTCTACAAATGCCACATTTGATTTTTGGGCATTATTTAAAATAAATTGAATATCTGGTTTTTACGATGATTTTTTTAAAGTTTGTCCCTATATCACATTTAATTTTTGTGCGAAAATTCGAATTACGTTGAATTTTTTTGATCGCCATTTTGTTCTGCCATATTCAATTCATACCAAAATTTTACCAGTTTATCTCTATATCACACTTAATGCTTGCACAATTTTTGAAAACAATCTAATAAGTATAGGCTAATATTTTAAATATTTTATTAGGCCGGAATTTTGTTTTGCTATCTTGGATCGTACCATAATGTTACCGGTTCAATTTCAATTTCAATTTCAAATAGGCTTTATTGTACAAAGAACAGTGTTCTCATTTTCAAAGCTAGGGGATAAATTCTATAGTACAAAATATAATAGCAAACAATAATTACAATTAAAAACAAGATAGTTTAAATAATTGAATTTAAAAACCGTCAATAAATACAGGTACTAAAAAATAAAACAAAACAACGTCAATATTAAAATTAAGAACTAGTCAATATAAAATTATCACCATGAAATTCAATATAAAAAATGTATATTATTAATTTTTTAATGACAAATCAATAATATGCATAAAGGTACTAAAAAAACAATCAAACAAAAAAAATAACAGTGTCAATATTAAAATTAAGAGCTACTCCTAGTTACTAAAATTATACAACCGGCAGTACAATAAAAACATAAATAAAAATATAAATAAAATAAAAGGGATAAAATAGTAATGCCGAATTAACCCCGGTTAAAGATAAAAAGACAAAAACAAAACATAAAAATTTGCTAAAATTTTACAGTGTATCGTCAAAAAATTCTTGCACACCATAATAGGCCTTCGCAACTAGAATACTCTTCACTTCGTATTTAAACTTTTTTTCCTCTTCAATCCGCCTTATGGAATTAGGCAGATGGTTAAAGAGCTTTTTGCTGTTATATACTAAAGAGTTTTTCGTAAGTCCTGATGTGGGAATTGGGAGTGCAATAGTATGGGTGCGGCGAGAGGAGTATCCCCCCGGTCTTGCAGACAAGATATCACTCTTTCGCTTCCTGTGCATTAGACACACAGACTCGAGAATAAATAAGCTAGGAAGAGTTAGTATTTTTTTATTTACGAAACCGGGCCGGCAAGAGTCTCTACGGCCAATTTTGCAAACTATTCTAAGAGCTCTTTTTTGCATTACAAACACTGACTGAAATAAAGTGTCACTACATGATCCCCAAAAAGATATCCCATACCGCAAATGCGACTCTATGAGAGCAAAATATGAAGTCCTGGTCATTGTTTCATCCAGCTCCCCAGCAATCACTCTCAATGCATAGCAACTGGCAGATAATTTTTTATTCAATGCTAAAATGTGCTGTTCAAACTTTAACCTTCCGTCTATTTGAAGCCCCAAAAACCTGCTCACCGGGGGGTTGCTGATAATCACATCGTTTAGTGCCACTCCTTCAATCCACATTTGAAAGTAATTAAATTTGTCTTAGAGGCATTGAAGGACAAATGATTTGCATCGCACCAATCTTTTATTTTACTTAGGTCACCATTGATAGTATTTTTTAAAATAGAGGGGTCACTACCATGCCAAAAAATTGTTGTGTCGTCTGCAAAAATAGTAAAAGAGCCAGATATATTTAATTTTGGTAAATCGTTCACATAAATCAAGAACAATAAAGGACCCAAAACAGAACCCTGCGGTACTCCCGATGTGATCTCTCTACTGTCTGACTGTTCTCCATTAAACATCACCTTCTGATGACGATTGGACAAATATGACTCAAACCAAAGCAACGCTGTGCCCCTAAAGCCGTAGATCTCAAGTTTGCGAAGCAGTGTTCTGTGATCTACACAGTCAAATGCCTTGGATAGATCACAGAACACCGCGGCCGCCCCATCACCTTCGTTAAGTTAGATAGACCATATCAAGCAATGAGAACACTGCATCGTTTGTGCTCCTACCACTCTGGAATCCAAACTGCACATCACTGAGAAGTCTATGCCCATTCAAAAATGACAAGACTCGCTGCTTGACCAGTCTTTCCACTATTTTTGATAATGTCGGCAGAAGAGATATAGGCCTAAAGTTCGAGGGCTCCTCAACGTCTCCACCCTTGAAGAGAGGGATCACTGTAGCCCCCTTCAAACAATCAGGAAAAGATCCCACCAAGAAGGACTGGTTAATAGCCTCACATAATGCCTGTAAACAATTTTCAGGTAGCCTCAAGAATATTTTCAAGGAAATGTTATCCCATCCTGAAGACTTCTTGTTCCTGATATCTGTAAATACTTTTTTTAATTCAAAAACATCAGTAGGAAGAAAAAAGAAAGTTTCATTAACATTAATATCGCTCAAGTAATTTAAAGGATCATTATTGGTCGGTAAATTATTGGATAGCTTGGAAGCTATTGAACAGTAAAAAGAGTTAATTTGCGTAGAGTTAAGAGAAGAGTTACAATGTTTCGGGATACCATGTTTACCTCTTAATTCATTTACTATGTCCCATGATTCTTTTAGTTTATTATTAGTATCTAAAATTCTTTTTGAATAGTAAGTTCTTTTAGCAGTCCTAATTGTTTGTCTATAAATACTACGATAACTATTATAATAAGTAATGAACTGTATATTATCTATGGCGTACTTTCTAATGGTATGTAAGGAGCGCATATTTTTTGCTGAGATCTTGAGTCCCTTTGTAAACCATGGTTTACCCTGCTTTTTTTAATATTTCTAATAGGAAAGGCTTTATTAAACGTGTCCAACAAAACACGATGAAACTGATTTAAGGGGTCCGAGAAACCAAAGATACCATTCCATTCTACCTGAGCGCACAATTGCGAAAACCTATCATAGTTTGCTCTAGTATATAGTCTTCCCCGACGCCTCGGGGCCTTAGTCTTATGGTTTCGTACAAAAATATTTCCAAGAACAGCCTCATGGTCAGAGAGTCCAGGATTTACAACTATACATTCAACATCCTGACAGTCAATATTAGAACACAAGTAATCAATCATTGTTGCAGAATTACCTGTAATTCTTGTGGGTTCCCTCACATGCGTATTTAAATTATAAGTTCCTAATAAGTTATCCAGCGTTTGAACTTTTGTATTTAACTTATCTAAAAAATCAATGTTAAGGTCACCCGCCAATATAATGACAGAATTCAAAGAAAATTCAGAAAGCAGCTTATCGAGTTTACAAAGAAATGTGTCCACACCAGTATTTGGTGACCTGTAAATACAAATAAAGAAAATATTAAATTTAGCGCAGTGTACAACTGAAAATTCAAATTCTTTATCTGCCCTTAGAGCATTATGAGCATCAACACTTGTACAAGGGTATTGATCCAAAAACGTATCCCTAATCAATACAATTGTACCCCCATGCACTGAACTAGTCCTAGAGTACTTTGATACAATAATGTAGTTAGATATGTAAAGCGGTTCATCCTCATTCAACCAATGCTCTGTTAAAAGTAGAACATCAGGGTATTGTACACTTTCTAAAAATAGAAGTAACTCATCGATTTTATTCCTAATAGACTGAATATTTAAAACCGCAACCCTAATCTTTAAAGAGTGAACTAGTAATCCCTCATTCATCAGGAGTGGCTTCCGGTAGTCCGACTCCCTTCTTGACTATCCAAATCCTCATTCAAATCTATAAATTCAATGTTTGAACCCGCCTCTTGTTTACCTTCAACAAGTTTTACTGCTTTAAGAGTCAAGCTTAAATTAAATGAATAATTATGAACGTAGTTACATATTATTTTTGTAAGAGACTTATTGCTATACTTATATCTACCAGACATGCTACAATTCCAGATTATTTTGACAGAAATATTACGTATTTTTTCCGCAGTATCAGATAAACATTTCACAAATTTCAGTTCAGTTTCATCATTTGGGTCATACTTACAACACAATATTAAGTTCGTATATTTTCCTACACTTAGAATATTATATATATCTTTATAACTAAAAGAAATAAGTTTATTAATGTCAATCATGAACACAATAGCATCGCTGATACCATAATATTGCGTCTTTTCAAAAATGTTCTTCGAGACCTCCCTCAAACGCGCACCGGACTTTATTTCTATATAACACTTGATATTTGTGCAAAATTTAGGGTATATTGTATAATTAGTTTGCTATGCGGCGAACGGACAGACAGACCAACTGATTTGAGAAAGCATGTTTTTTAGCATCTGGGGCCGCTTTTCATGATTACAAACATTTTATTTGGGTGTCATTTTGTTCCGTTGTCTTCAATTCATACCACAATTTTACCAAATTATCTTTGTATAGCACTTAATTCTTGCACAATATTTGAAATCAATCCAAAAAGTATTTTTTCAGGCTGATTTTTTAACTATCTTATTAGGCCGCTATTTTGTGTCATCATCTTGGATTCATATCAAAATTGATTCATACCTTATACATGAATAATTTTTTAACACTTCACTAGACAGCCATTTTGTTCAAAACTTTATAACTGCAGCCTCTAATGCAAGTTATAAGCCCTTAGCAGTCTTCTTAGATCTGTCGAAGGCATTTGACATGGAGGAACACCGCACTCTCTTTGAAAAGCTTGGGAAAATTGGTATAAGAGGAAATCTATTAAAATTATTCGAATCATATCTCACAAACCGTATGCAATTAGTAAAAATTGGAAATACCATTAGCCAACCTCTAGAGGTAGAGTGTGGTGTTCCACAGGATACAGTACTAGGTCTGATTCTCTTTATTATGTATGTCAAGACATAAACGGATGCCACAACAAACGGCAAAATCATTTGCTTTGCAGATGATATTGTTCTTTTAATCAGAGATTGGACATGGGCTGGTGCATTTGACAGATGTGAGTAGGCAATGACAAAAGTTAAAAGTTGGCTCGACTCTAATCTTCTGACCCGTAATAAAGATAAAACTAACTTCATTACCTTTGAAATGTCTTCTAGAAGCTTGCCAGATAGAGAAAAGCCTGTTTGGCATGCATATGATTGTAAAAGAGACATTTCTTGTCATGGTACCCAGGAAATTAAAAGAAAAAACAGTATTAAGTATTTGGGTATATTTTCTGATAAAGCTATGTCTTGGCAAAACCATATACATTTTGTAATAAAAAAAAATGGGGTCTACTATATATATTTTATAAGCTAAGACAAGTTGTTTCATATGATCTGCTGAAAACGTTTTATTAGGCTCTTGTAGAGTCAATTTTAAAATATGGTATTACGGCTTGGAGTGCCGCAAGTAATAATACGCTTTCACCCCTAATTGTTACACGAAAATATATTATAAAAAGAATGTTATATAAAAACACGATGTACCCAATTACCCTATCATTTAAGGAGGCTAGTTTGTTAAATACAGGTTTAGTTTTAGAAATCCAAAATTTCACAAACACTTTATTTGCGGCAACTCAAAAACACATTTCATTTATTTTGCCAAACATTTTTAACATACTTCCAAATGACATAAGAAATGCTACCAGTTACAACAAAATGAAAACCAAAATTGATCTGATTGACCATTTTGAAAGCATCTGCCATCAAATAACTTACTTTAACAGTATTATATTTTCAGGGGCGTGCGGTGAAATTTTAAGAAAGAGAAGCAATTTTTAGAAACTTAAATATCTATAACGTAATTCGATTCTTCGGTCATTTTTTGCAAATTCGTCAATGACGTCATCATAAAAACATCGATGTTCCGACGTATTTTGGAGAAGTTTATTCTCAATGGACAACAGCGATGTATGCGAAAGTCTCTCCTGCCCCGTTTAAGTGTTGAAAAATTGCGTTCTACTGATGAACTTGTGGAAGGTATTGTCAATACTAATTTACACAATTTCGACACTTCGGTGAAGGCGTCTTCCAGCTCCTTGTCTTTTAAAAATTGCATTAGTTCCTTCAGCATGTCCTCAGTTTCGTAAAGCACTTTTAGTTCAGATCGCAGTAACACTCGGTCGAAGAACTGGCCATAATGAAGAAGAAGAGATTTAAACGTATCTTCTGGAAAAATTTTTCCTTTAAATAGATCAAAATTGCAGAGCTCGAGGAATTTAAAATCATTTAAACCGTTAAATCTATAGCTTATTTGTTGCTGAATTTGATCGATTATTTTATAAAAGAGGCGTCTGTATGATGTTTAAACATCTCCCACCTTGTCTGTTCGAAGATGCTTGGCTTGTGGCTCTACATTTAACGCCATCGTTTTCTCCCAAAATAGGTCAAAGTCATCTCTTTTTTGGGTTAAAATCATCCACTTTTTTTTAGGAAAAAAGCAATATTATTTGTTTTAGTTTGTAATATATTAAAAACGTTGTCCGAAAATGGAAATATTTCTAAAAATATGTTGAACAAATAATTAAAATTAAAATCTCTTTTCAAACAGTCCAAAAACCCCCTCGAACTGTTTATTGTTTCTGAGTCCCACATTTCATTATTTTCTATTATATTCTCAAATAGTTCAATCAGTGATTCACGATTTTCAGATACTATTAACACAAGTCTTCCATTATAGTTCCACCTAGTAGGAGCTACTTTGGGCAATCGTTTGTGGACAATGGAGTCCAAAGCTTGTGTACGTTTTGTTGACTTGGAAAAAAAGCAGCCATGCCACTTAAAGTAACGAAAAATACTTTACACTCTGTAATGTGATTGATGGACTGGGATAAAACTAAATTTATTTATGAGCAAAACAATGGACTAACACAGCACTTGGGAAAGTTTCTCGAATTTTAGCTTACAGACTCCCTAATTGTCCTGTCATCAGCAGCTCCATCATAGCTTTGAACAACTAATTTTTTCTCTTCATTACTTTCTTTAGTAACGTTATAAACTACGGTATACAATGCATTTTCTTAAAATCCAAAATCGCTCTTGAATTCTTCCGTCGGTTTTAACGTAGCTTATTACTATAGATAAGTGGCTAAAATTAGTGATATCAGTTGTTTCGTCCAGAACAATAGCAATGAACCGCGCCTCGCCAATCTCCTGCTTAATTCTTCTTAGAGTAATAGTTGCAACGGCGGAAATTAAATCATTCTGGATTCGATTCGACGTTCCGCGAAAAATGCTAGACTGGTCTAAATGATTTTTTAAGCAGTCATCATATTTAGCCATTAAACTAAATAAATCTTGAAAATTTCCTCTATATGAAGAAACCCTTGTTTCGTCATGACCTCTAAATCCTAATTCGTGCACTCCGAGAAAACAAACAACATTGATAAGTCTTCTTAATATTTGCCTATTTTTATCGACTAGTTCATTGTGTTGGCGGTGACTAATTTCCAACTGTTTATTAAAGGCGTGTTCAATTCTGGTTTTGCTGAAGACTTTTTCTTTTATGACGACCTGCAAATGCTCTTTGGACATAATGTGTCTTTTTACAGCTTTATGGAAATTGTTTAAATCGAAAAAAACCAGTTTTATTCCAGAGACCTTTTTCATTTTCAAAAAGTATCTAAACATGGCCAACAAAATAATTTACTTATATTTTCACACCCTGTTAGCCATTTAAATTGTTCGTATTGTTTTTCCGGATAAAAATTTCTAATACAGATTTTCTTTTTTGTGGGTAAATTTTTCATTGGCGGTTTTGCCCTTCCTTTGGAAATTATTTGAAGCTTATCAGCGAAGTTTAATGTTGAAAATCCCTTTAATATTAAGACACACACCACACATTCACGCACACTCTTCTTACTAAACTCTCCAACATTTTCAACGTTATTACCGACAGCCGAAGTTGACGGTATTTGCATATCCACGTCCGTATTATTGTCTTCCATATCGCACCATGCACGACGCGACGTACGTATCACACAACACACGGATAGCCGTTCAAACAAAGAATCTACTCCAACGATAGCTTCCGCCACCACTTAAAGCACGCGACTGAAATGCAAAAATTGCAAGCAGCCGGTGGAAAGTTCAATAACCTCTGGCTAGATTCACAGGAAATCAAGCATACAGGACTTGGCTGCAGAGAAGCTAGCGGACCGCATAGGTTCTATTCGATATTCTATTGTGGCTGGGTCGGAATCAAGGCCGCATTTGGGCTTGATAATTAAGATAATATTTTAGCATTTTTAATATAAACTAAATTAATGGTTTCCTATTTCAAAAATTACATTTTAGAAGATGTTTTGTAATTTTTTTTGAGGAAGCACTGCTTCTCTTGCTTCCAGGACTGCACGCCCCTGCTGTATACGAGGATTTAAAATTCTAGGTAGGCACATAAGACGTATATAAAGTTTATAACGTATTTGTTGAACAAAAACTGATACCGTTGTCAATTTTTGGCAATGGTTATGATGGGTGGTAACCTGTCTTATGGTGGTTTGCACTGATGAATTTAGGGGAGGCTTAAACTAAGTGGAGCTTTGAATGTGACAAGAGGGGTAAAATTGACACTAAATAGTCATATTCAAGCTGACCCTTAGTTAAAGAATTCCTTAAATTTGTCGGTGCAAACCATCATTAGGAAATTTCAGGTGGAATATATCATGAGTAATAATTGAATTTTTTAGTCCTCATAAGATTGTAAATATATTTTAGGTAGCATGTCCAATAGCTACTAACAACTGTTTTCAAAATATGTATGGACATTTTAGAATTAACAATTTCAGATTTCGCGTGGCTGAACTACTGAACAGTCCTATCGTGGTTTGTTATGATCTATATTATACTTGTGATTTTGTTCAAACTTTGTCAGGTTGAAATGTAGAGTAACATCATTAGAAATGTCTTAGAAAACCAAGAAGTTTTTTTAACTGCATTTAAAAATGTATTATTAACCATAGTGTTTTACAAATCCAAAATGTTGTATGGTGAAACTGTCTTTTGTGTTATGGCTTTGATACTGATCCACCTATGTAACAGAATATTAAAAACTGATTCCTACTTTGTAAGACAAATTTAAATTTATCCTAAAAATTTGCATAAACATAAATAACAATTATAACAATAATATTTTTTTTTGTGGTGTTTTAAAAATAATTAACATTTCACTTTTTTCTTCTCCCGTAAAAGTTTAGTATTATAATTGTAAAAAAACCGTCTGAGGTTTTTGCAGATCTTCGCGTTTCAGGGTCCCAAGATGCCGAAAACCATGTTTTCTCAATTTCGTCGGTCTGTCAATCTGTTCGCAAAATAGCTAAAAAAACTATTTACCCGATTGACTTCCGATGTTAGTCAAAAATTAAGGGTTATATGATAATATCTTAGTAAAAATCCAATATGGCGGAACAAAATAGCGGCGTAGTCAAATGTTAAAAAATTGTTATAAAAAACTGATTATCCAATTTGATTTAAATTTTGCAGAAGAATCAAATATTACGTAAATGAACTGGTAAAATTTTGGTGTGAATCCAAAATGGCGGACTAATAAAATATTAAAAAAATCAGCCTGAGAAAGCTACTTCTCAGATTATTTTAAAATTTTGTGCCAGAAATAAGTGTGATATAGAGATGCATTGCTAATTTACCCGATTAACTTCAAATGAACTGGTAAAATTTTGGTACAAATGCAAGATGGTAAATCAATATAATAAATCTATATAAGGCTTATATAAGGATGGGGATTAAAATCTAATATGCCGGAACAAGATGGCGGCCTAATGATACGTTAAGAAAAATATTACTTAAAAACTAATTATCCAATTTGCAGAAAAATCAAGTATTATGTAGAAATCAACTGGTAAAATCTTGGTACGAATACAAGATGGCTGAACAAAATGGCGGTTTAATGAATTATTTAGAAATTCAGCCTGAAAAAAGCTTCTTCAAATTGTGTGCAATAACTAATTATTGTAGTATAGAGATGAACTAGTAAAACTGTGGTAGTAATTAAAGATGGCGAATAAAATGTCAGTCAAATAAAATTATTGTAGTCTGAAAAATTATTACTAAAAAAACTTATTTTGGTATGAATATACATTAAAACAAAATGGCGGCCTAATAAAATATTTAAAAAACCAGTCCGAAAAAACTACTAAAAAATCAACCTGAAAAACTACTTATTTTATTGATTTCAAATTTTGTACAAGCAATAAGTGTGATATAGAGATAAACTGGTAAAATTCTGGTACTAATTCAAGATGCAGAACAAAATGTCGGCTACACAGAAATTAAATGAAAACAACTTATTCAAATTATTTTAAATGATGCCCAAACATCAAGTATAACATGGGTAGAAACTATTTGGTGCGATTCTAATTTCACAATATATGATTTTTATGAAATGTACAGAAGTAAACTAGATCACACTTTAGTATTCCTAATAAAAGGAATGATTTATAACGAGGAAAGTTCCGGGTAAAGAAAATGTGTTTTCAGAATACAAAAAATCGAATTTATTTGAATTCTAGTTTTATTATTTTTTTAAAGAACGTAAAAGAACAAAAGCTGATCGATTCCGACAACAGCGGTAATATAGAATGTGTAAAAAATAAAAAAATGCAACCCGGATCATGATACTAAACCGAATTCTTAAGTGCTTCCACCCAAGATCAAGAGAAGGTCGAAAGCTCTCGTTGTTATCATCATACACATGCCCATAAATTAACATTACGGACGCTGTGTAATAGGATTTTATTACCATTTATCGGCTTTATTACAATTTACGAGCATTCGTCTTTATTAGGTAACTTTCTTTAACGAGAATGTAATATTAAATTTTAATTTAATGTAGCAAAAAAAATTAAGTATTATGCGTTAATTATGTATAGTAATAAATTCGTAAACAGAAAAATGTTTAGTGTGCTGTTTGGCCAATTTATTATGCGACGCAAATTTAACTCAGAACCTATAAGAGATAGTTAAGGAAGTTTAATACAAAAGTTTCTTTAATTTATTTGTGCTGTTAAATAATAGTATTACAGGGCTACTACCAATAAAAGTGGATATTATTTTATGATACATACAAGGTGCGACAATAAGATGTTCGCCTTCGATATTGCCAAAACCAAGAGAGATACAAAAAAAGTTTTATTGAAAAGTTATAGGATTAAACAAGGGGAATAACGTAAAAATATTTTTAAATAATCTAGATGTCAAGAACAATATATAATAAATTAAATATACTTTTTTAAATAACCCTCTATTTTTTACCTATGCCATACTTAATATTTCCGCGTAATTTAAAATGACATGAATAATTAATTTCGTACACTGATTTTTTAGAACTAGATTAGACCTCTCGTTTTGTTCTGTCTTCTTGAAATTTCTACCAAAATATTACCAGTTTGTTCCTATATCTAATATAACTAAATTTTTGTCAATTAAATAAAAAGTTTTTTACGTTGATTTTTTAAATATTTTATTTAAGCCTCATTTTGTTCTGCCCTCTTGAATTTGTATCACAATTTTACCAGTTCCTATATATCTATATCATACTTAATTTTCGCACAAAACTTGAAATTAATCTAATAAGTAGTATTTCAGGTTGATTTTTTAAATATTTTATACCAAAATGTTACCCGTTAGTTCCTATGTAACACTTAACTTTTGTGCAAATTGGATAATTAGTTTTTTAGTAATAATGTTTTTATCGTTAGGCCGCCATTTTATTCCGTTATATTGAATTTTTATGAAAATGTCACAAGTTTATTGTCATACCACCCCTAATTTTCGACTAACAAACAGGCCGATATAATTGAGAATTTTTGATCTTTTTCATTAGAACATTATTTTTGTTCCGCCATACCTAAATTTTACCAGTACATGTTTGTATCGCATTTAATTATTGCACATAATTTTACATCAATCTAATAAATAGTTTTCAGGGTGATTTTTTAAATATTTTATACCAAAATGTTACCCGTTAATTCCTATGTAACACTTAACTTTTGTGCAACATTTGGAGTAAATTGGATAATTAGTTTTTTAGTAATAATGTTTTTATCGTTAGGCCGCCATTTTATTCCGTTATATTGAATTTTTACGAAAATGTTACCAGTTTATTGTCATACCACCCCTAATTTTCGACTGACAAACAGGCCGATATAATTGAGAATTTTTGATTTTTTTCATTAGAACATTAGGCCGTCATTTTGTGCCGCCATGTTGAATTCCTACCTCAATTTTACCAGTACATGTTTGTATCGCATTTAATTATTGCACACAATTTTAAATTAATCTAATAAATAGTTTTCAGGGTGATTCTTTAAATATTTTATTAGGCCTCCATTTTGTTACGCCATCTTGGATTCGTAACTTATTTTAAGTAATACTTGATTTTTTTGCAAAATTTGAGGTAAATTCTATAAATAATTTTTTTAATATTTCACTAGGCTATCATTTTGTTCGTTCATATTGGATTTCTACCAAAATGCTAGCAGGTCATCCCAACAGTCCCTTAATTTTTTTTGACCATAGTTGAAGTTAATTGTGTAAGTGGTTTTTTAGCTGTGCCGTGAACATGTACACAGACAGAAGGAATTGAGAAAACATGTTTTTTGGATCTATAAAAAACCTGGGAGGGTGATTTTTCATGATTGCAATACATCCCTTTAAGAAGGAAGCAAGAATCACTTAGGTTGATAATTTCAGATTATGTTTGCTGCATATCTGTTTTCTTTTTGATTTGCTGGTTTTCCTGGCAGCAGGCTTTTGACGTTTCATTGCAACTGCGGAACTTTAAATAATTCCACTTTTCGCTAGTGAACAGGCAAACTAACCCCAAGGGAAACTTTAGACTCGCGACGTTACACGTATAGCACACCGTAGAGCAACTTTAGAGATCATAAGTGAATGAAAGAGAAATAGGCGAGACGCAAATATTCTAATACCTATTTAATTAATTAAATAGAGTAAATATTATTTCTGTTTTGAGTATAGCTAAAAACTACTTACCCGATTGATTTCGGTCACCAATTAAGGGTCACATGGGGATGACCTGGTAATACTTTGATAAAAATCCGATATGGCAGAAATGTTAAAAAAATATTATTGAAAAACTAATTATCCTATAGCTCGGATTGTGTACAAAAATCAGGTATTATGCAAAGATCAGCAACATTTTAGTATGAATCCAAGATGGCTAAACAAAATGGCGGCCTTATAAAATTTATAAATATTAGACTGAAGAAACTTACTAGATTGATTTTAAATTTTGTGCAAGAATTAAGAGTGATATACTAAGATAAACTGGTAAAATTATGGTACGAATTTAAGACGGCGCACAGTGTTTAAAATAAGTCCTTTTTTGGAAAAAAAACATATCTTTAAAGCTTAACAGCATAAAATTTTAAAATTTTGTTATTTATATTATGGCATCAATAAGCTTCTTTTAGGTGAAAAAAAATTCACCCTCTATAAGGGGGGTTGGGAAAATCATTTAATTTTGATAAAATATGGAATATAAATGGGGGTTTATAGTTTTCTACCTAAAGGATTTTCCCTTGTGTGAAATTTGCAAGTACATCTCTTTAAAAATATAAAAGTATGGCGATTAGCTTGAGAGCTATACAGGGTAAGCTATACAGGGTGTTCATTTAAAAACTTCCTACTTTAAATATCCCAAAGTTTAAGGATTTTTTAAAAAATCTCCGAAACACGTTAAAATATTTGTCAAAGGTGGCAACTTTCTAACCTAAAATTAGGTCGCCCCTTTTGTACCCCCTGCCCCAGGGCCCTTACATAAAAATCATAAACGATAAGAGCTATCAAGTGATAGCTCGTCTAAAAGGGGTTGTTAAGTCCGTTATACTGACGTTTAATTTTTAAAAGTCGGTCAATTTGTTTTTGAGAAAATTGCAAAAAACTTTTTATTTTTATTTTGTAAATAATTTATTTCAATTAATAAACAATATATAAATTTAGGAGATAAGCTTAAGGATAATAAACTATTAAATACTATATACTTAATATAAAGTTAGTTAGTAAATCAACAATTATTAAGAAAATATTTGGTATCGAAGAAACAACCTACTTATTTTTATTCAGTGGCATCATTACTTTCTAAATTCGAAGAAATCGTGAAACAAATTTCTTCCAACTCATACTTCTCAGAATTAATAGTTATTAAATATTTTTTAATTTCATCATCTAATTTTGGCGAAGACTTGGAACAATTTTTCCGAAGAGATGAAATCTCAGGATCGGAAGTAATTAATAATAAATTTAATAAATCGATATTGGTATGTAGCCTCGACGTTTTTCTTGTTCGGTATAGTCGAAGTTTGTTAATTTCCTTATGACGAGCTTCAAGAGCTTCCTAAAATATGCTCTCCAATAGGTAAATCAAAAAACTTTACGACCGAAACCCCATGTACCAAAACTTTGTGTAAACTGCTGGGCATGTAATACCAGCTATATAGCTTTAAATAAAGTTCTCGTGTTTCATTTAATAGACTTCCAAATTCGTCAATATTTACGGCATACCCACTTGCCAAAACTCTTAAAATGATTGAAAGTTTTTTGATTAAATTTAGATCTACCCCTGTAATTTGAGCGCTTTTCTCCGGATTTTGAAAGAATCTTCTCGCGGTGTTACCGTCATTTGTAGATCCAAATCCCTGTTTGGGCTTATCCACCAGCAATGCCATTTGAGTCTTAAATTCATGTTGGATACGTTTTTTATTTTCATTAAATATATTTTTGCTTGTAATGCCTTTTACTTGCCATGTTGCTATTGGCAAACGATATCCAATATGAATTAAACATTCGAAAAAACGTATCCAACAATGGAGGGTGGATAAACCGAACCTTAGATTTGTATCTACAACTGACTTTTGTAACACTTCCGGGGTATTCATTTTTTCGGGCTAGCTCTACAAATAAAACACCTAGAAGTAGAATTCGTACCGGACAAAGTGTTAGCAATGCTACCGTCTATCATTGTAAATAGCATTTCATACGAAACGGTTATTGTTTTCCCATTATACGTACCACTAAAAGATTTAAGATTGTTAATTTTACTATTTATTACTCGCTCTTCTTCTTGAACTAATTCAGCAGTTTCTCTTTTAAAAATAAATTTAATGGGTCTGCAAAACCGTGTTGAAGAAGGGCGAGGGTTGTTCCAGATTAGTTTTACGTTATGGAGTAGCCTAATTGGAGAGAAAGCAATAAAAAAAATACTTTCATCAGTACAATTCCCATTCATAAATTTTTGTTTATAAGAACTCTGTCCCGAGCTCCCATCCATACCCCATTTACAAATCAATTTTAAATTAGCTGAGTCGTTAATATTTTTTAAATTTGAAATATTTAATATATTTGTTGCTGTTTTGTCCAATAGTTCCTGAAGGTCAACTTCTGCTGACATTTCAGTAACTGATGTTTTTGTTGGTATGTATAACTTTTTCAAGTTGTTTATGGTGGTTATATGGGACAGAGTTCTTATGAATCGCGTTAACAGAATTTCTTAATATATTAAACTTTCTTACAGATAACTCTAGGTCTAATAAAAGTGCCAAGGCATTTCTGGGATCCATTTGCAACGGTTCCTCTGGTGGCAATAACTGTTTAGATCTTTTTACAACGTATTGTAGTTCTTGAGTAGACATACTAGATATGTTTCTGTTGGTTCTTATTTTTTTTGCTTTTGGGCCTAGTTCCTCAAACGGTTTCTGTGGTCGACCCCGTTTTCGAACCTCAGAGGCCTACAAGAAACTTAATAAGTAGTATCACGCAGGATTAAACTGTTATTATTTACCTTCTGTGAACTAGTTCTTCGAAAAATTATTTCGGAATTTAGCCATTTTGAATGTTTCCTTTCAAAATTAGAGACATTCCTACTACTAGATTTAAAAAACGTCTTCATTCTTAAATCAAAGAATTTCAAAAAATCTTTAAGTGCTTCATTTGATGGATAATTTTCTTTATTACTATTTAGAAGATCTTTTAGTTTCGTTTCAACCGCCTCACATTTCAATATTTTTTTATTCTTCAACCAAACATTCGCAAGGTCTTTATTTTTAATCCTGGATCCTAAAAACGCATTTTTTGGCTTAAATCGCAAAAAGTCGCAAAAATTGTTTACAGATTTTAAATTTAGAAATATTACAGTTAAAAGAAATGCAATAGTTACCAGGATGGTTGGGGATGTATTTTTAAAATCTTTATTTAAAGCTTGAAATTTATAGTTTTTGGGATTAAAACTACATAATAACATTAAATGGTCTTTTATAATTATAACAAATGTACTTATATGGTAAAAAATTAGTATTGATATACTAACATACCTTGTTCTAATGTTTTCATAGTGCTGAATCACAATTTTAAAACTTTATTACGAAAAGCAAGCCGCAAAAAGTATGCGATAAACCTGGCTTGCGAGTAATCAAACATGTGTCGACTAGTTTTCTGATATTCCATGACCTACCACGACCTATGTAATTACCCGCCGTATTATTTTTGATTGATTTAAAGTAAAAGGACCTGTTTTTACTAACATGGACATAAAAGTGGGTAGAAATCAAAAACTTAATTTTCCCATTTATTTCGCACCAAAAGACATTGTGCGGCGGTGAAAACAATGTTGTTATCGTATAAAAAATCGCTCTCCCAGATTTTACATATCTTCACGTTTTAGCGTCCCTGGATGCCAAGAATTATGTTTTCTTAATTCCGTAGGTCTGTCTGGCTGTCAATTTGCGGCATAGCTAGAAAAGTACTTACCCGATTGCCTTTGGCCTTGCCTTTGTTGATTGGCCAAAAATCAAGGGTCCTATGAGGATGACCTAGCAATATTTTGATAAAAATCCAATATGGCGGACTAGTGAAATGTTCAAAAACAGTTATTTTAAAGCTAATTATCTAATTTTAAATTTAGTACAAAAATATAGTGTTACATAGAAATGAACTGGTAGCACTTTGGTGCGAATTTAAGAAGGCAAAAACAATACGACGGCGTAATAAAATTATTTAAAAAATCATCTTGAAAGGGCTATTTAAATTTATTTCAAATTTTGTACAATTAAGTGTAATATAGAGATAAACTGGTAAAGTTGTGGTACCAATTCAAGAAACGGAACAAAATGGCGGCCAAATAAAATGTGTAAAAAATCACAGAAAATCTTTTTTAATCAACTGATTTCAAAATTTGCACAAAAAATAAATGTGATATAGATACAAACAAATTCTATCCACATGAGAAAAAAAATTCAGTGTAAAAACTATTTATTCAAATTATTTGTAATTATGCCCAAAAATCAGGGGTGGCATTAGGTAGAAACTGTTTGGTACGAATCTAATATGCTGAAACAAAACGTCGCACAAATGGGCATAACTAAATTGGATCACACTTCAGTATCCCTAATAATTTTTTTTGACTGTGTGTTTTCAGAGCAAACAAAATTGCATTTATTGAAAATCTAGTTTTATTATTTTTTAAAAGAAAATGAGAGGGCATAATTGGTCAGGCAGGCAGAGAATTCTCAGCAAAAATTATCGATTTCGGCAACAGCGGGTACTATCAAATAATGTGTAAAAAATAAATAAAAAAATATGCAACCCGGATCATGATACTAAAGCAAATTTTTAAGTGCTTCCACCCAAGATGAAGAAAAGGTCGAAAGCTCTCGTTGGTTGTTATCATCAAAGACATGCCCATAAATTAACATTACGGATGCTGTGCAATAGGATTTTATTACCGAAAGCAAAATTTATTACAATTTATTGGCTTCATTGCAATTTACGGGCACTCGTCTTTATTAGGTAACTTTCTTTAGCGTGAATCTATTAATAGATTTTAATTTAATGTAACAAAAAGAATAAGTATTATGCGTTAATTTTGTATAGTAACAAATTTGAAAACAGTAAATTTTTTTGAGCGCTGTTTGACTAGTTCATTATACGACGCAAATTTAACTCATAACCTATAAGAGATAGTTAAGGAAGTTTAATTCAAAAATGTCTTTAATTTGTTTATGCTGTTAAATTCTGGGAGGATGATTTTTTCGTTATAACAATTTATTTGGCCGTCTTGAATATTCGTACCAGAATTTTACCAATTCATCTTCACTTAATAATTGTTGTATATAGTTTTTCAGGCGGAATTTTTAATAATTCTATTAGGCCTCCATTTTGTTTCACCATCTGGGATGCATACCAAAATTTTGCCAGTTCATTCCAAGTAACACTTGATTTTTGTACAAAATTTGAGGTAAATCTGTAAGTAGTTTTTAGTAGAATTTTTTTTAATATTTCACTTTGTTTCGATCTATTAGATTTTTAATAAATTGTTACCAGGTTAACTTTTTTTTTGGCATCTAGGGACCATAAAACGTGAAGATCTATAAAAAACTGGGAGGTTGTTTTTTCATGATTACAGCTCTTTTATACTGCATGTCTGTTCAGTTTTTAATTTGCCGGTTTTCGCGGCCAGACTTTTGACTGCGGAACTTTAAATAATTCAATTTTTCACTAGTGAACAGGCAAGCGAACACCCAAAGAGAACTTTAGAGTCGCGACGTGACAGACGTAGCAGACCGTACAGGGACCATAGAGATCGAATGAAAGGGTAAATAGGCTATTAAGGGGCGCGAGGAAGATATTAATTAATACCTAATATTTATGTAATTAAAGAAAGTCAATATTACTTCTGTTCTGTGCATACCTAAAAACTATTTACCCGATTGACTTCAAATGTTGTTCAAAAATTAAGGGTTAGGGGTCACTTCTTCACTTCACTAAGCTGGTAAAATTTTGGTGAAAATCAATTATGGTAGCACAAAATGGCGGTCTAGTGAAATGTTAAAAAATTATTACTGAAAAACTAATTATTCGATCTATCTCATATTTTGTATACAAAATATGCATTACGCAGGAATCAACTGGTAAAATTTTGTTACGGATCCAAGATGGCCAAACAAAATGGCGCCTTAATAATATATTTTAAAAATCAGCCTGAAAAAACTGTTTATTAGATCAAATTTAAAATTTTGTGCATGAATGCAAACTATAGAACATACTTAACAAAAAGCACATGGTTTATGAAAGGTTAACCAGGATAATTGAAAAATATAGGATGTTCTACTTAAAAAATTGAAATAACGCGTATTCAAATCAGCAGAATTCGTCACGCTACCACCTGTATGGCAAAATATAAAGATCGTAATGGGTATATATCAGATACCAATGGGTGACTACGGTCAAAATTATAAGAAAGTAAATTAACTCCATGGGTAATTGTGATTTTTTTAACGAGTTCCTTATAATTTCCGAAATTTTAAAAATTTAAAAAAACCAAATATTACTGTAAAGCTTTCTTTTTGATAAAAATGGCGAAAAAATATGCAGATTATCCTATTTAAAAAAAAGTACATTTTCTTTCTTATAAAATTTTTGGGACACTTGGATAATTAAAAAACAATTTTAGGTTATACCTTTTATTAAATTCTACAACTATTCGATAAAACTTTTTTATCTATTTTGAGCGATATCGAAGATTAACATCTTTTTAATGCACCTGGTATACATACACTTTGAAACCGTTCAGTATTTCTGGCTTTTCATCAATTTCTTTTACTTGTTTATTGCCCATATTAATCTCATTTTCAGTATATTTTAAAACCAATTTTGATTATTTCTTTCTCTAATATCTAATTTCTTCCTTCCAGATTTTCTTATATCTTCAGCAACATTTTTTTTTACTTGAGGTCCTTGAGTTGGTCTCTGTTTCTTTGTTAAAAATTCTTCAGTTATAATTTAATAATAATAATAATAATAATAACATTCTTCAGTTGCTTTTACCTATGAAATTTCTTCTCGAGGTTCATGTTGCCGTTTTAATTTTCTTCGTAATCGGGGATGTATCTCAATGTACCCCAAATTAATTTTAATATTTGTCATAAGTCGTTTAAAACTCAGACTGTTTTAAATGAATATAATTTGAAAGATGTTGGAACGTATTAGACAAGTATAAAGTGTAGCGACCTAAAATATTGCAATTTGTTGACATCCTCGCAGTATCCTCAGAATAATTACCACTTTCCAATTATTAGCAAAGAAATATCTATATTAGTTTTTAGCAGCGCTGAGTATTAGATGTTTTATCAAAGTTATGAACCAGACCGAATTAATTCATTTTTTTCACGAACCGGAACAAAGCACCGTTTTTTTTCCGTATATTTTGAGCTCCTTTATTATAAAACAGATTTCAGGAAGTTTTGAGCATAAAAATTAAAGATTTTTTCTTAACTGTCAAAATTTATTGTCGGATGAAACTTCTGGATATCAAAAAGCTGTCAAGAAATACCAATTTGCGTGTTTTAAATGGAATACCTGGAATATTATGAATTTAAGAAATGTTCACTTCCTTAGCTAATCTTAATAGTCCGATCTGCAATTATAACTTAGAATCCAACTTCCCCTTGCCCCTTATGAGTCTACCCATTTCTGAGAGATATCTTAGCTGCAGCTGAGTTACAATAGCGGGAAATATGACAAGTTAGTTCAATAAATTCTCGCGAGGTTGATCTAACATCGATTTAGATTAACAGCATGATCTAACTTTTTCATGAAATAGAGTATCATAGGGGATATTTTAATGATGTCATGTAGTTGTCGCTTTTAGTTAACCAAGCATAAACTGATCGGGAGCAGGTGATGTTTAATTATGTTGTCACAAAACACAAAATGTGTTTTATGATTGAATTTTTATAACTTGTGCAGTTTCTTCATTTATTTATTTTATTATTATTAAAAATCTATTATGATCTGATCTAGTGAAGGTTTTATTGGAATATGCTATGAAAACAAGAATAAAACTGAAAACTATAACATTTTTATAATAAATGAAATTTTTGAGTTATTTATTGTAATTAGCGTAAAAAAAATCATTGAAATATATCAAAAGGTGAATAGTTTAATTTTCCATTATATATAAAAAAGAGACAATTTCATATTACTCGCAAAAAGGGTTTATTTTTGTAGACAAAAAAAAATGATAAATAAAAAAGTTGTATGGATTTCAGGGAACTTCCTAGAAAAACATAGCTTTGAATATACAGGGTGAATCAGAAACTAGTACTATACCAAATTTCGGCCGTTTTAAATAAAATGGCCTGTATATTTTTGATTATTTAAATTCTCCTTATCATTCCAAAAATTTGTGATATGGATCGGTAGTTTTGAGATATTCGACTTTAAAATTCCCCCTTATCCTAGTTAATTTACGTGAAATCGTATCTAAGGTGTCTTGCTGGTACTGACATTGTCAGATTGTAACTATCCCTTAACTTGTCTGTGTTAGTTTTGTCATTGGCTTTATAAAGTCAATGGTTTTTGCGAAACAAAATGAGCTATTCCATTGAAGACCAATTAAATATAATACGCTTATATTATGGGAAATTATTGTTGTTAGTTTTCTATACTTAGGACTATATCTGGTCCATTTTATAGCAGAAAACACTGAACACTCAATTACTGACGCAGCGATTTATTTTCTAAAACCATTTGGCAAAATTCAACAAACCCTTCATCGTTATAATTATCACTCATAGAAATTTATACCCGTTCATGGTCTAACTGAAGAACATAAACGACAAAGATTAATTTTTTGTCAAGAAATTTTAAAAAGATGTTTGTTAAATCCGCTCTTTTTACCGATGAAGCTACATTTACTACTAATGGTATGTTTAATCGTCGCAATAAACTTTTCTGGGCAGCAAATAATTCTCACAAGGTTCAAGTAGTCGAAAGTCAAGGACGACAAAGTTTAAATAAGGTTATCGGACCAATCTTTTTACGTGAAAGTCTTACTGGTGTCAGATATCTCCAATATCTGGAAAATGATATAGAACAGCAGATAGATAACATTTCTTTAAATCAGAGATTTACATTCATTTGGGAACAGGATGGGGCTCCAGCGCACAATGTTTTAAATGCTACTCAATTTTTCAACTATCATCTGTGGATTGGGTGAAATGGCCAACAAACAGTCCAGACCTGACGCCGTTTGACGTATTTATTAGCAGTTATCTAAAAACAAAATTTACTAAAATAGACCCGAAAATATAGCTGTATTGGAACAAAGAATTAGGAAAGAAATTGCAAGATTAAACGAAAATCACTCTGATTTTATTTTTAAATGCATTAATCGCAAATTGTTACAAAATATTGAGAGGTGCTTCGCCAACCAAGGAGGACATTTGAATGGTTTTTATGGTTTTTAATTTTATTTGTCATTTTTGCTTTCATTTAATAAATTTTCATTTAGTATTTGTTGTTCATAATAGAATATTTCGATACTTTAAAATAATATTAATAATTTTTTACATTATCATCAAGACACCTTAGGCAGGATTTCAGCTAAATTACCTGGGATATTATATGTGGCACTTTAGTTAAGGGGGAATTTTGAAGTCGAATGGCTCAAAAACTACCAATCCAAGTATAGACATATTACATATTTTTGGAAAGAGAATAATAAGCAGAATCAAAAAAATTGTCAATCAAAATTATACAGGGCATTTCATTAAAAAAAAACAAAATTTTGTATGGTACTAGTTTCTGACTCACTCTGTATATTCAATACAACAACTTTTATATTTATTATTCTTTTCTATCTACAAAAATAAACCCTGAAAATGTGTGGCGAAATATAAATGATGACCCTGTACAAATCTAGTCCATTTTTAGATAAATCGGCGTTTTCGCAATCAAAACCCTGTTATTGACTGATTAAGTTGTAGGGTTAGTTGATGAGAGTGAGGTTAAACTTCAACTTAGCAATCTTGAAAAATAGCAGAAAAGAAACATATGAAGACATATATTTTTATTTTTGTTTTCCTAAAAAATTAAGCGTTTTTTTTTCTGCATACGACCATGATTCTTTGTAACATCAACCAGCTGATTTTATTTAATCTAGCAAAACACGATCAAGTTTAACTCTTTAGGTAATTTAGCAAAGAAACAAAAATCAGTGGGCTCTTAACCTTGACTTTAGATGGTTAACATTTGCTGACATTAAACGAGCTGTTCTTTTATGTTTTAAAGTCGTTCAAATTAACCTTTCGTGCTATGTTAATTTATTTTTTAGGTGTAGACGTAGACCATGGAGAGTGGATTTGCCAGCGACAAGTATCATTATCACCTTTCACAATGAGGCCAGATCCACACTTCTACGAACGGTTGTAAGGTGAGTTTTTTGTCTTTAATAAGACAAGACAACAGCTAACTTCTGTGTTTCCAAAAAACTTCTTTTTTAATACCTATAATAGTACATGTCTTAATATTTTCAAATTGTAATTATGATTTATTATATAGCTATATATACGATTTAATATAGCTGTTCGGTTTAGAGATGTTCAATTTTTATCGATACATTATATTATCGATAGTTTTTGTTACAATATTCAATATTTTGTATCGATACTCAACCATTTATCGATGCATTGCAACAAAATATTGAGCAATCATACATATCGAATTTAAAACATAGCTATAAGCAATTATTTGTTTTAACTTTCAATCATCGATTTTAGTGCGTTAATATCGAATATGAGATAATTTGATTCCCTCAACATTTCTTTTTCGGGTTAAAAATCATCATCTTTCATAAACATTTGAATGTCGACAATAAAAAGTTAAAATATATTCTGTCTAATTCTGTTTTGCCCCAAACTTGAACGATGTGGTGTCGGACTGCAGAAGTACGAGATTTTGCCTGGAAATCAAAAATCTAGGCATATTCTGTATTCTGTAGGTGTAAAAAGTCGTTACATATTTCTTTAAAGTATTTCCTTATATTAAATTCTATACTTTGATACTCGTTTTTCCTTTTGGTTCAGGTGAATTGTACAAGATGGTAAATTTTAATTATATTATCTTTCTTATAAAACTTTAAACTTACAGAAAATGTATGATGCTTCATGGTCGATCAAAGTATTGATACATCATTTCTGATATGTATCTATATAAATTATCGATATTTTCTACATTATCGAACATCCTTAGTTCAATTTGTGCAATGCCAATAAAATTAAATATTTATCATAATGCAGGAAACTTCGCAACTTGGGTAACCGACCACAAAAAGTAATATTTCCAAAGAATAACTAATAAGTATCTAACGAGATCAATTTTCGGATGTTCCCACAATATCGTGAGGTTGTTGTGCTTCAATTGCTATAGGATTCAGGCTCGTTATTTATTATGTCACATTTTTCCGCATATAATTTCACTTTTCTTGGCTTTCTTAACACAGGTTATGCCAATTTATTCTTGATTGTCAGTACAATTATCGTAACATCGATAATAAAGATTGTGTATTGCGAGAAATATGCAATAAAGAACATTTTTACTTATGCATTGTTTTAGTTAGATAATATAGCGTAAAAGTACCACCAAGTAAACACCGAAGTACCTACAATTAGAACAAGATATAGTAGTATACTGAATAGGGAAGATAGAGATATTGTCTGTCGAAGTTCAATATCATGGATTTCAATCGCAAATAACTTTTATTTGATATCGGATTTAAATGAATTTTGAAGAATATTGTAGATAAACTAATGGAATACCGCTCACATATCAAGAATTTACTAAAAAATAGACGCACGGTTATAATATACAGGTTTAAAAAAAATATGTTCTTTTACCATAAGTTTAAGAGACTCTGTGGAGTGGCGTGGCGGTAGATTGTTCTAAATTAAATTTTAATTTTCAAATCACATCTCTTCTTAACATTTTTGTTTTTGGTTCACCTCGATATCATTAGTTTTTTGAAATATATGGATTTTTTAAAAGAAATATTGCAATTTGACGGTGACAGTTTCAGCCACAAATATGGTTTTTAAAAAGAAACATTACAAACATGTTTAAAAAATTTAATTAAACTTCTATAAAAACATTATAAAACTTTAAGCTTAAAATTCATTTTTAGGATTTTCACCATATCTAAATATTTCTTAAGGACTCTCGCAATATGCGGTCAAGGGTTTTCATCCATTAGTATGAAATCGTCTCCCACAAATGGAGCAGAGGGAGTTATGAAACGTAATCAATATATTTATCTGTTGTTATTGCCCCTCCTCTCTATCGACGATTACCAAGTTCGATCTTATATCGAGGGAGCCTCTGCCGTAGATTACTCAAGGCGAAAAATAGTTTTGCTTAAAACGTTATCCTATAGATTCTTTCATCATCCGGCGATTTTAAATAAAATCTAGATTCGTCGCTAAACAGGATTTTTTTTTCATTCATCAGTGCCCCAATTTTGATGTTCACTAGCAAATCTAAGCAACTCTGGAGCGGTTGCAAGTATTCTTGCCTGTAATTCATTGTCAGATAACCTCGTTCGTATCGATATCTCGCTTACTTTGACCTGCTGTACGTACTCCTATAGTTTTTTACCTCTACAGAAGTTACTCTTCGGTCACGTAAAACATTGAGTCCTTCTGTTGTACTCGCCATGCCGATTAAACTGATTTACGGCTCTTTGTACTTTACTTGTTCTGGAATTTAAAACTCTTGCCACGTAAGACTATGACCATTCATTCTTCAGTCGTATCCATTTTAAAAAGTAAGAAGTAACACACATTCATTTACAGAAAACAATTTGATAGCGTTTGAAAGTCGGAAGTGATGTCCAGGTATGGCTGTCACCTTCATAACAGCCTTAGTTATTCGTGCCAAAAAAAATTGATAAAAATTGCAATGTTTTTTTTCAATCCATATATTCCAGAAAAATAAAGATATCGAGGTGAACGAAAAACAAAAATGTTAAGAATAGATGTGACTTAAAAATTAAAACTTTATTTAAACAGTCTCTTTAACTTATGGTACAAAACACATTTTTGTTTAAATCTAAACATACGCCTATTTTTTAATACATTTTTAACATGTGAGCGATTGTCCATTGGTTTATCTACAATATTCTTCAAAATTCATTTAAATCCGACATCAAATAAAAGAATTATTTGTAATTGAGATTCATCGGAAATTTGCGTGAATCGATTATTTTCCCTTTGAGTTTAATTAGGTAATTTACTGTACATCCTAAATGTTCTTGTATTTTCAAAAATTAAAGTATTTCCTGTTTAAGTAAAAGATCAGAACTATAATGCATTTTAGGACTGTTTACAGGGTGCAACTTTTTTTCGGATCACAACCAGGGTTTATTTAATTAAAATCATGATTTTTTTAAATTTTCCCACAAAAACAGCCTTTTATATTAATTAAATGTGTTTACGAAAATACCATTTTGAAAATGCTTTCAATAAAACGAAATAAATATAGCATCTTTATAATAAACACTTACATGTATAAGATTCAGAACTAACAGAAACATATCAGGGATTCCCCAAGGGTTCATTCTAGTTCCTTCTTTTCATAATTTATACTTCAGATATTCTAACATTACTTAAAATATGCAATCTGACAGCATATGCTGATGATACCCAAATTTACTTTTCTTTTAATCCTGAGGAATTTATCGAAGTTAACAATATTATAAATAGAGAGTTGAATTTAATTAACAACTTATCTAAAGAACACAATTTAAAATTAAATCCAATAAAGACTCAAGTAATGATATTTTTAATATTACTAAATGGGATTATTTAAAAATGTATAAGAATATTTTTGTTGAAAATGTTAAGTTCTTGTTCAGTCAGCTAGAAAGTTGGGAATTATTGTTGATTTAAAGTTGCGGTTTAGTGATCATGTGAGTGCATTAAGACGAAAAGCATTTTTTAAATTAAAAATTTTTATCTTAGAAAGGTGCTTACGCTTACAAAGTTGTTAGTAATCTTGCGATTTAATTATTGTAATTTTATATATTTTCCGTCTTTAACTTGTATAGATATAAACAAGATTTAGGTTATTCAAAATTCTTGCAGTCGCCTCGTCTTTAATATGAGCAGCACTATCTGGGTAATTTTGTTTTCAACCTTCTAAATAATCCTGCCTCCAGCAGTTCTTTAAGAGAAATTTTGCAAACCCGATTGTCATCTCATTATTTTGCCTATAATGCAGTCTCAATACTCAACCGACAGCTTGATGAATTTGGATATTTTAATTTTAATAAATTCAAATATAAACTTAACTATTTCCTGTTGGTAAACCAAAACACTTTCCTGGTTACAGCATTTTAACCTTGAAAAGCGGTGATTGTGAATATGAACCAGTTTTTTTTTTAAATTTTATTTTTCTCTTTTAGTCCGCTCTTTTGTCATTCTTTGCACCTCTGCACCCCCAAAATTAATACATTTGCATCATTATTATAAACTAATATGCTTCCATATTTGTAAAATTTATAAAGTTTTAAAGCTTTATGCCGGATAGTCTGGTTGAAAATAGCGTTAATTTGCTACACTTCGCTAGCAACTTTTGTCTCTATAATTTCTTTTGTATTTTTTTATTACTTAAAAGATACGGAGAAATCGGTGTATTCTAATGGATTCATTCTAGTCCTAGGACCGTAATGGATTCATTATAATCTTGAAACAACAAACTTAGGAAAGAGAAAACGACTGCTCTTCGGGGATTATTTTTAACGAATGTTTGACTCATTTGACTCCAGAAGATAAAGTTTTATATGTATTCCGATCGAAAACAGTCATTACG
This sequence comes from Kuschelorhynchus macadamiae, assembly GCA_030620095.1. NCBI lineage: Eukaryota > Metazoa > Arthropoda > Insecta > Coleoptera > Curculionidae > Kuschelorhynchus > Kuschelorhynchus macadamiae. The sequence goes on along the minus strand of JAUTXW010004194.1, from coordinate 262,511 downwards.
AGACACGCCGTAGTATCAGCCTCGGCTGACGTCTCGTTTAATAATATTCACGGCTAGTCTCTATCCTTATAACATAAATATATATTTTTTACATATATCCGGGAAGCTTCCACATAAACCCAGTTTAGTCCTTCTGGAAACAACTATAGTAATATTTCTATAAAAAATATGTGACACCACTGAAAAATCTGATGTGTAGGTAGTTATTTCTTTCACAGATGAATTGATAAAATTAATAATGGCAAGATCTTGAAATACCTATGCAGCACTAAAAATTTTGGTTTAATGTCAAATGATTCAAAGCTACCTTGACATTATATCATTTCACAGAGACATCGACGGGAAATACCTTCAGTCTACACCTATTTTTAAAATTAAAAATGAATGAAATTACCTCTTGTAGTTCATTGAACATAATCTATTCGACGCGTAAATTTTTTAAATATCATTTTTTTTACTCTCGGTTCTTCAACAACATGTTTTAAGTGCTCCAGCTATTTGTTGATTGGTCTTGCCATGATTAAAATAACTAAATTTTGGTTAACATAAAATTGCTGGCGTTTTTTGTAACGTAGAGCATTCATCGACGACACAAAAAATTAAACATAGAGAAATTCATCAAGTCAAAAAAGCAAATTATGACTTATATTCTACAATCTTCGAGATTAGGTTTTCTTATACATTATTTTAAATTTGACTTGCTTTATTTCTGAATCTGTTAAAACACAGGTTGCATCTGATTGAGCTTAGTTTTGCGGCGTAAATGTAGATTTACCCCATACTTAAAACCAGATGTAAATGAGAGAAACGCAACATTACAAGTTTACATTGTACGAAAGCCTTCACGCGTAACTAACTAAGCAATCATAATTGTTGAGTACCTTCCGACATCTCGCCTGCGATTGCACGAGACATCTTCAGGGATCTTCACAACTCCAGTCATCAAATTTTTGGTATTTATATCCAACCTATGCTCATTCACGCGTGACCCACCGTATGATTGGTTTCCACGCATGATGTTGCACGTAGTTCGCGTTTCTATTCAGGGAACTCGATTACTTCAACAGACTCTTTAATTTTCCTTTTATAATACCCGCGTTCGATTAGATATTACAATAATTTCAGACCTCAACTAGTACTGGAGTCAACAGTCAATAAGTGCAGTTATACCTTTTATACAGGGTATCACAGATAAAATTGCAAACATTCTAGAGAGGTCTAGCATTCGCACGATCTATAACACGCCCAAAAATATTAAGCAATGCTTAAGATCAACGAAGGATGTAATTATTTTGTAAACATAAGGAGTTTATAAAATTCCCTGTCTCTGTGGTAAAGTGTATATAGTAGAGTCTGAACGGTCTATGTCTACTAGACTTAAGAATTGTGAAAGATGTATAAGTAAAGCACAAATGAAGATCCAGGGAGAAAAAAGACAATAGTCCATGGAAGATGATTTCGAGAAAACACAAAGTTTGCGTTAGAAACCCAATATTTTTGTATTAAAAAGTAATAGCAATGAAGTAAATTCTTAGACAATTATTTATTACATTTAAATAAACATAATATTTTATTAGAACAAAATACGTAAAAAACCTAATTATTATTAGCACAAAAAAGTCGTGTCAATAAATACTAGGAAAAAAGATTAGAGTCCTGTGACTTTCATCAATATTTCCCCTAATTTCGTAGTTTTAAAGTCATTTATTAACAAAAAATACAAAACAAACGCCATTATAAAAAATAATCTTAATTAATGTGGCAAGTTTCCTAGGTAGTTTTGGGCTTCATGTTCACAAAATTTGGAAAAGTTTTCTAGGTCTCTATATTTGAGTAACGAAAACAGCAAAGTATTTAAATTTGATTAAAGAAAACGACAGGAATAAATAGGGTTTATATACTATAATGATAATATTTTTACCTATATACGAAAATAAGGCATTTCAAACTCTCCTTTATCGTCATCCCCTTTTTCCAGCGATGTCAACTGATTGCTAGTTTCCTTTGAAAGTGGTGCGATAGTATAAAAGCCTTGGGTTTTCCTTTGACGGTTTCAGTTCCTTAATTAAGGTCTAGTCGCAAAAGGGCAAGTTTTCTTATAAATGCTGTTTAGGAGTGTGTCCCATTGACAAAAAACTGATTGACATTTTGCATCTAAAAACGGCGTTGGCTTGCTCCGACAGTATCATAAGTTGAAATTCAGTCCGCAGGAGTCTCTGCTCTATGTTTTTGGTTTACTACAGCGCAATCTTTATCGCACTCTATATAGAAATGCCCGCGCACAGGAAATGTCATATGATAGAATCTAGGCGTTTGTGAAAATGAATTACGTGGCGTAAGTATCGAAAAACAGTCCATTTTTGCATTGCAATTGTTTAGCATATGGTAAATTAAAGATCAGATAAGTGTAAAATATTGCATCGTTAATAGATAAAAATGGGTAATAAATGTATAAACGGATAACTGTCAACAATAATATGCATCATTAATTCAAATATTAGGCACAGGTTTTTGAAATAGTCAGTACAGATTGATTCGCTTTCGTGGTATACAATCCTCATGAATAACTTTTAAAAGCTCAGAATTATTTTTCAATTTAATATTAATTTCGTTACAAAACGAAAATTTCTCTGAACAGGGATATTGAACTTTTTATTAAAAATGTTCCTATAGCTGTCATAGTAAAATTTACAACCAGTATACTTTTCTTTAAACGTGTAATACATTTTAAACACGCTACTCTACTGCTACATTTTGAACTAATTACTTTATTTTGACCTAAAATGAACTTCCTTCTTTATTTCCCCTGACTCTTCAAATTGTTTAGTCTGCTGTCGCTGAACACTAACACTCAACAGGACACAGGATTAATGTAAATGATACCAAAGTTCTTGTATTAATTTAATAATTAAGGATATTATAACAGGCAGATCAGAGAGTTTATTCAAATAATCAAGCCCTATCAAGTACTCCAAAAATTCAATAGAGGCGAGAGTTATGTGTCACATCATTCGTGAAAACCAACCATTCCTGTCATGCATCGGTGATTAAATCTTCAACTCTGCCCATTGAAGCTCAGTGTTTTGATCTAGTAAAGTAAACATGTGTTGTAAAATCGCAGATGAAACAAACACCATGATTTCTTAGTAGAGCCTACAGTGTTGTTCTTTTTGATTTAGACATCACTTTCAGGAGTAAATGATAACTAGACCTTTGCTTTTGTGAAGAAATGATGTGGGAGTATTAACGGTTAAAAGAAAGTAATTATCTTTTTCATTATTTTGAAACATTTATGAATGGACCTAGATCTTGCCTCTCTTATTCTTCGTTTTTTTTGTGAGTTTTTTATGGTGAACTTTCCACAAGGTGTATGCATTTAGTAACTTCAATTCTTACTTTTATTGGTCTGTTATTGTTTTCCTTATTCCGTAATATTATAATCAAGTAACAAAAAATACACATTAGTTCCAAAAAAATAGTGCTATAGACTGTTATTTTTGTTGCAGTGTTCTAAACAGAAGCCCTGAACATCTTATCCATGAAATTATATTAGTAGATGACTACAGCGATAACCGTAAGTATTACCAGTGATTTCATATTTTAAATTTAAGTTCTATTGTATGCCACAAATGTACCGATGACGACAAAAGAGATATATTATATATATATATATATATATATATATATATATATATATATATATATATATATATATATATATATATATATATATATATATATATTGTATGCTGGTTATGCCGAGCTTGTAAAGTGTGTGGTATTTCGTAAATGACCAAGTTAGAATCCGGCTGGCGGCGCATTTATAAAATTGTCTCAATTTTAGAAGTAAAAACATAATAAAAATAAACTAGTAGCGCCACTCTCCCAAATACTTTCGGCTTGCCGACAAAATTCGGCAGATATTTGGCAGCATGCAAAGATTGCAAAGCGCTTCAGTTGAGATCCTTTGTTCGAACTGCGAGGTTCGAGCATTGCGCCCCAGAACAGAGTCGGATTAGCAAAGAAACACGTCGAAAAATTGTAAATATTTCTTTTATGAATTATAGTTAATTTAAATCGTCTATTCGGTACATTTTAAATAAAATATACAATATGTTTCTGTTTAATATTTTGAACAAATTCCTGTTTTGACGTCACGTAAATGAAAATAGGTAGTATTTTAGAATCTATATATCCAAAATTAATAAATAGTTATTGAGGAAATCTTGAATTTTTGTCAACTCCAGTTTTTTGCCTCAATTCTACTTGTCTAACTAAAATGTCGACTAAGTGATAACAATGGAATATACGTGAAAAATCCCGTAATCGATATATTACTAAAAACACATTAAATGATATAACATATGAATACTTGATTTTTTAGGATATTCTAAAGTTTCATTCCTCCATTTTTTAAACTCCTATCTATTTCTGAATTGAAATGTTAAATAAATGGTACAATCTATTTTTTTATTTAAATGAAAAATTTAACACGTCAAATTTTAAATCTGTTTTAGGGTGCCCAAAATTCACAATTTAATAAATTATATATGCTTATTTAACAGAATTAACGAACTTGTATCTCTAGAGTATTTGAAAATATAATTGTATGTTCGCCGGAAGTATTTAAAAACGTAACATGCCAAATTGTTTCCATAATAAAGGTCACTAACTTTAGAATTAAAAGTGTGTATACCCAAAAATCCGCAATAAGGAAATACTACGTGATTATACCCTAAAAATATTTTTTTGTCATTTCATGCCCCTCTCCTTCATTTAAATTGATTATGCCCAAAATCAGTCCGGTTAACTCGTGAGCTAATAGACATCCCCTTTGATAAGATTGGTATTTAGGTAAAAAAAAAAAAATATTTGTCTTATTTGTTCTCATCTTGCAGATGCAGAAGTGAAAGCATGAAAGGTTTTTGCAATACTCCGTTTTTCACCGGATGATCAAACGATATTTTTTATTTTATTGTGTGCCCATATTTTCCTAAATACATCTCTGGCGAGTGCTTGCCTTCCCTTTGCCGGCCGCGGTGCTCGGAAAGTTCCGCAACAATTCGACCATATCCGTAGGCACCAGTGATCGTTCGGCGGGAAAAGAATGTGGCAGAAATAGATCAAAGGATTTGCCGAAAAGTGGACCTACTACTTTATTTCTACTATGGAAAAAATCCATACAGGCAACCGTAAAATATATCAATAGTAAATTTCACAAAAAATGGTACTGACTCTATGACTACAGAAAAACGACCTAGGTCGATTCCATTGTGTAGGCTATGTAGTAAGGGGCCGGACTTTAGATATCTATGTATCGAATTCAAGTTTGAAATTCTAAGAAAAATAAATAATGATACACGTATAATGAATTTAAATTAAAGAAAAAACCTAAACAATACCAATTTTTAGATACTAGTTATACATATTTATATTTATAAAGTTATTCTATATTTTTTTCCGATATCGTCATCCTCATCTAAATCCAACAGTTGATAGCTTGGGGCTGGGGTGTGGCCCGAAGCTTAAAAGGGTTACTGAAAAGACCTTGAGCTCCTCTGAACCAAAACTACGAGACGAAACGAAATTAGCCAAAGTTGAGAGGAGACGAGATGAGCCTTAATTTCTTCTCGTCTCGCGGCATTACTTAAAATATTTAATCCCTGTATGTTTGCCTTTTATTATATTAACACTGAATTATTTATATTTAGCTGCCGATGGAGAAGAATTAGCCAAAATTCAAAAAGTTAAAGTAATGAGAAATGACAAAAGGGAAGGCCTCATGAGATCTAGGGTGAAGGGTGCGGATGCTGCTACAGCTACAGTGCTTACGTTCCTGGATAGTCATTGTGAATGTAACGCTAAGTGGCTCGAACCATTACTGGAAAGAGTTGCCGAGGTAATGTTAATAATAATTATTCATATCTCTAATACTTTATGTTCTTAACGAAGATATTTTTAAATTCTAAGTATTTTTAATATAAATTTTAATTGCGAAGATATAATATAGAAAGGAATGTTCTTCCCCTTGGAACTTTTTGTATATGCATGTTTCTAGCATCAGAGGGGAAAGGAATCCTGAGTTTTTGCGTTGCGTTTTAAAAAATTGGTCTGATCATAATCAAAACAAAAGGAACTTCTTCATTTTCAAATTTTTGATAAAGCTGCACTGGTTTCAGACCTTCTATGTTTAACCCACATTTCTAATGCACCATTCACTAATTAAATAAATTTCATATGGATATAAAGAACTGATTCCTCCCTGTACAATATGAAAGTCATATATTTCTGTCGTATTGCAATGGATGTTGTAAGCAAATGAAGTGTATTTAGGAATTTGTTCCGAGGAGGGATGAACTCATAAGTTTTTTGGATATGGGGGGTCCAGACTCCTGAAACAATAAAAAATCTAAAAGGATATAATCATATGTTATAATTAAACATTTCCTTAATATATAAAGACCTCCCGGGGAGAGACCAGACCCTTGGACTTCCCTCCCCTAAATACGCCATTGAGCAAATATATGACTAAATGTTTTTTTGTACTAATAAATTGGGTTTCAAAAAATATATATTTACAGTAACTATAATATTGGACATTTTAGTAATTTTATGCTACTAAAGTATCTCAACACATCAACTAAAGGGATCAATATTTCATAAGGATTTTATCATGGTTTAATTTTCTTCCAGGAGGCGCAAAAGGAGTAGCTATACTTTCTTCTTTTATTAAATGCTTATTGTAAAACCCTTGTTCCTCCTGTGAAGAGACTTATGGAATAGTTGTTTGTGTCCAGCGCGTCCGTCTGACTAGAACATGTACCAAAATAAGTGGTGTGACTTTTATGCGGTTGATAAGGTTGTTCCATAATATTTGCAGAATCATTGCAGTATTGCGTCTTTTCCACTCAATTCAATTTTGTCCATCCATAAAATAACGCCTCGTCACATTTTGATTAGAGGCTAAGTGAGTTGTAAAAACGCATGGGGTTAATTAATTTTACCCCCTAATAAATCGTTCATGCATGCAGTGACAGTTTTCTTAAAAATTAGCCATTGTAGAAGAAACAGTTTATTGACCCAACTTTGAAAAAGTTGGCATTCATTGTCTTGTGTTAGTCTAAGTCATGGTTACTTGATTTTGGAAGGAATTCACACCCATCTAAAAAGAATAAAGTAATACCCTTATGTAAAACTGAAAATAGTCTCCCCTCTGGTTTTATTTTCGATGGATTGCTTTTTTTATCAGAATCGCCTACCTATCAACGAAACTGACACACATTTTGACAGATCCGTTGGATAAATTCTTCTGAATTTCAGTATTTCAGAAATTTTCATAAAAATATTTTTTGCAGCAACTCCAACCCAGCCTCTGCTGACATTAAATTTTGCATCCATTTATCAATTTTACATAAATTTCAAAATTTTGTTTAAATTTGTTCTTTCTTCCTAGCTCGTAAGTTTTTCCAATCAGTGGTTTATTCATGACGTCGTATCCTAGCTAACTCAATTAAACAACAGAACTTAAAATGAAAATATAAGCCTAGTATTAAAGTAATTATAGATTTTAAATATTGAACTAACACTCTATATGGTCCGCAACTAAGTATAACAAAAATAAATGTCAACAAATTAATTAATTAACTTATTTGAAATATATTCTCATGTTAATTAGTTCTACTGTTAGCGCTCATTATGTACCTTTCCTTTTATTATGATAAATGTGACTCATGTTAATAGTTATATATATATATATATATATATATATATATATATATATAAAATGGACTATATATATATATATATATATATATATATATATATATATATATATTGTTACCAGTTCGTTACTATATAACACTTAATTTTTTTGTAAAATTAGAGTAAAATTGGGTAATTCTTTTTCTATTAATTTTTTTATCATTTCACTAGACCGCTAGTTTGTTTCTTTATATTGGATTTTTACCAAAAATTTTAGCAGGCCTTCTCCGTGTGACCTTTAATTTTCAACCAAAATTTGAATTCAATGATAAGTAGTTTTTTGACATCTAGGGGCGCTAAAACGTCGTAAAACCTGGATGGGTGAATTTTTTTCACGATTACAAATATTTTATTTGCCCGACATTTTGTTCCACCATCTTGAACTCGTATCACAATTTCATATCTATATTACAATGAATTCCTTAAGAAAATTTGAAATGAATCTTATAAGTAGTTTCTCCAGGCTGATCTTTTTAAATTAATTATTAGGCCGCCATTTTGTTTTGCCATCTTGAATTCGTACCAAAATTTTACCTGTTAATTCCTACGTAATACTTGATTTTTATGGTTTTTCTATGAGGGGTACTAAAAATGGTACGAGAAACAAATTCTAAAGGTAAAAAGTAGCTCTAGATCAGGATTAATTTTCATTATTCTTATTTATATCTACCATGTTATCTATTAAAAATCTTCTTTTTGACTTAAATAACACACTTGGTATTTATATAAATAAATGTAATTAACCACCTGAAGATAGTTTTTTCGTTGCTATTAAGCAAACGATCGTATAGCCAGTGTGATTTTTTTCTATACTAACAGCTCATCAGAACACATCATTAGAGAGAATTATAAACATATATTTGACTGTTAAAAAGATTTAAAAGATCAGACAAATGTCAAATTTAATTAGATGTTGATAATACAGCCCATTTACAATGCCGCCGATGCTGCAAGAGTTACATCATTAACGAATACATGGTCTATTGACACATTTAGAAACAAATATTTTATGTAAATACCAACGTAATTAATATGCACCACTTCGTTTTATGAAGGGCTAGTTTCGGATTACTAAGAAACGTTTTTCTTTTGGTTTTTATTTTTTATTTTAAAATAAAAGGTTTGTGTTTTCTTATGGCTGTCATCTTCGATTAGTGTATGCTGCGAACATTGCTTTAAAATAAGCAATGGCGCGATTTACTCTTTTCTTTTTTACTTTACCAACGGAGCTCGCACCATAGATTTAGCATAGGGGCCCATAGATCCTAAATACGGCCCTTCAAATAGCGCGATAATTTTTTTAAATGTTTTTACTTCCCTCATAAAAGGAAAGTATTGTAATCGTGAAAAATTCCCTTCCGAGATATTTTTAAGGTCTATACTTTTCATGATCTCTCGCAATAATCGTTTTGTCTTAACGAAGTTGATGGGTTCCTAAAAATGTCTCTTATATTTTTAATTGATCTTTATCTCTTGGTATCTTTAAAAAGCATTTTATTTTTAGGATCCAACCAGGGTAGTCTCTCCCGTTATAGATGTCATAAGTATGGATAATTTTCAATACATTGGAGCCTCTGCTGATCTAAGAGGTGGTTTCGACTGGACCATGGTTTTTAAATGGGAATTTTTGAGTTTGTCGCAACGGGAAGCCAGAAGACACGACCCTACAAAGGTAAAGTAATATATAATTTTCAGAACATCTTGAATAAATATAAGGTATTGCAAACGCAGATGCGAACCCGAGCTCACTAAGGGGCCATCCATAAATGACGTCACACAAATGTAATGGTTTTCTCGAATAATAGGTAGGTATAGTCCGACATACGATAATTAGTCCTTTATACTTTATGCCTGCTTGTGCATCTGTTTTGGCTAATAAATAATTCCGGTCTAGGGTGGCAGTAGTAAGATTGAAATAACGTTTTCCCTCTCCGTGTATTGTAAGCAACTTATTTTGACACTGCTTTGACAGACGTAAGTGAAAGTTACTCAGCAAGGTATTGGTTGCCCTTAACGACAGGATGTAAGTCAACTTACATCCCTAGGGAGATAATAATCTAAAATTATTATAAGTGAAGTGAATATTAATGGTACAATTATTACAATTATTCTCATGTGTATTACATTTTCTGACTCCACAGATCCTTCATTTCTAACCAATGTTTCTGTCACGGCTGAAGCACTGCGAGAGACTTCTGGCTGGGTCTTATTGTACAAAATTTTATTCGCTACTTCCTTTTTTATTATTGAGGCTCTCAGCTACGTAACTTTTCGCAATAGTAGCGGATTTCCATCCACCATGTCGTTTGATAGCTAATACATCAACTCCAGTATTTGCTAATAAAGTTGCCGACGTTCTTCTAAAAGTGTGTCCAGTATACATTTTGAAGTTCTAAGAAAACTTTAGAAATTTCGCAATTTTACTTGGAATTGACGAAAACGTATTTTTCCCGACAGGCTGGTTTAAGCACTTTCCATTTTGATATCGTACAAAGAAGCGCGGATAATAGTCGTCATGTGGGATCTTGTATCAATGTACTTTTGAATTATTTTGAAATGACAAACCTGAGTGTCGTCACTTTTTGTCACTGTAAATGTACGTGACATTCCATTTCTCTCAGGAATGGTCACAATTATGAGTTCTTGACTTATTTTAACATTGTCCATTTTCATTTCACATAGTTCATTAAAACGGCATGCTCCAGCAACTCCCATTACCATTACGATCGTACATTTACATCGATAAGTATATATCATCGTGGGCTTCAAGCATGCACTTATTCACATCTTCCCTGTTAAACACATTCGATTTTTTAGGTCTATAACCATCATTTTGTCTTTTCAAAAATGCTCGAAGTTTTGGATACTTAGAAATATCTATATTTTCCTCTATAGAAAGGGTGGACTTCAACATCGAATACTCACACCATAAGCTTGATGGGAACTTTTCTGAGAATGCAGTAGCCGTCTTGCTTTGGCACCAATTCTTAAAGGATTTATATGCTGCTTCATACCTTTCTTTCGACTTTTCCGGTAGTAGACATAAACAAGCAATATTCGCTGATTTTTCTATGTCTAAAACATCCATTTTATCCACACAGAATCAAACAATTCGACTTCTTCAAACTTTTCGCTATGAATTGTCAACTTGACGTTGTTGATAAAATAAAAACTGCTTATGTTGCAACAGATCACGGCTGCCTTCATAATTTAATGAGAATGCTATCGAATGTAATGATAATGAAAATCCAAAAATATATCCAGCATTTTCTTGTAAACATACAATACAGGGAGGGGGAAAAATGTTATGTACTATATGGGATGTAAGTACATTAACCAGTCTCGAACTTTTTTGCCAGCCCTCGCTATCGCAACGCAAACTATAGGAAGAACATAAGTATAACAAACGGAGTCCGCCAAGGATGCATCTCGTTAATACTTTTTTTAAATCTAGTATTAGATGAAATATTTGTCAACATCATCATCATGAGTACACCTACAGGTATTATGTGGGGCATAAATACAAGACTAGAAGATCAAGATTATGCGGATGACATATGCTTTACGTCACATCACATCAGATATATGACGTCATAAGTACTTGAAATAGGGTAGCTTTAAAATCAATGTAAGTAAAACCAAGGAGATGCATCTGGGAATCACTAATAATTCAGCACTAAAACTAAACCTCACAGTATTGAAGAAAACAGAATAATTTAATTAAATCGGCTGTGTCAGATCATATGGAGAAGATGTAACCAAACAAGAGTCAAGTTACAAATTAAACGCAGGAAATTTGAAGTGAATTGGCCACACTCTGCTGAAACCTGCCAGAAATATCACGAGGCAAGCCTCGGACTGGAACCCACAATGCAGCAGAAGAGTAGGAAGACCAGCCTCCACTTGGAAAAGAACGTTGCTTTGTGAGGCCGCAACTGCCGATAAAACAAGGGCGCAAATTAAGTCTGAGCCCTGAACAGGTCAGATCGAGGTCTTTCGTGGAAGCTTTTTGTTATTTTTTTATTTTTATTTACTAATGATTTGTTCTGCAATACATTTGTTTAAAATTGACAACCAAATCTGCACAAATGTCCAAATTAAACCGCGATGTTGGCGTCATTGTTTTAAATTTATAATCACAAAAATGTGAAATATATACTCTTAATTATCGGCAATTACCGATTTTAGTTCGAACCTGAAGAAATGTTGGCTAAAAATACATAATTGGTATTCTAAAATATCACCCGATACCGATAGTCGATTCTGCACAAATGACAAAATTTGTCCGGTGTCACTTGAATTTAGAAATGTTATCTAAAAATTATAATTTGCACCTTTTAATACAAATAACAATAGTTCTCTGCTATATAGGAGCCGCCATCTCGAGATTCCTCTGTACGAATGTATCGAATTATTACATGAATGGTATAGGTACTTCAAATTTCAAATTAAGTAGATGTAGTTGAAAATGCATTAGGAGATTTGAACCTGATCAACACACTTACAAACAAACAAAGAAGTAAAGCTAATAAAGGCGTGATAAAAACATAATCTTACCACATTGTGATCATTGTGACTTACGCCCACTCTTTTTTTCTCGTGTAATAAATTTAGATATCTGTGGCTCAACATTTATTGTCATTAATTTATATTTATTTTTACTTCACTTTATAAAAGAGTGGTTTTAATATGTTATTTATTTTTTCATCCAGATTTATTTTGCAATAACAGCCCAAAAAATCCTTTTTATGCGCACTTTGTGGAAAAATATTACGAGTTTTTTAAAGCGGATTCAAACGAATGGTGTATTTGGCAGACATTGACAAATACACAAATATTGTCAAATTTTTGTTAAATACACACAAATATCCCAGTATGAACAATGATGCTCCATCAATTGTACTTGTATTTGACAAATATTTTAACGGATTTACAAAGCACCCTTAGACTTGTGCCACATTTACCGACAACCAAGGACAAATAGACAACTGCCGAATATTTGTACAAATAGGCCATTCACACGACATGACAAGCATTCATAAATGAGGTTATTTGACAAATACACCAGTCATTTGAGTGGCAAGAATTAGACACATTTTTGAGTGATACTTGCTTTATTTTATTATAGGAAATCAAGACACCCATGATTGCTGGTGGTCTCTTCGTGATCAACAAGGCCTACTTTGACAGACTTGGCAAATACGATATGCAGATGGACGTCTGGGGAGCCGAGAACTTTGAAATTTCGTTCCGAGTGTGGCAATGTGGCGGCAGCTTGGAAATTATCCCGTGTAGTAGGGTAAGAAATCTTCAGATAACTATGCTAGTTATCTAGACTTGACACTACCGAACTAGTGGATTTTTATCCTTTTGATTTCTTATTAACAGCCACTTTTGTTTTTCTAGAGTTTACATTGCTGGGCCATCTGCAAAAATTCAAAATAATGCTACCAAATTTTTGATTCTTCCACCAAAATTATTACTTTTTGATATTCAGAAATTAATTTGAAAGGTGAATCCATGTCTGCAACTTGTTCAAATAGGGCAGGGCACGTGCACAATGCGGCAGCAGCTGAAACCTTCTGCGCGTGATCCATGCTCATTCAATTTAACAGTTGATCTCTTTTCGATGCGTACACAAAAGATGATGCTCAATATATTTAATGAAAAGAACATATATAAAAACACACAGAAAAATAAGTCAAAAAAAAGAAAGAAGTAATTTAATGATTCTGAGAGTTGTGAAGAATATCAAAACCTTTATTTTCCCCTGCGCCCTGTAGTCCTCTCAACTTTCCAGTTCCTTCTATATTGCGCTGTTCAATTTAGCCATGCTATGCTTTATGTTATCGTACCGGTGCATGATTGGTCTTGCTCTTGCTCTTTTTGCTACCCATGACAACCAGCTAATGATTTTGTTATTCCGACGAATTTTTCGTTATTTTTGCTATATGCCCAGCTTAATCCCATTTAAGGTGTGTGTTCTTTGTGTTGTGTCTTTGAATTTTCTTTCCTGGCTTATCCAATCATTCCGCTTTCTGCTTCTCAACGAGAGCATTGATCTCTCCATTGCTTTTTGTGTTGTTTGTGAGTAGCTTGTTTATTATTTGTTTTGTCAAGGTCCGCGTTTATACTCCATATGTTATTACAGGCTATACACACTGGTCAATAGTTTTAGTTCTTACATATTGTTGATTTTTTTTTTGAAATTTTTGGTATATGTGAGAATCTCCTAAATGCCACCTATTTTAATCGCCTTCTTCTATTGATATCATTATTCTTCCTTTGTTTTCAGAGGTATATATATATACTTCGTGTCACTTGTTATTTGTATACCATTTATTATTATCTGCTCATGTTGAGCACTTATTACTTTTGTTTTATTTAAATTCATTTTTAAGCCAATTTTCTTGGATTCTTGTTTCAGCTTTGTCAACATTTTTCGTAAGTTTTCTTCTCATTTCGCGAAGAGGACGATGTCGTCCGCAAATCTCAAATGAGACAGTTGTGCCCCGTTAAACTTAATTCCCAAGTTTCTCCACTCCAGTTTTCTGAAGACTTCTTCTAAAATTAGTGTGAAAATCTGATATTCGCTTTTACCCGTTAGTATATATTCATTAGATTCTTAGATAGTCTATATGTACCTTAATTAGTTCCTTCATAATTGTCCAATATTCAATACAGTCAAAAGCTTTCTCGTGGTCTATAGAAGTCATTTATAAGGGGAGATTTTACTCTTGTAAAGAAAGAAAAAAATGAAAAACATTAGAAAGTAGACATTTTAAGCTTTCAATGATACAAAATGTGAAAAGATACCGTAAGTTTTAGGATTTTCGTTTGCCGTTTGCGCTTGATCATTAACAATTTTAAAGGTTATAAAGTACAATACAAACTTTTATATGAAATAGTTTGTATGGATAAAGAGTGTTGCAGAAACGAATAACATTTTTTTTAATGAAACACACTGTAGGCTTAAATTATAGACTCTATTAAATAAAATACAAAGTCTTGGACTCAGTCAAACAAACAAATAATAGAATACTTTAAAAATAAAAAAGAAAAATTGTACTACGGGTTATTTAAAGTGTATAAAGAAGGCTCGCCTATCAGACAGTGGTTTCTTTTATTGATTCGCCTTGTTATCATCTTTCATAGTGGCTAAATAGAATTCTTAGAGAGGTGACGGGTTTTCAAAACTCATATTCGACTAAAAACTCAATTGAATTTGCTGATTCTATCAAAAATATTAATATTCCTAATGATGCTTATTTCACTAGATGTTAAAAAAATTTTCCCCAGTATACCACCTTTGGAATGTATTGTCTAGGTGAGAGGGTTATTGAAGCATAAAAATATCCCTAATTTAAATATAAACCACCTTATGTTATTTCCATCAACTGTGCTAAATCAAAACTTTTTTAAGTTTAATGAGCAGTATTTTCGACAAAAAAAACGGTTTGGCTATAGGCTCTTGTTTTTAACTCTTCCTTAGCAAAAATTGTATGCAAAACTTAGAGAATAAAATTATGAACAGCCCATTTTCGAATTCTCTACTAATTTATAAAAGGTATTTATAATATAGAATAGTGAAAAAGTCAATTTCTTAAATTTGGTCTATAGTTTACATAATAAAATTTATTTTACATTGGAAAAAGAAACACAAAATAAATTATCTTTTTTAGATTTGTTTCTTATTAGAAAAAATAATAAAATACATTTTGAAATTTACAGAAAACAGTCAGCTACTGATCATGTAATTCAATTTACTTCTAATTCACACTACTCACATAAATTTGCAGCTTTCAATTCTTTGTTTTTCAGGTTATTTAAACTTCCCCTTTCTAAAAATGCTTTTTATAAAGAACTCAACACAATAAAACAGATAGCACCTATTAACGGTTTTTCTATATGTTCCACCAATAAGATTTATTTTAAATGTATCAACAAATATAAATTCTCTTATAATATAATACACCCTAAGTCTGACAAAAATACCAACCAATACAGATGTTTAACATTTTTTGGTAATATTTCCTTCCAAATGGCAAAATTCTTTAGACATTTTAACATATCTATTGCATTTAAAATTGTAAACACTGTTAAAAAACATTTAGTTAAAAGTAAGGATAAAGCTGCGAGATTCTCAAAATCCGGAGTGTATTCGTTGAGTTGTAGCGACTGTTCTGCTGTGTATGTTGGCCATTCCGGGAGGAAGATATCTACCAAGGTACAAGAACGTGTAAATCTCTTTAATAAATATAAAAATTAGGAAATAACGGAGACTAAATCTGCATTTGCGAACCACCTATTAGCTTCAGGACACACATTTGCTGTACCTGAAAATATAAATGTCTTACGTGAGTGTTCCAAGGGATGGAAATTAGATTTATTAGAAAAAATGGAAATAATTAAAGCCAAGAAAAGTCCAGTTCTCTCCTGTGTAAATGACGTATTTAATTTTGAACCCCATCTCATCTTTAATAACATAAATAATAATTAGCATTGTTTATTTAATTTATGGGCCAGTCATGCGACAATTGACACTGACCTATATTCTTCTTTTATAGTTTTATTTTAACAACACACTTTACTACATTGACTCGTTTTGTTGGTTTTGTGGAGCATAGGCAACCATCAATACTCAAGGATCCAGCCTGTTCTTATTATTGTTGTACGTCTAAGTTGTACGTATGATGTATTGTTTTGTATTTTATTTTTATTTTGTACCTGGTTTTGTTGTTTTAAATATGTTAAAGTAGCTATACTGAATATTATTTTGAATTGTACCTATAATTAGTATATTAGATTTTTCCAATATTGTAGGTCCAATATTGTGGTTTTTTAAAATATTAATTTGACCGGGACCAAGACTTTTTGTGTTATTTAATAGAATTATAAACAAGTCTCTTTGAGTATGATATGATTTTTTGGCATTAAGATTTAAAACAATAATAATAAATTATGTATACAGTGTGTCCCAGATTCGCTTCTCTATATAGGGATCTCGGCTCCTATTATACCTACAGCAAAGGTTAAATGGGGAAAGTTTAGAGGAAACTAATTGCATTCGATATCTGTCTTCAGATTTACGATCAATCAATAAGTTTGGGAAATATCGGCGGAAAACCGAAAATGGCGGATTTCGTTTTTCGCAAGTATATCCAGAACGGTAAATTTGATAGCTGTCAAAATGTGACACTATTCGGACACATTTTTAAGACAAATAAGATGGCGTATACGACACGTCTGCATTGCTTTTTGTTAACCCGCCTCAACTTTCATTTTTCTTATGACCGCCATATTGGATTTTTCGATTTTTGGAAAGAGCCTAAAATTTCCAGTCTAGTGATATCTCACAAGTGCGTTAAAGATTTTAGTGTCATCAAAATATCAAACTTAATTAGGTTTCAAAGTTTTTAAAGGATGCCATGATTTATTTGTCACAAGATTACATTAATAAGTAAGTAATGTATTGCGCACATTGAATTTTCAATAGAACATGAACGTAAATAACGACTTAAAAAATCTAAATGAGCTTTAACTACTTTGTAAGTGGGTAACATTAATTTACAAATCTGCAAAATGACGTCCATTTGCATCGAGACATTTTTGACAATTAGTAACTGTTTTTCGTACAACCCTGGTAAGTGGATTTCGGTTAATATTTCGAAATGTGTCCAGAACTCTATGGTCACGGGGGGATCAAATTCATAGATTTCATTCTTCGTGTGACCACAGAGGTAGAAATCCAAGGGCGACAGGTCAAGGGATCTAGAAGGCCAAGATATTGGACCATTTAAAGAAATTATTCTTTCGTCAAACTGCTCTCTTAAGAAGTTCCTGACTTGAATGGTATTGAGAGCCGGACATCCGTCTTGTTGAAGCCAAATTCTTCTTAATTCATCTTCCGTTAGAACAGCTCGTAAGGCTGGTACAACCTGGTTTCGCAAAAGCTCTAGGTACCTCTGTCCATTTAGGTTTTAGTCAAACAAAAATGGTCCAATAAGTCGATTTCCTGAAATGATTAATAATTTACAGTTCAATTACAGTCAAGGGGCAGAGTCGACCGGGTGGTACTAGAAACTATAAATTATAAAGGGAAAATTATCTTTATAAAAAAAGTAGATATTTTCTTTCCAAAAATAATTACCCAAACATCCCGTAATGTATGAGCTTGTATACAGTTGAAACCTATTCAGCTTTATTATGAAAACGAAAAACCTATTTGGTTAGCGGGAAGTAATAGCCGTAATAAATTATTTTGTTGGTATTGCATATTAATTTCGGAAATACTAAATCAATTTATTTCAGTGATATAATAATCTTAAACGAGTACACCCTGCCTTAATAAAACATAAAATATCAAAAGAACAAACCTCTTGCGCTTTAAAATTTAAAAATAATTCGACATTTGATTAATATGGTAGTTTTTTCATAATTTTTCAGAACTAGGCTTCCCGGGTAATAATAAATCATTAAATTCAGACAATCAAAATAATTTTAGAGAATTAGCTAAATCTGCAGAAAATTTAGATAAAGTGTTAATAAATTTATAGAACCCAATTCTATTTTTATAGGTTCTTCGAAACTGCAATACAAAATGATTGAATAAAAATGTAATACAATATCAAAAAAGTAAGTTGACTGACGTTTTACTTTTTTTATTAGATTATACTCTTTGGGTATCATTAAAGAACTAAACGAAAAAAAAGACTATTATTTGACCATCATTTGGCGCCTATTTAAAAAAGATTGGTTAGATTAAGTTACCAATGACACCAAACGTTACTTCCAAATCTGATCTGTAGACGTCTCTCTGCCACTTCGTGAGGATTTTGCACAGCCCAATGATGACGGTTGTGCCTATTAAAGACTCCACAATTCGTGAACCTGCTCTCATCGGACCACAAGACATGATTTACGAAATCAGGATTTTTATTATACCTCCTAGTATACCATTCACAGAACTGTAGTCGTCTTGGAAAATTAAGTCCTTGTACTATAATGGGTTTGTATGGATAATACTTATTCTTTTTTAAAACTCTCTGTACTGTTGATTTTGGCACATTAGTTTCCTGTTCTACAGTTCTTACCGATGCACTGATAGGTAAAATGTTTCTGTCTCGATTTTCATTGTTATTATTGTATCCGCTTCTAGGTTGTTCGAAAGCACCATTGTTCATTAAATTAACTACGATTTTCCTGAATTGGGTTTTATGAGGTTGCCGTCGTTCGGGGTACATCTGCAAATACCTTGCTGAGGTAACGTCGGCGTTTCTGTATGATTGAAAGTACAGAGCTAACATGTCAACCTTTTCTTCATTTGAATACGGAATGCCGGCCATTTTCTATAGGTTTTGACAATTTATGTGTCAGATTTATGATTTTATTGGGATAAAAGCGTACCTACTACTTATTAAAACACAGCTTTGATACTTTCAACTATTTAACTTAACGTCAAAGTCAAAATCCAATTTTGTTACAGATAAATCACGGCCTGCTTAGAAAATCATTGAGAGCTAACATTACTTTAAATAATGGCCTCCTTAGAAAAAACTGGAACCTAACTTTACGAAGTGTAATATTTCGATGATACTAAATGCACTTATGAGATACCACTAGACTGGAAAATTTTAGGCTCTTTCCAAAAATCGAAAAATCCAGTATGGCGGCCATAAGGAAAATGAAAGTTGAAGCGGGTTGCGGGTTAACAAAAACAATGAAGACGTGTCATATACACCATCTTATTTGTCTTAAAAATGTGTCCGAATAATGTCACATTTTGGCAGCTGTCAAATTTACCGTTCTGGATATACTGGCCAAAAACGAAATCCGCCATTTTCGGTTTTTCCCCGATATTTCCAAAAACAATTGATCGATCGTAAATCTGAAGCCGGATATCGAATGCAATAAGTTTCCTCTAAAACTTTCCCCATTTAACCTTTGCTGTAGGTATAATAGGAGCCGAGATCCCTGTATAGAAAAGCGAATCTGGGACACACTGTATGCGTAATCCAGAAGATTGAGCTACATAATTTAAGCTTATCACATACCGAAAAAAATACTTTGCTGCGTGTTTGTGCAACGCCCTGTATTCAGAAAAACCATTTCATATAAAACTTTATATTATGCCCCATATTTTTTATTTGATATTTTTTCTATAACGTCAGATAAAAAAGTTAGAGGGGTTCCATTTATAGAGCAAAACGTAAGTATACGGGCAACATTTAATAGATATAAATAATGTTTTAGGTTGGGCACGTGTTCAGGAAAAAGCATCCGTATACTTTTCCAGGTGGAAGTGGAGTTGTTTTTGCAAAGAACACGAGGAGAACGGCAGAAGTATGGATGGACGAGTACAAGAACTTCTATTACTCAGCAGTACCATTAGCGAGAAATGTTCCATATGGAGAGTAAGTTTTAACTAAACAATCAAATAAGTACTTTTATTAATTTTGCTATAAAAGTCTCCAGCAACAGACTCAGTACAGAGAGACATATCCAGAGCCGTATATTTCACTGTCTTTAAAAATGAAGGTGGCAATGCTGTTTTTTTAAGTTTTCCAATAAAGTACGTTTAAACAATACCCCGTATATAATTTTCTGCAGATATTTACCCAAGCCGAGACTTAGAAGTATCTTTTTACAGGTTTTAATCAAAATGCACTAAAGAAAAGTAAAATTACGAAGAAAATTCAAAAATTCTTTAAGTTATGTGGTTTTTATATTTTTGTAGATTATGTAATGGTAACTGACTCTAAAACCAAGGCAGTGTTATCGGCAATTTTAAAAAGAGAAAAATTCCCTTTCTTGGTTTGAATTAGGTCAATAAAACTGGCTACATATGCTTTTGTTAAAAAGATTTTTTTTTAAGTAAAAGAAGACATTCGGTCCCTTCCTCTGTGAGGCCACCAACATATCTTTACCAAAAAAAAATGCGAGGGGTAGATGTACTTCCTTTTTCACGAAAAGCTCCAAAAGATTGACTCTAGATTATATAAGTTAATCCAGTTGCTACTGACATTTCGTCTTATAGTCATTCTAGAATATTTGTAGTAATAATCTCCTAAAGGGGAAAGAGTACAAGCAAATGGTACACGTGATATTAACAGGGAGGAAAATGTATAACTACTTTTTTCTTTGGGCACTGGATTTTTATAAAACGAAGCGCTCATGCATAGATTCCTCAAAACGCTTCTCTGGCCGCAGAGCAAGTATGTGAACTTGTATATAAAATTCAGGAATGCTCATGTTCAACAATTCAAAGTAGCTATCAAAACAATTTAGCGAACTTTAATTTCCTTAATAAGTTTTGATAGTTTTACATGGTCTATTTTATTGGGATTTCATGAGCAACTAAAAACGGCTTTTTTTTTAATGACAAATGACATTTTGTTTCTTTCAACGAGGAATCCAAAAGTTTATGAGTTTTAGGTTTATATCCAGGGTGTTACTTATTCGATTTAAACCAGTTTTTTTGTTTAAATACTTCTAATAATTGTTAACAGGATTTAAAATGCCAAAAACCAGAATCGGTATCCAAAGTTTAGGCTCATCATAATTATTATTATTCTTGTTTTCAAGTTGCTATTGACATTTCGTTTTATATTAATTGTAGAATATATTTAGTAATGTACAAGTGGTACAGGTGGCATAGCAGAGAGGAAAATATATAACTATCTATTTATTTAAGCAGTGGATTTTTATTAATCGAAAAGCTCAAACGTACATTTTTTAAAAATGGTTCTCTGCCCGTAGAATGAACTTTAACTGGATAAAATTCCTTAATTCCATAAATTTTGATATTTTTACATATTGTATTTTATTGGGAATTTTATGTGCAATTAAAAAATAACAAGCGACATTTTGTAGATTTCAGCAAGGAATTCAAAAATTTCTGAATTTAAATCTGGGTTTTTTTATTTATACTCAGGATCTTGTTAGCTTTTCCGATTCAAACCAATTTTTTTTTAACGCTTCTAATATTTAATAATAATAATAATAATAATAATAATATCTTTATTTCCAGCAAAATCATTATTTACAATGACAAAAGAAACGTCAAAAACACACGGATGGTGACTTGCACACCAAAGACATATGTGTAAATTATTTTTCCTAATTGTAGACAGAAAACTAAATAGACAATGAACGGCAATAATAATACAATAAAATAAAATAAAATTTACAATATTGTGTAAAAAACATATACATATACTTACAAATACACAGTAAAATTCCAAAAACAATCTAAAATATTGTAAATACAAAACATTTACAGTAATAAACCTATAACAAAGGAAGCAATTAAAATTCAAATTTAAAAGAATAAAAACATTTACTCTGCAGGAATCGTATGACAGCTTTACGCAATCAATCCTTCCTCTCAATACTTGTTATATCAGTTGGTAGTGACTTAAAAGCCTTGACTGCTCGATAGTAAGGGCCCTTTTCAAAAAATGTAGAATTGTGTGAGGCTATACTATTGTTCTGAGGGTATTTGTTAGCATAGTTTAAAACAAACAAAAAACCAGAATCAGTTTTCAACCTTAAGCTCGTCACATATATTATTTAAAGTTTTTTAACGATATTTTGTTGACTACAGTTGTAATATTTCTTGCCTTTTTAGTATAAGTGAACGAACGGACCTACGTAGGAACCTTCAGTGCAAATCCTTCAAATGGTACCTGGACAACATATATCCAGAACTCACTATTCCATCTACAATACCTAGACCCGGAGAAATTAGGCAAGGTGCATATTGCTTGGATACATTGGGTCACGTACTTGATGGCACTGTTGGTATTTATCAGTGTCATCACACAGCAGGTAAGGATATCTTATTGTAGGCATATATAACACATATTATGTATTTTTGCAACAAGACCCATTACATAATTATTATTTCTAAAGAGGAGTTTAGGGAGACACGATTTCCCCAAAATTGTTTACCCTTGCATTAAAGGACGCGTTCAATAAACTAAACTCGGGAAAAACATTAGGGTAAATCTAGAGGAAATAGCCATATTTTTCTTTTGGTTTGTAATGCCTTTAAAAATTAAGTTAGGTTTTAAATTAAAAAAAATCTGCAAGTGTACTATGCAGCTTGTATGCTTAAATTCCTTATAAAATAATGTTTTGCCATGTAATAAAAACTAAAGTTTGACCTGCTGGGCCATCTCTCCTAAACCTACCTAGTAGATAGATAGGCTAGTCAAGGTAAGATGGCTACTAATAAAATGTAGCTATCAATGCATTTCCAAGAATAAATACAATCTTGTTTTACAATATACCGTTTATTAAATTTTAACAACAAAACAAATACATAAAATCTTTCCAAATAATCGAAGCTTAGTAAAAAGAACATAAAATTAATCTTTCTTGGACATACAGCCAAAGTTTTTCTCAGAAGTGCACCTGAATCATAGTTCGTTGTTTTTCCCGAACTCTCCACCAATAATGCAGATATTATCATCTTCGCACAAAGAATTGTCAATTTTCAGTGTTATAAAAAGTTATTTCTGTATCATAGGATCTATAATCTATAATTTTTATTCTCTTTTTGTTGTTTTCCTTAGTTTTCTTTTCCCCCCTCTCTTACCTCTCATCACTGCTCCTCCCTTATCAGAGCTCTTGATGGTTCCTTGTGTAAGTGTTTATTTAGTTTCACCTTGTTTTCCATCTTTTTTTTAGTTTAAGTTTTTCGGCGATGTTAGAACGTTAGCGATTGAATTTGCTCTTTTCTTTATACTTTCAATTCGCAGTTTTGCTGTAGGAGGCAATTCATATAGAAACTTACTTGGTGTTTCTTGAGCTACAGAAACTGAATTATCTGGATTAGCAGTCAAAATCGTTTAGATCTGTAATTCGTTAGCTGGAAGATGAAATAAAGTTTTCATGGTCTATTGGCACTTCATCTTCAGCTTGCCAATCGCTAATGGAAAAAGCATAGTCTGGAATTGCCTCTGAACTAAAAGGATATATACCAGTAGCTCTAAAACCTGCTATAGCATTATCAGGCGCTGCTTACGAACTGAATAACAGCTCTCCAAATTGGTTTCTGATAAAGGGCCTTTCAGGTTGATGTTTTAGCAACAACTGACAGTGCTTATAGAAAGCGTTCTTAACCGTTTTAATTAATAGTGCTAGTAAAGTTTTTTTTTGAAGTTTTCTCTGTCATAAATCGAGGCAATAATCGTTATTCTCTCGCTTTTTTCTATTGACGTAACTGAAGCAACTGCTTTCGAACCCTTGGTTGTAAGAATTTCCCTAGGTTTGCTATTTAATTTTAATCCACTTTCATCTATATAAAAAATGTTCTATAGCTTCCATCATAGATCAGGGAAATCCGCTTTTCTGGATCTCTTTGATATACCGAACAAGTCGATCTTCACGGACACTCCCAAATGCAGAATCTTGACAGAGTTTCTTTTTTCTTATTATCATTCTTTTTTAGTCTTCTTTCTAAAGTTTTCCTTGGAATTTGGAAACCTTTTTGCAGCGCCAGGTACGGACATTTTTTGGTTTCTGACAGCTCCATAGCATTTTTTATGTTCTCTGCAGACCACTTAACTATTTAGAAAGATATTATTTTGTACATATTAGGCATCTGAAACAAACAACAAAAATTAAACTATGGCTATCTTTCCTAAAAAACAAATAAGCCCTGTCCTTTTTTTTCGAGAATCGATGGCGATGCCAGTATTTAAATTTCTATATAATTAACACGACGAAAATCTTAGGCAATACAAAGTACAAGGTCCGAGTAACAATAAAAACATATTAATTTGCTATATATCATACAATTATGAATCATCTGTGAAGTTGAAAACCAAGCGCAAAATCTTTTGAAGGTGTCTAAACAAAATTTACCTTTAAACACAATGTATTAACCAATAACTTATTACCATATAAATACTTTACGCCATATGCAATTTTGCACCATCTGTGGGCGTTTTATGAAAATATTAGCTTGGATCATCTCTCTTCTATGGCCATCTCCTCTAGATTTAAATGTAAAGATCTATAGTCGGCTACCTTAGATCCGCAATGATATAGTGATTATAAGCGGTAACATAAGTAAATTGAAGATAATGCTGGCAGAACTGAAAACAGAATCAGATAACTTCGGATTAAAGATAAACCCGAATAAAACTAAAGTGATGACTGAACAAGATATCCAAAATAAAGCAAAAGAAAAAACAATCGTGAGAGTAAATTATTACGTATCCGTATACCTAGGACACACAATAAAACTACTCATACAGAATCAAACTGCTAAAATCACTAGAATATGAATTATATGGAATTTTTGTTCGGACTCTGCCAGACCTGGAGAAATGTATTTGAAAATTCCAAAATTTTATATTCATTTATTTCTGATTACAACGCATTTTATTATAAACATCTTATTTTCCAGGTAATCAAGATTGGTCACTCACCAACGACGGCTATCTGAAGCACCAAGACCTCTGCCTCACTCTCGTTAGCTTCAGCAAAGGTTCGCAACCGATCATGCGAATCTGCGATGGCTCAGAATCGCAGACATGGCAAATGATCAATCCAGGTGGTCTCATCAGACACACTAAGTACCCACTTTGTCTGGACACTCGATATAACGATATAAGAGGTTTGACAGTGGAGCGGTGTAACAGCGGATTTGACACACAAAAATGGCGGCTTGGTACAATTATGTAAATAAACTGTTTTGTATTGAAAAAATTACCGTGACTGATATTTTAAAAAACAAGATAGGAATTTTTGAAAGAGGTATTCAAGTTACTACATCAACGTAAACAGCGTGTCCCAAATGTCTTAGTATGGGCTAATATCAAAAGACAAAAAGATTAAAATTTTGAACTTCCGTGTGTACCACCAAATTAGTTTTTTCTTTGTTTTTTTCATTTTCCATCCCTTTTCGGAGTCGCAAGAGGGGTTTGAACCTTTAAATTCTAAATGCTACCCTAGTTCGAATTTTACCTTATTTTAGAGACCTCTACAAAGATAAAAATGACTGCGCAAACCGGAGATCTTTATCTCGAATCGTTTTCGAATGGTAAGTAGTAATAGCAAAAGTAAGAGGAGGGGGAGTCGAAACCTGGCGAATTGACCTGTCCTATCACTTAATAGGGATTTGCGATAGTTGGGGCAGGGTCAGAACTTCGGATCAGCCCTTCTATCCAAAAAACCCTTGATTGAGACAAGTTACTATCCATATAAGGACAGGCCGATTTGAATTGAATCAAGGGCAGAAGGTGATCCAGGGTGAGAGTGATGACAAAGGCTTTTTAGACTTATTCACCGGACTCCGACCCACCTCTCTTACGACTACCCAAGTAGCAAGATGACTTTATTTTTGCGTTAATACGGGACTTTTTTAGATTCTTAGCGTTAAAAACCTATGATTCTTCGTTTTTCAAACGTTATAATAATAATAATAATAAATCGTTTTTATTCAGTTCCAGACTTAATACAATAAAGTACAGATATGTAAACTGAAAGGGCGAAGTGTCGTCTATACGGTTATTATTCTACTTTACCCTAGTATTTTAAGAAAAAGGTAGATTATATAGTGCACAATCACAATACACAATAAATTAAAATAATCGAAAGTTGATTATTCAAGAGAATTAATATTATAAATAATAGTATCCAAACAGTATATGAAGCTAGAAGGGTAGTTCACCGACAACAACGAAAATCAGGCCTGCAAAAGAAGATGGAGGTTGAGCTTCTAAAGATGCTAAAGTTGTAGAAGTCGCTCGGAAGGTTGTTGTAAGAAGAACTAAAACTAAAAATGAACGATCTTCTGAATGCCGATGTCGAGTGTTTAGGAATAACCATTAAGCTTCCGTTTCGGGTATTTAAGTTGTTAACATTTCCAAACCGTTTAAGCTTTCCAAAAATATAAATTGGCTGTTCGTCAATAAGAACGCGATGTCCTAATAGTAATAGATGCAATTGTCGAAGTTTGTCTAATTTAAGACGACCAGAAGCTGTTATTTTATTAGATAAACGTTCGTGTTTTCTTATTTCAAAAGCAAGTCGGTAACAGAAGTTTTTGATTTTTTGAAGTCGCTTTTGGTCAAAGGTTGTTAAGCAGGGACCACAAACGGAGTCAAAATAAGAAAGTTCGGAAATTATTAAAGACTTACAGAGTTGAAGTTTGATGCTAGGGTTTAAAATAAAGCTGTTTCGGCGTAATATAATATGATTTACAAAGTTGGCTTACGTGTTTTGAAAATCGTAAGATACTGTCAAACAAGATTCTTGCATTCAGTTACAAAAGCAATTTTTTCTTCATCTGTATGGATATTAAGTTCACTCGCGGCGGCTGTCTGCGCCATCTTAGGTCCAAATAATATAACGGATGGCTTAGAGGCATTTAAAATAAGATTATAGGCAAAAGATATATCAAAAAGAGAGTTTTGATCTGTGTCGATTAGGTCTGTCGCTGTGGCCCATTCTGAGTTTGGTATTTCTATGTAGAGTTGGGTGTCATCAGCATATTGGTGGACTTTACAAATCTTAAGCACCCTATTCAAGTCAAAAATATAGATAGAAAAAAATAGGGGAGATATGATGGAGTCTTGCGGCACCCCTGATTTTATTTCACATTGTTTAAACCTTTGACCACCATATAATATCCTACCACTTAAGTAGCTTCGCAGTAAGGAAACCGAATTCGGTAAGAGCCCGTAATAAGCTAGCTAAGGAACATATGATGATCTAATGTATCGAATGCCTTACTGCAATCTAAAAGTATTAAACAAGAGACTTTATACCTATCATGGTGCCGATGAGGTTATCGGTTATATTGACAAGTGGTGTAGTTGTGCTGTATTAAGGACATGTTGTTAACGCTCTTGACGTCAACTTTTTTTTTGTTTTTAAATTCGAATACTTTTAGCTCAAACTCAATACACTATTATACCTATTCTCACGAACGTGAATGTCAAAAGCTATACAACAAGTAGAGTTTAGTGCATGTGGAATGAAAACACGTATTATAATAAACTTATGTACTTCAATTAAAGGAAAGTTTAACAGTGTGCGTGACAGAGATAACAATACAGATTATTATTGTGGACGCACCTGATCACAATAAACCAGTCAGGTTCGTAGTGAACGTTATGAACCTCATACGTCATACGACTTTATACTTCTTCCGTGTCATAGAGTTCGTCAAAAAATAGGTTTGTGTTATGACTATGAGTGTTACATAAACTCACCTTAAATCTTATCTGATGCTTATGATTTATTGATTAATACACTTGTACTGCGTGGTGGTGCTTTATCGCCATATATATATATATATATATATATATATATATATATATATATATATATATATATATATATTGATATCTGCTCCACTGTGGATTATACTCACATAACACATGAGGTATGTTTAATACGACCAGTTCTAAATCAAAGTCGTATTAACTTTGCCTAAAAATTATTTTGGCGTCACTTTTGACGTCTCCAGACATCTATCTAATGTTAATTATAACGTTAACTGATTTTAAGGCAGATGTTTTTTACGCCTCCTTTTAATGCATTTTTATGCTGAAAGGTACATTTGACGCTTCAAAAATATCTGCAAGGGGAATATAATCTTCTTTGCTGTGTTTCATATTGACTAGGTAATTAATTTCCATTGTCTAGTGTGACTAAAAGCTTTACTAATTCAGTTTTAATAAGATAAGTACTTGATGTTTTAAAGCAGTTATCGTCTTCAGAGTTTATAGAGCTAGGATTTGTGAGATAGCACAAATTTCAGAATAAATGGTTCTGCCCTGCTTGGTTCTCGTTCTTAATGTTTCTTGGATAATTCCTTCAACAAGAATTTTAAATTTGTTCAATGCTACAGACACACAATAATACAATCATTCGGACGTCAAACGCTAACAAAATCAATCAAAATCAAATGTTAATTCAACCTATTTTTGCTACTTGGGTACTACTGCTTACCGTTCGAAAACGGGTCGAGATAGAGGTTTCCTGTTAGAGCAGACATTTTTTGCCTTTTAGAGGACTTTAGAGTAACGTAAA
The DNA here is from genome assembly GCA_030620095.1 of Kuschelorhynchus macadamiae. NCBI lineage: Eukaryota > Metazoa > Arthropoda > Insecta > Coleoptera > Curculionidae > Kuschelorhynchus > Kuschelorhynchus macadamiae. The sequence continues at coordinate 233,696 of JAUTXW010004194.1, read as the reverse complement.
ATTTAATATATTGTTGCATTTAAAATTAAAAAGTGCAACCCCCTTCGCCACCCCCAGAAGTGGTGAAAAAATGTTAAACAGCCGAAAAATACGATATAGTGTTACACATACAACCACCAGATTATAATATTTTTATCTTTACTAGTACTAGGGAGATATTAGCTCATACTAAGTCTTTTCGGATATGTCGTAGAGGGAGAACTAAAAGTTGTTGAGCACTTCATAAAAAGGGAAAGTTGATCAATGCTTCTAATTGACTTGGGTGGGTGTTTTCTGGAATTTTTTGTTCTTATTCAAAAAAGCAGCTTAATGCAGTTGACATATAAGCAGATATACCTAGAGCCAAGGGGCAAATTACTCAACAGATTTGAGATTTTTGGTCATAAGTACTATATATATATATATATATATATATATATATATATATATATATATATATATATAAATATAAATCGCAAAAAACCGCCCGTCTGCTGGGCGTAGTGCTCAACTTGACCCCGTGACCACTTGCAAAAAGTGCGAAAAACATGGATTAAGTTGCTTCATAAAGTACAAGCTTCAAATTCTGGCAGTAGGTAGGGAAATGTGTCACAATTCAGACGCCAAGTTTTGGATGCGTTCATCTGACAGATATACGTCGAAAGGTACATTGACGACTTAGGGTTTAATTGAAAGATCTTTTTGGGGTATATTACAGATATATTTCGAAAATTCTGTCAGACCGTCAGCTTCAAAGAGCAAATTCTTTAGATGGTCCAACGTAACTGTGTTGTTTTTCCTTTACTAAGTATAATTATCCTCGTACTGTTTGTAGTATTTATTTAAAACTGATAATAATTAATATACATTTTATTTTCAGAAAAAAAAATAAAAATCGACGTGATTTAATTGGGTATAAAAAAATAAACTGCTATTAACATATTAAGATTTTGGTTTCATTAATAAATGTAAAGTTTATATTATTTTATTTTTATCAACATATAAAAGTACGTATTTCTTATTTAGAAGGAAATTTCGTTTATTTTTTAGGCGTTGTAATTTCATACAGGCCCATTAGAGCTTATAACTCTCCCTTCACATTGAAAACATCTCAATTCACAGCATATCGGATTGTTGATGGAGTAAAGAAAATGTAACCAGTATCGAAAAAACATAGTTCTGTAAAGCTTAAAAAAGTGTTTGTTCTATTTTAAACATTTAATTTTTTTTCTTATAATAATAAATAGATAGAAGTTTTTCGAATAAAAAAAAATCGTTTTGACAGCATCAGATCGTAAATCAAATATAAATATACAAATGAAGAAGACATTTCCTTTGAGCCAAAATTCATTCATTTACATGATAAGTTGTGTTAAGGCGCCGCGACATGCGTCTGTCCTACAAGTGCGTCCAAAAATTGGCGTCTTCCGCATGAAACCTGAATTGTGACAGGTTTTCTCACCTACTGCCAGAATTTCATGTATGTACCTTATGAGATAATTCTGTAATAATCGATTTTTTTGCTATTTTTCACGGGGTGAAAATAACCACTAAACCCCACCAGACGGGAAGTTTGTTAACACGTATAAAGTACTTACGTTCAATGAGGTAAATAATTTGCCCCTTAGCTCTAGGTTTAAGAGTCAGGTCACCCTCCTCTTACATCGGCATAAAATAAATGTTAAGGCGATTGTTTACTAGATATCTCCTTCTAGCAAAGTCTGATGAATGTTTGTAATTTTGTGCTGTAACTGATATTTTGCTTGGCTTATTTAGCTTAACTATTTATAGAACCAACCTGTCATGCATACATTTTGGAAAAATCCTAGTATACGCAATTGTCAGTCTATATACAGGGTACTAAATAAAAAAAACTCTTTCCACATTCATGGAACCTGAGATAAATAATCAGTAATAATAATTAAAGCAATAATGTATCGTGGTGGGTTATTATATGCATGACAGTTATTTGTTTCGTTAAAATCTTTCTTTTTTTATGGGTCTTAGACTCAGTGGATCTAAAGCTACTTAAGTGGATACTTGTTTCTAATAATTTAAAGTTTTAAGGTGATATATACTTCTTGATACCTTTATTAGGCTCAATTTTAGAATAAAATTATTTAAAAAACAGTAGTATAGTATGGCTTGAGTTAATTTAGAAATCGTGCATATTGTGTTTAGACCGAAAGAAATTGTATTTACTTTCCGACTTGCCGCTTGCGATTTCACAAGCTCTCTTCACCGCATATCATCAAAATACTGAATGAGTCCGAGGTTTCCTATCTTTATGGATGTCTTAGAGGAAACTGCTCTAAGTTTTGCTCCTTTACAACCTAAACGTTGATTGAGATAGGCCGTTAATACACTTGCAGACCGACCACATGGAGAAGAAGATCTAGCAATTTTTGGGAAATTGAGTTAAATAGTTTCATTTCCTTTCCTAATAAATATAGGTCCTTCTGTTTTTAGCAAACCGACACATAAGGAGATATTTCAGTTTTATTTATAATTATCATTATTATTCAGCTTAAAAACAATTGATTATCAATTCAATAGCTCTTTCAGTGTTGACGCTAATTCAATTCCAAAGAAAACCAACATATCCAGGCAATGGTGGTTTCTATTCGCAAAAGGTCGGAATGAAATGAAATTTGGTAAGATGGTAGACATAGGCCCCTTGAAAGTACATCTGAGTTTGCCACCTCGGGGGATTGCCGCTCGAGGGATGGGGGGATAAAGACTCGTGACTTCGTGAAGCTTCTCGTGAAATACGGCCGTTGTGGTAAGTGCTATCGAAAAAAAGTTCAAACGAAATACGTAGAGGACAAAATAGTGCAAAATTTGGTCTGTGATTTAAATCAGAATTTTATCGCGGATTAAGACGAAGGTCGCTATCAAACAATTCTGTAATATTTTTTTCTGAAAGGGAAATGTTTTTTAAGTTTGCCAATTTGATACCTTTGGTCTTATATAATAAAAGGTAGGATATTTTGAAGCGCCGCGCTGCCTACTCCGAATGGGCATTTTGTTAATTACCATTATCTACGGTCAATATTTCCTTATTATTGTTGACCTAAGCGTCACATTTATTATTTTTGTGCATACACGATACAAGAAATTATCATTTTCATTTTCAAAGTTTGACTGGCCTTCGTTGTCATCATCCTCAGATATCAATTCCGAGCCAGAATCGGCCGACTCGACGTTGTATGTTTGGTCCTTATTGTCGTGTATCTAATCGGGAACATTTTCGTTATTTTCTGCATTGTCGTCGTCTAAAGCAATTCCGTCGGGAATATTTTCTCAGGACGTCCCGATACAGTGTAAAGACAGAACCGAACATTTTATTCCGCCTTTACGGCAACCACAAGCTGGTCCACAACCTTTCTGGCATCTGCACGAGATGCTCTTAAGTAAGACCTCTGGAGTTGGTTTCTTTGCGATCCATATTGCGTCCAGCCCTGAGGGTGTTCTTCGCCATCCATGATCTTTTAGATGTTAAAAATATTGTAAACTTTGAGGCGAATAGAAGACATCCTCCTTGTTTCCTTTACTGGACTTGCGCAAATAATAATTCGGGATCTCTCTTGCTTAGCAGGCAACAACATAAGCAAATCTACGTCTTCTCCAATAACGAAAACTGAGGAAAAGATGGAGTAAGGCAGTCTGCATACTTATTGAATCCGCCTGCTTTACCGTGTAATTATGGGCTTCCAACTTTGTCGGCATCCATGCGATGATAGTTGGAATCATGGATTCATCAAAGAGTACATCAGTGCTGCAGTGCTGCTTCGAGCATGTAGCGACGCGTTTCAAAATATCGCACCTTTTATTATATAAGACAAAATGTATCATCTTAATCCGCGATGAAATTCTGATTTTGTTGAAAGGTACAAATCAATCCCCAAATTTGGCGCGCCGCAGAACGGAAACTATTAATCGCAGATGAAAAACGCAAACACCAAATTTTGTACAATTTTGTTTTCTACATCTTTCATTTTCGATAACACTTACCACAATTGCGCTATTTCATTCCCCCACCTCTCGAGCGGGAACCTCCGAGGTTGCAAACTCAGGTGTACTTTCAGGGGACCTATGTCTACCATCCCACTAAATTTCATTTCTTTCCGACCTTTTGCGAACAGAAACCCTTTTTTTTGTACCCATTATTTGGACTAACAAATTGAAGCATTAAAACCAAACGGATATTGCAGTAAAGATACCTAGTAGGCGTTCGAGAAAGTATTACAATTTACTTTTTATACAGGGTATCAGAGATAAAGTTGCAAGAATTCTTCGTAGATCTATGATTAGCACAATCACAAAGATTATAAGCAGAAGGAGTTTATAATATTTCTTTTTCCTGCGGTGGAGTATATATAAGTGAAACCTGGTTTTTATCTACTAGCTTTAGGGAACATGGAGGATGTATAATAAGTAAAAATAAACAAATCGTTCAATCCTCTGTCGCTGAACTTTATAACTCAACAGGACTCATATGATTAATAAGGATAATAGTGTCCTTGTATCAATTTCGAGTAATTATACAAGGATAATTAGAAAGTCTGGTGAAATCATCAAGCACCCCGAAAGTTTCCCGTAGGCTACATGCTATTATGCGTGACCTCAGGTCGGGTACAGATACCTAAACTTTGCTTATCGGACCTGAATCAGTGTTTTGATATCGTGCAGTATACTTCTGAAGATACCTCGTGCAATCGCAAACGAAACGTAGAGAATATTCCAATTTGACACGCTCCAAACTTAAAAACCACGATTTCTTAGTTCTTATAAATTTTATTCTTGGCACAGATCCCAAGTTGAGTTTTAGTTTAGTCGTTAATGTAGAATGTCACTTTGCCTTTATATTAGTAAATAGTGCTATGATGTTTGTAATTGCGATTAATTTTATTATGTTTACGTAGTTCATTTACAAAGTAAGCTAAAAGTCAGCAACGCGTCCTTAAATTAATTTACGCACATTGTAGCAAATGATAAAGACAAAAATGATAGTTACCATGGATACTAAGATTATTTTGTAATTAATTATTATAAATGGCTGCTTGATGATAGTTAGAGCCTTATAGAGGTTGTGTATAGAATAATTTAAAGAGCTTTATGTATGTTTTTAAAATAGGAAGATAGTTTTCTTATGTTATAATATGAAGTGTCAAGGACAGTAAAATGTGCGAGAGTTATATAAAGCAGAAACTTCCAATTGCTTTAAAATCGTAGCCAAAAGGAATGCATAGGAAATTTCATATTTTTCGTTCCAAAATGCCTACATACTTTTCTATCAGAAATCGCTGCAATGATTGTTATAACTCCACTTTTAACAGATTTTAATTATTTCCATAATCTATTCATTTCCTTTATTATCCTCTTATTCTTCAAAATTATTGATCTGGATTGATTTGGGTATGTTTAGTTACATTTTGCAAAAACTTTATAGCGGATGGTCCAGAAGTCAGTTTACCAATATCTTTGTATGTATATAAATACTTAATATTTAATAATATTTTAAAACTGCACTTTACTTACACTTTTGTAGTGTTTCTTACAGTAGAGAGGGTAAACTAACATCCGTGTAGGTTTTTACTGTTCCAAATCATTTAACAACTCTGTATTATATATATTGTTATATTCCTCATTTCTCCAATGCCTTTAGTTAGTTATTGTAGTTTCTTTTTGGACTTCCACTGCCATACAAGGATACATAATATCCTTAAAATATTCTACTGAAAATCTGGGATCGAATTTCAGTAAAAAAACACAAACCAATAAGCGAACTCGTTTTTAAATACCGGAATATAAATGAAAAAAGTGCTTTTAAATAAAAAAAAACATTCTTCAATAAATGAAATAACATTTTTGGGACCCATTTTATACTTTTTAACATATTTCTATTGGTTGACATCAGCTCAAAGAAAAAAATACCTAGGAAGTCGAGAAACACGATGGGTAAAAAATGAGATTATACTTAATTCTTAAAAAAATTGAACTTGTTTAGAAGTATTTTAATGATATTATGTAAATACAAGGAACACAAGGTTGTCGTGTGTATGTCCCAAAAAGAAGTAAATAGGTATACACAAACCAACCTGAAACACATATTTCCAACTTTGGTTACTGAGCCAATTTATTTTTAAAGATTAAATTATATTGTTAATCGAATATATATATATATATATATATATATATATATATATATATATATATATATATATATATATATATATATATATATATATATATATATATATATATATATATATATATATATATATATATATCAGCCCAAAACGGAATCTGCTCAATTTAAGTAAATATACAATATATCCGCGGATTGAGTTAACAAGATAAAAAGTTTTTTATTCTGAATTTTTGTTTTCAAACGTGTTAGATGACTAAACATATTTTTTTAATTTTCAATTACCCATACATCAAATTAATTATATTTGAAACAAAAACTTACCATGGAAAAAATAGAAATAACCTTTCCTTAGTGGTGTAAATTTGCCTCATCTTCGACAGCCACATATTCAGCAAATTAATGCTAGTATTACTATTACTTACTCAGAACATTAGATACTCCCTTCACATGTATTATTCCTGGTATTTCGAGGTACACTTCTTGAATCTAGGGTAAGTTTTGCTTCGCCTAATCTGCAGAGTATTTGTCGACCAATTGGAAAGAAATTGGTCGCATGTGAATTTGCTGCAAAAATGTATATTTTCTTTGTAAATTATAGTTTTGTAAACCTACTCGTATTGACTTCTCAATCGATGTGTAGAGTTGTAGTTAAAACAAACGTCATTGATAAGTTTGACAACTATCACTGCAAAAACAAATGAGTAAGATCAAACAAGAGAAAAAAATAATTAAGGGTTGGTTTATCAGTACACGGATATATTTTCTTTTCAAAGTAGCTCCCAGTTAGATTTAACTGCTGGTCAAAACGCAAAACTGTTTATTATGTTTCAGTTACCTGATGGTTATTAACCTGGAAATATGAGTTATTTCTAGCTTTGGCTACATTGCGAACATCACTGCATCTTAGACAACGTTGCTAATACCGCATTAACTTCCTAATATTTTCTAGGAAACATGCATTTTTTCAGTTAAATATTATTTAAGTATGAAATATTATTAAAAATACATATAGTTTAAAAATTATAAGTTTGATTAGATTTGACACAGTACATAAAAAAGATGTAAAATGTGATTCTATTTATAAGAACTTTAGAATGCAAGACCCAAAACTGTAACATTGTCCAAATATCATCTATTCAGAAAGGTTGCTGTTAATAAAACAATGCAATATTGCATGTTAATTACAATTATTTTAATACTAGCTTTACAGCTTAACAGTGTGTTGGAGTTTCAATGGGGTGCTCGATTTGCGCTAAATAAGCAAAACCAATGGCGGCTCTTCCATAGGGTCATTTGGTCAATGACCACCCAAAAATATTTCAGAAAATAAATTATTTGTTTCACCGTCCTTTCTAATAGTTGTAATAAAAGCGAACCTTGGGAAAAGTTAAATACGCTACACTATTAGCCGAGCGCGGCCGCGGTTCCAATAGTCTCGTTGCGTTCCTTAGGCATAACAAAATACGCTATACTAAGCTAGGCTGGGCAGTCCGAATTGCCCTGATTACCTTAAAGCTTGACGAAAGTACCCGAAGATATCACAGCTACCGAGTGGCACCCGAACGTGATAGCAAATGGAATATGAAATCGCGATTTGGGTCATCAGCCGTTCTCTTCTCATAATTCGATCGATCGGTCGCGGCATCACGCCGGCATGCGGAAGTTCAATTTTTGAGCTAAATAAGCAAAACCAGTGGTGGCTCTTCCATAGGGTCATTTGGTCAATGACCCCCCAAAAATATTTCAGAAAATAAATTATTCGTTTAACAGTCCCTCCTAATAGTTGTAAAAAAAACGAACCTTGGAAAAAGTTAAATACGCTACACTATTAGCCGAGCGCGGCGGCGGTTCGAATGGTCTCGTTGCGTTCCTTAGGCCTAATAAAATACGCTATACTAAGCTAGACTGGACAGTCCGAATTGCCCTGTTTACCTTAAAGCTAGACGAAAGTACCCGAATATTTCACAGCTACCGAGCGGCAGCCGAACGTGATAGCAAATGGAATATGAAATCGCGATTTTGGTCATCAACCGTTCTCTTCTCATAATTCGATCGGTCGGTCGCGGTATCACCCCAGCATGCGGAAGTTCAATTGTTCAGAGGTCGCGGGGTCGATATTGTTTCCGAAGTTTTTAATCGATGAAAATTGATTTATATAAGTACTGTTTTTTGTAATATATATTTTTTTATTTTTATGATCTGTGTGAATTGCAAATATTCAGGAAATAAAATGTTGGTAGTGACTAGTGCAAAAAATAAACAACTAAAAAGTGCTTACGAACTTAATTTGGCAAAAATAACTATGTTTGAGTTGTGAATGTAGATGAAATAAAATGTCGATAGTGCAAAAAATTAAAGAAATAAAGAATGCTAACGAACTTAATTTTGAGAAAATAACCGAATTCAAGGTAAGTGGTCGCAATTTGCCAGAACTTAGTATGCGGCAAACTAGTAAAGACAAAAATAACGAGGTTCATCGAAACTTTCGCAAAAATATGTACGATTTAGTTAACTAGATATGTGGTTGTGAAGTCTCTAACTCATTTTACTGTTATGTTTGTTTGTTGTTTTCTAAGGACTCGCCGGACTCATTATGGTGCAAAACCGGTGTTAAAGACTTAAAACACTTAAAAGAAAAAATATAAAAACACGCGTTTTCTGCAGATCACATGACATATTCGGTGAACTATGCTACGGTCGGAAGTGTTGATATTCGCATTCAGCTAGACACAGCTTATAGAAAATCCCTCAAAAATTTTAATGAAAATTTAACCAAAAATCGTTATATTTTAAACAAACTTATAGATTGTGTAAAATTTTGTGGGCCTTCGAACTGGCACTACCTGGCCGTGATTGGGCTTATAAATTTGTTAAAGAATTGGGCCAAGATAGACTATTCGCTTTAGCAATGTTAAGTCTCGAGTAATCGTTTATAAAAGGAATGTGCGGGCAATTTTAGCGAACGTGTCATTTAGCATTTTTCCAATTCTAAAGATCGAAGAGTAAACCTGAACTTCAAGAGAATATAAAGCTCAATTTAAAGATTAGATATTTATTTTTATTTTAAGTGTGCCTATTTTTAAATTTGTTATTGACCTCCCAATATAATTCACCACGAGCCGCCACTGAGCAAAACACTTTCTTTCTTAGATGAAACCGAGTTAAAAATTCTCTGTCATTCTTTTCATTGAAGGGGTAATTCCGTTCTCTAACCACGTAAAGCCTTCTTTCATATTATACAGATTTAATAATATTTTTATCATCATCACCACGAGCCGCCACTGAGCAAAACACTTTCTTTCTTAGATGAAACCGAGTTAAAAATTCTCTGTCATCCTTTTCATTGAAGGGGTCATTCCGTTCTCTAACTACGTAAGACCTTCTTTCATATTATACAAATTCAATAATATTTTAATCATAATCGCTCGATATATCTATAAATTCCACAGCTCTCCCCATGAATTAACCCAATTTTTTGTGTGCCAAATTTACAACAAAACTGTCGAGTTTTTGTTAGTTTAGCAATCACAGTAGCTCTTGGTCAGCGGTCATTGGAAGTCTGATAAACGATTTAACTGATCGTTACAAGCTACAATGAAACCAAGAGCTACTTTAACTTATCCGAGCACTAATAAACTGGCCCTAAAAGGCAACAAACATATTAGGGTTGTCAACGGTTCTTTCGCTGTCTATATTTAAGCAAATTTTGACACTGATACCGCCCTTATTTAAAAAGCAACCTGAAAATGTCAAGTAATTACAACAAATTTTATTGTAGGAATGAAAATAAATTTGGCAATTGTCTATTGATACATAGCTTATAGATATTATAATGGTTTAGTTTACAAAAAACATTATTTTGTTTGTCTTAAAACAATGTAAAATCATTTGTTAGGTGTATAAAACCGTGTTTAGAAATATTATCGATTTATACTTTACACAATGGCCCTTATTCAATAGAGCACGAAAAAAGGCGAGTGTACGTCGGGTGGCCAGTGTGGAAATGTACAGTGTACTGTTCGCCTCATGGCTACATATTACAGCTACAAGAAAGGATTATTATTCGTCATATACCCATATTCAGCGGCCTTGTCGCAGCAACTGTTTAAGTAGAAAAAAACTTCTTTAACTTGTTTTGACTCCTGACGTAATGCTATCATTATCTAAATCGCTACTGCTACTTCTATCTCAATTCGAAATGTACACCACTGTCATCATCTTACAAATTTATTATGAGACTGTTCGCGATTACATCCAGAGCTGTTTCTTTGTTCATATATTTTTCACTGATTTTTACATGATTATATCTCGGTTCTCTCTCAGCTGCCGGGAAAGTTTGAAATCATCAAAATTACTGTGAACATTTTTAAAACTTAAACTGAAAGTAATATTTTTCTGCTACGTTCAAACGATTTCAAAAGGATTTAGTTCTGGTTGATAAGACGGCAGTCTCAAAGCCTCATGTCCATTATTTCCAAGAATTCCATGACTTTCAGGTATGTTTATCTATTTGAATCTATGTTTGTTCATGTAACATGAACTGAAGAAATCACTTTTATCAAGTCACATCAGTGAAAGAAAAATTGACCCGTCTAAAGCATTCCTTCATTAACTCTTTTCTGGCACTAAAATTGAAATATTTTTTAATTTTCAATAAAATTGAAAGACTGTACTCATAATCAGATGTCTACAGCGCATTGAGGGAGCACCTACACCGCACCACCATGCTATATTGGTGACTGCTTTGAATCTTTTGTCTTAGTGCTCAATTGAATGGGCGCCTTTATAATTTAGACAGTGCAATAAAAAAGTCATATTTATTGTTATGAAATTATCACAGTTCATTAATTCCAAGGATGTGTTTCATTTTGAGACACCTTCTTTTAATTTATGCTTTTCTGATTATTGCACTGTATTAATTTACTTTGATAGTACATACTGTAAATATACCTGTAGATATTACCTTAGAAATTTTTATATAAATACTAGTAGGTAGTAACTACCTAAATGATATTATGTATGTATAATTGTTAGTAAAGAGACGTGTTTCTTACAATATTCCAGAAGCGCTACAGAAATGTGTTATTTGTTAAATATTTTAAGTTGCAGTTTTTTAATAAAACAAAATATATATATATATATATATATATATATATATATATATATATATATATGTGGAAAAGTTGATTGCGCACCATTATATGTGAAAAAAAACTTACATAAATCGATCTTGTACAACTTTATATTTTGTAACTGTAAAAATAAAGGCCAGTACTTAAAAATACTTCAAGTATTTGGTTAAACTGAATTTTTTGTATAATTTTTTTTTCTCCTATCCTATTAAAGCCCAAAAAAAATAATCTTTTAACTGGACATTCTTGATCATCAAGGACCGGATTACATGAAAATGCATATTGACTATTTGTGCATATTTCTAACTATTTTAATGTGAAAAAGCATCCGACCTCCATGTGACAAAAGAGTATTTAACTGAACTGGAAGAAATACGGAATATGATAAGCAATAACTTAATTTAAAGTTCCGCCGATGACACTACGGATTTATGTTGTCTTTACAGTGGCGGTGTGCTAATACCAGCTGCAGCATTGGTCACAAATGTCAAAAAATAATAACTTTAATCCAGCTTTTACTTTTGTCTGTATAGTTTTCTTCATTTCGGCAAAGCATTTACATGATACCACAGACATTGCATAATATATCATCCGCGTTTCCTCGTAAATTCGTCTTTCAACAGATACTACGTCAAGCAGCCGTTGTCGCACTGCCAAGTGACGTTTTTGTCGTGGCCCATCCAATAGCAACTCGAAGCAAATACATGTGATATGTGTTGTAACCTTAAAGCGCTCAAGTAACACAAATTAGCTGTTGGGCTTTTTTGTCTAACAGTTAGCCATAAAAGACACATAAAAACCACAGATTTGACAAATTTTGGCAAATGATTCTTGGTTCGTTTTCTAGCCATGAAAGCTCGCTTCAAATTAGATTTTTTGCCTCCAAAAGTAGCATTTTTTAATGTAGATAGGCTATAGCATAATTACTTGCCAAAAAATATCTTTATGGGGTAATGAAACCTCCAACTTTTTTTTTGTAATATTGGATGGCCAAAAAGTAGAAATATCTGTCAATTTTGTTGCCACAACATTACCAGATATATTCTAGTATCGAAGTTAAATTATAGTAAGCATAGCGGTTTAAAACGCCAGAATATTGCATTTTTAAACAATAGAAATCGAGGTCAGAATATAGCCAATAAATAGGCATTTTTCCCAAATTCCAACCAAACATATTTTAGCAAGTATTTAAGTTTAATTATAGTAATAATAGCTATACAAGAAAGCCAGATTATGACATTTTAAGATAAAAAAAATTGAGAGGAAAAAATATGGATTTTATTATCATATTTTTGTTTCAAAATTACACTAAAATTGGGTAGTTTTATTTCGCTTATTTTTGCTATAATATTGCCAAAATATTCCATATTTTCAAATTTACGTTTATAACCTGTAAAACTATACCTAATATACTTAACCTAACTGAAGATATATTTAGAAAAACGAAATATAAATTATTTACCATACAAAATGTCTAATAAAAAGATTAAATATTCCACCACATATCACAGGAAAACGCCGTCTTGGGGTAATAATCGTATAATTTTGTTAGGCTGGCTCCTGGGTCTTAAGTTAGCCATTTTTTAGCGAGTACTAAAGGCAAACCAAGTAGGTATTTTTATTGGCAAATTTTTAGTAAATGTTGTTGCATTTTGGCTACATTTAAAAATTATTGCCATTTGATAAATATGTGCTTACAAAGTGGCCAATTTCAAGGAATATTTGCTTAAAAATTAACCACTTTAAACAAACATATTCTTTCTACCTATAAATATGTATTTTCATGCATGTTTTTTTTTACGTCATGAACCATTTAATCTATTTTCTTAGTAAAATACATTTCCGAACTAAAAAATATTTGTAGAAATTGAAATTTTTTGTTTCAAGAAGGGGCGCGTGTTTTACATGCCTATCTTAGATTATTTTAACAGTAAAAGTTCCATCGCAAGTGTTTTTTGTCCCTACCAATCGTCAAACCATGATTTGTTATCTTTGCATTTCCTCTTGGCTCATAAATTCTTATACTGATTAGCTCTGTCAATACTTTTTCTACATAATTTGAAACAATTGATGATTTATCATATAAATGAAGAAAAGGCAAAAAATGACAAATTATTTAGGTAAGTTTCGGAAAAAAATAAAAAAACAAGTCAGAATTCAGCTAAAAAGCTCGATTTTAAAGTCAAAAAGTAGCTAATAAATCCAACTATAAAATCAAAAGTCAGGGTCGTATAATTGCCAATTGGCCATTCTTACCCCATTATGGCCAAATTATTATTCCCTACTTTAGCCATATTTCCGTCTTTATACTGTAATAGAACTGTTATTTTGGCTAGTCATTTTAGCTAATCAGCCAGGGATATTAGCCAATATCACAGCATTTTAGCCCATATATGATTATATGTGCTTCTTGGGCGACCAATCAAATACAAGCTTTTTATTAAATATGGAGCCGTAAGGAATTTACAGGCAGTGTTTTGTATTATAATGGCATGCATTTGCTTATTACTCTGTTCTAATCATATGTCGCAGAAATACGAGGCTGGCTTAATACGAAGATTGTTGCAAAAAAAATGTGTATTTTGGTTTACACTGTTTTATAATATAATGTTTCATGTGGACATTCTTGTTAATGAGGGTCAAAAACGAATAATAATTATACGGAAATCAGTAGGTGTTTAAAAATATTTAAAGAAAATATCAGTGTTATTGGGAATCAGAAAATGCATGATATAATGGAGCAGAGGATGGAGGTTTTTGAGACAAAAAGAAGAAAGCTAAACGAAGAAATTTGAGGGCGTCAGCACTTAAAATTTGCCATACCATAATTAATGCTGCAGATGACCGTTCTCTATATACTGATATCCCAAGTAGCACATATAATCATATATGGGCTAAAATGCTGTGATATTGCCTAATAACCCTGGCTAATTAACGAAAATTGCTAGCCAAAATAATATTATATTACAGCATAAAGACGGAAATGTGGCTAAAGTGAGGAATAATAATTTGGTCATATTGGGGTAAAAATGGCTAATTGGCAATTATACGACGTTCGCTTTCGATTTTATGGTTGGGTTTATTAGCTACTTTTTGACTTTAAAATCGAGCATTTTTAGTTGAATTCTGACTGGTTTTTTAACCGAAATTTGAGTAACATTTTTTTCCGAAATTTATCTAAATAATTTCTAATTTTTTGCCTTTACTTCATTGTTTCAAATTATGTAGAAATAGTATTAACAGAGGCAATCAGTGTAAGAATGTATTGAATCAAGAGGAAATGCAAAGATATCATGGTTTCGTAGAAATACATACACTGTGATTTATTGTGAAAATGTTTCAAGAAGTTTGACGGTTGCTAGGGACCAAAAACACTTGGGCAGGAACTTTGACTGTTAAAAGAATCTAAGATAGGCATGTAAAACACGCGCCCCTTCTTGAAACTAAAAATTTCGTTTTCTACAAATATATATTTTTTTTAGTTTGGATATGTATTTTACTAAGAAAATTGATTAAAGAGTCCATAGCGTAAAAAAAAACATGCATGAAAATACGTTTTTATAAGTAGAAAGAATATATTTGTTTAAAGTGGTCAAGTAATGGCTACTAGGATATTAGTTTAATTTTAATTTCAATCATGGCGGATTATAAAAAGCTTTGCGCTATTTTTTTAAGCAAATATTCCTTGATATTGGCCACTTTGTAAGCAGCAAATCTTTATCAAATGGCAATAATTTTCAAATGTAGCCAAAATGTAGCAACATTTACTAAACTTTTGCCAATAAAAATGCCTACTCGGTTTGCCTTTAGTACTCGCTAAAAAATGGCTAATTTAAGACCCAGGAGCCAGCGTAACAAAATTAAACGACTATTACCCCAAGTCGGCGTTTTTATATAAACTCATGGACAAAATTATCGAATATTTTTTGTAATCATTATTTTTTCAAAATAAATTTTAAATAATCGCCGTAAACGTACATGAGCTGAATATTAGGATCTAGTAGGCTGATTACTCGCTTGTTTTAACATATTTTGACGTTTAATTAACATTAATGGCGCATGTCATTTTCTTTTGTGCATTTTATCAAAAACAAATAATAACATATTTTGTGAATTAAGCTTGAACTTAAGTTACTGTAGGTTAATTAACTAAGTAATAGCAAAAAGTGTTTCTGTTTGTTGCTAAAAAACATCAGTATGCCACCAGTTAGACACTGCACTGAAGTTGAAGCGGTGCAAATTGTAACTCTATATAACGAAGGATATAAACAGAAGGATATCGCACGACGTCTAAGGAGAGGTCAATCTACAGTATCGAATATTTTAAAAAGGTATGAAGAGACTGGAAATTACGTACGTAGACCTGGTCAAGGGCGCAAGAGATGTACAACAGCAATTGATGATCGATTTTTGATACTTAATTCTACACGAAATCGCACATTGACATCGTCGCATCTCAAAAATGAATTACTTAATGTAAGACAAGTTAATGTAAGTTCAAAAACAGTTAGGCGAAGATTAAAAGAAGCAGGTTTGAAGCCAAGACGGCCCGCCAAAGTTCCACGTCTTCTCCAAAATCACAAAGTTCAACGATTAGAATTTGCTAGAAGGCATATTCAGTGGGATAACGAAATATGGAAGAATGTTCTCTTTACGGATGAGACCAGAATACAATTATGGAAGCCCGATGGTCGAAACCACGTCTACAGAAGAGTTGGAGAACGGTTTGCTCCCTGCAATCTCGTAGAGACCGTTAGTTTTGGCGGTGGCGGTATAATGTTCTGGGGCGGTATTTCTTGGGAGGGACGCACCGAACTTGTGGAAGTGATTGGACGAATGACAAGTGACTTGTATATTGAAAACATTTTTCAAGAACATGTTTTGCCTTATGTCGGCCATATTGGATATGAAGAATTCATATTAATGCACGATAATGCTCGACCGCATGCAGCTGATATAGTGACTAATTACCTTGATGCGGTCCACATTCAAAGATTAGATTGGCCACCATATAGCCCCGACTTAAATCCAATAGAACATGCATGGGACTATCTTAAACGCCGCATACGACGAAGAAATCCCGTTCCAAATACAATAGACCAGCTTCGGATTGCTGCACAAGAAGAGTGGAATGCAATTCCTCAAGAATATATCCAGAACCTCCTTAGCAGCATGCCGAGAAGAATGGAAGCAGTAATTAGATCTCGAGGCGGGAATACTCGTTACTAACTGTGCTTTAATTTTAATCAAAAAACTTGTAATTGCCTTCCAATTATTATTTAAATAAGATGTGAATATCCTTAATTTTTATAACGTTTAGCATTAATTTTTTTCACGATCTTCTTCTGGTAAAAAAACATTGTTCACTAAAATATTTTAAAATAAACAGTTTCTTGCAAATGGTAGCATTTAAATAACTTGATTCATCAGTTTTTTTTTAAAGAATGAAAAATTAAAAATATTCGATAATTTTGTCCATTAGTGTAATATATGGTGGAATATTTAATTTTTTTATTAGAGATTTTGTATGGTAATTTATATTTCGTTTTTCTAAATAAATCTTTAGTTTGGTTAAGTATAGTTTTATAGGTTATAAACGTAAATTTGAAAATGTTTTTGGCAATATTACAGCAAAAATAAGCGAAATAAATGTACCCAATTTTAGTTTAATTTTGAAATAAAAATATGATAATAAAAGCCATATTTTTTCCTCTTAATTATTGTTGTCTTAAAATGTCATAATCTGGCATTCTTATATAACTATTTTTACTACAATTAAACTTAAATACTTGCTAAAATATGTTTGGTTGGCGTTTAGGAAAAATGCCTACTTATTGATCATGTTCTGACCTCGATTTCTATTGACTAAAAATGCTATATTCTGGCATTTTAAACAGCTATGCTTACTATAATTTAACTTCAATACTTATTAGAATATATCTAGTTATGTAGTGGCAACAAAACTGACAGATTTTTCTACTTTTTGGCCATCTAATATTATAAAAAAAAGTTGAAGATTTAATTACCCCATAAAAGATATTTTTTAGCCAAGTAATTATGCTATGGCCTATCTAAATTAAAAACTGCTACTTTTTTTCATAGCTAGAAAACAAACCAAGGATGATTTGCCAAATTTTGACAAATCTCTGGTTTTTATCTGTCTTTTAAGGCTAACTGTTAAGCAAAAAAGCTCATCAGCTAATTTGTGCTACTTGGGATGTTAAATGCAGTAAATTTATTTATTTGTGAAAAAATGTAATAGTCCGACAAATATTTTCCTCACTACTTAAATAATCAAGTAAGTCTTACCCAATAGTAGAAAAACAAAGATTAAATACAGACCTCAGTATTTTGTATTTCAGTAACCAATATAAAAATTATTCATCTTGTGCAGTACTACTCAGTTTCTTAGTTCATGTGTCAAGACTTGGTAATGCCTTAGCATACTTGTCAATTCAACAGAAATTTATTCGGTGTATTCCTAATTTAAACGAAACAGTGATTGATAAGTTTGCAGAAATAAAAAAAATCTTTTATCATGGATTTTATTATGTTGAGTCCAGGCAATCAAGAACAGTATTTTCCTAAAATTTCATTATGAGTTGTTTGAATATTAAGAGGCAGTGGCACATTGTATATTGAATGATCCTCAACAAAACCGACAGCTAAAATATTTAAATTAGTTTCTTTCTTTTCTAATTCACTTTCTAAGATCACCATCTGCCACTGAGTCTTTACATAGCAAATTTAATAGTTGGATTATTGAACCTTTTTCACCGTACCTAATTTCCTGCAAAGTTCATAAAAAAACTAACCAATCTACAAATGCAAGATTTGTGAGTGATCCTATTAAGAAATTATTTTCAAATTCTTCTATAGGCGAAATAATCTGTACTGAATAGAACTAGCCGTTACTTGATGGAAATCCACTTTAGCCAAGTAAACGAAAACACTTGTTCAAAATTACCTTTTTATTTATTTTATAAAAATAGAATACATGGCAATTGTTTCGACAACACTGTGGGTTCATCAGATGTTAGATCTTAAATAAAAGTGCAACACAAACTGTAGGTATTAAATACCGTACACCTATTACACAGGGTAACAATATGAAAACAAAAATTTGGTGCCGGAAATCTAACATCTGATTTTAGATGTTTTTAATATGCTGATTCCAAAAATGCCACCAGATTTTTTCTATCAGCTCTAGTTTTTGAGATACAGATTACAGGTTAATTGATATTTTTTTTCTGATAAAGGACAACAAATAAAGAAATAAATATGTACTTAATCGTCAAAATAGAAATTTCCCAGAATCTAATTAACCAAATGGATACCTGGAATTGTCCCTGACCCAATGTTCCTATACTAGGAACTACTCAATACACTGCTCTTAATTACTTTTACACCTGTAATTGCCTATGACCCGATCCTTCTATACCTGCTTGGCTGTACTCGATTTAGTATATTACTGAGTTTTCCCAAGTAAAGTTGTATCATTTTGTGCAAATTTTGGTCGTTTTGTAGTATCAAGACACTAAACTGAAACAATGACATCCACAAGCAGACGTACCTGTGTAAATCATCCCGATGTTTTTTGTTATGTGTGTGGTGAATACACTTTGAAAGAGAGCAGAAAAACGATTTCTCACTTTGTAAAAACAGCTTATCTTGCCTATTTTGGCGTTCATTTAGGACATCAAGATAAATCTTGGGCCCCACATTTCATATGTAAAACATGTGTTGAACATTTGCCACAGTGGACAACAGGAAAGAGGAAGTTGGTGCACCAATGGTTTGAAGAGAACCGCGAAACCATCATGACGACTGCTATTTTTGTCTCGTTAATATTATAAGCATAAATAGAAACAATAGGCACAAATAGACATACCCTGATCTAGATTCTGCAAGAAGGCCTGTAGCGCATTCGGAAGAAATACCCGTTCCATCATTCAGCAGTCTACCCGAACTGACAGAAGATGATACAGAAACATCAACGTCTGACGAAGTTCAAAGAATTCAATCAGAAAATTTGAAGCAGATTTAGCAACTCCGCAGTGTTTCAATCAAGAAGAACTAAAATCTACTTTGTCCAGGTACTAATATTACATTTTATCGTAAAAGAGATAAGAATCTGCTGAAAAAATGGGTTTGCCTGAATACACTCCAGATGATTGGCGCCTATTTATTGACAGTTCAAAACGTAGTTTAAAATGTGTCTTTTATGACGGTGACAGATATGGCTCAATTCCTATTGGTCATTCTACTACCATGAAGGAAGAATATGAAACAATTTCATTAGTTTTGAGAAAAATTAAATACAAAGAACATCAGTGGGCAATTTGTGTTGAGTTAAAAATGGTTAACTTCCTCCTTGGACAGCAGAGTGGTTATACAAAATATCCTTATTTTTTGTGCCTTTGGGACAGCAGAGCTAAAAATGAGAACTGGGTTAACAAAAATTGGCCTTCAAGAGATGTCATGATTCAAGGAAAACAAATCGTGATCAACGAACTTTTGGTTTCAAGAGAAAAAATCTTACTTCCGCCCTTGCATATCAAGCTAGGCCTAATGAAGCAATTTGTAAAGACTTTAAATCGGGATGGAATTGTTTTGGGTATTTGTCACGTAAATTTCCTGGCATTAGCACGGAAAACTAAAAGCTGGTATATTTGATGGTCTTCAAATAAGGCAACTTGTTAAAGATCCACAATTCACCACATCTATGAACGAGACTAAATCTTAACGTTTGGTGTTCATTTGTTCAAGTAGTGAAAATTTTCTTGGCAATCATAAAGCAGAGAATTACGTAGAATTAGTGGAAACTATGCTTTCAAATTTTAATATTCTCGGTTGTAACATGAGTATAACAGTTCACTACCTCCACAGCCACCTAGATCGTTTTCCAGAAAACTTAGGTGATTGTAGTGGACAACAGGGGAAAAGATTCCGTCAGGATATTAAAACTATGGAAGATCGTTATCAAGGACAGTGGGATAGCCACATGATGGCGGACTACTGCTGGAGCCTTCAGCGAGACTGCCTTAGTAAACTCCATTCTAGAAAGTCGTATAAAAGAAAATTTTTATGTGATTTTTAACTGGCAATAGTAATATTATATATTATAACAGTTATAACGTAAAATATATACACAATTTTTTTTAAACTAGATCTGATAGACAAAATCTGAGAACTTTTTTTACATTCTGCATCCAAAAATTACCCAGGAACACCTAAAAAATCGCAGGCACCAAAATGTGTGTTGGCCTGTGTTATCAAAAACACTAGTTAGTTATCAATAATAAAATTAATATACATAATATAATGTTTACATCAGCAGATAAAGGAGAAGCTATTATAGCTATAAACAAAGATCAATATATTTCCAAAACATTCAACTTTTTAAATCCCGATTCCGAAAAAATTAATTTTGATTCGACAGAACTTTTCCAAGAACTGATATCCTTTGAGGTTCAAAATTTATTCCCTAGTATACCGCCATCTGATGTTACACTATTAGCTGAAGAACTTCTTACAAAAAATAATGTCAATACACTTTAAAAACCCGATATCTTAGAGGCCTTGTTGACCTGTTTGGATCAAAATTATTTTGGGTTTAACCAGATTACGTTTAAAAGTAAGGAAGGTTTAATAATGGGAAACCCTTTTCCAATTTTAGCCGAGATATTTATGGACCATTTAAAAATTAAAATTCATGAATATTCGCTTAGTAAAAAATGCATTTACTGGTATAGGTATATGATATATTAGCATGTTTTACTGGTACTGACAGACAACTAAAATCATTTTTAGAATATATAAATAACGTGCACAAAATAATAAATTTTACAGTTGAATTAGAAAATAATAAAGAAATTAATTTTTTAGACTAAACAATAACAATTTAGAATAATAAACACGATTTCAAATTTTCCATAAGCCATCTCATACAGACATTACAATATCAGCATATAATAGTTTTGTTTATGAATTGAGCAACATACCTATTAGCAATGGCAGTCATGCTAAAGTGTTAAATATAATAAAACACATAGCGGTTAGTAACGGTTATCATGAAAATTTTATAGAAAAAGTAGTAAAAAAGAAATAATATAAAAACCTGTAGTTAGTTTATGTTCCTAATAAGTTCAAACAAAATACCCAATTTTGTGCTTTCACTTATACAGGAAAAATAACAACAAATGTTATTAAAAAATGAAGGCGCAACTGTTGCTTTTAGGACTAGCAGCTTTGGTAGATAAATCAAAAACAATAAGACGAAAACCAAAAAACAGAATAAATCTGGTATTTGCAAGTTTTGAAACTTGTTCAAAATTTTATATTGGGCAAACAGGTAGAACGTTTAAAAAATAACTAAGGAGCATACGTTTAGTTACAGAAAATCCCAATTACTCTAAACATTTAACTCATGAAAACCATACTTTCAATGAGAACTTTGACATTTTACATGTAGTACGAAAAAGTAAAAAACTTAATTTAGTAGAAAGTATGGAAATAAACAAACATAAAAATAACAATACATTATTAAACGATCAAATGGACCCAGATTCTCAATTGTTAAATCTTTATTCGTCTATAACGGAAAACATTTTTTCTGTATCCGCAAAAACGGGTTCAGGAATTTAGCAATGGAGCACTGGAAGCTTCTCCCCTATCTCACTCGAATATCGGATGCTATGCTTTTTCGATCCCTCGAAGTCGCTGCTGGGCGAGATACATAAACCGGTTGGCCGTCGTAGAATAAAGTATTTAAATATATCACCGAACATTAATATATACCAAATGTGTTAAGGGGGAACTGCACGCAGTATTACTAAACTATAAGAGATATGTATTAGCTTCAATGTGATTTTTAATAGGGAAATATGTATAGTTGGGCGCTAAATGCGCATTTTTATGAAAAAATCAAATCTAGAATTATAAAATAGAAGTAGATTTGTCCATTTTCGACCATTTTTTGACGCAAATGCGGTTGAATATAATTTTTTTTCCACAAACTGGCTCTTTACCGCCTTGCATTGATCCTTTGTCTACGTAACTGCAAAATTTGGAATGGTAAATAGTACACATGTCTTTGTATTTCTGCAGCGCGTGAACCCTTTTAAACGAAATGTAATTTAAATTGCCTAAACATTTTTTTGAGGTCGGACGTGTAGGAGTTTTTCTCTAATACGTAGGTATCTTTTCATCTTACTTTGAACTTGACTAGACCTTGTCGCTGGTTTTTCACTTTTTGCGTGCAGTTCTCCCTTAATATTGACCGGCGCGCGGCGTGAGACTAATTTTTTATTTTTTTTTTTCAATGAAAATAAGCATTTGCCAATTTACTTATTTTTTTGTGTTTGGTAACTGGCTGGAAAATTACGATTGACTCTTGTCTATCTTTATGGAAAACTTTAAGACGCAAAAATTATTCATTTCTTTTAACAAAAAACTTTAATCAGGATTGCCTCGATTTTTTTTTGGCCTTGTGACGGAAATTCGAGAAATCCAACTGTATTAGATTTTGTAAGCCATTCAAGAAATTATTTATTCAAAAATATCTTATTAATGAGGTTAAAGATGCAAATTCTATCCAAGTTTTGGTTAATATAATTGCTGATATGATTGAAGAATATAAAAGTATCGATGTATCAATACTGACAAAAAATAGTTCTTTAAAAATGTTTGCATAAATCTTTCAAGTACGGAAGGCAATGCCTACAGCATTGTTTACATTACTGGCTATCTATTAAAAAATCGGTAAATTTTCTTTACCCGGAATTTCCCTCGTAATGAATCTTCTTTTATTAGGAATAGTGAAGAGTGGCCCAATTTAGTTCAGTATACTAGTCATTACTATCATTTAAACATTTTTATTGGGTGCCTTTTGTTCATCATATTGGATTCCTACCAATATTTTACTAGTTTCTACCTATGCCGCACTTTATTTTTGGGCGTAATTAAAAATAAATTCAATAAGTACTTTTTACATTGACAAACACCGCCATTTTGTTACGTCATATTGAATTCTGCCGCTTTATCCCGAGAATTATCCCTATATCGCGTTTAATTATTCTGCGAAATTTATAGTCAATTGAATAATTAGGTTGATTTTTTTTTAAATTATTGGCCGTCATTTTGTTCCATCACCTTGAATTCATGCCACTAAACTTACCAGTTTACCTCTATATCGTATTTAATGCTTGCACAAAATTTGACACTAATCTAATAATGTATGTTTTTTTCAGGCCGATTTTTAAAATATTTTGTTAGGCCACCATTTTGCTTTGCTACCTTTTATTTCCCAAATGTTGCCAGTTCATTCCTAACACTTGATTTTTGAGCAAAATTTGAGAAAATTGGATAATTAGTGTTTTAGTAATAGTTAAGTTTTACTAGTCCACCATCTTTTTCCGGCATATTGGAATTTTACCAAAATATTACCAGATTATCTCCATATGACCCTTAATTTTTGCCTAAAATGGTCAAAGTCAATCTGATTAGTAGCTTTTAAGCTGTTGTCGCGAAGTGACAGACCGACCGACAAACTGACAGAAGGACCGACGGAATGAACATATTTTTCGGAATCTACGAACGCTAAAACCTGAGAAAGGGTTTTTTTTTATGACTACCAATATTTTACTTGGCCGCCGCTTTGTTCCGCCATTTTGAATTAGTACCACATGTTTACTAGTTTATCTCTACACCACAATTAGCTTTTAGGCAGAATTTTTAAATATTTTATTAAGCCGCCATTTTGTTCCCCCATCTTGGATTAAAATTTTCGACAATTAATTTCCTTTTTTACTTAATTTTTACAAACAGCACTTTTTATAATTATATTAAAATCAATCAATTAAACAACTTGACGTTTTCCCTTTTTTCTTTTAATACATATAAAGCAAAATAGGTCCCAATAGCAATTATGGCTATATATTTTTAAAACTCGTTTTTAAATCAGCCCGGTAAGTGAACGTTTATTCGTTTTAATCGCTAGCGATTTGCATCAACCTCTTAAAACCGGGTGCACTTGCACAGCTGTATGAATTTCTCGGATTCTTCGACGGGTTATTGTAAGCACAACATAAAAGTTCCGACGGACTGTGCCCCTTGTTGTCTTGTTATTATTCGGTGTTAATACCTACAGTTTGTGTTACACTTTTATTTAGGATCAAACATCTGTGGAAAACACAGTGTTGGAGAAGCTATTGCCATGCATTTTACTTTTTGTAAAATAAATTAAGTGGAAATTTTAAACAAGTGTTTTCGTTTACTTGGTTAAAATCTGTGTTTTTCTGTTCGATTCAGCTTCGTATATGATTAAGGCTGGGCAGTATCTTCAAATTTTTTTATCCCAATTTAATCCATGTCACCCACTTCGCACATGCACCATGTCGTCACAGTGTCAACGAGGGCAGATAATTAGATATAGGAGCTAAAGTTTTTTCTTGAAAATTTAACATTTTATTTTAATTTTAATTTATAAGAATTGAAATTGCTTGTTTACCATTTTCCAGGACAGCGGACACGCTGTCTCAAAGAGCAGCCGCCACTGATATCAAATAAAAGGGTTACACAATTTATGTTAATACTAACACATAAGAAATTCTTATAATAAATATATCAGCGATAATACATAACATCTAACTTAGCTTAATTCAGGTATAGCAAAACCCAATTAATATATTTTTAGTACGAAATAAAATGGGTGCATTGAAAATATGTCACAAAAATTTTGATTATACCTTAAAATATTTAATGATACCTTGATCCAAGGGTTGACAAACGGTTGTTTTTGGCGACAGAAAAAAACATTTTTTTTATTGACGTTTTCATCAGTTGTGTAATTTGTGTGCGGTCTATCAAGAACACACTTTGAAAAAATACTTAGACATGTTACAATGCTTCATATTATAGAATATCATACCTGATATTTGCAATTAACAAAACACTTATGTTACAACAGGAAAAAAGTTATCATATTAATCCAAGTCAGAAAGTATATTGTAACCTAGGGCGGTTAATATTACATGTCCGTGACACTTTGGTTACGATATAAATGGGACTCTAATGATATTATATTGGAATAAACCAACATTTACCCCGATTTTCAGCAACTGCAGTAAGGTGTTCTGTCAAGAACTCATCGATATGTAGAGGATCAAAAATACTTAAAATTAAATCTTGCTTACGCGCTTTTTGATAATTTCCGTATAGGAATAGCAGATAAGGTATTACAGAAATTATTTTGACCTTATATGTTTCTTAATATTTACATATTAAACGTAATTGAGACCCACGGAAAAATATTCAGTAAAGACACCAGTAAACACTTTAAGCCCAGTGGTAACTATAGTAATGATAGATCAATAATTCCAACCTGCAAAGTTGAAGACAATTACATAAGACAATGTCAAAGCCCACAACCATAAAAGATGCTATTAAGAGATGGGAAGATAAACATCCAGGTATTCAGTTTAGTATTTTAAATTAAATATTATACAAATAATAGAATAAAAAATATATAGCTTCAAACATATAGCGATAAGTTGAAAAGAAAAATAATAATTATTGTTCTGAAAACAAGCATGTTTTAACTTTGTTTTGCTTAAACTATCCTTCAATGTTCTTGGAGAGAATGGAAGGTGTTTAAGCGTATCATTTTTATTACAGAAAAGGACTACATTTGTATCATCGCAAATCCCCTGACAGATGCTGGCACAATTTAAAATAATATAGTAACTGAAAGGAACCCACATTATGTCTTTCTGTTATAATATTTGGAAACAAATAGTTGCTCTACATAAGTCAGCTAGTGAGAAATAGTAACTGTACTAACTGGCAAAGTTAAATCTTATCAAATAATATATCGAGATTTCTGTCTAGTAAAGTGCTCTGCTAAGTGGACTTGGGTTCATATTTGTTTAGCCGAAACCAATATATAAGAAGCAATTTTTTTCGCCTTGTGGAAGCTTCTCATAATAGAGAAATATAAAAATTATCCTGCATAAATATGCTATTTCCATTTTCTAGACTTTAGAATTGCTGAAAGCAGCTACATAAAAACTTTGTTTTGCCTTGCATTCTAACATTTTTCTGAACATAAAAATGAAAAAATGGTCTTGCGGAAAAACGTCATTTCAATTTTTCGAGGAAATTTCATTTCTATTTTTCAGACTTTAGACTAGATAGGACCAATTACATGGAAATTTTGCTTTGATTTGCATTCTAAACATTTTTCTGAACATGAAAAATTAAAAAAAAAATCCTTCTGCGGAAATCCGTTATTTCCGTTTTCCTAGGAAATTTTGTAAACTTTTGAATAGCTGAAATGTGATATATTCACAAAATATTTTTTTTTGGCTTCAATAAAGCCTCCTGAATGTGGTAATTAAAAATGTCTCTGCGGAAGCAGCATTTATTTTTTACCTTTTTCTTAACTGAATTGTGATACATTAACGATATTTTTTTTCGAATTCTATAAATCCATCTGAGAAGCTTCTAGAAGCCGAAAAAAATACTGCTTTTTATATAACTTGTTTCAGTAAAAAAAAAGTTAAGCAATGGATTTTTTTTAAATCGACAAAATCTTTCTAGTTTTCAATCAGGCACTATATCAGTTTATATATTTCTTACATATACAGGGTGTACCAAATTAAGTGCGCACTGTTGCGAACTTGTTTATTACGGGAGCTAAAAAGTCGCTTAAATTGGCAAACTAGTGGTATTTTTTATTGTGATTAAAATAGTAAAAAAAGGAAAACAATATCGCGTTTCCAATTAAAATTTAAAAAAGTATTTTTTTTTGAATGGGACACCCTGTATATTTTTTTCTGTTTCGATTGCAAATCTTCTGCTGAACAAAAAAGTTTATATGCATTACTGGCCTAAAGTTAATGATAACCTAGTTATTCGTATATTTCGCTTTTAGATAAAGAAGGCTATGTATTTTTAAAATAAAATTTTATTTTACGATTTAACTTAGCCTTTTACTTTAGTTAGAAATAAAAACAATTTAAATTTATAACAGGTGGGCAAATATACCTCCATTTTCTTCAATACATTTTTTCAGCATTTTTTAACAGAGCTTTTGTTGCCTTCAAAACTGTTCTGCCATCGATAGATGTTACAATGCGACTAATATTAAATTGAAGTTTGTCTAATGTCAAATATATCTTTTTATATACCTCTTCTTTGACATAACCCCAAAAGTAAAAGTCAAATGGAATTATATAATAGTTGTTAAGAGTTATATAATTTATTATGTGCTTCTAGATTAACATCGTCCAAAAAGTCTTCCAGTATTTCTGACAACATATATTCTGCTTATCAAAGTAATACCCTCATAAAATATTGGCCCAATACCCCAATAATACAATATATATATTGACCAAAGACCACACCAAACATTAATACTGAATTGTATTTGCGGATTGGCTGTGAATAAATTTTCTCTTGACCAAGTCACAATATTGCTCGACAGACATTTTTAAAATAGATGTATAACAACAAATGGTCCAATTCGTTGGTCACCATGATCCCCTGACATAACTCTATTAGACTTCTATACTTTTGGGGTTATGTCAAAGAAGAGGTATATAAAAAGAGATAGATGACATTAGACAAACTTCAATATAATATTAGGCGGATTGTAACATCTATCGATGGCAGAACACTTTTGAAGGCAACAAAAGCTGTATTAAAAAATGCTGAAAAATGTATTGAAGAAAATGGATGGATGCCTCCTTGTTATAAATTTAAATTTTTCTTATTTCTAACTTAAATAAAATGTTAAGTAAAAAAAACGTTCTCTAATCTAAAAGTGAAATATATGAATAACTAGGTTATCTTTAACTTTAGGCTGGTAAGGCATATAAACTATTTTGTTGAGCAGAAGATTTGCAATCGAAGCAGAAATAAAAATATACACGGTGTCCCATTTAAAAAAATACTATTTTCTAAATTGATTCAGAAACGCGATGTTCGATTGTTTTTTTTTACTATTTTAATCACAATAAAAAAGCTACTAGTTTGCTAATTTAACCCACTTTGTAGCTCCCGTAATAAACCAGTGAGCAAAAGTGCGCACTTAATTTGGTCCACCCTGTATACGTTTCTACAAGTTTATAACAGTGCCGAAAATAGGGTTTTTGTCAACCGTTCTAAAATTTAAACTCTGGCATAGTACCTACAAGCTTATACGTATTTCTAAAGTATTAAAACATCATCGGTGGATACCTATTCCCAGAACAATGAAAAATCTAAAAGGATATCATCGTATGTCCGTGTCACTTATACCCTTCTTAATCAAATGGTTTTGCATACTATAATAGTAAGGTATATTTTTCGAATGTTTGGCATTCGGCGACTTGAGGTTGCTGCTTTTGATATCGATTCATTCACACAGTTCAAGTTTTTGACCTTTTTTTGTAAAAGACATAGTTTTCGAGTAACTTAATGGCGAGTATGTAAAATGAATGCTTGATTTGAAATTTTGAAATTAACTACACCTAAATTACGGCCCCTTTTTTCTTTTGTATTTAAAATACCAGTTTGATATTTTGTGACCATGTATGGGATAGTATTTATAGTGTCATCTATGATTTTTTAAACAAACACCCCCACATTTTCATTTAAATTTCAATAGAGCTTAAATTTCTCTAAATCTAAGTTTTTAGATTTTTGAAATCGTATAAAAATAACGGAGCTACAAACACTTATTTTATTTTGCTTGTTTGGTCTTGCCACAAGTTTTAATGCAATTTTAAGGTTCCTAACTGAGGCTTAGATTAATAGCGTAACTAAGAAACACTGAATCTAAACCAAAAACTGCCTAAATTTTCATATTATATAATAGCTATTTAGAATTACTTATCAAAAGAAAATAAATTATTTTTCAATGTTTGAATCCATTTATTTAAAAACTAAAATAGCAACAATATCTTTTTATTGCATTTTTTGGTAAAGACTGAATTGCTTTATTAATTATTGTTAAAAGGTTTAAAAATAAATAAATAATTATTTGCATCTTTTGTTTTAATACTTGATATTTGAGGCGGTAAGAAAAGAATTAATGTAAAATTGTAAAATTAAAAAAATGTATAATTATAAAACGAATGTTGGCAATTGACAATTTATATTAATGTGAAATATGTATTTGTGTGCCAAAAATTGAAAAAAATTCAAAAGAATTTTCATTCAGAAATTCACGCGTCACTTCTGGTTATACCGGAAGCGTTTAAAAATGATTATCTTGGGTTAAAAGTTAACAAATATTTTCCAATACAATGTCACAAAATTTCAAATTGATAATTTAAGAAACACAGACAAAAAAAGGCAGGGTACATTAGTTCGTGGTCACCCGGACAAATGTACCCCTTCTGTATTTCTGTACCCTAAACATCCCCGATCTGTTTGATACAAAAGTGATCTTTAGCTTGTTCATTTAAGAGTAAATTAAGGTATTTTAAAATGTCAAAATTTAATTTGATAATCTAATTCATTTAATTTTGAAGATCGAGATCCCCTATAAACCATTTCTCATTATCAACTCATACTTTTGACTATGGATTTATTTTATATATCAGTATGTTTTTGTTTTACATGTTGTTTCTTTTGTTCTAGTTGAATGTAACCAGTTTAATGAATACATAAATATATAAATAATTAAAACCAACACAGGTTAATTAAACATCCTCAAATGTGCAAATCTGTAGAATAATTTCGATGATAAATTAATTTAACCCTGCTACGTCTGTTTCTTTTGAAGGCGAGCAAATAGGTGAAGCTTTGGAAGTAGGCTTTCAATTTCAATGGCCCCCAATAGAGAAAATGGACAACTCCCTTTCTGTATTACAGAAATGCAGAAAATTGAGTCTTTCTACCAATATGATAGAGAAAATTGCTGGCATAAGTGCCCTCAAAAACCTTAAAATACTTTCATTGGGTCGAAACTATATAAAATCCTTTTCTGGGCTAGAAGGTGTCGCTGATACATTGGAAGAATTATGGATTTCTTATAATTTCATCGAAAAAGTAAAAGGAGCGCAAGTACTTAAAAAATTAAAGGTAAGTAGAATGAGTAATAAGTCCTGAAAAGACCAATCTAATCTAAACCAAATTAAAATAGAAAACTCAAAATAAAATTAGCCTAGTGAACTGCCGACAAGATAATCTGTATTTTTTTCTTTAAACGTTGTGCTATTGCACTACTTTACTAATTGATAATACATTATTATTAATGATTTTTAAGGTTCTATATATCGGAAATAACATGATCAAGGAATGGGGTGAGTTCGTTAAGTTGCAAGAATTGCCCTGTTTAGAAGACCTTCTATTTGTTGGAAATCCTTTATATGATAGCATGGAAGAAGCAGTATGGAAGGTAGAGGCAATCAAAAGGCTTCCAAATCTTAAAAAGTTAGATGGAGAACCTGTCGTTAGGGATGAAGAATAAACTTAGAACCATATAGCTTTGATACAAAATATTTTTTAATACGATTTACTCCAGGTTTCAAGTAAACAGTTTGTGCCAGAGTATTTAAGTTTTTTCTACGATTCGATCGTAGGGGCGTTAATATCGGCTAATTACCAATAATGGGCGCCTCTAATTTTCTATATATCACGCAAACCTCAGATAGCAGCAACGATTTGTCTTTTTAGAACCACAGTCAGAAATGCAACTTCAAATAAGAATAATAAAAAAAATAATATTGCAACAAGTTCATTAATTCCGTTAAAGCCCATAAGACAGATGAAGTCTTCCTGTTTTTGATAAGTTAAAACCTGTCAGACATTATACTCATAATGGAGCACTGGCTTAAGGTAGAGGAGTCTTGTTACATCTCCGATTATATGATTGTTTCCAGGTTTTGTAGAGATCATACACAGCAGCACAGTAATTTTAACAAATAACAAATTCCTAGAAATATACCCATTTAAAAATATAACTAAATTTGATAACATGACGGTTGAAAAAGAATTTGAATTTTCCTTAATAAGTAATTTAAAATGAGACATTAACTCAAATGTACAAGATTATTTGATAAGATTGGAGGCACTTTTGGTTTAACTTCCAGTAGGTAAACTTATAGTAGCAAAAGATTTTAATATAAATTATGCAGGTTTTGATTCAGCGACTTACTTCTCCTAATTTTGGAATGCTTTGTACTACTTTCAACAATGACACAGAGAGAAATTTTAATATTGATGTAATTCCTGCAGGCCTTTCGGATCATGAGGCGGTTATAGTCAACTATCAATTTAATTTTAAGATAAATAATACAGGACATAGATAAGGTAGTATAGTACTAAAAATTTTACAGATTTTAAACATTTGATACAACAATTTGATTGGCAGAGGATTTTGGGATATAATGAGCTAAGTCTCTAGAAGAAATTCATGAAGTTCTGGTAAAAGTGTTTAATAAAATTTTTCCTTTGCAAACAATTAAAACAAAAAACACTGGCTAACTAGAGAAATAACAAACTCTTCAAAAAATATGGAATTCGATATAGATTACTTATAATGAATATTTTATACAATATTTTAATAGATATAGAAGTGTTTATCGGCGTGGTATCAAATTGGCCAAATAATAATATTATAAGAATCAAATTGACAATACATGGAATAAAACAAAGAAAAACTGGAATATTGTGACTGATCTTCGGGGAAAAAATAATTTTATATGTGATAAATCACCATTGTATCCTAGTATTTTATATAACTTTTATTGTTCTGTGGCCGAATGGTTTAAAACAAATTTGATACAAAAATCGATTCCTATGAGCTACTGACGTAGGAATAGTTTTCTTCAATAAACTTTTTTCTTACTAATGCACATGGTTATGAACTAAACAGTGTATTTAAGCATATAAAAAATAAAAACTTCTGGAATTAATGATATATCTGTCATAATTTTTGAAAACCTACCCTACAAGTCATTAAACGTGCTAGCGAAAGCAGTTAACCATTCCTTTTGTGAGGAAAATTTTCCTATTATTTTGAGGACTCCAGAGATCATACCTATGTTCGAGGGGGGATCCTGAGGATCCCTCAAACTTTCGCCCTATATCCTTACTCACAACGCTCAATAAAATTGTTGAAAGGCTCGTTAAGATCAGAGAGCTTTCTTTTCTGTGTGTTTTGTGTTACTTTGGTTTTCAAAGGGGTAAGTCAACTGGCGATGTTGTCTTCTCTTTCCTTGAGAATCTTTACTTGGGTTTGAAAGAAGAGGAGCTTACTGCTGCTGTTTTCTTGTGACGTTTCTAAAGCGTTTAATTGTAACAATCATAAATTACTTTTTAAAAAATTGGTTTTAGGGGAATTACAATAGTTTCAGTCATATCTATCAGGAAGAAGATAGTTTGTTAGGACTCCAGAAGGAAGATCAAATATGCTACTTGCTAAGATGGCATATTATTTTTTAATTGAATGTCACTTAAGGTACAGGATCGCTTCTTGGGGATTTTGTAACAATCAATTGCTTAACTCCATGTTTGTTCTCCAAAAAAAGGTCAGGGCGCTACATATGTAAAGCAAATTTTGGGAACACTGTAAACCTCTTTTTGTACAGGAAGAAATTTTGACTGTTATTTTTATTTTTTCTTTATCCAAAGAAGTGTTAGGGTTTACAATCACATACCCATACACCTAAAATTAATTGCTGTTAAGAAGTTCTTTAGATGGACTATCAAAAACATTCTTAAGCTAAAAGTATATTACAACCTGCAGGAATTTTGTGATTACTATGATAGTAAGTATAATATCTTAAGTATTTGTGACTTGACATTCGATTTCTTTTTTAAATCTTTATATTACTGACACACTTGTGTTTTATATGTATGCTTTTTATGCAATTTTTATGTATATTTTACTCATACGTTTTTTTTACATAGTGCCACTTATTCCATAGTGTATTGTCAAACATTCCTATTTATAAGGTTGCTTTGTAAATGAAGCTTGTTTCTTGTTTGTTTGCATTATTGGTAATCATTCCGAAACAGACTGAAAATTCTGCCATAAGAGGCAATGTATAATAAAAATATTCTTTCTAAAACTGTTTTCTAATTGAGGAATTTCCTTAATGTTATTGGTTATTCTTACAGATAAAGGTTTCAAACCTGGTATATTTATAATCAACAAGAAGAGACCATTTCAATGAAACAATTTTATACACAGTATTTTATTTAAAATAGCAAAGTCGATGTTCACTATTTTACTTTTAATGTGTTTTTGTTTTTAGTAAATACTGTCTATTCGCATGAATCCTTTAGTACCTAACATTTTGTTTTTCTATATATTTTAAAATAAAGCTTGTAGACCCTTTACCTTTAAGGAAAAATACCGAAATAGGTTGTTGGGTTGATAATAAAGGTTTACCTCAAAAACCTTAGGTGTGGATCAAGACCAGTTTTATTTTAAAAGTAACTTCTCTATTTCATATATCGGAAAACCCTACAAAAATTATCTATCATAAGCTTGATTCGAATACCTATAAAATGCTGCATCACCCTGTAAAATAGCTGCTATTAGCAAATTATAGTCTATTAGAAACCCAACATCTTTTGTCCATACTTTTTTCGATTTTAAATAATAAAAAAAAGTGGTGTGTGCAATCTATAAAGGCTGATATTTCAAAAACATCTAATCAAATATTTCTAAAATTCAAAAATATAATATACCGGTTCCTTATTACTAAATACTTTTGCTGATTTGTACCTTTTTCCAATCCTAAATGTTTTAAAAGACAAAAGATCTTGCTGTAAGACTAACCATGTGTAAGTTATTTTTGAAAAGGGCAGAATATAAGTATGCCTAGATTACACAACAGCACATATTTTTAGAATTCTTCTTAGAATCTTAAATATAATAAAATATATTTTTCTAATCTATTCTATTAAAAAAACTACACTTCAACCAAACATAAGGATTTTAGGCCACATATACTAGTAGTAGTAGTAGTAATAGTAGTAGTTGAGTGGAGGCTGAAGCATGGCTGGTAGGCCAAATTGGCCGTTGCTTAAATCTGACAGACCTATTTACCTATAAACCAAGTTATCTTTAAAAGATATATTTGTAACATATTATCAACCCCATAACTTCTGTTCATTCCTTTTTAACCAACTTTAAAAGAAGAGGTGATTATCAATTTGACCCTATGTATTTTTTATGTGTATTCATTGGATACTCTCTGATGGTTTGACCAATTTCGATGAAATTTTTTTTTATTAATGTAAGGATGTAGGTGATGCAAGCATCGGACAAGTGGCCCTTCTGAATTGTACACTATAGAATTCTAAACATTCTAAATGGTACGAATCAGCAAAAAACAAAAAAGATAATCATAAGAGTAAAATAAGACTAAAAAAATGTATGGCTAGTAATAAAATATAAAAGAGAAAATATGATAACATATTACACGATAATACAATTAAATTGCTACTTCTCAATGCTTTCTACTCATATGAAGAGTTTCTAAACTATAAATTTTAATGTGTTTATTTTTTGTGTCTTTTATGTTTGTTTTCAAAATGTAACATTGTAATTGTTAAATGTATAAAATAACTAATGCTAGTGCTCAATACTTTTTAAAATCTTTATTTTAACTATAAACTTTAATATTTTTATTCTTTGTAAGTGTTCTTTATATTAGGTTTTAATGTACATTGTATTTACTTCTTTTAAGTATAATAATCCATTTCTTACTTAATCGATTATTGTATACTTATTTTATTCTGACGATTGTAAATACTATTGTGTAATTGGCAAGAATAAATGAAGTTTGAAGTTTGAAGAAGTTTGAAATAAGTAAACAAATATCAGACAAAACCTGTATGAACAAAAGATAATCACATTACCAATCCTTTTAATTGCCTTTTTAATTGTAAAATGCTGAGTCTGAAAAGGTCACATTTGGAAAAGTATCGATTGTAATTGTATACTAGTCGATCAACAAATGCACTAAACCCTTAATTTGTACGGCGATATCTTTCAACAGCTGTGAAAAACGCGTGTTTATGATTGTTGTCTTGTTACTACAAGTGAATTTATTGTGCTAGAAACAAATAAAAATAGGAAAAACATCACTGTGACTCATCTTATATATCAAACAAATTTTCAGTAAATAAAAACTCACAAGAACTTAAGAAAAATCAATGATTATTTAAATATTCCAAACATGTCTAACCTTATTGAAGACAATGTCATTTAAAAATCCACAAACTTGGACTTTGACCGGCAGAATAAGGGAGACCCTACACTATAGGTTTTAACAGTCAAGACATGACAATCGGAAATTAATTAGGCAAAGTATTAAATGTAGATCTCAAAACTCAGGAAAAACATATTTTCTATTTCTGAAAAAATCGTAAAACTTTTCTCCTGGAAAGCAGATTTCTGAATTGAGTAAGGGACTGCTTTCTAGGTAAGGGTAACACATTTAAGTTTCTAGATAAATACACACACCTCTTACGTCTTCTGTATAAACTATAATAATTTGGATCTAAATAAAGATGAATGAAAAGCTGTCATTGGGAAAATTTAAATGCTGCAAGAAAGAGATGTCATGCTATTACTGTATAGCATGCCCAACTATTTTACACAGAAGTTGCACTGATAGAAAAGAAATCTCGGTCATAAAGGAAAATAAGATCTACTGCAGTAATCGATGCGAAAACGCTGCAAACAACTTAGAAGAAAGTGAATCAACAGAACTATTTGAACTTCGGGAGATTATTTTAAAGCAGCAGAATGAAATATATGAGTTAGCAGAACACCTTAAAAAGATCAAAAAGAAATTCAATGGCATTTGAAAACGAGGCAGAGGAACAAGAGAAAATGTATAAGAAAGAAATCGATGACTTCAAAGATACCATAAAAAGGTTGAAGAAAGAAGTAGAAGATACTAGAAGTCTAATGGAAAAGAAAAACTTAGAAATGTCAGTCTCAAATAAGAACCATGAAGAACAACTAAAAGACTACAAACGGCAATCTGACCAATTGAAAAATAAACTAACAGAAGAAACTAAAACAAGGGAAAGAATGCAAAATTTGGTAAAGCAACTTAAAGATGAGAATGACGATATAAAAAAGAAAATGGATGTTATGACCAAAAAACTAACGAAAATTAATGAACTACAAGATGAAAACCTGCAGCAACAGTCAAAAATATGTGAATGTGAAGAGAAATTATGCCGGCTAACCACTATAGCAGCAAGAAAGGAAGACCAAATATCCAAGGACAATAAAAACATAACTGACGAACACAAGGAGGTAATATGTGGCCTAGAAGAGCAAGCAGTGATAAAAGAAAACACAATTAAAGAACTAAAAGAAACATGCCGAAAACAAATAGAACAAATTGAAACACTGAAAGAAGAATACACAAAAATTGAAAAGGATGTCCTGAAAGAAAGACAAAAAATGCAAGAAACAAATAAATCAATACAGCATCTAAGAAATGAAACTAGTCAGCAAAGGCGGAGTTTGGGTACGGCTGGAAACCAAGATGATGCTGAATCGACCAAAGTCGCGCAAGAAAATCAAAAAGCAAAAATCACAAAACCGTAAGCACTTCTACTTGGCGGAAGTACTTCATATAATAATGGAAAAATATTTAAGCAAATTTCAAGGGGTACATTTGACACAAACTGCCAATATAGCAATAACAATCTCTATCAAGATATAATATCTCCCGACAACAAAAAAATTATTCAGAAACTCAACAACAGTGATTTCGCAGTTATATTTACCACCTCAGAAAACGCAAGAGTAGGAAAACCAATAAGAAACAACGACATAAATGAACTGATTTCTACGGGAAAAAACACTAATCTAGTTATAATAGGATCACCATTTATACAAAATAGACTAGCTTTAAACAAACTTATAGAGCAACAAAACAAACATATACAGAACATCGTAAGCTCATTGAAAACCACCAATGTACATTTCATAGACTGCAACAAATTAATACAAGAAGACCAAGTAACAGTAAATGGTGAACTTTCGAACGAAGCCAAGTTTGTCATGCTTAACTTTATTTACCAGCATTTGGTTAGAACTAAAACCATCTCAACATCAACAGAAGACCTCCAGGGTTCTAATGAAAATTTAAATTTAAATGAAACTGGAAGAAACGACGAAATAGTGACCGATACATGGTCGCAGTACAGTAAGGAATACCAAACTAAAACCACGCCCCCTCCAGCAGATAATACCACCAAAAACAGATCCGTACCTGCAAATATTCCTCAACCATACAATTTTTTATACCCGCGACACAGATGGAGCTGGAGATATAGAAGCACCAAACAACATTCTCCATATCAGTCACATCAACATCCAAACCATAGCAAACAAATTAAATGAACTAGAAATATTGTGTCAAGAAACAAGAACCAATGTACTATGCATAACAGAAACCTGGATTTCTAATGAAGCAGTGTCTAGCATGTATATTAAGCAGTACAACGTTCGATCATCTTTCTGCAGAAGTCAACACATTCACGGAGGATGCGCTATCTACACAAACGAAGATATAGTAGCCAGACCAATGGAGAAGATATGTGACTTTTCAAGGGAAATGCATATTGAGTGTTGTGGGATTGAACTAAAGTCGAACAATATGAGAATCATAATCATGACAATATACAGACCACCAACTGGGGACATCGATCTGTTCTTCCACCAAATATCAGAGCTGCCTTTATTCTGTATATGTATATGCCCAAATCTAATTTTGACTGGCGATTTAAATGTGGATAGTTTAAAGGATAACGACCGCAAATATTGTCAACTGAAGGATATTCTTGAGTCTTTCAACCTTAAAAACTATTGCAATGGCCCAACTAGGATCTTTACTACAACAATTGGAACATCGGAATCAGCTATTGACTACATGATAACGAATATGAGTGAAGGTTTTATTGAGTGCATCATTAAACAACCGCATCTATCAGATCATCTCCTGCAAGAACTAAAAATAACAATGAATAAGATACCAACAAAGGAAAACATGACCTTAGAAAGAAAGCAGCAAAGAACAATAAAGGAAAAGAACTTAGCAGATCTGAAATGTAAATTACAACAACAAACATGGAACAGTGTCTGTTCTTCGGACATAAATATTGCTCTAGAGGGCTTCCTGCCAGATTTTACCTGGCATTACGAACAAACCTGTCCAATGAGACAAATAAAAGAAACAAATAAGCTAAACTCCTGGTACAATGGCGAATTAAGGAGAACAAAAGACAGTCTACATGACCTATACATACTTGCAAGACAAACAAAAGATCAAAATCTTCTAAATGAGTACAAAGAAAGAAAAAAACAATACAGGAAAGCTATCAAAGAGGCCAAAATAAAATTCAACCAAGACAAAATCGAGAATGCAAATAATCGCCCAAAACAAATATGGGCCATCATAAATGAAGAAATGGGAAGAAAGAAGCAGGCTCCTCTTATAGAACTGAAAATCAAAGATGAACTGACCACTGACAGACGAAGAGTTGCTGATGAGTTTGGCCTATTCTTTTCCACTGTGGCCGAAACAAAAATTAAGGATCATTTTGGTCAGAACAATGCGGCATCACCTACCACTTGTGATCTCCACCCGAACTCAATTTTTCTTGAAGCTGCATCAAATAAAGAAGTTTTATGTATTATTAGAGACTTAAAAAAACAAAAAATCAGTCTGCATAGATTAAATCCCTACTAAGGTAATTAAAACCGTGGCAGATGAAATAGCTAAACCAATTAAGATATTAATAAACACAGTAATGAACACTGGAACTTTCCCATCAATCTTGAAAAAAGCTAAAGTAGTATCAATATTTAAAAAAGGAGACAAACGTGACTTAGAAAATTATAGACCCGTATCTATTTTGAGCATTTTCTCCAAAGTATTTGAAAAGGTCATTTACAACAGACTTATAAGTTTCCTAAACAAGTACAAGCTAATAAATGACAACCAACATGGATTCAGAATAGAAA
This sequence comes from Kuschelorhynchus macadamiae, assembly GCA_030620095.1. Taxonomy (NCBI): domain Eukaryota; kingdom Metazoa; phylum Arthropoda; class Insecta; order Coleoptera; family Curculionidae; genus Kuschelorhynchus; species Kuschelorhynchus macadamiae. The sequence continues at coordinate 194,431 of JAUTXW010004194.1, read as the reverse complement.
GGTCTACTGAAACAGCTGTGATTGAGAACTGGATTCAGGAAAAATAGTCGCAGCAGTGTTCTTCGATCTTTCACGAGCATTTGACACACTTAACCTAGATTTTGTTCAGGAAAAACTATACAACCTATTTGTCACTTGTGATTAGTTTCCTAGAAAATAGAAAGATTGTGGTGAGCGTGAATGGATGCAATTCTGCCCAGCATAATATCGGTATAGGAGCGGCTCAGAGTTTGATCTTGGCACCTTTAGTATTTCTCCTTTTCATTAATGATTTGTCACTTCCAGGAAAAACAATTAAGTTTCTGTGGGGATATCAGCTAAAAATGAAGATTCACTTTTACAAGACATTTCCACAATATGTGATAAAATGAACCAATGGTGTACAAGAAACCGGCTCATACTTAATAAGGAAAAAACAGTGAAAATTCATTTTACAAAAACAATGAAAGAGCCAACATTGAGGGAGCTGTGTGGACAAAATTTCTGGGTACATACGTTGATGAAAAAACCAACTGGGATCACCAAATAAACCATGTTTGCTCTGGGCTCACCAAGGCATACTATGCTCTATTAAAAATGAAACAAACAGTCCCAAAAACACTATAATATACTATGCAATGGCTTACCACTACTTGTCATATAACATACTTTTGTGGGGACAGAGCACAAACATTAACAGAGTTTTTGTATCCCAAAAAAGAATTGTTTTGATGTTTGGACTGGGGCCTCTAGAGACCTGCAAAGAGTCCTTTAAGAAATTCAAGATCCTAACTGTTACCTCAATATATATACTGAAATGTGCATTATATGTAGTTAAGAACAAGAAGAAATTTATAAACAATGACAATGTTCATTTTACCCAACACAAATGCCTCATCTCTTCTGATCCCAAAACATAGAACTTCCCACTATGAAAAATCTCCACATTATGCTTGTGTAAAGATATACAACTACTACAACTAACCTACCAACGAACATAAAAGCAATAAGAAATGTGATGACTTTTCGAAAAAATTTGAAAAACCTCTTACTCAACATTGTGTGCTACAATTTAAACGAGTTTTTCAGTTAAAATAATCCATATATGCATATATTTATTATTAATATTATTGTTGTATTTTTTTTTTATTTTTTCTTTTCTGGTTTGTACTATATTGACAGTTTCGTCAATTTACATTATTAATGTTCCCTTATGTACTTGTATATTTACTTTGGTTTGACTTTTCTAATGTCATGTCATGTGATTTTCATAGAAATAAACGTATTTGTATTTGTATTTGTCTTGTTCTCCTAATAGGAACTAAAAATGAGTCTGACTGCAGCAATATTTCACAGTTAATCACCCCGTTTAATAACTTGTGCAAAAAAAACTAGAAGTGCCATTTTTCTTCGAAACTCAAGGTTTTTTAGGGCACAAAGTAGAACTCTTGCGTTATAAGACAGACCTTGGTATGGGAAATTAAATTAAATAAAAGATATTTTGCAAATTTATTTTGAACTTTTGCAATTCTGTCAATGTAACACTGATATGAAGGACTCCATATATAATATAATCAGGAATATGTAGGATACTACTGGAGTGCTCCCTTAGAAAGCATATTTAAAAAATGGCGAACTTATTGTTCTTCGGATTAGATAACGTCAAATTGAAAGTACTATCCGACATTTCGCCTTGGATAACACGAGGCATCTTTACTCCACTAGATCCAAACACTGACTAAGCTCAGGGTGATTCAGGCGGGCTTTTATACCCGACTTGTGCTCGCCCAACCGTGACCCTGTGTTAAAATCGGTTTCCATGTGTGATGTAGAGCGTGACCCATATCTCTGTTGAAGTATCTTTAAAAATTTCAATAGATTATTTTATTTTTCGTCTATAAAATCCTAGAAACTTGGTTTCTTTTACATTTATAATGTGGCCAGTGATATGCTGGTGTTCAGCTCCAGCAGATTGAACAATATGTTTCTTTTTAATACATTTATGTTCCTTAGGTCTAGTGAATATTGCGCGTCTTGTTTCTCCCACATACACTTCTGCACAGGAGCAAAGAGTTTTATATACTCGTTCTGTTAGAAAAGGTACAACATCTTTTGGGGATCGCAAGCATTGCCCAATCTTGTTATGTGTATTGAAGATTGTACAGGGTGTTCCAGCGAGGACTGAACAGGGACCTATTTTCGACCTTCCTTGTATTTTGGAAAAATTCAAAATAGCCAATCGATGTATTCTTTCTTGTAGAATCCAAAAATGTCATCGAAAAATATTTGAACCAGAAACAAAAGAGTTACGCTATGCATCAGGTGTTTTTTAAATGGAATGTATTGTTTTTTATACGATTTTTGGAAAGAGTAATTTTTTTTATGACCGTTCTGATTAAAAGATTTGATTTCGCGATAGCTGTTTATATTACATTTTAATGTTTTACAAACTAAAATTTTAGCTTCACCTGTTTAAAATATACGATAGGTTGGTATAGGTGATCAAGGTAAAATGACGTTTGAATGCTTTGTCAATAAAAATTGACATTATTTTAATTATTGTCGAAGTCTTCACCTAAAAAATATATATTTGACTCTGATCGAAATGAAATACTCTTTGGACGAGAGACTACAGATTGTTATGCTATTTTACAAGGGCCAAGAAAATGCAAGAGAAGCAAGAAGGAGATTTATTGCAAATTTTCATAGAAATATATCCATCAATACAATTCTAAGGATAAAAAACCTATTTGAGGAAAATAAAACTTTACATGATAGAAAAAGAAATTCAATAAAAAATAATTATTAAATAATAAAATAAAACTACTAATAACATAAGTTTTCAATGTGACCGCCGTTTTTCTCGAAACAACATCGATAACCCCTTTGTAGCCTTTCTAAACTTGCTGTTACAATATGATATTCCTGGTTAAGGCGGTTTATTTCATCGACAATTTTTCCCATGATCTCTTGAATATTTTCGTTTCGTTGTCTGTATACGACGTTCTTCAAATGGCCCCAAAGAAATGTATCCAAAACTGAGAGGTCGGGGCTATTGGGCGGCCAAGCATATGTTCCATTTCGCCCTATCCATTCGTTATGGCGCCGATTTAAAAATTGAACCACATCATGCACGGCATGAGGAGGCGCCCCATCATGTTGCCAAATTAAATTCTGATATTCTGCCAATCGTAAGTCTTCCAAAAAATTTTCAATTTCGTTTTCTAAAAACTCATAATATCTGTGCCCATTTAAAGTCCCGTTAAAAAATATTGGTCCCAAAATTTTATTGTTTTTTACCCCACACCAAACATGAATAGAATTCTTCCCTTGAAATTTAATAGTCTGGAACTTTTTTGGATTTTCAACGGCCCAGTGGTGACTATTATGTCTGTTGAATACTCCCGATGTTGTGAAAGTAGCTTCGTCGGTCCACACAATATTTTTGAATAAATCAGGGTCTTCGTTTTCTTGCCGAATTACCATTTGAGAAACAAATTGGAAGCGAAGTTCTTTTTGTGCCGGTGTTAGGTGCTGAAGTGGAAGGATACGAAAAGGCTAAATTTATGAATTTTCAGAGTCCTGTGAACAGTCCCTCGGGTAACTCTTCTGCGCCTTACACCGCCACTGTACTGAACTTCCCTAACTGCATCCGAAATAGATTTGGTTGGATTAACTTAAAAATAATTTATAAAGGCCTGGTCTCGATTTCTTCTTCTTTGTATATTTCTTTTTCTATCATGTAAAGTTTTATTTTCCTCAAATAGGTTTTTTATCCTTAGAATTGTATTGATGGATATATTTCTATGAAAATTTGCAATAAATCTTCTTCTTGCCTCTCTTGCATTTTCTTGGCACTTGTAAAATAGCATAACAATCTGTAGTCTCTCGTCCAAAGAGTATTTCATTTCAATCAGAGTCAAATATATATTTTTTAGGTGAAGACTTCGACAATAATTAAAATAATGTCAATTTTTATTGACAAAGCATTCAAACGTCATTTTACCTTGATCACCTATACCAACCTATCGTATATTTTAAACAGGTGAAGCTAAAATTTTAGTTTGTAAAACATTAAAATGTAATATAAACAGCTATCGCAAAATGAAATCTTTTAATCAGAACGGACATAAAAAAAATCACTCTTTCCAAAAATCGTATAAAAAACGATACATTCCATTTAAAAAACACCTGATGCATAGCGTAACTCTTTTGTTTCTGGTTCAAATATTTTTTCGATGATATTTTTGGATTCTACAAGAAAAAATACATCGATTGGCTATTTTGAATTTTTCCAAAATACAAGGAAGGTCCAAAATAGGTCCCTGTTCAGTCCTCGCTGGAACACCCTGTAGATATGTTGGACTTCTTTGGCAAAGTTAGATTACTATATATTTTAACTGAACGCGTAATATCTTCACTGCAATAGCCACTCACTGTTTCAGAGCTTCGAACAATTTCAATGTCCTAGATCATCATCATCATATCATTTTCCTTCCTTTGAACAAATACATATTGAAAGGGAATTATTTCTGAACCACCTTAATCAACATAATAATATTAAATTCACAATAGAAATTGAAACTAATGGACAAAGAGAATAGAATAGAAATTGAAACATACACACAATCTTCTAAACACATAAGATTGGACAATGCTTGCAATCACCCTATGTTGTAACTTTTCAGAGGGAGTATATGCTCCTGTGGAGAGGTGTATATGGAAGAAACAGGGCGCTCAATACCCATTAGACTTAAGAAAAAGGAACGATGTATTAAAAAGAAACAAATTGTTGTCTGCTGTAGCTGAATTTCAGGGCAATTATTCAGGCTTGTCTGTGGAATTCGATGGACTTATTTCAGTTGTGGGTGACAACGGTACGAAGATGAGCTGGGGATCTTTGTTGGCGGAAACCGTATTGCCTGTCATGTATAAGTTTGTACCTTTCAAAGAAATTTAAAAGATCAAAATATCATTCCAAGGGATGAAAGAGTAGAAATGCCACAACCCACCCCGGCAGCGGAATTAGAGTGCCAAATAGTACGAGATGGCATGGATTCTCCAACTTGCTGTTGGAACACGATGTTTGAAAACTAATTAACAATTGAATGTTTTAGATAAGAAGCAGTATTAGTCCTGTTTTTTGCTGACGTTATGTTTTTCTAATCACTTCGATGTATCAGTTATTCTGAGGATATGCAGTCTTAAAGAATACATATGCATTGCATCTTATGAATGGTCCAAGACTTTTGATGTTGTCGGTATATTAAGAAACTAAAAATGCAAAGACAAGGCTGAATTTACTCTGGAGTTAGAGGCACTCCTATTTTCAAGTAAATATATAAAAAAAACTAACGCAATAAAAAAAATTTACTACAGATATATAAATTCAAATAATTAGATATACCAATTTAAGTGGTTTATGTTTGTTAACGAATCATAATATACCTATACTATACTATACCATACATACCACTGATTATTATAACTGGAAAAGAAACCAAGGTTCTAACGTCAGTCCCAGTATTTTATAAATGGAACATTGGAGAATCTGTTAAAATCTTTAAACATATAAAAAACTTCAATAGAGTTACGGGTTACATTCCACATCACACATGCAAACCGATCTTAACAGAGGATCACAGTTCGTCGAGCACAAGTAATTTCAATTTGGCATAGTGTAGTTCCAAGAACCATGGTTTCTTAATTGACCAAAGCCATGAAAACTTCCGTTCAATAGTACAATATAAATTGCGTTCACCATATCATCAAGAAAAAAGTAATAATCCGACGACTAGTTAATATTGTGTATCAGACGGTTTTCAGGGTTTTTAATGGCACAAAGGTCAATTTTATCTTTTTAAATTTTGACAATTTATAGTATTAATATGGTGAATTGGTGATTCTGACAAAATTTTGTATACAATGAACCCAGTAGTTGCTTATTTATTTTATTAGGAACCTCCAAAATTTTAGCCTAAGTTTATTCTTTAAAATTTAAAACTTTGTATAAATAGATTTAAAAAGGATGAAATAAAAAGTTGAATTTAAAGGTTAAAAATAAAATTTTATTCCAAATTGAAAATCTGATTTATGAAGTCGGTGTCAAAGTAATAAATTCTGTGTCTATTTATTGTGATATATATGTAGATACTCAATATATAAACATCTGATTGTGATTAAGTAATTAAGAAGCAGTGTGAAGCCGAATTCATATAGTTAAATTTTCAATGTAGAATAAGATATTATTTTTTACTTTTTAGAGATTTTTTTAAGTCAGTTCTATCTTTTTTTATAAAAAATTTTCTTTCTGGTTAGTTCTAAAGATCAATGAATAATACACTACAAATAAATCACGGAATTACCATAATTTATTAGGACTAGAAAACTATGATTGATATACTTAACTTTTAAATGCAAATTTAAATATACATTTTATATGTTTTAAATTAAAGAACTATCACAGTGCTTAGCATATCGAAAATTTGTAAAAAAGCCTAGCCTTTTGATAAATCATTATCATGTTTAAACTACTAACATTTACCACAATTTAGCTTACTAATATTGGTACAGAAACAATTTTAATTTTATAGATATTACGAGAAATATTATTATTTTTTAAATCTTCAAAATGGATATCACTAGAAAAAAAATCCTGCTAACAAAATCAATAAATGCATAAAAAAACGGTTCGCGGTAACTTTTAATTTTCACTTATCCACTTTGTGTATTCTTTCTAATAAATGATTTTTCCATTCATCTTCTGGAATGTTCTTAGCCCAGGCTGGAATAGCTTCTGAAGGTAGTTGGATATTTAACATAACTTGTTTCACCAAATCAATCTTTTTGTCAGACATCTCAATGTCCACTTCTTTGGGAGCAGGACTGGACCAAACCTGTGGCAGTTAATAGAAATATTTTACTAAATATTTCAGAAATGTTTTCATAAAATTTATTGACATTTATCAAATATTCTATTGAATAACTAATGGTTAACTTTGCAAGACACACCAGAAACCTGCAATATTATGTTAAAACTATAACAAATTGTATTAGCTTCAATGTGATTTTAATAGGGAAATATGTATAGTTGGGCGCTAAAGGCGAATTTTTTAAAAAAATCAAATTTAGAGTTATAAAAAAAAATTAGATATATTGTGCATTTTTTTCTTTTATTATTTTGACCACTTTTTGAAAAGCACATGCCTTCGCATATAATTTTCTTTTCACAAAATGGCTCTTTACCGCCTTACATGACTAGTACTTCTAACTGCAAAATTTGAAATGGTAAATCGTAGTTGTTTATCATTGATTTACACCTGACATGGCAGTGACAAGAATTTGTTTATTTATGTAATTTAAATTACCTATATATAACACATTTTTTTACAGAGATTACAGTCCTAACCTAACCTAACCTAATGCTAAGATAATTTTCATCTTACTTTCAATCTTGGGATAAATTAAAGACCTTGTCAAGCTGGTTTTTAAAATTTATTGACATTAGCAGATATTCTATTAACTAGACTAAATAATAAGTACCAAGTTCAGCAATATGGAATGTGCAGAAGAGACTTACTTCATGTCCGGTAATTTTGAATGTGTAAATAAAAACACTGAAGACATTCTGAGCTTTTTATGTGATAGTTAAAGATACTGAAGGCAAAACAGACATCAAAGTATTCCCTTCTGCGAACTAGAGTCGTTAAGTCTAAGTAAGTCATAGGTTGGTCATCACTGAGATACACACCACTGTGGAAAAGTTTGTGCCTTGCAAATTTTTTAAACTTATGTTGCACATTCTCGAGCCTATTGATGTGGGTCTGATAGTAAGGTGACCAAACTATGCATGAAGACTCAAGAACAGATCTGACTAGTGATATATACAGAATTTTGATAGCGCATATACTTGTAAAGTCTCTAGTAGCTCTCTTAATAAAGCCAAACATTTTATTAGTCCTACCAATGACCACTTTATATCTATACTATAATACACTATAAATTACTTTGGACCAAAGTGCTTTAACATTTTACCCGACTACATTCGCAAACTACCTGAAAATTGTTTTAAACGGAGGGTAAAGGAGTTACTTATTCAAAACAGTTTTTATGGCATACAAGAATATCTAGAGTTTAATTTCTGATAAAAATTTTTTTTCTCTTTCTGAGATCTTTCTGCTGAGTACTGTACAGCATAACACCCACCTTTGTTAATCGTTAGTGTTAGTCGAGACCCATGTTTTTAATTTTGTATAAATTTTTAACTTTGTATAAATTTCTTTCCTTTGTTTTTATATTCTCTTTTGTGTATATATTTTTGTTTTTATGTTTTTTTTTAGCTTTGTAAATAGGAACGTCATTCTTTATACAATAAAGCTTACTGACTATGACTATGACTAATTAAATTTGAAATGTCATATTTTTAGTATAGTTTGTTATATATAGACGTTTTTACCGCAATTAATTTTACTTATATTATATTTGTTTAGCATGTATGACGTTTACATATTGATAGTTACATTTTAATGTTTTTATTAGTATTTAATTTTTTACTTTTTATTTTTTGATTCTGACCTTGGCAAGATTTTGTAAATTGTGGCCGTAATATATGATTTACTGAATTACTTCAAAATGTTCAGTAAACATTAACCGAGTATCTAAATATACGCCAAGGTCTTTTATAACAGAAACTTCAGATAAAGGGACATTATTTAAGTAATACTGAAAAGGATTTTTATTGATGAGTCTACTGAATCTTATATAACAACACTTGTTAATCTTGAGGGGCATGTCATTAAGCTGACCCCAATCATATACAATCTTAAGATCATTTTGTAGAATAATCATGGTCATGAGTTGACGTCACCCGACAATACAATTTCTTGTCATCAGCGAAAAGCAGAAAAAGGACAGCAAGGATCCTAAATCGTTGATAAATAAGCTAAGAAGAAGGGGTCCCAAGTGAGAGCCTTGAGGTACCCCGGAAGATGCATGGAAACATGAAGATAGCCATCAATCTTGACTTCCTGCATTCTGTTAATAAGGTAAGATTTCATCCATGAAAGTAAAGATCCAGAAACACCATAATTAGAGAGCTTTGAAAGAAGGATGTTATGGTTTACCTTATCGAAGGCTTTACTGAAGTCAGTATATATTGCATGAGTTTCTGCTCTGCTTTCAAATGATGAATCTATAAAATTTGTAAAGAGAAACAGATTCGTGCCAACAGACCTACCGGCTGTGAACCCATGCTGTTGACTTCTCACAATCTGATGAAATATATTTGACAGAATTTTTTCAACGCACTGTTCAAACAATTTAGGGATTACCGACAGAATGTTGATTGGTCTGTATTTTGTTACGTCATTTTTGCTGCCAGATTTGTGAATCGGACAAACATAAGAAAGCTTCCATGTCTCTGGAGAAACTCCGGAAGTTAGGAATTTGTTGAAAATGTAAAATAGGGGGAGATATAAGGTGTTAGAACAAAATTTTAGTACTCTGTTAAGAACACCATCAGGACCTGCAGACTTGTTGATGTCCACTTGTGTTAAAGCTTTCTCAATATCAGTTGGGTCTATGGCAATGTTAGAAACATTTTCAAATCGATCAAAAAATGTACTGACGTTAGAATTTCTCTGATGGTTTTAAACAGAGGAAAAATATTTACCAAATAGATTTGCTATGTCAATATCATTAGATAATTTTTCAGTGACTAGAAACATTTCCTTAGGAATAGTGCCCTGATTAGATTGGGAATGAATGAAATTCCAGAAAATTTTTACATTACTGCTCATGGTTCTTTCAGTATTACTTATGTACAAATTGTAGCACTCCTTCATTAGGTTTTTGCACTCCCTTCGAAGTGTATTAAATACATTGTAATCAACTTCACTGTTCGACTGTTTGTGAGCAATTTTCTTTTGATAGATTACTTTTTTCAATTCATAATAAAACCAAATAGGAAATCTCTCACTGGAATGATATGCCTTCATGGGTACAAACATATTAAAGCAGTCGAAAAGTACAGAATAAAATTTATTGACAGTAACATCTAGATCCTCTGACATAATTGATTGCCAATCTACCGAAAGAAAATATTCAATAATTAAATCGAAATTAGTGTTTTTAAAGTTATAAGAAAAATAATTTAGAGGTTTTAGAGAGTTAGTTTTATTCACTGGTATGTGTAACTCTAAAGCAGGGTGATAAGGATCACAAAGTACCAAACCATCAGATTTTATAATTTAATCAGGCTCAAAGCTGGCAAAACACAAATCCAGGATTGAATTGTGATCATTAGTTACCCCATTGTATTGAGATAGGCCAAGAGAAGCAGTATTATCACATAATAAGATTTCTCTTGTTGCCGTAACATTACCAGGTAACAAACCAGAAAAATCTTCACTAGCGGACCACGTTATTTGAGAAAGCTTATAATCGCCCAGAACAAGCACATTATTGAACATTTCACAGGCACTAGCAATGGATTTCAAGTGGTTTCCATAGTGCAATACATCCATAGCAGGTGGAAAGAAGACACAACCAATACAATACACCAAATCGCCCAATGTCACTGACACCCACGTTTCTTCCACTGATGCTTCACCAATTGCCAGGCGATGAGATTTAACGCAATTATGTACTGCCAGAAGAACCGCCCAGGTCCATCTCTCATGGACATGGGTACATTTTGAATGGTAGGTTGGATCTGAGAAGAGATTTGCGGAGGTCCTAAGTTTGATGTAGTTTTAATAGAATTCAATGTTGCTGTAAGTAGCTGAAGCTCATTTTCAAGTTTAAGTAGCTTAGTATGCAAGTTTTTATTACTTTGTTCCAGCTCATTTAGCTTTTTATCGTAAACAGCAGAGGTCGTAGTATACTTTTTAACATCTAAAAGATTTTTACTTGCAGTGGTGCTAGATTTATGCAGTGAGATAAAAGTAGCTTTAAGGTCATTAACGCTGCTGGTAACAACATTCAGATTCAATTTCAGATCATCATAGTTTGCTACAAGTTTGTCTTGAAGAGATGAATTCACATCAAGCTTAATTGTGAGTTTACTGTAGAATGTAGCACACACATTACTAGTTACATCCTTGACAAGAGATTTCAATCCACCACCAACGTCTTTGCAAAGGGATTTGACATTATTTGCACAGTCACTGCATGCATAAAGCATAACTCTGGATTTCATTCGTGTTACTTGAGCCTCTGAGGTTGAGAACTTGGAGCACGACAAGCAATTCCAGACACCGCAGAAGTCACAAACTATCTTATATTTCACGTCTTTATCCTTCAAATCACCACAACATTTTGAGCACGGTGATATTATGCTGAATGTGAGTAGATGAAACGCACTATATAATCTCTTATCAGCGGAATTCCGACAAACAGTTTTTTATGACAAATTTATAACTGAAAAAGAGTTGTGATTTAAAACAAAATATGAAATTATTACAATCTTAAGGAAAATACTGATGTAAAACCGTCGAAAAGCTGACTATGAACTCGCGATCCGCAATTCAACAATTTTTTACAATTTAAAAGTGACAAGTACAGCTTAAAATAATGATTAAATCCGGAGCTGAATTCATCTCTGCTTCAATGTTCTGCAAGACACTTAAAGAATGTTTGCATATGATTTGTAAGGAAACAAACTACTGGAACAAAATTGTATTAATTATTGAGTTAATAAATGAATAGAATATAATAGAATAGCATTTTATTTGTTCAAGTACAATAATTACAGTACACAAACCTTGTAAAAAGGTATAGAATTCAAACTCAAAAAAGCTTTATAGTACTTACCTAAGTGATTAGGTAAGTACTTTTACTGAAATAATCTCAGGCCCATTCTGTACTTGGGTCAGACCGGCACTGGAAACGTAAAGTTTATCACAGTTCCTTGTTTTATTTTGACTTATTTCCCCACATTTACAGAAGAATCGCCTGACAAGTGGCTCCAAAGTATATCCGAAATATATTTCTAAGGATTCTTTTCTGGCTTATGAGGACTCGATTTGTGCTGCTAGAGTTTCCCCAAGCAAGCATACCATAACATAGGATAGACTGTATTAAAGCATAATAAAAGGACTTTACAGTAAATATGTCTATCTACAAAAATCCCTTAATTCTAGGATAACATTCTTGGAATACAATTTGTGACAAATACCATGAAAGTGGCTATCCCATTCACAGACTCATGTTGTTCGAGGCTCAACCCATTGTCTTTAAGTAGTAGACTCCTATCCTGAGGTACCCCGAGAGGGGTAATAACAACAAGACTTGTTTTGGACTTATTCAAGCAAAGTTCAACTTCTTAAACCTTACTAATTTTAACGATATAAATAAGACATAATTTAAATAACTCTAGTGCTTCTCATAAATAAATATTTGCAGTGATATCAAATAGCATTAATAGAGAATGTGGCATTAAAAACAAACATTTTAAAAATATTATAAATAGCTGACAAATGCCATGTTATATTATGTTCAAGCATATGCTATTATGATTTAGACATGTTTATTACACTGTCCAGAATGCTATCAAATTTAACATCCAAAATGGCGGCCTGTAGGCACATATTGATTTTATGCTTTATTTTGAATAAATCTGGCTTCATATATAATGACAAAAACTTTTTACAATGTATTATACCCAGCGAAAAATCAGTAAAACACAAAAATAAGTTTAAAAAATATATAGTAGCATGTATACTGTCAGCATTTACATTATAATACTATGTATTATAATGTCAATGACTGTCTGGGATTGTTTAATACCAACCAACCAAACAAAGCTAATTTTGTTAGTTAAAAAAAGGAAAATCATGAATCTTATGAAAATTCTCTATCGCATAGTTCTATCAAGTTTTTGTTATTATGTATGAAGCCAGATTCATTCATAGCAATGCTTAAATTCATTGTCTCCCTACAGGTGGCCATTTTAGATATGAAATTTTTAACACCATTCTGGACAGCCTAATAAAATGGGGTGTAGTGAAAATATGCTCCAAACAACAAAGACCAAGTTCAATTTGACACATTATTGAATTGTCTAAATATGTGTGCAATTGGCAAGCTGTTAGCGTTGAAAGTCTAAAAGTAATGTTAAACATTGTGTTTAAATATATCTGTCAATATCCGCACTATTAAATTAAACCAGATAAACAATGTTTGCTAACAGCTCACCCCTTCCCATTATACATGTGATCTGTGCCTATTATCCAGTGGGTCTACTTCTACCTACCTGGCCCCCTAACCACAAAGATACAGTTTCTTACCTGTTCAACTAGAGCTGTGCTTGAAGTTTTTAATTCGGGTTCTAAAGTGCAGCAATTTTCAGATGCACATGCTGCATTAGTATCTTCTAAATCCATTCCCTCATCCTCTGATTCTGATGGCAAAAAAAAAACAATATAAATTAAATGGCAGGATTTGTTTTTAGCTTTGTAAATATCCAGAAAATGTATGCTACTTTGAAACAGAACATAAGAACGAAACAAAAATATATATACCATTACTTAAACTATACAACGGTTCCCCATCATTAGGATTTTGAGGCAGGGGCATGTATTCTCCCAAATGATCATTTTCATCTAAATCAGAGTCGGAATCATCATCAGCTCTGGGTTGCTCTAGTTCTCTATTAGGAGAAACATCTGCCTCGTTTGGTTTATTGCTGGACAGTCCTGTATCTCGTAATCCCATTTTCACGCAAAATTTCTTTTTTCTTTAATTGTAACTTGTTTACTTTTGAATTCGAAAACAAACAAAAAATAATGACATGACAATGACTTTTGGGTGAAGTAACTTTGGTTGGTTCAGTTGGTTGGTAAGTTCAATAGTGATGGATGTGCGGCTGTAGTCGGGCAATGTGATCCTCTCCGAACATTCCATTGTTATATGTACAGTTGGCGACAGATAAATCCGTACGGCTGAATTGCTTCATTGTAAATTGTACTTCGTCTTCCTTTATTACCTGTTGCATTTGGCACTTATAACAGCACATGATTAACTATTGATGTTAATTAATTTTTGATGTCAGTCTTGTTTTGTCAAGTGTAAAATAATAGCACAAAATATGCCACGTTTAAGTATTGCTGCACAAACTGTCATAATTATACTAATAGAATAAGGCTGATAGTGTCTCGGGAGAGTTGCAAATTATTTTGGTATAGCTAAAATCACTGTTCAGGGAAGCATATGAATCGTAAAAAAAATGACGTAACGAACAAACCTTGGAAAGATCGGAGGCAAAATTCATTTTAAACGGTTGTATTGACGTCACTATATAATATAATGTTCCAGCATAAACAGAGCAGTTGGCTCAAAATCTTTCTTAAAGTTCAATGAAGAGAAGAAAGGGGTCGGGTTTGCTTTAGAATTATTGCCTCAAAATACTGATTTTTGGGAAAGGGTAATATTTTTGACGAAAAAGTATTTCAGTCTACTTGTAATTCGTAAATTCGCGTCTACCGACTTCCAAATTCTCGGTACGATCCAAATTACACTCAAAACAAACAAATTAGTAGCCGTTTTTCAGTCAGAGCTTAGTTTTAGATAGGCACCCAGGGCCCAGGTTTTTTTTTATTTCCCCAAAAGTTAACCTAACCTAATATAAAACAAATTCTTCAGTTACCTAATAAACCTTAATATGCCTTTAAAACCACTCAATCCGTATAGTTGTAGCCTAGGTAACGGGCAAAAATAAAACTCCGTATTACCAAAATATCATAAAATTAGGTTATACCCATTTGACATCGTACGGATTTATCGAACGCTAACTGTACTTTTGTTTTGTTTCCGAGATATATGCCATCAAAGTTAACAATCTTATATACCTACACAGTTTCCACCTTCTGTAATTTTTATAAAAAAACTATAGAATACATAATCAAAATTACATATATTACTTAAAAATCACACCAATAAAATTGTATCTGTCCATTGCTATTAATAGGGAATTTATCTTGATTTTGTGTTTCATGTTGACAAACAATGTCATTCGAAAAAATATTCAGAATGAAAATTTTTGATAAATTTTATCAACGTAGCAGTTTTTGGTACTGTTTATTAAGGCTATTGTATTAAATAAGACCAAATAAGGTTATGGGTCGAAACGCGAAGGCATCATTGTTAAAGCTTTAATACATTAGTAATATAGCAATAAAGTAGATGCGTCCGCACTATCGCGGTTTGGCTCCTAACCTGGTGCTAAACTGGTACCGATCCATCTGGTACCTCCGTGCTGCCGCGCTCCGGTGCCCAGCTGTCTACTAACCTATTTAACAAAACATCCATAATAAACTGCTTTTAAAACTGTTACTTTGATAAAATTTGCCCAATTAGAATTTGAAACTTTTACTGGTTCTTCGTCTTTGAATGATAATAGTTGCTAACACAAAACAAAAATGTAACAAGCATTTCCGGTTAAAAATAGCAATTGGCAGATACAGCTTTATTGATATGATTTTTAAGTAATATAAAGTCATAAATTAGAAAATATGTGTAATTTTATTATTTTAATTGTGTATTTAATTGTTGGAAATTATCAATGACAACAGAAAAAGGCGAAAAACTGCGTGTATAAGATTGTTAACTTTGATGGCGTATATCTGTATATCTCGAAAACGAAACGTTACTAAAAAAATATGATTTCGGATTGGTTATCAACGTCTGAAAGTGTACTGGCGTACCAAAAATCATCGAAATATGCGTTGATAAATGTGAATAAATATTTACCAACTTTTTTATTTAGACGTGACACAGTTTTTCGGGGAGTCCGACTATCGGGCATCCTTTCCACTTGAGAGGGTATGTATGGAGGAGAGTATGAATTTACCCCCATAATACCATGAGAACATCCAGGTGCCCCCGGCCTGTTTACCGTCGTGAATAGTAGTATGGAAGATAGAATCTTCCTTAGTAAATTTTTACCACTTATATTGAACGCAAACTTAATAAAGTCCATATGCGTAAAATATGATTCAGACCTGGTTAAGCTCCCAGTACGGGACCTTATCAGATGAACAGAACGTAAACGCGCTCGGCCACCTGCCCAGTCTAATGTTTGAAACGGACGACGTTAAGAATTCATCTTGCCTTTTCTGTTTCCATACCTTTTCATGTTGGAAAGTCTGGTAGAAAATATATTCTCAGTGCTTACTAACATAAATAGATAAAAGACTTATAAACAAATATTACTAAAATATATAAAGTGGTAGCCCACTGATGACATCACACTAAAAGTATTTGGCTCTAATGATAGTTAATGTGCCAACACAATTTAAAGAGTAGCCAGTAAGGTAGGCATGTACTTCTGGATAATCTAGACTTTTGAACGGAATTTAAAAGTTATCAAAAACATCAGGATCCATGCTCTCCTTGGACCTGTTTCGACGCATACGTATAACTACTTCCTGTTCAATTCCTTTGAAAATTTCTCCACCTCCGCACCGCAGAGATCATAACATTTCTAATACCATGTAGTGCCAGTACAGACCGAGCAAATTCTCGGAAAACTAGTATTATTGTTCACATCCGCGGCACTTCGATCCTATCTAGCGTGGATCCACTCAGGGCTGATTATAGATATATAGATAATTTGCCAGATCAATATAAGGGTACTTTGATCTTGTCGAACTCTGAATCCTATCAAACTCCCAAAATATTTTAAATAATTTCCTTATGAAGCAATAAATCTTTTTTTTATCGACATCAGTCTTCAGTCTCTCTGATATCTACCACCGGATATTGCGCGCATAACCACCCGTCACTTTTTTTCATAAATCACCCAGTCCTTGCACCAAGAAATGGCCATACCGTTTCCAATATTATTGGTACTAGTACAGGGTTTTTTGTCAAAATAAAACAAGTTGAACACTAAGGTTTCTTCACATTGTATGATTTTTTTTCTTTTGCAGATATACAGGGTGTAGTTTTTCTGAAACGAACATCAACTTTGGTTTGTTAAATATAACGTCGATCAAGTGGATCTCTTCTTGCTGGTTATAAATATACAGGTTTGATATCTTTATCTTTAAAGGCACCCGATATATTTAACAAAAACTCTGTAATAAGAGGCAATGTATTAGAAAGAGACGTAAAACGTTCTGCGTGGAGTCTATGGGAATACTTCTTATGACCAAGTTTTTCTCAAATTTCTCGGGTGTTTCTAAAGATAAAGTTGTCAAACCTGGTATATATATGATTAGCAAGAAGAGGCCAATTTGATGAACGTATAATATACAGGGTGTTATATTTAAAAAAATCAAAGTTGATGGTGGTCTTAGAAGAACCAAACCCTCTATATATCTGTAAACTATATTAAAAAAATTCTACAATTTAAGTGCATTTATATCCAAAAAGCCTGTACAGATAACAGATAGGACAGAAAAAAGCAGCCATATTTGCTTTCACAGTCTCACAGCGTGCTAAATCATTCCGTGACTGTGACGCTAACTTGCGGTGATATCTTTAAATTGGTGGCGTTATTAAAAATATCGAAGTATAAACAAAGTTTGTTATGTTTTTGGTGTGAGCTCTGCTTACAAACTGACGCTCTATCGGACTTTCTTGGATGTTAGTCCCTTAAAAATGTCTTCTATCCTTTTGTTTAATACGTCTTCTAACCTTTTGTTTAATGAGTCAGAATACGCAAATCTTATCACTACATAAAATTTCAGCATTTACAAAATAATCGTAATTTTTTATGACAACATTATAACAGTGCTGACTGTAAACTCTCTTTCAGACATCTTGCTGAGTGTGAATTTCAACATATTATTAAATAAACCGCTAATTTACAAAAAGTTAACTTTGATAAAATAATTTTGTGACATTTACTTTTGCTACAAGTTTGAACTCTTCTGGGGTTACCTGTTCTAACAGTGTGATGTTTGTTATAGGAGCTACATTTTTGTATTAAATAATAAATATTTCAATATTTTAAAAATGGCATTTATAAATTGACCCCAATTTTTCTCCCGGACTATAGATAATCATGACCAAAATAGGCTACCAAAGAGTAAGTATGGACTGATACTGATTTAGTTCATTGACGGGTCATTATTTACGGTTTGCCACTATTGAAGTTTTGGATTTGTTTTTTAATCAAGTGTTTTAAAGCATACAAACATCAAATCCAATATCTCTATTTTCATCTATTGTGGCTAGCTAGATTACGGCGAGTTAGAATTATTTATATAAGAATTAATTAAAATTATTAGATAAAATTATATAGGTTTAAAAACCAATACCCACCAGATTGCATTGTGTAAATATCATGACCCTGGACCCTGGGCGTATAATAAGATTGTATCAAATTGTTATACTAAATAATACATTTTCACCATACAATATTAATATACAATAGGTTTTGCGAAAAATATAAATGTCTAATTGTATCTAAAATTTTGCTTATGTTGCGAACTTGTTACAAGAAAAATGCGTTCGAAGACAACACTATTGAAAAACTAAAAAGTATCTAGCCTATTTTAGATGCTCTTGATGTATGGCATGTTTTCGTAAAAAGTCGACCACTGTGCGACGCTGGCGGCCGCAATGGTATCATCCTGGATAAAAATTATCGCAAGTTATTACAGATTTTTTGTAAAATAACATGGCCGTAGACAAAATATTACATGTAACTCATGCATTAAGATATTTTTTCCACTTCTGTGAATGTTGTTCAAAGTTTCCATACTTCTTGGTGCACTTGTATAAGTTACTATTATCGGAATAGCTAACAAAAATAAAATGGACGTTAATATTAGCAAACATCTGAAATCTTTTCGATAGGTACTAGACAGTGGAATAATACGAACATCAGGCACATTCACCATTCACCATTCACCATTTGTCCAGAAATGTTATCGAAGAAAAACATATACTGGTTTTATAGAAAACACCAAATAAAACAATACAAAAAAATATTGTTGAAAAGTCTCAGTAACCAGACGATCATTTAAAAAAAACATGTAAATTGGTGCAGTACAACTCTTTAAAAAACTTGCTGAAAAATCTGGCTTGGTGTTTTAAATATATAAATAATTCTGGGATTTATAAAGAAAAGTTTAGAATATAAGTGTACAGAAGGGGTATCAAAAACGGGTTGTGAAAAGTTATTAACATTTTGTGGAGTATTACTTGACTTTTAAATTTCTTCAACTCAATTTAAAAATAATTCAAAAATATTTAAGTAATTCCATTTATATATATATATTTTTGTTCTTTATGTATTTTTTTTTGATACCTAACCTACACAAATTAATATCTATAAGGTGTGGGTTTCTTTTACTAAGAATCGAGACGACAGTCTCGGGCATCGACGCGACATGAGATTAGATCGAGACGAAACGAGAGTACAAATTTTATCTCGTCTCGCGGCATCACTAAAAATACCATTTCTCTTAAATACATTTTGCAATTTCAAGCTTCATAAAACGGCACAAAGTATAAATTTAAAAGAACTAGGGTATATTGTCAAACCATAAAAAAAAACAACCTGCTTTAAATGTTCAAAGAGATAGGTAGACAATATTAATTAAAAAAATAGTTTTGAGTAGGCCAACTTCGTATCTGTAAAAGTTATGCTATCCTTCTGTGCATACTGTCCCCAAGTTCCAATAACTCTTGAGGAATAGTTTCCCATCCCTAACTGCAGTTTATATTAATCTAATCCTTTAAATGTCATTATTATGAAGTTCTGGAATTACTATTGCAACAGAGCTGCAATGCAGAGAGTTACATTTCATTCTTTCACACCTAAAAAACACATTTTATTAAAGATCTCTCTTAGCCGATGGCTCATCAAATAACGACCTTATATGGTATTTTCAGACAGTCCGCATTTTTTAAAGTCCATGATATCCATGTAAAGAGCACCTGTGGAGCAGAATTAAACTAAAACTTAATCAAACAAAACAAAAATTTCAAAATTTGGAAGAATTGGTAATTACAGTTCGGGAGAAGCTAATCCTCTATAGTTTATTAGGAACATGGTGGACAGTAAGCCGAGAAGGACAGCAGAACTTTTGCGGGTACGAACTAAATTGTTAACTTTTCATTTACGGTCATCTAGAACCTACTTTTGTCACTGCAGTTTGAAGAACATGTTACGTGTCAATTGCCGGGTACAAATTGTGGTTATGTCAAAGAATATGGGCTTTAAATGGCTATAAAGACTAAAGACTTTCAATGTTCTCAAAAAACAACCTTATGAAGGCGCTTGGCTAAATTGAAATGAAAATACGATTTTTTGGACTAACTTCTAAAGATTTGCGGCGGGTGGTATTTGAATTAGCCAAAAATAAAATAAAATAAAATAAATCACGCTTTTAATCGTGAAAAGGAGACAGCAGATTGGAAATGGGTTAGAGTATTTTTAAAACGAAGTTCACGCATATCTTTGAGGAGCCCAGAAAGTACGACATTAGCTAAGGAGAAAAATGAGCAGTGAAATTTTTTGCAAATAGCTAAATAATTTTGTAAGGTATTTCGTATACCGTCGTAGCCTCTAATGAGAATAAAGGAGAGAAGTCAGGGTAGTTGCTTGTACTTTTAAGAAGTTAAATATATTTACGTTGCCATGTGTATATATTTACAAGTGTCCCCTGAATGTAAAAGACAATATAAACTGTTACAACTTGCAAAATCAAGTGCATAGTTACAACACGCTATCTCATAATAACTTAGCTATAGACTATACCAGAATTTATAAAAGCAGATATTCATGAAACTACTACAGTCCTATATTTTATAACAAATTACCTCTTGAGATTAGGTTCTGAATTAAAATCAGTATAAATCTGACTTCAAATCTTTCTTATATATAACAATATCCATTTTACCAGTTACTCAAAGAATAGACTAATACCCTCAAGGTTCTTTTTCTCTCTCTGCTTCGGAGATCAATTACCAGTTACTTAAAAGTAATTGCAAATCTAAACAACTCTAATAGTAATCACATCTATATTTTACATTTATGTAAAAATATTAAAATATATTAAACACCTTGTTATTAAGCCCCTAACAAAACTCTTAAATAAATGCATTCAAACAGAAATATTTCCTGCAGCTCTAAAAATCTCTAAATAATACCACTACACAAGGAAGGTGATCTAGATCAGCTAGAGAACTATAGACTAAAATCCATTATACCCTTGATTAGAAAAATTATAGAGAAAGTCCTTGCAGACCAGATTTGTAAGTACTTTAAGAATAATAATATATTTTCTGACTGTCAGCTTGGATTTAAGAAAAATAAATCGACATTTGCCAGTCTACTTGACCTAATTACCACGGGATACGAGGACGGGGCTTTTGTGAGTTCACTTCTTTGTGATTTGTCGAAGGCTTTCGATTGCGTCTCACATGAAATACTGTTAGCAAAATTCGAACGCTATGATTTTGACAGTCTCCATCTCATACAGGCTTATCTAACCTGCATAAGTGTTTTTTAATAACAAATTGTCGGAGAGTACTAGTGGTGTCCCCAGGGCTCGGTTTTAGGTCTGGTGCTCTTCCTCATTTATATCAATGATATCTCTGAGGGGTTACCGGACGCTGATCTGATCTTGTGTGCGGATGACACTACTATTACGCTATATAATAAAAACTTAAATGAGATTATGGTGGAAATTGATGAAGCACAGTCGATGGTTCAAATGTAATCAATTGGCTTTGAATAGTGATAAAACTAAGCTTTATTTTTTTCACAGCGAAATTTCAACAACATCGCTGACTCAGTAAAATTTCTTGTGGTTGACCCTGATAATCGATCGACATTGGAGTACCATCTTCGATCCTTGTCGAGCAGACTGTCTAGTGCAGTCTACTGTTTATGAAACTTCTGTAAAGTTGTTGACCAGCCCATTGCTCTGACTGCATATCATAGTCTATTCCACAGCAGAATGTACTACGCCATTTTTGCGTGGGGCCACTCGGCACGTGCAGACTTACCTTTTGCAGTTCAAAGGAGAGCAGTCAGGGCAATTGCTAGTCTTGGCTATAGGGAACATATCGAGACAACTTTTAAGAAGTTAAATATATTTACGTTGCCTTGTGTATATATTTACAAGTGTCCCCTGAATGTAAAAGACAATATAAACTGTTGCAACTTTCAAAATCAAGTGCATAGTTACAATATGCGATCTTACTATAACATAGCAATAGACTATACCAAAATTTATAAAAGCAGATATTCATGAAAATACGACTGTCCTATATTTTATAACAAATTACCTCTTGAGATTAGGTTCTGAACTAAAATCAATATAAATCTGACTTCAAATCTTTCTTATATATAACAATATCCATTTTACCAGTTACTCAAAGAATAGACCAATACCCTCAAGGTTCTTTTTCTCTCTTGCTTCGGAGATCAGGGTACGAGAAGTAATTGCAAATCTAAACAACTCTAATAGTAATGATATCTATATTTTACATTTATGTAAAAATATTAAAATATATTAAACACCATGTTATTAAGCCCCTAACAAAACTCTTAAATGAAAGCATTCAAACAGAAATATTTCCTGCAGCTCTAAAAATCTCTAAATAATACTACTACACAAGGAAGGTTATCTAGATCAGCTAGAGAACTATAGACCAAGATCCATTATACCCTTGATTAGAAAAATTATAGAGAAAGTCCTTGCAGACCAGATTTGTAAGTACTTCTGAATTAAAATCAGTATAAAACCAAAATAAAAAAAATTCCACTCAGTTATTTCCGTGGGTATTGTTATATTTTTAATATTTGAAATTTATTATATTTTTAATTTCTGTAACAGTGCACTTATAATGTATCTATTAGTTAGTGTTAGTGCTGGACTTAGTGTAATTAGTGTTATTTTAATTTTTATTTCCGATTTTGGGCATCCAGCCATTTCGTTTCGACTTGTGTAAAAAAGTTATTTTGATAACATGAATAAAGCATTATGATTATTATTATTATTATTTTTGATATTTTAGAGCTCAAATAATATATTTTTTAATAATATTATATTACCTTATATACATCAATATATATCACATAACTTGTTATATATTTTTCCATAATATATATAAGGAATTGATATGTACATTTATGAACCACCCAGCAGCACCTAAAACATTAATTTCCAATCAATATATGTTTGTTCTTTTATAAAAAAAACTTACTCCGAGACTAAATAATGCAGGTCTACGTTGTGCACTTTGCATTATACATTTCAATTATTTACTACTCCATAAAGGTAGAAAACCCGGTGAATGTTTACAGGCAAGGTTTAGTTTATTTTAGCAGGTCCGTTCTGCATTTGCAAACAGTATTAATTAAATTTTGTTGGGAATTAATTTGTCGCGCACAAAAGCAAGAAAATTACTTCCCATAATGGAAAAACCGCACTATCTGCAACTTGGCTCTTCCATAAAAATAAGCTGATTATAATCAATTTATTTGTATTGTAAAAGTTCTTTCGAGTTTACCATTATACACGAGCACATTTCATTGAGAAGTTTTCTTTTAAATGGTTTAGTTGTTTGTTCCTGTGGTTCGGATTCCGCCTTCTTGCGAAATAAACTGCTGGACATTATAAGAAAATAAACGAATTCTTAGGAAAATTCAAATAAAATTATGCTGATTGCTTCTTGCAAATTTTATTTGAATTTAGTTAGTATTACACACAATACTTTGATTATTTCTGTTCACTTTCAAATACAAACTTGATTTTTGTTCTGCTATGTTTGAATAGTAAGGGAAACTGGTATAAAACCGTATAGTTAACATTTTATCTCTATAAAGTAATATATAAATAAGGTTGCTGGCTTTTGTACTTTATTTATTAAACGTATTTGTATTAAACATTTAAAAACAATATCTCTTTAGAAAAATCAGTCATATAACGCCATTCAAAAACGAAAGGGTATTTATATAGGAATATTCCTCTTCTAGTTTTTCCCCAGAGGGGGGACAAAACCGTATATGTTAAACAGGTTTTACCCAAATAAGCTTTTACATTAGAAATCATCAAGCTTTTTTAGTTCCCGTGCAATGCAACCTTCATGAGCCCCTCTACCACATGATTTGCAACAGACCAGTTGTCTTCTAATCAATTAGATCCATACTCTTCACTGCAGTACATGCAGAGGTCGTCGTCCTTGTTTTTTTTGCATCAATTTGTTGTTGTAGTATTGTTAAGAGTTAACTTTACTTGACCCTGTTTGTTCTAAATTTAGAGGTACAGGGTCTCCATTGAGGAGAAAAAACGGTATATATATATATATATATATATATATATATATATATATATATATATATATATATATATATATATATATATATATATATATATATCTTCAACTGTTTTTGATTTATTAATTTTTGAAAATTGTCATTTTTGTTTCCTTGAACCGTCATAGCACCTGAACGGTTGGACCTAGGGCAAAATAACTTTCACATTGCCATCTTAGTTTTTGATAACCTATCCTATGATGCCAATCAAATAAAAAACGGAAATTATTTTGCTACCTATTTAATTGAACATATTCCTATGACATGCAGGTGATGCAGGTGATCAATATAATTTTGACGTATTAGCAGATATTAAATTAGTTTGTCCTAATGGGATATTCATGAAAAACTACAGACTGAAACGCTGTATTATAAGTGTCAAGAAAACACCAGTGAAGCAAGAAGAACAGAGAGAAAATTTTGTCGGCAAAATTTTCCGATTGTTTATGAAAGTTTGTTGCTTGGTAATTTCGCGAATGATATTTTTGTAACAAAACCATGAGCCGTCAGTCGGGTGGTTTTCAAAAATGTCATGAGCGAAATTACCAAAAAGCAACAAAGTTGAATATACAAGAGGAAAATTTTATCTTCAAAATTTTTTCTCGCGTGGTATTCGACATGATTATTTCACGAGAACAATGTCTTACCACATATAACATCAAATAAAACAGTGAAATCAAAAGAAATAACGGTCAAAGGCTCGTCTTTTTATTTGCTTGTGTTGTAATAAATAGGGTAATTAAATTGGTAACCAAGGATATTTGATCTAGGTGACACTTGTCAAAATGACAAGATCAATTTTTTACTTTAACCCAACAAAATTTTGTCGCTGAAAAACCATCTTGTTGATTTTGTCCAGGTAGGGAGAATTTTGTCCAGGTATGAGTTTTTGCAGTAGAAAACAAGCCGTTGCTGCCGTTTTGCCATTGTAGAATAATAGAGTGGAATAGTCATAGAAACATATCCGTAAAAACAATGTTAAGGATTAAAAACCTATTTAAAGAAACTAAATTATTATATAACAAAAAAACAATAGTTAATATTAACAATAAAGTAACAAAACATAATAACTAATCATTTAAATGCTCAATATGTACCCCATTATTCTTTAAGCAACATTTGTATCCTCTTTGCAGCAAACTTGCAGATATAATTTCATTTTCTTGATTAAGTCTATTAATTTCGTTCTAAATTTTTTCCATAATTTCGTCAATATTTTCATTTCTACTTTGGTATGCCACGTTCTTAAGATGCTCCCAAGGAAAGGTATCCAAAAGCCAGGGCTATTGTCTGGCCAAGCCATGGTTCCATTCCTTCCAATCCATCGGTTCAAAAAAACTCTAACATCACGCGTGGCATGTGGGGAGCTCCGTCTTGTTTGCAGATTAAATTCCGATATTCCCCCAAGGGCAATTCTTCCAAAAGGTTTTCAATTTGGTTTTGAAGGAATTTATGTTATCGGGGACACACCAAACATGAATGCAATTTCTCACTTGAAATTTAATGGTTTGAAATATTCTCGGATTTTCTACAGCTCAGTGATGCGTATTGTGTCGATTAAATATTCCTGAGTAGGTAAATGTGGCCTCATCAAAAAATCGTTTTAAATAAATCAGGGCCATTTTGTTGCCGTATTATAATTTGAGACACAAATTGAAAGCGTCTTTCTTTCTGTGCAGCTGTTAAATGCTGAAGTAGAAGTATGGACGCCTGAGTTTATAAATTTGTAACGGCTAACCCTTCGACCTAGAGGTAGACGGCCATACCGAATGTCCCGAACTGCATCCGAAATTGATTTGGTGGGATTTCTTATAAAATAATTTAAAATAGTTCGCTCTCGATATATTAGTTTCTTTTCTTGTTATGTAATGATTTTGTTTCTTCAAATTTGTTTTTAATCCTTATAATTGTTTTTACCAATATGTTTCTATGAAAGTTGGCAATATATGTTCGACTTGTTTCACTGGCGTTTCCTTGTTTCTTATAATAAATAAGACGTCAAAATGACAGTGAAATAAGGTATTACCGGCATCACCTGCATTTCATATGAATATATTCAATTAAATAGGTAGCAAAATAATTTTCGTTTTTTTGTTTGACTGGTATCATAAGATAGTTTATCAAAAACTAAGATAGAAATGTGAAAGTTATTTTGCTCTAGGTCCAACCATTCAGGTGCTATGACGGCTCAAATAAGCAAAAATGTCAATTTTCAAACATCAATAAATTAAAAACAGTTGAAGATAGATGTATATATAAAAATACTTAGAATTGACCATAAAATCCAAACATGTAATAATATATAGGGTGTTCCGTTTAAAAAACGCAACATCCTTGGCGTAAGTCTTTTAATTCTCATTCAATTGTTTTTTGTTATGATTTTCGAATTCTCTGAGCTAAAAGACATCGATTGGCTATTTTGAATTTCTTAAGAAATACGGGGGAAGTCAAAAAAAATCTAATATCTAAGGGAGATACAACAATTTCCGATGCCCTGCTCGTCGATGGTTGAGGCGATAAGCACAATGTTTGTTCTGTAGTGGAAATGGGGAATATCGAAGTAACTTCTTTTTTGGGAGTTTGCCTGTAATGAGTCTTTGGTTCGTGAGAATTCAGTTCAGGTATATTTAAAGAGGTCTAGGATTGCGTTGCTGCGTGCGAATCTGATTTATCGTTAGTAGTGTGTGATGATTGGACCGAGTCAATCAGGTTTAAGCCCCTATCGCAGCCCCAGCGAAGTTATGGTTAATAAAAACATTACGATTGGTAGGAACAGTTTTAACGAAATCGGAAATCGAATTCTGCAATGTGGCAGCTTTACTATAAGCTTTTCCAAAAAATTTGGATATTTGAAATGGGCTAAAACGTCGGGTTTTATTTCTAAATTAAATATTGACCTCTATAGTTACTCAATCGATCCATGCACCTGACATCTAATGGTTGGAGTCTGTAGGGTCAGTGTGATGGGAAGCTTAAGATAATGACTCTGTTTTGTCTAGCTTCATCGATTAATGGTAAATTTTTCGTATAGGTGGTATGCCCATTCAACAATATCAAGACTGATTCAACTTGTGTAGATTTGTTGATAATTTACACACAATAACACCTGTTCAAATAAATTTAACATCAAAACGCCTCAAACCAGCCATGTCAAACTCAAAGTCACTGGTGGGCCAAAAGCATAAAGACCATCGACTAGGTGGGCCGCAAAACCTTATCTTAAAAAAGATTACTGAAAATCTTGAGAAAAAACTATTATAGGACAAGTCTGTTTATTACATTTCCAATAAAAAGGACATTACAAAAAACTACAAACATTAAATTCTTTTGCCAGATATTTGACATCTTTTATTTTAATTGAGTTGTCTATTTGTGTCGCGAATTTATTGGCGGAGATCACTTTTAAAACTGCGTCCAAGTGTGCGTCATCAAAGAAAATAGTTGTTCACACTTATAGGTACTTCGAAACATTGACAGGATTTTACAGGCAAATTTTCTCATTTCTTGGTATTGAACAGGCAAGTACTTATAAAATTCGAATGTACCAACACTATCAAATTTTTGCAAGTGAGGGGGAACTTTATCAATATCGATAGTGAAAAGACCAGTAAATAGAGAAACATTGTTTTCTTGGGTCTTAAAATCCTGAAAACGCTTCTCAAATTCTGCCAGAAGGCTTCTTTCTCATTTTCTCTGGATATATTTTGTACGATATTGGGACACTTGTGCTTTCCTGATATGCCTTACGAGTCAGAACAACCCACAACATCATCTTACACTTGAAAGTTTTCACACGATCATGCATATCTGTAATAACTTGACGTGGTCTTTGCAATTTCGTATTTAAGTCCGACAAGTGTTTTGTGATATCTACCATAAATGAAAGATCTTGTAAAAAAGATACATCGCATAATAAGATGACATCTTCTCCTTTTGTTTCCATGAAAACGCGTATTTTTTCTTTGAGTTTCCAAAACCGGTCGAGTACCATAGAACACAAAAGCCATCGCACCTCTGCATATTATGGTAACCCAGTGTACTCACTTTCTAAAATACGTAAAAATGCAGAAAACTGCCGCTGATTAAGGCCTCGTGACCTTATGAAGTTAATAATTTTTTTCACTGACTTTAAAACACTTTCCAATTTGATCACTTTTGAGCATAAAACTTCTTGGTGGATTATACAATGAATATGATATATATATATATATGAATATGAAAATATATATATGAATATGAAAATCTGGTTTGTCACTGCCCGTTTCGCTGATCTTTGTCTGTAATATTTTAACGAAGCCATTTTTTACTCCAGTCATTGAAGGAGCTCCGTCTGTTGCAACGGAACACAGTTTTGAAAAATCTAAATTGTACTTTTGCAGAAGTCTATAAACAGCATTGAAAATATCCTTCCTAGTTGTTGTATGCTGCAATGGTACTGGTTCCAGTAATTCTTCATACACATTGATAGTATCAACCGCACGAAGTGTACGTTCGTCACAGGCAATAGAAAATGCAATGAAAGAGTCTGATTTTGTTTTTATCTGATGACTCATATTGGCAGCCAACTCAGTAACTCTTTCAGCGACAGTATTCCGGGACAAGGATATATTTTGAAATGCCTTCACTCTCCCGGGACTTACAATTTCCGCGGCTTTTACAAGGCACTTTTTTATAAATTCACCTTCAACAAATGGTTTTGAGTGTTTCGCGATCAACTCCGACAGTACGTAGCTTGCTTGAAGGACAGATACATTTTCTTGCTTTGGACGTGTAAACATAAGCTGCTGATCTTTCAACCGTGATTTTAACTTATTTAACTTTTCGTTTCTGACCATGCCTGTATACTTGTCAAACATGGTTTTATGAATATCGTAGTGACTGACGTTTTATATTATTTAATTTTGGGACACCGACTGTACTATTAAAAACCAAACAAATAATTTTTTCTTTCACTTCACAGCAAAAAAACTCTAATTCCCACTTTTCTTGAAAGATACGATGCTCATCTACAAGTTTCCTCTTACTTCCACTTGGTTTTGAAAGCGACATGTTAAAAACTGTATCCGAAATAAATTATAATAAGAACTGTTAAGTGTTGTAACACTAAGTGCGCAACTCAACTCGAAACTCTATCGCAACTAACTCATAACTTACTAAACACTGAAGACTGATCTCAATCGAACACGGCTTATATACGGATTGTGATTTCTCGAGTTCTTTCCAGAATGTTCAGATAGCGTCATCTGTGTTTTTGCGCGATAGAATTTCATGAAACAAGCCAGATAACGTTTGGCTTCAGGTTTTAGGTTGAGTATGTGTAGTTCATCCTCATAAACATAGATGACACTATATACAATTGTACATTTTATTACACCAATCGTTGTTGCAGCGGCGCGCGCTTTCAAAAACGGTTTTCAACTTGTTCGCGGGCCGCATTATCTGGATGTTTTCAAAACTGATTTGGGCCGCAGAAAAATGCTCTCTGGGCCGCATGTTTGACATGGCTGCCTTAAAGTGTAAAAGTCTATACCTTACTTGAACACATGTGCTTTGCGACTGAATTCTGTTGACAAGCTGACCAACATAGTGGTAACTAAAGAGCGCATAAAGGGAGAATATATAAATTAGTTTCATAAATATTAATGATGTACGGTTTTAGCCCGTTATACGGTTTTGTACGGGTCTCTCCTGCTTGCAAAAACCATTTTCTGAAGTTTTGATCTTTTAAAATATCCAATATCAATCCACAAATTTTCAACCGTTTCTTCAAAATAAAGTAAATAAAAAAAATATATATATATATATATATATATATATATATATATATATATATATATATATATATATATATATATATATATATAATCTTTAATTTGTTTAAGATATAGGACATCTATATTATACAGAAAATATACAGGGTGTCCGGAAATTAATTTCAGAAGAGTTTGAGAGAAATGATAATTAAATTTTATCCGACTACGATTCAATGCCCTGTATGGTTCAAACCTTTGAATAACGTTCAATATTCGAAGGTTCAAACCCATTTATATATGGCGGTTTTTACTAATATGGAATATTTCCCTCAACACGGTTTAAGATTTTTTCTCTTCCTTTATTAATATAAAAAAAGATTGTTGGCTAGGTTGGTTTTAGATACTTTGATTTGAAGCCATTAGAATGAAGTTGAGTAAAATATTATTCTTTTTTTTAGCAAAAAGGTTTTAATTTCATAAGTTAAAAAATTATTTAGTACTAAAATTATATCAGTTTTTTTTACAAACGAGGCCAATAATTTAAAGAACCTCAGTTAGTTTGGAGATGTACAAAATGAGTGATTTTAAAAAAAGTATACGAAGAGTTCTTAATTGAAAAAGATAAGTTTGAGCACTATGTATATCAAAACATTTTTAAGATGCAAAATGAAGCGAATTTTCAAGGATGACAGGTGTCCTAAAAACCTTTTATTTACATTTCTGGCATCTAAAGTAGAACATGCTTGTTTCCCTTATTAATACATTTTGAAAATATACTATTTAAAATCCAAGAAAAAGTTTCAACTTATAATTGATTTATAAGTTACAAAACGTTACAATGTACTCGAATACATTTTAACTAATTACCTTATCATGACTCAGACTAATCTAATATTAATTTCTGGAATTCCTGTATAAGTCGTGTATACTATAGGCTTCACAAACTTATGCACTGTGCAATATTAGCCCTTAATGTGTTTTGCAATTTCTCTAAAGATCGCCTAATTAAAGCATACGGAAATTACAAATTGTTCTTGTGAGTTTTAAGAACAAATTTCTAAAAATGTTCAGTCTAGTTCTACGCCCGATATATTTCTATCATAGGTAAACCTTATGTTACACCGGTTAATTCCCAATAAAGTTTGGAGGAGATCTCTTTTGAATCTCTAGTTTTGAAAATAGTTAACTGACTCTAAATTTCTTAAAAATTAGTTTGATCAACATACAATGTTTAGTCAGAACGAAAAAAGGGATCCCTATAAGATATTTCATGGCTTATCCCCAGTATAATTGATATAATTATTTTTTTTTATCGGTAGTATACTTTTCTTCTTGGAAAATGTGGTAACATTTCCTATAGTAGGTCAGAATAGTTAGTCGTCTAATTTCATTTATTTTCACATTTAAATGTCTAAGGAATTCTATTTAGACTCTCATTCAATATTCAGAACACCTCGAAACTTGGTCAAACTTAACATGATATTTCACATCAAGGCTTAACAACTTATGGGAACTTATGTTTGTATTTTAGCATATAACGGGCAAAGCTTGTTAAACATTATATATATATATATATATATATATATATATATATATATATATATATATATATATATATATAAAATAGATTTCTCGTTCAGAAAATCTACGAAGCATCTCTAAAATGACCTTAACATCAGTAGCGCCAATATTTAGCGAAAATTAAAAGATTTTATTTACAACCACATATGTAATGTTGTCATTACTAACTTTTTAAACTTGTCGAACTTGTTGCCCTCACTCGTCTTCTTTTATTTCTCTCATTCGTTTCGCTCACTCGTTCTTAATTATTTAAGCAAAATATTTATGTAATATCTTTATTAAACATAAAATTTAAATAATTAAATTTAACTAAAAATAAACATTTTATTTGTTGAAATTAATGGTCAAATTTGACTTGTTTTTCGCTTTAATTAGTATTCTTAAGTGGCCGCTCTGATAAAGTATATTTCACCCATTGAGGTTTCACTGCTGGAAAATGTTAATTCTTGACCAGTGTCAGGTCCCCTAATGTCAGAAAGAAGAAGAAGGTAGAAAGTTTGAATTGCTATAGGAGGACGATGGCAAAGTCATTGAAGATATCATATTTGCAGTTTTAGTTTGGATGGCTACAAATGCATCCACATAACCTTCAGCAACTGCACTGGACTTCCATCCCCCTAGGCACTTCAATATGACCTGCGTATGTTCTCGCATCCTGAGTCAACCCTTTGTAACCAAAGGGTTGATTCAAGCTTCTCCTAATCAATATTGAATAAAAAGTCTCTTATTTTCAATATCTTTTCGTACCTGGATAAATTCTTTTACAATTTCTATTCAATTTGTGTCAGTTACCATAAATGGTCTGCTTTTATATGTTTTTGTAATAGTTTATAGAAGCTACAAATTTTAAAACAAAAAAAATAAGTAATTATTTTACTAGTAGGCCATGAACGAAAGAATAAACTAGACACAAAATAAATGTCATTAATTCTTTTTTATTTATTCTCCATTTACTCTGTTGCAATTTTGTCGTGATAGATCAAGTTATTTAAGATTTTACCACTTACTAATTTGATTTTTGCTATTAATTGTTAGCTTTTGCCCTTTATATAGTATATCAATCACTTTGGGTGTATTATAGTAAATTTCATCATTTGTTCATTACCATGGCCGCAAATGTAGGCTTCAATAATTTTGAAAAATAAATAGATAATATGATATCTAGTTTCATTCAATGAAAACACGGGAGAGGCTTCAAAGTTGTATTTCAACAGATATGTTGGCTACTAAAAGTTTGGTGAATCTTCATTTTTTTTAATTATCCCGTAAAGAAGACAACCAAACAAAAGAATTTTCTGCCTAATAAAATCAAATTTAGTAAATTATTGCCCATGTTTCAAACAGCGTCCTCAATCTTAAAATAAAATAAACCTAGATGCCGACAAAGTTTATGTTTTAGCAAGGGTCTGGTCAAATCCTGTTTGCTTCTGCAGAAAAGTTGAAGAAAGTGTTGATGTGCCCAAATCTAAAGTTCAATAGATCTTATCAAAGCACAAATACAAATTATAGAGATATTACAAATGCGCACTACGCACCGAAATTTTGCTAGAGTTATTTGGTCTAATGAAAATTAACACGTAATATTTCCTCAAAAACGACAGGAGCGTTTCCAATTTCGTGTATTCATTTTGTCAATAAAAATCAAATGTATTATGCATCAAGGAACTCTATCAGCTAATAGTAACTTGAAATATTGGAAACTATTATTCTTCAGTTAATGAGAGACGTTCTTTTGATTATTGGATAATATCAACAATATTTGCTACAGTGGGCCTTACATATAACACACAACTATAAGGTCCTAGAAATATTTAATCAACAGCAAAAGTTATGGTACGAGCAGGGATCGAACCCGCACGTCTGGATCTCTAGCTCATTGCCCTAACCAATTGCCCTATCGTACCACTGATAAGCAATTCGCTAGAACTTGTACATATTCAAACCCACCAGTATTATAACCATTATTGATCCCAACTAACCTTATGGCGTACCGTCCATATTAATAAATTTATAATTTTTACGTTATGTATGTATAAACAAAATTGCGAATAGAAGTATTTTGAATATGTACAAGTTCTAACGAATTGCTTATCAGTGGTACGATAACGCAATTAGTTAGAGCAATGGGCTAGAGATCCATAGGTGCGGGTTCGATCCCCGTTCGTACCATAACTTTTGCTGTTGATTAAATATTTCTAAAAATATATTTCACAGTTTAAAAATAAACTGATAAAATACTTCTATATAAGGTCCTACTTAGAAGATAATTTTGGAGATAAATTAATTACAACAAATTGATCGATGGCCTCCATTATTTCCAGATTTGTCAGTACTAAATTTTTTCTATGAGGATACCTAAAAAATAGAGTTTATATAACTCGACGTGACTCAATGGATGATTTTCTTAATACCACCCAAGTAGCCTTTAAAAATTTACAGACACGACTCTTTATTATTTTAAAAGCTTTCAATAAAATTCGAAAAATATGCGAGTAATGCCTGAGATATAATGGATATCAATTTGAACAATACTTGTGATCTTTTTTTAATTTATTTTTGTCTATGGTTAACTGTCATGAATCTCCTAAGTAATTAACAGGTCAATTATATTGGTTTAGTTAATTATTAATTTTTCGAGGCAAACTTTTGTTCGATCAGTATCAATATTATCGTATTCTATAAATAAGTTAATTTGATATAGTCGAATGCGGTCTTATCGTGCGGGTTCAAAGGTCACCAAGATTATGAATCAAATCAGAAAACACAGTGAACCAAAATGTTGTGTGATTTTTTTATCGAGCTATTGAATCTCGATGGGCTATTTACAAATATACAAGGAGAAAGAAAATATTTTTTTTCATTATATTACGCAATATTATTAAGATAGCCACTTAATATTATTTTATATATTAAATACCGAGTGACTAAATAAGAAAATTCGCTAAATATGTATTTGGTTCAAATTTTTTGGTTGGCAAAAACAAAAATACACAAAATGGCAAGCGCTTTAATAATGTCGAAAGGTGGTTCGAATCAGTGGAACAATCAGGATATGTTCTTTTAATACAGCCACTTAATGAAAGTGAGATTTTTTTATCAATCACTAAAAATTATGAGCCCCCGCTTATACAGTGTTATTTATTTAAATGCGGGCCACCCCTGTGCAAAGAAAACTTGTTTTTTTTTGTATTGTTATAACAAAAAAATTTCATTTTGCAAATATATTATACACTTTTGTTAAAAACACAAGATAATTAGTTATTACTTCCCTGGTGAGATTTTTTCAGATCTTTACGTTTTGTCTTATAATTAATAAAAAAATTTACTTACTTTAAACAGGCTTTAAAATTGGAACAAGTATTCTATAATTATTTATTTATTGCCTACAAAATTACAAATGTACTGAAAAAGTAAGCAAAAAAATGATGTCAAATTTAATAAAAAAATTTTTAAATTAAAATTCACTGGTTAATATTCAGGAACCAGTGGCAAAAGCTCTGAGAATTGGTATAAGGAATGTACAGAAACTTGTGCATGAAAAACAAAACATAATTTACTTCCGAAGAAGATTAAGAAATGTACACGAAAAAATCCAAAGGCAAAAGACTTAAGTTACAATGCAAAAATGGATATTCATAATTTATGATTTATACACCTCAAAGACTAATATAATCCTTCAGAAACTTTTTAATATTATAGACTAAAAAATATCATCATCACTTAAAAAGTCCTCATCTTCTGAGTCGTCCTCAAATGGCGCAATGATAATTGGTGCTATTTCGACATCTAGAACTCGTTCTCGATTCCACCAATTCCATATTAATTTCTCCGTATGTCCACAGATTTCTTCCAGTACTCCGGCGTAATATAATTTAATGAATCTTGCCAAACAATTTGCACTTCATCTGATGTAAGACAATCGTTCACGTGTTTTTCGTAATATGATTTTGCCCCAGCCCATATTAATTCTATTGCGTTAAACTGGCAATGGTATGGTGGCAGTCGTAAGACCTCATGTCCATTTTCCCGTAATATTTCATCTACGGCATATATCGTTGGTTTTTTAATATATTTTGCCATTAAAAGAAGTTCTAGTTTCAGCATATTGGGTAAATGATTTTGTTTTTGTTTTATTAGCCAGTCATAAATATCACTTTTCTTCCAGGATGAAGTAGGTTTTTTATTTAAGATTCTTAAATGATAAGATGCATTGTCCAGAATGATTAAAGATGAAGCACCTAAATTTGAAATCAGTTGTTCTTTTAACCACTTTTGAAACAGTTCACAGTTCATATTATCACGGTAGTTCATACTTTTGGATGTTGAAGAAAACAGTAAACTTGCACCTGGGAGAAATCCTGTTGAAGAGCCTGCATGCAAAATGACGAAACGTTTTCCCGTCCCACATCCTTTTTTTCTCTCGACACTTTTTACAGACTCGTCCTGCCGAGATTTCAAACCACTTCCATTAGAAAGTCTTGTCTAAAAATACCACTTTTCTAAATTTTGAATTAACATTTTCCGTGCATTTCTTTAAAAACTGGATACGCTGACTTGCTATATGTGGCAACTCGCATAAAAATCTTCGATTACAGTCCTTTTTATATCGAAAACCCAACATTTTTATTAATTTTAACAACGATTTTAGTCCAATTTCCAATATGCCTCGATTTTTTAAAGCTTCTTTTAAAACTTGAAGGGTTATATTAGTTTTTGATGTGTATAAATCGTAAATTGTTTTACGAACATCCATTTTTACATTGTCACTTAAGTCTTTGTCTTTTTTCGTGTACATTTCTTAATCTTCTTCGGTAGTAAATTATGCTTTTTTTCATGCACAATTTTCTGCACAGTCCTTATACCGATTCCCAGAGCTTTTGCTACTGTCTCCTGGATATTGGCCTGTGATTTTTCATTTTCGTAATATTTTATTAGATTTAATACCATTTTTTTCGCTTGTGGATGCAAAAAACCCGAAAATTGTTTTCTATTACTCATTTTGTCACTGGCTTGTCAATCTGACTTTGAAGTGACATCGCTCAAAGATTTTTGCAACTGCTGGTATTTATATGTTTATCCTGTTTTTTTCATATGAAAATATCATAAATCTATCTAATTCATTTTTCGGATTTTATGCTGAGAATATGATTACACGTAATAAAAGAAAAACAAACTTAAAAAGTTTTTCGTTGATAAATCGTATGACTCGCACGATGACACTGCTCTTGACTTTACAGTATTTTTATATGTTGAATTTTAATTGTCTTCCATGACCCATTCAAATTTGTTAAAATTGTAAATTTCTAGCATGTTTCGAAAAATAGCTAATGATATATATTTTTAGAAAGATGAAAGGTAGCCAGATTAAACTTAAAGAAAATATACGGGATGTCCCTTAAAAAACCGAGTTTGTTATATATGCTAACATTAGTGAATACGTCACTGCAATCTGTGAGAGAATCTATAAAAATCAGTTTTCACCTTTGCGATAAATCAGAGCATAATTCAGATACGAGAAATGCCTGAAAATGCTACATTTTCAATTTCACCCTGTAACTCAAAAACGAAGATGGCTAAGAAAATTTTGTTCGCGACATCATAATTTTTCCAAAAAAAGTTGCAACGTAACGCGAAAATAACGTTTTTACTAATTTAAGAGATACCCTATAAATACAACGAAAAGAGACACCGTGTACAGGGTGTCCCATTTTGGGTACTTTTACGGAGTACCTCCGTTATTTTTAAAGATAGAATGTTGAGGTTTCCGCGACAGTATGCTACTTTTTCGTGAAACTAAAGATACTGTTAACAAAATTTTCATAGCCCTTTTAGTTTTTAAGATTCAGGGCTAAATTGAAAATGATGCATTTTCAGGCACCCCTCGTATCTCAACTCTCAGATAACTTATGGAAAATGTGAAAACTGTTTTTTATATAACTTTGCCCGTAGACCTAAATGGCACATCCTGTATATTTATAAACTATAAAAATTTTCTTTTTTGTACCTTTTCAAAAACATATAATAGTATGCACTTTTTCTCAAAAACACGCAAATAAATGACAATTTTCTGAAATTAAATGCATAATTTACCAGTAGACTATGGCTATTGTTTATGACAACAAACAAAAATAAATGTCAAATATTCTTATCGGTTTTTGGATGGACTTTTGGTTTATAAAGCAGGTTATAAACGTTCTTTTGGTATTTTTATTTAATTGATATTTATCAATTTCTTCGAATAATGGCAGCGTACGAAAATTATGAAAAATATGAAATGCTGGTATGTTTTATACAGAGTAATTAAAATTGTGAAGAAGCCTCGGAATTATATTTCCAAAGGTAAGTAAGCTATTACGGCTATGAAAATCTGTATTATAATTATTAGTTTTTGCTTATTAGATATTCAGAAAGAAGGCAACCGTTTTTTGAGATATTTGCTGGTTTAAAAATAAATTTAGTTGAGCACGGATCATTTGTTCACCCGCGTTCTAAAACATACAACAAAGAGAATAGAGAAAGAAAAGAGATAGATATTTTGGAATATATAGAAGCAACACCTTCATCCTCATGTAGAAAAATTAACTTTAATTTAATCTATATTAATTAAAAGAAGGAAACTGGTGTGCCAAAACCTGACGGTCAGAAGATCTTGAAGAAATATAATTATCATCCATACAAATTTAATATAGTGCAACATTTGCATCCTGGTTATGGGCACTGTTTTGCCACTGGTATTTGCAACAAATCGATGCCAACGATTTATTTGGCAGACTTGTTGCCTGGTCAGACGAATGCTTTTTTCAAGTACGTATTTTTAATCGTCACAATACCAGGAACTGGCATAGTGAAAATCAGTATTTAATGTTTGAAAGGGCACAACAAGGACGCTTTGGAGGGGTGTCATATTTTGTTTTGGGCAGACATATAGTTCATAGGATTTTTGAAGTTGGTCTTACAGCAATAGATACCTAGAAATCCTTGAGAAAGTTATTTCCGAACTGCTCGAAAATATTCAATTAGCCAAAATGCTGTTTACCTACAGCAAGATGGTGCTCTCTACTCTAGGTTCTTAAGGGAATTTCCTGATAATAACTTTCCTCAAAGATGAATAGGTACCAACGGACCTGTTAGATGGCCTCCACGATCTCCAGATTTCTCGATTTTAGATTTTTTTATGGGGCTATGATTCTTTTTAATGCTATATTAAAAGAAATACAGAAATGTGTTAATTTTGCTTTAGAGAAAATGGTTGTCAATCTAAACATCACTTTTAAACATTAGTTTTTTCTTTTTTTTGATAATAATATTTCTTTGTGTTTATTATATTGTTACTTTATGCTATAAAACTGTTGTTACAAACAATCTGTTATTAAAAAACTCTATAGGTATTTTTATATAAGAAGATGCAAGGTATCCAATTCTTCGTTAGAGAATATAACTGTCAATTGTTTATTATTGTTATTCATGGCCTACTATTAAATTATGTATTTAATTTTAGAAAATTGTCATTTATTTGAGTGTTTCTGAGAAAAAGTGCATACCATTATATATTTCTGAGAAGGTAAAAAAAGACAAATTGTATAGTCTATAAATATACAGGGTGTCCCGTTTAAAAAAATAAAGTAGGGTCCGATAACTTTTTGACCTGACCGTGTATACTAATTTTGAAGCTCACAGTATAAATAAACAAGACAGTAAAGTCAGTGAGCTCAAATCCTTTGAAGTATTGAGATCAAAAACACACCGGCAGGCACCTGCTTGCGAGGGGACATTCAATTAGTAAAATTTAATCGCTTAACTAATAAGTCGTGTACTATTTAAATATTTTATAATTTCATTCGACACTCTAATTTTAGTATATTTAGAAATGATATTTAGGTTATAAATGCTACACGACACGTTCTTAAAAATGTGTGAAGGTTAAAATGATAGTAAAACAAATAAATAATAATTTAATAATAAGTTTTGTGTTGTGTAATGTAGCTTATATTGCAAAAATATTAATTCCTTCGGAATTAAAAAAAAGTACAAACCCAAATTAATAGAACTCTAAGGTATCTAGATAATTAATAATATATTTTATTTTGCTTTAGAACAATTAATTAAATTAAAAAATAAAAAAAAATTATACATTTTTTAAAATAGTTAACTTAGCTATTTGTTTATTTGCTTTCTGGGTTTTTATGTTTCTGTTAGCAAATTTTAAAGTGTAATAGATCCTTACTCTAGTATATAAAGAAATACAATACGTTAGAGGGAAGGAGTTACACGGATGAGAAAAATTAATCTTAGATAACTCATCTTTTAAATGTTTGCCTAAATTAGGAACACCGGCTAAATTATGCTAAAATGAAGTAGAGGGAATCCTTAAGCCACCGTTTTCTCGGACTATTGAACGAAAGGATGCTAGTGGTTTGGCATGCTTCTATTTTAGTTTCCTTCTTTCTTTCTTCTGAACCATTACTATTAGTTTGAATAGCAATATCACTATTATTTATTTGAGTTTTTTCTAAATCAATTAAAGAAACTTGTGTAGACGCATTAACCGTTTCAAGAAGTAGTGTTTGAGTTGATGATTGTAAAACTGACCTATTATTAATTGGTAAATGCATTGTAGGGATGGCATCAGATTTATTGCGGTTCTTCTGAGGATTCGAAAAATACTGTGCCTCAAAATGTATTGCACATATTTTAATTTTCAAGTTACATTCATCATTAGTAAGATGTGAATATTCCACTGTTCACATCTGAAAAGAGCGAAAATCTTATCTTTTTATTTGCAGTTGAAAGTGAGTGTTAATTAAGACTGCAACACTTTGCTTATTTTCCCACTTTGATTTTATAATAATACTTACTTAAAGCTTCTGAAGCATAACAGTCTGAATTAAACAATGATTTTAACTCCCCGTAAAATTATGTACATTATCATACACTAGGATATATTTTTTAATGTGATGCTCCACGACTCACAGTTTTAAATCCCCCGTCACCTTCATATGCCCTACCAGCTTTTTCAAAACTTAAAAAATTACTTTTCTGACTTTAGAATCGATGTCGCTTAATTGAATAAAACAAAATAGTCATTTGATTATTGGTTTCACCCCTATCCTATGAATGGGAATTATAAGTTCATTCTTTTGTCATTAACACAAAACAATTTTTTTTTAAAAGAGAACATGGTCGGTTAGTAAATGTATCGAGTCGAATTTTATGGATACTATTTTTACTAAATTTGTATCTCGCCCCTTAAAGAAAAAATATGTAGGTATTTTAATCCTAGCGAATATTTATTCATACCTGAAAGGATCTTTTGGAAATCTAAAAAACGATTTTTCACCATCGATTTTACTGAAACAGTTATCCGCTGCACAAAATCCAACCATCGTTATAAAAAACGTAACAGCCACAAAAATATCTCTGCATTGCCCTCGTATAATACGTACTGTGCTAAAACTCACCAAAGTTGCTCCGAGTCGCTGCGAAAACTGGATTGAACCAGTTTTACCTTCAGGCCGCGGCTGTCGGCAAATTCGGGATTTTTATGCTTCTGACGCTACCGTTTATTAATTCTATCCTGACGAAATTGAGTTCTACCAGAAAAGTTATATAAGAAACAGTTTTCACATTTTCAGTTAGTTATCTGATAGTTGATATACGAGGGGTGCCTGAAAATGCAACATTTTCAATTTAGCGCTGTATCTTAAAAACTAAAAAGGCTATAATTTTGTTAACGGCATCTTTAGTTTTACGAAAAAGTAACACATGTCCTGAAAACCGAAACTTTCTATCTATAAAAATAACTGAGATACCCCGCAAAAGTACTCAAAATGGGACACCCTGTACATCACTATATTATAATTACGAAATACAGTAAAACTCGCAGTAACATTTTGCATGCGATTAATTAATATAGCGTTGATAATTTAATTAAAAACGTAAACAGCTAAAATATTTTGAGTCACTTTTTATGTATGCTTGTAAGTAATGCACCCATGGACGGAGCGACCCTACTTGGGCATCAGTGCTGAGGATATTTAAGGTTTGTTACAAAAAGATATATTTCTTTATAAACTGATCCGTGAAATTCCAGAACTTTTAGTAATTTTGTCTGAGTAAAAGCCTTTTATTGCATTCTATTTAACCTGTAACATAATGTAGATTCAACTTGACTATAAATATAAGAATTTTATTCCTGCTGCATGCTACACGCCGAGAAATTATAAACCACAGTGGAACACGTCATAAGGTTATGAAATACGTGATACTTAAATAAAGTAGGAGAGTCATCCCGCGAATAAAAATTCAGCAGGAGTTTGCACAAGTTTAGAGTATTAAACACTTAGTCTGTTTCAGAATTTCTATTCAACTTTATTCAGCTCGAATAAAGGAGAAATTAATTTTAGAAAGTATTGGGCTCTAAAGAATTTGTATCAGAAATAAAAGTATCTGTATTTGATATCACATCAGATAAAAAAAATATCTTATGGGTTATTTTTTTTATGTTTGAATATACAACGATATACAAAGTCCTGATGCCTAAGTATAATGCCCCCCTTACATTAAACCGTGGTAGCATTTTCTGGTGGCATTACAGGGCTCAGAGTCGACGTTCTCCAAATACCCAAACATGTATTTGCAATTCACGGTACCTTTATCGAAAACGCAGTGGTTCTGCCACGGTCGTTATTGTATCTACAACAACTTCTACCTATTGTTAGTAGCCCGACTCTAAACGAAGCACGGTTTTCTCCGAGTGGTCACCTATCCAAGTATATGCCGCGCGAGGCGATGCCTTACTTTGATTATCGTCCGAAATCGGACCAACGCAAGTCACCACTGCACTGCTGTCTAGGGAAATCTAAAGCAGAACTAAACAGTTAGGGCCACGGGGCTAGAATATTTTTAAGGTATGGGTCGGCATGTAGAACAAAAAATAATGTGTCATTTATTTACCAAGAAACTTAACCCACATATACTTCGAGTTAACTATATATGAATTTCAATTTTTTTGTCAGAGGAACCTTTTGAAGTATTAGCATTTATGGTGGCAGCAAGAGAGGTATCAGATACAGGGTGTACCATTTAGAAAATCAAAAAAAATTAGTTTCAGTTTTGCCAATTTGGCGTATTTGCAGCAAAGACCTTGTATAGGATTATTACGTATGCGGTTAGCTAAACTCTTAATTAAATATTTATATTCTTTGGTGTAACTTTTCTTTATTAAAATCGCTCTTGGTTGGAAGTTGTTAAGTAGGTTATAAAGAACCGTGTTTTTTTCTTAATTTAGACATTTTTTTGAATAATCTGGCAACGCCGAAATGAAATACAAAGCAAATATGGTGGCATATGGAGAATTTCATGCAGAAATGTAAAAATATGTAGGATATCCCATTTAAAAAAAGTTGGTTGTTAGGTGTCTCACTTTCGTGAAATACCCTGTATAATCAAACATATTTTTAAATTGTAGACCTTTTTTATCATACAACTTTCATAAAAAAATTATGAAATATGGTACTTTATCACACTATTGCGCCACCCTGTATATTACGGAGCAGATGATGTCACTAAGTTTTTAAACAAAATGTTTCCAGATAAATGAATTGGAAATCAAGGATTTGTTGGGTGACCTTCTTAAAAACCGCCTGTCTGTATACCTTAATATGCCCTCAAATACTGAAGCTTTACTTAAAATTATGAATCAGAACAATTGCATTTTGAATGTTTGTTATCAGATTTAATAGTAATTGTTAATTGTTTTGCATAAAGTTTACTTTGCCCGTAAATATATCTAATAAACCATTTAATTAAACCAACCAAAGTTCATTATTGATGAAGTACCTAATATAAGTATTATATGTTGTAAAAATAGTATATTTTTAATGAAATGTCAGCATTTTAGTCAATTTGTACTGGTCCAGGCTTTTGGTCAACAAAGTGCTTTAGATATAAAAATTCCAGGTCTATATTTAAGATAATGGACCTTTTGATACCTAAAAGTTGAAAGGTAGTTTGAAAAATGAAGCACTCTACTAAAGTTCTTATGGAAACGTATCTCTAAAAAGTGCAGTTAGTTTTCCAAGTTCCACTAAAAACAAAATAGCAAATTTCCCGATATCGATATCTCTGGAAAATTTCTCGGCGGCATATAAATGATCTAAAAAAATGGCCCCAATTTAATCTGTTTCGTACCTCGTATGTTTTTTGGTATCCTAGTAATGAGGCATTTGGTTGTAATACAACAATTTGTAAATCTGGCTTTTGTTTGGTACTCAACGAACCATGCAACAATTAACAGATTTGATCTTTTCGAGCTTTTGAAAACCATGAGACAACTAACATAGATTTAGATAAATAACAAATATTTGCAATATTTTAATTTAATGAAAAATACTTCCCTCTCTTGCGAGGAAAGTAACAGACGCTTGCAACTAAATTGCTCAATAACTGCTCCGCTTAGTTAAAAAAAAATTGATCTATTTTGTAACGTCACTAGTTAGTAAAACAATGTCCTATAAGTCTCGGCTACCAGCGTTGAAAAAATTAATTCTTTGGGTCTAATTTGAGTCAAAATGTTTGTTAACTTTTTTTTGAATTGCCTACTATACAGGATGTTTAAATGATTGCTATAAATTGGTCAAATTTAAATAAATTTAAAGTATTTATATAGTTGGATAAAATTAAAATGTCTTTTGAAAGAAATCATAAAACTTTAAAATCGTCAAAACGTCCCGAGGTACCCTAAAGAATAAAAAAAGATTGTTGTAAAAATTACAATCAGACAAGGTTTTAAAGTTCACCACTTTGATAAAATTAGGTTATTTTTTTAGAAAAGAACATAAAACTTCCAAATCGCCAAAATTTCTCCAGGTATGACCCTAGTGAATAAAAAAACATACCAAGAAATAAAAATCTTCGGTTGATAAAATAGAAATTTCAAGTTAAATATAGCCATTTGCAGCAGTCATTTAAACACTCTGTGTAACAAGCAAAACAAAAACAAGTTAACAAACAAAATCACCCTTTTAAATGCCGGTTGCCGAAACTTGATCGGACTTCGCTTGCCTGAGTAACGACATTACAAAATAGATCAATTTTTTGTCGCCGAAGCGCCGTTTATTTTGATTGTCCCTTTGTCCCTTTCGGTATTTGACAGATTTTATTCGACTGTTATTTATTAGTGAACATTAAATAAACAAGCTAAGGTTTTAATAAAGTATTTTTTTGTGAGAAATAGTACTAAAGTAGCTTTTTCGTCAGAGCAG
The DNA here is from genome assembly GCA_030620095.1 of Kuschelorhynchus macadamiae. Classification (NCBI taxonomy): domain Eukaryota; kingdom Metazoa; phylum Arthropoda; class Insecta; order Coleoptera; family Curculionidae; genus Kuschelorhynchus; species Kuschelorhynchus macadamiae. The sequence continues at coordinate 149,576 of JAUTXW010004194.1, read as the reverse complement.
TGGCATAATAATAATACGTGTCTATACATACTTTAGATTTTTTTACACTTGATAGCAGTGACGGATCATTTCGCATAATTATTATAGAGGAACTTGTCCGCTTTGCTAAAAAAAATTCGGTAAACACAAGTTGATGAACAAACTTATCAGGCGAGTATCAGCTCTCTCATGTTCCAAGATGAATACCATTTCATGCTCTTTATGCCAAGAAAAACGATTTGTTTTAGTTAAACCACTGTGCGTTACTTTGTACTATATACTTGATTATATATTTTTTTTTCAGGAAACGCAAACAGATGACATCTTTTTATTTCCTTAATAAATATTTTAAATTTCTCATTTGCATTTTTTTTTATTGTCCTCAATGAAATCCCAGGAAATTGTGTCAACTAAGTTGTAGAATAAACACTTTCCCCTTTGTGTGATTAATCTTCGTATCACATATTGAAGTTTCTTATTTAATTTAGGATTAGAGTTACGTTCTACAAAAAAATTTATGACTTGACCTTTGTGATCAGATAGACCAGTTTCTAAAGTGCTAACTACACTAGTATCAGGGTTAAAATTCATAAAGACATTATGTATACAAGCATGATTACGTGTGGTTTCTCGTATCATCTGTTTTAAACCAAATGACAAGAGAAAGTCAATTAGTTTTTTTGTTTCTTTATTAGAATTCTCAAAACGAATATTAAAGTCTCCTGTCATTAGGATATTTTTTATTCAGTCTTTAATAAAGCTTGTTCGAGTATATTTAAGAAATATTCACAACTACCTGATGGTGATCGATATACAAGAAGAATACAAATATTTTGAGGTTTAATATGTATTCCACAGATTTCAATTTGTTTTTCTATCGATAAGATATTAATGTCAGTAAGTTCATTTAGGTCAATACTTCCATTTACTAGAATTGCACAGCCTCCTCCCCGATGTCAGGTTCTACAATAGCTTGTTGCCAGTCTATAATCCAGCAATTTGAGTGCATGTAATTCCTCATTTGTAGCCCAGTATTCGGTAAAACAAACAATATTAAAAGTGTTGTCAATTAGATATGCTTCCACTTCATTCAGTTTGTTCCTGAAAGACTGCATATTTGAAATAAACTTACTTCCAGCAATGGATTCTCTACCTTCTTGAACTTGATATTTGCTCTAGATTTGAAAAATCATTGATAAAATGCCATTTTGCCAGAAATTGGCTGATACTATTGTATCTCTATATTCCGTTGGTACTTTGAGCTTATAGGAGCTTATGATAGCTGATTCTAACATGTACAATTTTTAATGCTTTTCGATTTTAGATAGTTTATTATATCTTCTTCTTTAGTGTCTTGGGAAAGCCAAGAGAGAAATAAATATTTATGTGATTGCTCAGTTGTTGTAGTAGCAATTCTTAAGGTATTATCTGTATTAGTGCCTAGTATTTGTCGAGGTCGATTTTCTACTCGTTTGTGTTTATTTGTTATTGTTAATGTTTTTGTGTTATTTTTATAATTTTCATTATGGAAATGGTAGACTTCAGCTCTTCCCCACTTGTTTATGATATGACTCAGTTCTTCATTTTGATTTAGACTGTTCTGAGGACTGCTATTCTCTGCAAAGGTATGATTCCAATACTTCTTCCAATACTTTCTTTATTCCGTTTTCTACAGCAGATTTGGAGATTATGTGTGAAGGTTCACCATCATTTTGGTCTTCTGAATTTGGTTTTGGTTTATTCTGTGTATTCAGAAGCATAGAGCTTGTTGATTTATGTCTCTTTGGTTTATAATTCTTCTCTGTTTTACATCTGAAAGAAAATCAATCAAAAATAAATTGGATAAGTAAAATTTTAATTTTCTAGCCCCATCTCCTTAAAATTTGAATGATTTTCAAATATTACCACACGTATTTCCAAAGTTGTGCCTTCTCCCTTAATATCATTGTCATTAGCAGCCTGAATATTTAGTGATATTACTGCGAAGACTAGAGATTGGCAAAGTTTATAGTTTCGAAATAAGTAAGACATTATCTTTCCAATAGATTGAAAATGTACAAGGTATTTTCATTGTAAGTGGCGGTTCGCGACTCTAGAAAGTGACAGTTCTGCAGAATGCAATTTATGTGGAAAATAAAATATAGGATATAATTTAAGTAATTTGAAGAACTTACCTGTCGGCGTATTTAATGATCGTTCGAAATACAGTATGCTTTGCAATATTCAAACAAAGTCAACATAAAATTAAAAACTATCTTATCAAGTTCAGCCATGTTTTACAGAGTTTTCTGTCTCACCGTGTCTTCTAAGTGTAAGCTCTACGGTCCCACAAAATACTATAGTCTATAATTTTTGAAAGCACGAACCTCTTTTTAGTCACTTTTTCTTCCAATATGCACTGTTAAGTTGTTTCTGGATATTAGTTTTTCCCAACAAAGTAAACGTCATTTGGTTATCTAAAATGCTGCGACGCGTCAATGCGAAAACATACTAAGAAGTAAACAAAAATACTAGCGCAAGGCCGGCAAAGTTTTAAAGAGGAGCAACAGGAAACACTGACGATAGTTTTCTTTACAGCTTAGCATTTGATATAAAGTTCGTCGATTATTGGTCGCTTCAAGGTTGCAATACCACTTGTGTTTGCTACGAGCTGTTATTGGAAGGGCATTTCTAGAGTGAAGACAACTAGATAGATAAACAGTGGCGTATTTGGAATGTCTTCCTAGACGGGCAAACAATTACATTTAGCGATTAAAACGTTGTCCTTTGTTTTTGTTACCACAACATAAGCGTAACTGCTAGGAGGAAAATCAGCGACGACTAAAACAATGGTTCTAAGTTATAAAGTTGTGATAATAGTACATTACAACATATTTTTTGGTTTTAAACATTTTGCTTCGGTTAGGAACTCTGGGGAGCATTTGCACCTTTTGCTTCCCCCTAAATACGCCACCGCAGATGTTAAAGCTGGATTAAAATCATTGTTTTTTAAAATGTAATCAGTGCCGCAGGTCTGCAGCTCTTATTAATATTCCGCCACTGCTTTTGGTTCCAAATCCTGGTGGTTCGGATCAATCTCCAAAAACTTTTGTATTTAATATTATGTTATTAAAATAAAGCTTTTGAACCCTATTTACAACGTAAATGGAAATCCTGTAACGTTACTGTATTTTCCTTTTATTGTTATAATTGTTAATATGTCAGGTTAATTTATGTGATTGTAGATTTGTTTATTGGTTGTATAAATATTGATAAGTTTTATGAAGCTTAAAGGCAGGTAATAATTCAAAAAAGAGTTTTTCAAAATTCACCAGTGGATACAGTTTTGCTATTTACAAAATTAATATTACACTAATTGGTATTAAGCAAATCTTTTATAAAGAAGAATTTAACATTTCTCATTATTTTGGCATAGCAAAATACTAAAGTTAATATTAATAAATAAAATACTATTTATTAAACATTGTTTACTAGTAAATGAGGACCGCTTAATACAGTTTGAAAATTATTATCTACATAGCAAAATATCCCTAAAAATTACCACAAAAACTGATTCATTATTATACGTTTTAAATTCTAAATATTACCTAACCGTCCAGAGGTAAGTATAAATACCTACCTTTAGTTTATTCAAAGGTAAAAAAAATATTACTCAAATATTGAAAGAGATAGACAAAATTCGCGGGATGTAACCAAACGGAGTTCGGCTAAATTCGGCTCTATCCGCAGCTCTGCTAGATGGGGCCCGTGGGCGTTCCCAGCAATTTAAAAACTTGAAAGAAAAACTTGCATCAAAAAGATTTGCAATAAGAATATCAAAATCTACAAAATGAAATAAATATTAAACTAAGCACGAAAGTCCAGTTGGAAAACATTTACAATCCTAGTAAATTGTTGAAGAGGTTGTCTATTCTATCAATTTTACTCTATTAACAAATACACTAATGAATTAAAATAATTTTTATTTTTTGGTAAACTTTAATTATAATATGTATAATAGCAGAAATATATAATTTCTGCAGGTGCAAAACGGCCTAAAATAAAAATTGCTTTCGATTACGTCACAGGGTAACCTCCTGCGATCATGATTTTTGGGCCTCTACCCTCATCAGGCAGGCTTGTACCCAGGGAGATCTGAAATAACAGATTGCTCGATATGACAAAATCGAAAACGAAACGTCTATCATACTGAAACAGTACTACAAGTTAAATGTAACATTTAGCACCACCTATCAGGGCTCCGGTGATTTCCGGCTGCAAACCCGTAGGTAATTTAAAAAGCATGCACTAGCATCATCATGCGGAGAGTAGATAGTAAAAATCGATAAAAATGCGCTCTCACACATCTTTACCAAAAGTTCTTGGCCGGAAAAGATATATGTATAATAATTTAATTAAAATAAAAATCGTAAAAATTAATTTAATTATAATAGTTTATGCTAATGAGTAAAGGAATAAAAAACATGAGCCAGGAACACATGTCCCGCTAATCCAACTAGAGTGATAGACATAAATGATCCGTCTTTATCCTGTTCCATTAATAAAAAAACCCGAGAAAAACTCTAAACGAGGCGCGTAATCGTGTAATCTCTTTCAGCTGCACATTGTGTATCGCTTTAAAATGAGTATTTCATTCTCGTTTTGGCCCATGTCCGGTTGAAGCTGTCCGCAGCTGGACAAGTCCGGGAAGTAAGATAAATCGTAAAAATTACTTTTATTCCCGCGTTACAGTATGTTAAATGAAATAAAATGTGTTTTTGAGTTGAAAAAATGCCACATTTGTAATGGACAATGCGCGATACATTCTTTCTTTTTCTAGTATTTATAACCTCCGTTTAGATTCGACTTTGGCAATTTGGATGAGGTCTGAAGAATATTTCGCTATTTTTTTGCTGCACATAAGACATAAGACATTTCATTCCAAGTCGGTGCACGCCTGGATTGCACATTCGTTTTCCTTGGCTTCAAAAATATCTCATTGTGACATATTGGTCAACATGACCACGAATATTATTTAAGCTAGTTAATATTCGACATCCCGGATGTCATGTTGAAAATCCCCTTAAAAATGTATAAGGAAAAAATTTCACCTAAGACTTTTTATTTATTTATTTATTTAGGATACAAACATGTTCTATTTAAGTGATAATTATAATACATAATCCTGAATTTAATCTAAGCCTAGATAACAGGACAAAAATGTAGCGAACACTCTAAAAGTGCTGTTTTCAGTATTTTCTTTAATTTATCCAGTCAAAGAAAAATAATCAATATTTAGATTCGGTAGATGCCGTTTCGCGCATCTTATAATTCGGGAAATTAGCGAATTTTATAAACTATTTGTAAATAATATCAAAAAATGATTTTCTTTTTTCCAGTGAGAGCATATTTATGCTTATTCTTATATTATTTAGGTCTTTATTATTAAGAATATTTTGCTTAGTTCGTAAGTACCTCAAAAATCTATTCTGAACCCCTTCTAATCTATTTATGTAAACAGAGTATGCTGGGTTCCACAAAACAGAGGGGAAACTAAGTTAATTGTATAAATATGCGTAATAAAGGCTAATGAATGGTCTAGCGTCATTAAAGTTTGTCGCTTGTCTGCTTATGAAATCCAACATTTGACAAGAACCTGTGACTAAACTATCTACCTGCTTATCAAACAATAGTTTTTCGTCCAGGACTATTCCAAGATCTCTCAGCTCTCTGAATTTTTTCAGGTTAGTATTGGGAATTAGGTAATTATAGTTAAAACTATCATTGTTTCCGGTTAATGAAATAACGCAACGTTTATCAATATTTATCAACAAACTGTTTTCAATACAATATAGCTCGAAAGGTTGCGGGTCCTCCTGCAATAAGGCGCAGTCAGAAAATGATTTTACCGCTCTATATACTTTTAAATCGTCTGCATATGAAACGAACTCGAGTTTACGAAAACACGGTAATATATCATTTAGGTAGATTACAAATAATAGTGCTCCCAAGCGGGACCTTACTGGAAGTATGTTCGAGCTTGCTCCATTTATGCAGACCCTAATTTTTTTATTTGTTAGGTAAGATTCAATCGACTTCAGGAAGCTGCCATTCAAACTGACCGACTTCAGTTTACTTAGTAAAATTGTTTGATAAATTTCGTCAAAAGCTTTGCTAAAGACAGTATAGATGACATCCATCTGAACACGACTGTCCAGATTTTCTCTGATGTACTCTGTATAATACAATAGGTTAGTTTCTATGGCTCTACCAGGAAGAAACTTGGGCTGTTCCAAAAGCAACCTTCTTTTAACCAGATGAAATATATATTTGTAGACCAATTTTTTAAACAATTTGGCAAATATGGACAATTTACTAATGGATCGGTAATTCATCACAAGGTTTTTTGAACATTTTTAAAGATAGGTATTACATAGGAGAGTTTCCATGCCTCAGGAAAAACTCCCGCGGAAAGTGACTGGTTAAATAATAGAAATAGGGTTGGATAAGCAAGACGCACATCCTTTAACAAAAATAGAAGGAAGTGCGTATGCACCTTTTTTGAGGTCCAGTTTTAAAATCCCCTCACAAACTTCTGCTTCGGTGAATTGGACGGAAGCTAAATGATTGGTACATAAATCATTATTATTATTATTATTATCCACCTTGTTGTCCCACAATATTCTTGTGGTTGTATTTTATACTGACGGGATTATACCAAGTCAGTATAAAAAAATATGCTACATGTTTTCAAAATGACCGATTTCTGGATGTTCTTGTGAATGTCTGTATTAAGTCCTAATTGAGCCAAATGCGGTGTAAACGTTGTTGGGGTGAGACCTGTTACTGATATGACGAGAGGAACAATGATGACTCTTTCCTGTTTCCACAGCCTTTTTACTTCCATTGCCAAGTCGGTGTATTTGGCGATCTTCTCACTGTATTTCGCTTGGATGTTCTCATCGTTGGGGACAGCCATGTCAATTAAATAAGTTATCTTTTCTTTTCTGGATTGAAAAGTTATATCGGGTCTGTTTGCGGAGATTGTTTTATCTGTGTGGATGTCAATGTCCCAGTAGAGCTTCGTTTTCAAGAATGGATGTTGATCTATAATGGAAATGAACGTCCTTCGCTGCTGAGTTGTGTTGCGCGGTGTATTCCGTTCCGGTTATTATTCTACATCCATTTGCTATGTGATCGATCGCTTCTCTCTGCTAGTGATATCTCCTGCACCTGTCGTCTTCAGTGGTTGAGTCCTTGATGATGTGTTTTTGGTAGTTTCTGGTTGATATTGTTGTGGATAGCAGGCAGGAAGCCATCTGTTTCGGGGAAAAGCTGTCCTTCTTGTAACCACGAAAGCTTTTTATGTATGTGGTCTTGCTTAATGTGGTATTTGTGTCTTCCGTGGACTGTTTTTTTAGACCAGGTGTTCATCTTTTCTAGTCGTGATTGCATGTGACTGTATGCGTCTGCTGCGTGGCTCGTTTGAGACAGGTCGAGCGGTGTATAATTCTTGTCTGCCTTCACTATTGCCTTGTGGAGGTTAGTTTGTTTGTTGTGGAAGAATTTTCGGAGCTCGTAGATTTGTTTTTCATTTAGCGAATGTATGTCTATAATTCCCCTCCGTCCTTTTTTTCTCTAGATGGTGTGTCTTTCCTTGCATGCGTTATGGTGTAAGTTCCTGTGTTTAGTGAATTCAAAGCGTATGAGAATGTGAATGTTTTCTATGTGTGACCATTTAATGATACCAAACACATACGTAAGAATAGGTATGGCGAAGCTCAGTTTTGTTTTTAGTAGTTTTATGTGTCTGGTTTTAAATTCCGTCTTGAGCTCTGATTTGATATGAGTGTGGTTAATTTTGGTGCTTTGATTGGAGCCTAGGTATCTTTATGTTTCTTCTTTGATTGTTTCCATCGTAGGGTGGTTTTTCCACTGTCCCTGGTTGATATGAAGTAGCTTATTATTATTATTATCGTTATTGCTAAGATTATTAAGAGGTGATTTTCCCGGTTCAATAAACATTTTGCAGACATATTGCTTACATCAAGGTGATAATTTGCTTCGACATCGTTATATTTCATAGTAGATGGGATACCAGAGCTACTTCATTTAATGATACAAATAGCCAACATTTTTTAGAGTTTACTGAAATTTCATCCTCGATGTAGGCAATATATTTATTGTAATCCTCACATATTAGTTGTTTCGTCCTACTTAGAGAAGTTAGAGAAGAAAGGTGGAAACCCTGCTTTTTTGTGCATAATGGCAAACCTTTCATAAATTGCGTTATTCAAGACTGCATAAAATGCGGCGATATTCTCATCCACCGATCTATTGTCTAACATAGTTCTCCACGAAATATTTCGTAAGTCATTGTTTATTACATAGTAAATAGCGTTTTTGAAATTATTGCCCTTAAATTACCTAAGGGTTTGATATATGGTATTTTAAAAGAAAATTCTATCGCTGGATGATGAATATCTTTATTTACCGCTGGACCACTGCAATGTGCTATTGCGTGGACTATGTGTTGGTTACATAATATAAGGTTTAAAATTCTATTGTTGTTATTTTTTAAAAAATAAAATGCAATAATATCTGAGATCCTGACTTACACTGGTTGGTAATAGGGTTTTATCCATGCCATTTTGTGTCCAACAAACTTATGAACAATTCATATTCTCACACATCAAAATAACATCATTGTTAATATGCTGACTTACCCAGTTCAGTTTTGAAACAAAGCAGGAGTAGGCAAACCTGTCGTTGGGTGGTAAATACACAAAACACACATACTCTTTTAATTTTCCAGTTTTCACAAGAATCTACAAGTCTTCAGCTTTATTTAAGAAGTTTGGGACGGGGACAGCTTCGAGCTCAGTACGAGTCGCTATCAAGACTCTCCCACCTTCTCGCTTAGTTGATCCTGTAGTGTCTGGGTCTCGTCGAAAAACATTGTAAGTGTTTTTAAATAAAAAGTTTTGCATCATAGATTCCTTTACGCAAAGATCTTTCGTTTAAACAAATAATATCAAAGTTAGATAATTTTTCGCTTAATTTAAATTGCTTTAGCTTGATTCTTAAACCTCTCGTATTTTTGAAAATATACGCTTAAGTCCTTGAAGCTTGTAGATCCCCATGAAAAAATAAACAAACGACTCATATATTGGTTTCAATTAATTCATGTTTATTCGTAGTTTGTTCAAAAGCCAATCATTTTCAACAGGGATCACAATTTGGAATCTAAAGGATAAAAACAATATAATTCAAACTCCAGAAAATTGTTTAAGAGCGGGGAATATTTCAATTTTTTTTATTAATAAAATGTATATAATAAAATAAAAATCGTAAAAATTACTTTTATTTGCGCGTCGAAGTATGCTCAGTGAAATAAAATGTGTTTTTGAGTTGAAAAATTGCCCTATTTGACACGGACAATGCGCGTTACATTCTTTTTTTCCAGTATTTATAACTTCCGGTTAAAGTCGACTTTGGCGATTTGGATGAGGTCTGAAGAGTATTGTACAGGGTCTTTGATTATATTTACGTCTCTACCTCGAGCCTCTATTATTTGAGATGAAAAAAGTTGTAGGTTTTTTCTTATACTATCTTTTAAAGTTGTCACAGGAAAAAGGTCGGATCGAGCAATGGAAAAATTAAGACAACTTTTTTCAATGGAGCACCCTGTATATTTTGAGCTATAACGAAAGATCTTGTTTTCCGGATTCCGTATATATATATATATATATATATATATATATATATATATATATATATATATATATATATATATATATGACATTTGAATAAGTCATTTTTGACATATCTTAAAGTATAAATAAATAGCAAAAACAGTTTCATCAAGGTATCAAGTTATCAATAAATTTGCCATTTTTAAAGCTTGCACAAAATGAGAAATTATATATTTTAAACATATCCTCCTCGGTTTTGAACACATTTTTTCTACATCTTATTATTAATAGAAGCATAGATTGCTGTTAATCATTGTTTAAATTGGATATTTCATTTTCTTTGTCTTGGATGGCTAATAGGTAAATCCTCCAAGAGATTTTGAATATTATTTTGAAGAAGATTGATATATCGTTCTCCATTTAAATTTGCGTCTAAAAATATCGGACCAATTATCTTGTTTTCAAGTATTCGCTTTCTTCACCAAACGCTCAGCGATTTACGCCCCTGAATCCTAACCAGCTCTTTTTTCTCTAGACCAATAATGTTTATTCTTGAGATTAAACATTCCTGCTGTATTGAAGGAAGACTCGTTGGTAAATAGAATTTTATTGAAAAACTCTGGATCCTGCTGCATGAGCCTATCAATTTCCAAGGCATATTCAAGTCTGTCTCGCATGTTTTGTTCGGATAGATTTTGCACGGATATAAATTTATAGGGATGAAATTTGTAAAATTTTAAAGTCAAATACATTTTATTATGCGGTTTATTTAAGGCCGCATCGAGACTGATACTTCAGGATTTTCTAAAATTAAATCAAAAGTAGGTAGTGCTGGTTCAATAGAAAAAGTATAGTAACTCATACCTTGAAAGAAAAGCAAGACTTCTAAATCTTCGTTATAATTTCGTGCTACAGTCCTTTTCATTATTTTCCTTTCGCTAAACTTTTTTATTGTGTATTTAATAGTGCCTAGGGACGGCATGGATTGTTGATAATATAAGTATCGATATTCCCTTTGCACGCATAAAAAAACGGACAATAGCGAGTTTTTGTTCTTCTGAATAACCCATGGTCAAGAAAGCAATATAAATTATTTTCAATAGTTTAAATGACAAACTTCAACTTTTTAAAATATCGAGACGTAAATTTATAAAACATAAAAACGTAAAAATTTTGTTTCCATGGCTTTCTTGATACCTGAAATTTCTTTGCAATATTTAAGTTAAGATATGTCAAAAATTACTCACGCAAATGTCATCAATATACACATAATAGGTAATAATCTATATTTTAAAAATATTTTCGCAAGTGCAGCGTTGCCACATCTCTCCGAAACCAATAGCAACATTGAAATTTCAAATAGAACAGCCTATATTTTATTGCAGTTTCTGATTCTACGCACGATTTTAAGTAACTTTTGTTAGCATCTTTCTATACTTATCTCCTACCATTTTCTCTAAAAAAATTAATTTATGATTTTTTTTTAGAAAATCACCACGTTAATAAAATTCCATATTTACCTGCGTAAGCGAGATAATTACTAGATTTTTTTTTCTGGGTTAGAGAATGCATATATTTAAAATAACTATATGTTAGAATAGCGATATATCATACAGGATGTCGTATAAAAAGGGCATTTTTATCGAAATTTAGTAATGGTGGAAACTCATTTATTTTAAATACAACACCCTGTATTTTATGGTATCTTCGAATAAAGCAATACCTTACCTACAATATTTCCATATATGTTCCTATACCCATCTCCCACCATTTTGTAGATATGAGCCAACTTTAAAAATTTTCCTGTTTTCAAAGACTACCATAACAAAACCACCGGCTTAACGAATAACTTAGCTTGGTAGGCCATGGAAGGTTTTGTTTACTTCTTCCTGACATCTTTTTGACATTAACAGATAGTTTTCAATCGATGCTCCGTAAAAATGGAAAACGCAATTGAATATTCCAATATTGATATTTTAAATTTATTTTACATTCATGGAGAGTGTAACAAAGTTATTTCAAGAACCTGCAGAAAATTTAACGAGATGTATCCTCATTTACCTCCTATGCACAGGAAAAAAATTAGAAGGTACTAAATGCAATAATAGTTTTTATTTCCTTAAAAATCAATTTATGTTGCTGAAACAACAGGAGGTTGTCAGTATTAACGTGCATAACATAATATTTTCATGATGGTCCTTGGGCTCTGATTATACACATTAATACTGACATCCTCTCTTTTGGTACAATTCTTTCGTACATGTACACAGCATTTTAGGCTTTCTATTTATTTTGCCTTCATATTTCAGATATGAAGCAAATTTTAAAAATCACGGCAAAATTATAAAACATAGATCATACACAAAACTACAAACTGATAATGAAGGCAATGAAATAAATGTACTTGGATATTTTAACGTTTACCCTCAAGCATCAATTAGAAGTGCTGAAATAGATCTAGGACTTTCATATTCAACAATTCAACGTATTCTAAGCAAACATAACATTCAACCATTTAAATTTATCACCCAGCAAGGCCTTTTACCAGAAGATTTTCAGAGACGTACTGATTTTTGCGAAATAGTTCTAACTAAAATTGAGGAAGACCCACTATTTTTGAAAAAAATTATCTGGACTGACGAGTCGAAATTTACGAGGGAAGGAATATTTAATAGATGAAATAGTCATTTTTGGGCGACTAAAAACCAAAAATTGGTTATAGAACGAAGATTTCAGTTTCAATTTCAGTTTTTTGCTTACTGATGGACAATAAATTTGCTTATTGTATCTACGATGAAAATTTAACTTCGAATAAATATCTGGATATTTTAAGAACTACAGTTAATGAGTTTTTGGATGAGTTACCACTACAATTATTGATTTCTTGCTGGTACCAATTGGATGGGGCGCCTGCACATTGCAGCAATGAAGTGAGTCGAGAATTATATGGAATGTTCGAAGATAGGTGGTTCAGACGTTTGGGACCATGGGATTGGCCACCTCGGTCTCCGGACCTAACTCCCCTAGATTCTTACCTTTGGGGAACCATCAAAGAGCGAGTGTATGTAGGAAATCCAATACAAAATTTCCAGGAAAAATCCTGAGGAAATACGAAGAGCAATAACAAGAAACCAATTAACATGTTTGCACGAATGCCTTAATGCGAATGGTGGCCATTTTAAGCAATTTAACAATTAGTTATCTTTCTTTTGCTAAAAATTAACGATTATGTATTATTTGTTTGTTTAATTATCACTTATAATATCTAACACCTTTAGGTTACAAATTGTATTTAAAAAAATACATTTTGGATTATTCACCGTATTTAAACTGTCTGTTTATTTCAAATATTTGTCAGTACGAGGTAAATAAAACCTTACATGGCCTAACTAGTTAAGTGATTCGCTAAGCAGGTGCCGAGGCGGGTGCTTTTGTTGTGGATGGTCTTTGAAAACAGGAAAATATTCAAAGTTGGCTCGTATCTAAAAAATGGTGGGAGATGGGTATAGGAACATATATGGAAATATTGTAGGTAAGGTATTGGTTTATTCGAAGATACCATAAAATACAGGGTGTTGTATTTAAAATAAATGAGTTTTCAATATTACTAAATTTCGATAAAAATGCCCTTTTTATACGACACCCTGTATGATATATCGCTATACTAACATATAGTTATTTTAAATATATGCACTCTCTAACCCAGAAAAAAAATCTAGTAATTATCTTGCTTACGCAGGTAAATATGGAATTTTTTTAACGTGGTGATTTTCTAAAAAAAAATCATAAATTAATTTTTTTAGAGAAAATGGTAGGAGATAAGTATAAGAAGATGTTAACAAAAGTTACTTAAAATCGTGCGTAGAATCAGAAACTGCAATAAAATATAGGGTGTTCTATTTGAAATTTCAATGTTGCTATTGGTTTCGGAGAGATGTGGCAACGCTGCACTTGCGAAAATATTTTTAAAATATATATATATATATATATATATATATATATATATATATATATAATATATATATATTGAATAATTGCAAAAAGAAAATTTTTCCATTTCTCGAAAAACAATGTCTCGGTGTTAGTCAAGTGGTTTAATGCAGTGAAAAAAATGCTATGCTTACATGTGTTTCACCAAACAAACAGGCATCATCAGATCAAAAATGTATTAAGAACCTAATAGTAGTGTATTTAATAAACCAAGCATTAAAAAGCCTACTTTAAAAAAACAAAAACACGTAAAATATATATGACTGGCACATACAACTAATTAGACAAACACTAAAGTGAAGTTATGTCTTCCAACAACAAATAAATGTAACTCTAAACTTTTAGTGTTTGTCTAATTATGTAGTTGTATGTGCCAGTTTTATATATTTCACCTGTTTTTGTTGTTTTAGGCTTTTAATCCTTAATTTAATAAATACATTACTATTAGGTTTTTAATGCATTTTAGGCCTGATGATGCCTGTTTGTTTGGCGAAACACGTGTAGTCATAGCATTTTTTTCACTGTATTAAACCACTGGACTGAGACCGAGACATTGTTTTTCTTTTCTACGATTATCAAGCCATATCTCTTAGAGATATTATGGAAGAATTACTTCTTCTACAACTTTCGTATAAAACATTTTTTTCCATCTGAAATAATAAAGGCTGTAAGTAGAGACGTAAATATAACCAAAGACCCTGTACATTCGTTATCCTTTGCTCTAAAAATATCTAATATAACCTGATATATTGGACAATAGCGGGCCACGAATTTTATGAAAGTTAGTTAATGTTCGTCATCCCCGATGCCTTAAAAATAACACCTAAGATATTTGGAGTATAAATATCACAATCTATAACGAATAAAAACAATTTAAAACTTAACACAACTGTCCAGTTGGATATCGTTTCAAACCTCAGTAAATCGTCGATGAGCACGAAATATATATATCCTTCTCTATTATTAAAGGATTTATTTATTACTCACATTTTCGACAGAGGGCAACATAAATTAAATACATTTTATTTGGAACTTAATGCACTATTGAAATAAACGGATTTTATTATTTTTTAAGCCTTAATTAACATAAAAAAAGTTTTCGCTAATCTGCGTAGCAAATCAGCAAAGGAATCTAAAAAAAACATATGAGCACAAAACACGGGTCCCGCTAAGCCGACTAACGTGATAGGCACAAATGATCCGTCTTTATCCTGTCGCATTCATTAAAAAAAAAACGAGAAAAACTCCAAACGAGGCGCGTAATCGTGTAATCTCTTTCAGCTGCACATTGTGTATCGCTTTAAAATGACGATTTTATTCACGTTTTGGTCCGTGTCCGGTTGAAGCTGTCCGCAGCTGGACAACCGTCGACCCGGGAAGTAAGATAAATCGTAAAAATTACTCTTATTCCTGCGTCGCAGTATGCTAAATAAAATAAAATGTTGTTTGAGTTGAAAAATTGCCCTTTTTGGGGTGGACAGTACGCGATACATTCTTTCTTTTTTCCGGTATTCATTTCCATCCTTTAGAATCCAGGGGCGTGCGGTGAAATTTTAAGAAAGGGAAGCAATTTTTAGAAACTTACCTATTTGTAATGTAATTCGATTCTTCGATCATTTTCTGCAAATTCGTCAATGACGACATCATAAAAACGTCGATGCTCCGACATATTTTGGAGAAGTTTATTTTCAATAGACAACAGCGATGTATGCGAAAGTCTCTCCTGCACCATTGAATTTCTCAAGAAATTTTTTATACGTTTAAGTGTTGAAAAATTGCGTTCTACTGATGAACTTGTGGCAGGTATTGTCGATACTAATTTACACAATTTCGACACTTCAGTGTAGGCATCTTCCAGCCCTTGTCTTTTAAACATTGCACTAGTTCCTTAGCGTTATTTTTTGCGCTAATGTCATGAGTTTCGTAAATCACTTTTAGTTCAGATCGCAGTAACACTCGGTCGAAGAACTGGCCATAATGAAGAAGAAGAGATTTAAACGCATCTTCTGGAAAAGTTTTTCCTTTAAAACATCAAAATTGCAGAGCTCGAGGAATTTAAAATCATTTAAACCGTTAAATCTATAGTTTATTTGTTGCTGAATTTGATCGATTATTTCATAAAAGAGGCGTCTGTATGATGTTTGAACATCTCCCACCTTGTCTGTTGAAGACGCTTGGCATGTGGCTCTACATTTAACGTCATCGTTTTCTCTCAAAATAGGTCAAAGTCATCTCTGTTTTAGCATAACATGGACTTAAAATTATCCACTGTTTTTAGGCAAAAAGCAATATCATTTGTTTTAGTTTGTAATATATTAAAAACATTGTCCAATAATGGAAATATTTTTGACAATATGTTCAACAAATAATTAAAATTAAAATCTCGTTTCAAACAGTCCACAAACACCCTAGAACTATTTATTGCTTCTGAGTCCCACGTTTCATTATTTTCTATTATATTCTCAAATAGTTCAATCAGTGATTCAAGATTTTCAGATACTGTTAACACAAGTCTTCCATTATAGTTCCACCTAGTAGGAGCTACTTTGGGCAATAGTTTGTGGACAACGGAGTTCAAAGCTTATGTACGTTTTGTTGACTCGGAAAAAAAGCAGCCATGCCACTTAAAGTAACGAAAAATACTTTACACTCTTTGATGTGATTGATGGACTGGGATAAAACTAAATTTAATTTATGAGCAAAACAATGGACAAATACAGCACTTTGGAAAGTTTCTCGAACTTTAGCTTGCAGACCACCTAATTGTCCTGCCATCACTGCAGCACCATCATAGCTTTAAGCAACTATTTTTTTCTCTCCATTAATTTCTTTAGTAACGTTATAAACTACGGTATATAATGCATCTGCTGTACAATTTTCGGACACATTCTTAAAACCTAAAAATCGCTCTTGAATACTTCCGTCTGTTTTAACGTAGCGTATTACTATAGATAATTGGCTAAAATTAGTGATATCAGTTGTTTCGTCCAGAACAATAGTAATGAACCGCGCCTCGCCAATCTCCTGCTTAATTCTTTTTAGAATAATGATTCCAACAGCGAAAATTAAATAATTTTGAATTCGATTCGACGTTCCGCGAAAAACGCTAGACTGATCTAAATGATTTTTTAAGCAATCATCATATTTAGCCATTAAACTAAGCAAATCTTGAAAATCTAAGTCCCAATTCGTGCTGTCTGAGAAAACAAACAACATCGATGAGTTTTAATATTTGCCTATTTTTATCGACTAGTTCATTGTGTTGGTTAATTTACTTATATGTTCACACCCTGTTAGCCATTTAAATTGTTTGTATTGTTTTTCCGGATTAAAATGTCTAATACAATTTTTCATTTTTGTGGTTAAATTTTTCATAGGCGGTTTTGCCCTTCCTTTGAAAATTATTTCAAGCTTACCAGCGAAGTTTAATGTTGAAAATTCCTTTATTATTAAGACCCACACCACATATTCACACACACTCTTCTTACTAAATTCTCCAACATTTTCAACCTTATTACCGACAGCCGAAGTTGACGGTATTTGCATATCCAAGTCCGTATTATTTTCTTCCATATCGCACCATGCACCACGCGACGTACGTATCACACAACACACGGATAGCCGTTCAAACAAAGAACCTACTCCAACGATAGTTTCCGCCCCCACTTAAAGCACGCGACTGAAATGAAAAAATTGCAAACAGCTGGTGGAAAGTTCAACAACCTCTGGCTCGATTCACATGAAATCAAGCATACAGGACTTGGATGCAGAGAAGCTAGCAGCCCGCATAGGTTCTATTCCATTTTCTATTGTCGCTCGGTCGTCGTCAAGGCCGCGTTTATTATGGGCTTGATAATTAAGATAATATTTTAACATTTTTAATATAAACTAAATTAATGGTTTCCTATTTCAAAAATTACATTTTAGAAGATGTTTTGTAATTTTTTGGGGGGAAGCACTGCTTCCCTTGCTTCAATGCTTCGCTGCACGCCCCTGTTAGAATCGACTTTGGCGATTTGAAAGAGGCCTGACGAATATTTCGTAAGTTCCTTTTGTCTATTCAAAATTAAAGAAATTGACCACGCACAAAGCTCACAAAAAGCCGGTTTCTGTGAAATTCGCTAAACGTTTCCTATGTTGTAATTCTTGACTTTCTGAACAAAAGATACCATGGCACATCAAAAGTGTGAGAGCAGTTTTGAAAATAGTGGGTATCCTAGGCAAGAATTTTAATAGACTATATCTAATAAACAAAAAGTGATGAAAGGATGCGTTTGAAGCCATTGTTTTTAATTACCCCGTAAATTGTTTGCCCTCACTGAAAATCCTTTTGTACATTGTAGCGGGAAACCCAAAAAGAATTTTATTTTAATAACTTGAAAAATCTCAGTTTTTTTTTAAATTGAATACCCCGTATTATGGGAATCATCTTAAGCTTTTTAAAAATGTATAGCGTGATGCCTTTGTTTTTAAAACGAAACTTGGTATTAGCCGTTTAAGATGTGATTTGTAGGACATTATTAAGTAATCTGAGTTGGCGGGAACTGTCGGTACCATGATTGCTGCTATATGTGTTGTCATTTCTGTCCCTGGAAGGTCAATTTCAAATCTTCTGAATTTTTTAATGCTGTGTGTGTTCTTTCGGTTAATCTTAAAGAGAAAATAATATATTTTTACTGGAGTTATTTTTTTCTTCGTCGAAAAATAAGACCTTGAAAACTATGCATTTTTAAGGTTAACCGCCATATCTTATAATTGGCTGATTTTTTAGCTTCTTTGCTATACTAACGGGTTTAACCGTAAGGGTCCAGGAATGGTCTTGGAGATTTTAATATCATTCCGATACTGTCACTATTAATCATTTTGTCCGAATAAACCTATTAATTCACCTATTTTGCAATAGCTTAAAAACCTCGGTCTTTTATTACTCTTTATGACTAGCGTAAGATAAGTTTTAACCATTCATTTAAAAGAATTTAAAAAATCGGAAAATCTGTAATTGTTACAAAGAGCGCCATCTAACTAATTTGCGAAAAACTAAGGAGTGTCGCTCATTGCGAATCCTAAAACAGCTTGAAATTCCTTTTTAAATAAACCATTGCATTTGGATAAGGGGCACAGAAGATATAGCGATTTAAATTTTCCGCAATTCAACAGCTCCCCCCATCCTCATTAAAGATGATATGACAATAATTTTAGAACCAAAGTGATAGAAAATTAACTCAACTTTCCAATGAGGTAATAAATGTTATATTTAATTATGGGAGTTATAAATTTGTTGAGTTTTTGTCATTTATTGACCACCCTTGCAACTGCGCCTCCTAGCGGTCAATTTAGAAATCTAAAAATATTTTTAGTTAATTGCACTTGGCCACTTTTTTACACTTTTTTCAAGAGACTTAAATCAAGGACTTTCGAGATATGGATAGTTAACACCCCTAACTAAACACCTTGTATATATAGCCCAATATAATCAGATCTTGACTTCGAAAAAATCCGACCAAGCTAGATTTTTGTGGAGACCTTAATTTTGAAGCACATCAGTATCCTTAAATTGAAGGGAGAGCTTTTTGTTTTGGTTTTTCCAAAGAAAGTGGTTTTGAAAAAAATGTGGCTTATGAAATTCTCCATTAAATGTCGGTTTTTTTATGTAAAAACATCGAAGCAAGCAACTTTTGTGGCTTAGTCGTTTAAGATTTATAGGTGAAAATACTGTTTTTGTTTAAATGACAATATCGCATTTTTAATAAAATCTCAATAGATCTCATCATCCAATTTAGAATAATTTGGGAAATTTAAACATAAATCAATTTATTTTATTTAAATGTGAAAAATAGGTTAATTAACCCCCACATTTTTCATTTTGTAGCCGTAACAAATTCTACCATACTCAAATTACATAGCATTTTAATAGACTGTCTTATAAACTAAGAGTGCTAAAAGGATGCGGTTTGCATCATTGTTTTTAGTTACCCCGTAATTTTGTTGCCTCATTCAAAATCTTTCTGTGCGTTGTCCCAAGAGAACTACAAAAAATTATTTTAAAAACTTGAAAAATATAATTTTTTTACATTGTTTACGTATATTTTTACATCATGGAAATCATCCTAAGCTTTTCAAAAATGAATGCCTTTGTTTTTAAAACGAAGCTTGGTATTAGCTTAGATGTGATTTGAATGACATTATTAAGTAATCTGAACCAGCAAAAGCTGTAGTTATCATGGTGGCTATTGAATATGTTGTCATTTCAATCCTTGGAAACATTAATTTCAAATCTTTCAAATCAAATTTCAAATTTTTTGAAGGGCTGTGCGGACTTTCCGATAATCTAAATATATATTTTTAGTCGAGTTATTTTTTCTTCGTCGAAAAATAAGACCTTGAAAATTATATACATTTTAAGGTCAACCGCCATATCTTGTATTTAGCTGATCTTTTGCTAGGTTAATAGGGTTCCTCTCAGAGGCCCACATCAATCTGTCACATCGCAAATACTATATGATTTGTGTGCAGCAGCAAAATCGTCACTAACAGGGAGGGCAGGGAGGTCTGTGCCCTCCCAATATATTAAGCAGTTGACTAAATTGTGGTTTATTTTCTGTCAGCTAGTTTTTTGTGCCCCCCCCCCTCTCCCGTAACAGCTGGGGTCTAGGAACGTCCCTGGAGATTTTAATTTCATTCCGATATCCTCATTAATAATCATTTTATCTGAACAATACTTATTAATTCATTTGTTTGGCAAGAACTTAAAAACTAATAAAGTTATCAATGTTCCATTTTCGCCAAACTTCGGTCTTTTATTACTCTTTAGAACTAGCGTTAGATAAGTATAACTTTCCATTTAAAAATTTTAAGAAAATTAAAAAAATTGTAATTCTTACAAACAGGTGTGTCACTCGATCCGAATTCTAAAGCAGATTAATATTTTCTTTTAAATAAGCCTAAGCCTATTAAATTTTCTGCAAGCCAACATCTCCCCCACCCTTATTAAGGGTGACATGACAATAAGTTTAGAATCAAAGAGATACGAAATTAACTCAACTTTCTAATGAGTTAATAAAACTTATATCTAGTTCTCGGAGTTTTTATAAAATTTTTTATATTTATTGTCTACCCTAGCAACTGCGCCCACTTGCGATCCATTTGGAATCTCAAAAATATTTTTAGTCAATTGCTCTTGGACACTTTTGTTTTAATTTTTTTTCAAGGGGCTAACATCAAGGACTTCCGAGATATGGATGCTGATAACTTAACACCCTATATATATAGCCCAATAAAATTAGATATTGAATCCGAAAAAATCTGATCAAGCTAGATTTTTTTGGAGACCTTTATTTGAAGTGGTAAGCATATTCATATCCATATCCTTACATTGAAAGGAGAGCTTTTTTGCTTTAGAAAGTGAAATGGGGCAAAAATTAGTTTTTTCAATTACCTCAAATAGTACAATTTTTTCAAAGAAAGTAGTTATGAGTAAAAATGTAGCTTATAAAATTATATATGAAAAAGGTTATTAGATTTTTCTAGCAGAATCAATTGTTCTTGCAATATCGACTGTTTGTGTCGTTTTTTTTTACTTTATCACGCCAAATTGATAAAAATATGTCCAATTAAAGAATCTTCTTCTAATTTTTGAGGCTTAGCCGGTTGAGTATTACAGGTGAAAATGCTGTTTATATTTAAATGACAACGTCTATAAAATCAAAATCTCAATAGATCTCATCATCATGTTTATTTAAATGTAAAAAAACGGTAAATTCGTCTTTAAACCGGACGTTCTTCATTTCGTAGCTGTAGCAAATTTTACCACACTCAAATTACAGTTTATGTATGTGTATAGTTATTTGGTAATAACTTTATACATATTATTTAAATTGAAATTATTTTAATTAAAAAAGCTCTGTTAGGAGAAATGTTCTGTTAAAAGGGTTTCAGCCATTTTATATCAATAATCAAATCAATGAATCACAATAGCATTTAATTAGGGTCTAATCTTCAGGTCTAAAAATAGCTTGAAAAAGAGTTAAACCCAGAAAACTAGGGGTGGACAATTAACAAATATAAATGACATACATTATAGCATAATCTGTAAAAGTTTTTCAATATCTCTTTTAAAATTTATTATTGCCAAAGAGCTCAAAATTTTAAATATTCTTGCAGAGAGCGGTCAAATTTTAAAAAAGATTAACTGTCATTAAATTTGCTGGATCTAGTTATTAGTGTTATCCCAATAAGGTTTGAAAAGCGAACCAATTATATAATATATTAATGAAGTAAAAACAAAGTGTATCACATCCTACTGCATTATGAAAGTTATAATATACTCGACGAAAATAAACTACATCAAGTTATATTTGAAAGTACTTTCAACTTTACTCTAGTCTCGCTAGTGTACGCATTTAAACAATATTTATAAAACTTTGTTATGCATTAATTTGTCTCACAAAAGCGAGAAAATTAGTTTTCATAATGGAAAGCTGCACTATCCGCGACTTCGCGCTTTCCAAAGAAATAATCTCGTAATAATCAATTAATAGTTATTGTTTGAAAAGTTCACTGAGATCCAGCATTATTATGGGTTATATTTCGTTGTCGGAAAGTTTGCTCGCTCTTTGTGTTCCAGAATGAGTTTAGAAAATCCTATTATTTATGAAATACAGTTCGTTTCAGTTTATATTTCAATGGCTGGACGTGATTCTCGTGCATTCTATTTTCGATTTGTGATAATATTTCAGCACTTTGTTAAGTAGGTACCTTAAAAACGGAAGTATGTATTTGGCGGATTATTTCTGTCTATATAAGTCTATTTTAATTAAAATTATGTAAAAAGTAAACATAAAACTATTTTCACAAACACTTCCACTACATTTCTTAAAAAAAAACGTAACATGTTTCGCTACACAGCAGCTTCTTCGGGCATTACATCTCAATGCTACTGTGTTGCGAAACATGTTACGTGTTTTTTAAGAAATATAGAAAAATAGGGGCAAGTGTTTGGGGAAAATAGTTTTATTTATACATTTTACATAATTTTATAATGGATTTCCACACAATATCGGCTAACACAATCGTATCTATTTTAATTAATCTTTTTGTTGTTTTTTTTTTGGATAGGTTTCTGTAGTGGTAAGTTACAATAAAATTAGTGACTATAACCCTTATTGTGACTAATCTATATTTAATTGTTCTAACCATATTCCTAAATGGAACCTAAATTCTGATCTAGAAGGTGAAAGAAGACGAATTTTGATTTTCTGCAATTATTTCAAAAACTATCAATTTTTCAATAAAAATAATTATAAGCAATGTAGTTTGTAAAAGGCTGTATGAAAAAGGTTTTAGGATTTTGTCTCCTAAATTTAATTGCTTTTTTAATATTAGCTTTTTTGTCTAAACAATACGTTTTCTTTTTACTTCTATCATGCTAAATTTTAAGGGAGTAAAAGATGCCATAATTAAAATTTTCATAGCTCGCTTTGTTTCGAAGATACAGGTGAAATTGAAAATGTTACATTTTAGTATGGTATTTTTTTGCAAAGAAGATTTTTTTAAATGTGGACCTTAACATTTTTTTAAATATTCTGTTTTTGCTTTTTACAAGCTTTTTAAAATGTATAACACTCTATATCTATTTTCAATATTAAGTCCAATATTAGTATGTCAGAATAGGGAAAGTCTTTGCTGTATTTTTTCTCGATTGGCGTTAAATTTTCCTAATATCATTAGACTTCTCAACTATGGTAGACAATACAATATTCGAAATTTATGAAAAATACGACATGCTCCTCACCTATATCCAGTGCGACGAAATCGCAGTTAAAGCTTTGGAACTATATTTAAACAGGTAATATTATAGATGCTAATTTTTCTCATTCTAGTTAAATATTTAAAATATGCTATCCTTGTAGATATCCAGAAAGAAGGCAACCGGATAATAGATTTTTTTTAAGAATGAAATTGAATTGAACATGACTCGTTTGTCAAAACCTGGACCTACAACCTAGAACAAAAAAAAAAGCGAAATGAAGCTTCTATCGGCGTTGTTAAATCCAGAGTCCATACAATTAAAAAAAAAACACAAGTTTAAACTATATACATTTTATTTGGTACAAAACTTACATCCTGGTGACGCAGAACGACGACTAGAGTATTCCAATTACTATGTGCCAATGCGGGACATGGTTATTAATTTCGGAAGAACTGTCATAGGGCCCGATGAGGCGCATTTTATCAGTGCTGGTATTATGTTATATTTTCACGTGAAAGGCAAGCCAGGATTGGATTTAATGTTTCATACTTCATCCTTGGGAGTAAAATCTATGACGGCACTCTTACTGCAGTTAATTACTTAGATATTCTGGAAATAGTTGTGCCTGAAATAACCGAAGATGTTCCTTTGGCGCGACTCAATGTTCTGTATTTACAGCAAGGCGGAGCTCCCGGTCATAATGCTCAAATAGTGAGTAACTATCTAGACGCAAACTTACTAGGTAACTGGACTGGAACCAATGGATTTGTAACCATGGCCACCTAGGTTACCCGATTTATCAGTTTTGGATTTATTTTTTGCGGGGATACCTTCAAAATAGAATTTATACTAGACAGTATTAAAAAATCGAGAAGAGTTGAAAAAAGCCAGTGAAGACCCCTTCAGAGAGTTACAGCGGCGGTCACTTATTATTTTGAATGCCTTGAGGCAAATAAGCATTATGCGCGAAACTTGTCTAAGATATGGCGGCCAACATGAACAATATTTATAAAATAATAATTTAAATATTTTTAGTTTTGTGTTAGGTTTTTAGCTTTTTAATTGAATTAGAAGTACTGTAATAGTTGTAAATAGCTCTAAATAATTTAAGTTGCTAATAAGTAGGTATTAAAAAGTAAAAATTCAAATCCTTCCGAGCCTACTAATTTTTTTTTAATATAAAGTGCTAATATTGCACTTCATTCTGGAAATAAACATAAAGTGTTATATGTTTTTGAAGAACTCTTAAAAACAAAAACGCGATATTTAAAAATATATAGGGTGTCCTTTAAAAAAATTCTAACTTTGGGTCATATCATATAAATAATTACCCACGAGAAAAATCAAAATATACTAACCAAGAACAACTCTTTACGTTTCTAATAGGTTAAAAAGTAACCAAGATATGAGGAAGGTTGTAATGGAACCTTTTCAATTTCACCCTGTATCTTAGAAAAGAAGTGGGCTATAAAAATTTTCATTACGGTTTCACAAAAAATTGCACAGTGATGTGAAAACCGCAACCCTGTATCTTTCCAAATAATCGAAATCTGGACACCGTGTACATAATATAAATAAAGCTATTACTAAATAAATATATGATTATAAAAAAAATCTTATCTGATTGTTGTGAAATTCGTTGAAAGAAAAGTTCCAAGTGAAGGCCAATACGCCGATATTTGATGTGGTATTCCCAACATGCTCAATCACAATCTACATACAATAAAAAAAAAGTTTTTTTCTTGTCTCGCTGTAAATTAAAATCGAATTGATTTGATGTTCTCTTGATAAAAATGACAATTTGAACACAACAAAGTTATTCAAAATTTAATTAAGATAATCAGTTCAATGCGAATACAAACTGTCAATAAGATATTTAGATAGTATAGAAAATGTCGTCGTATTTCGCACAAGGCAAGACAATTGCATTCTTGACGTGGCTGCCTATAATCTAATAGGCATAGTAATCTTCAGTTGGACGCTCTCTTAATTATGGAGAGAGGGAGTGTAGTTCCTCTTTAAGAAGCCTTTATTTTAAAAATTATTAGATTTAGGTATAAGGAATGTATGAATAAAAAGTGTTGAACTTGGGTGCACCTTATGGCTTTCCATTAAAATTTTTCTAGTATCACGTGATTTAAATTGTAGCATTTTCTTTTGATCCGGAATCCTGAAATTCTTATCATGTCGGTGCATTACGGACTAAAAACGAAATGATTTAGTGATATGTAAAAACTTAAGCCTCAATTGTTTTCTGTAAAAATGACCATAGTCGAGGTAAATAGGGAATATTAACACGCTATTTCCTGAGAAACTATCGTAGATAGATCTATCATATGATACAAACTTGATATCGTTTCCGAAAAAACTGGAAGTGCTAATAAAATTGTCTCGAATGCGGATTTTGTATCTGATCCAGCTATACATCACCCTAAAATTTGAAAGCGATACCTTTATTTTTAACGGAGAATCAACGTGGCCAATGACCCGACTGACACCAGGTATATACGTCAAAAACAATATTTTCAACAACCTGTATCTCCAAAACCTTACTTGTGGACTCCCGTCAATATATTTTCATGTGAGAAAACTTCTCCTGTAGTAGGCGACATCACTTGATTAACAACCTGTATTATTAAACTCTATTCTTGTTTTGGCAAATTAACTACGAATATTTCAAATTCAATTTAGTGACTATTAAATACAAAACACCCTTCACAAATTAGTATTGGTATTCGGTGTACTTAACATATAATATACTGTAGACATTAACGGTTACTATTTTGGTTCAGCAACGAAATGAGAGGAAATTAAAGCGATAAATTCATAATAATTTTTGACTCGAGGACAAAAAATCATCAATCTGTATATGAACCTAAAATGTGCGTGATAATTTGACCTAGATAGTCTAGAGATTAAATTTTAATACAGTGTGTTAAGAATAAGAATAAAACCCCCAAATTACATTAGTAATATTTCTAGGTACAGCAAAATTGCCCCCTTTTTCCTCCACAGCTCAAAAACGGCAACAATTTCTTGAACAAAGATAAGATAAAAAGACAATAACATATCACTTTAAAATTCAGTTAGTTTAATCGTAGCTAGTGGACGGTCTTGTAGGCCTTCTTTTAACATATATTGGTCAATTGTTTGGGGTTTCTCCTGTTTGTTTCTTTTTTTTTACAGCCTTTATCTTATCTATTCTTTATTTCAATATCTTCTCAATGGCAAGTGTACTCACCAATTAGAAAAAAGCACTAGTAAGTAAATCAGCTAGAAAAATCAATGAAAAATCTTTAAATTTACTTGATAATAACCATTAGAACTATAAAATCCCTGTTGAATTAATAGACTTTTTTATTTAGTAATTATCTGATTTGACTCACTTAATTGAAAACTTAACTAAAACTTACCGTTACTCTATAAATAATAACAACTTCAATTTACCTTTATTTTATATTTGTAAATTCTGTTGAACCTAAATATTCAATGGGCTAATAAACACAATGCTATTATTGTAAAAGAAGAAAAAAACGTGCAGCTGTCACGATTTGGTCTATCACATATTTGATGTACTATTTGCAATTGTCTATCAACATAAACAAAAACTAGCTTGAAAACAGTTAGAAAACATATAATACAAAGTATACCTACGTTTATGGAATAAGTTAACAATTAAGTTCGTCTCTCAACTAAGCAAACATTTATTGGTTAAAACATAAAAACCTTTACTAGTACTTCAGCTAAAAGTAACATGTATTTACACGTCAGGTAAAGACAAACAATAGTCGATATCAACTTGGTAAACTATACAAAATAATTGAAATATTTTTACTAAAATTTAAGATGTATCATCTAAAAATTCAACATTACTTTAGTAACACCTTCTTTAGAGCAGATTCGGAAATTTGAACTTTTTATCAATTAAATTAAATTAAAACTAGGTAATTTATTGAATTGATTTTGCCAATAAAAGCAGGATATTTATCATATAGATCAAGTTTATGATGATCAAGATATGAAACTATTCAATTTATAGTGCAGTATGAGTGATATGACTCATTTATAAATAGCCATGTAAGTCTGACTTAATATAAAGCAATATTTTCTGTATGTAGATACATGGGAACTTATTAAAATTTTATATTAATGTTTGCGGCTGTCTCTATAGTTTATATTTTATAAAAGTCCTAGTGCATGTTTTTAAATAATTTTCGTTATTAATTCAATCACCTCTGACAATAACATTGTATGATAATATGTTATTGGGCAACATAATATGGTGCAACTTTTTGGCAACATAATATAAATGACTTTGCTATGAAAACCGGTCCACCATACACAGAACAAGAAGACGTTCTTGTCATTAAATTATTTAGAAAATCCACTCTCAATAGCAGACCTATCTCTGCTCAATTTAAAATACATACACAGTTTTGTCAATATTTAAAATTAGATTATTTCCACTACATCATTCATTAAAACCATCGATCGCTACAAGAACTCTATTTCTGACTTTCTCTGAGGTCCATGCTGAGACGCCAATTAATGTGTCATTAGCAAATATAATTTGGGTCTCTATGTTTTTTAAACTTTGGCATTTCTTTAAAAATTTTAGAATGAGGAAGGGTCCCAACACAGAACTGGGGAATACGCCTGTTACAGTTTAGAAAATTTGAATATTAATTTACAGAAACCTGCTTTCCTTTGAATAGGATTCTGTCAACTATAAAAATAAACCTTGTTCCTCGATAACATACAATTTTTGCAGCAAAAAATAATTTGCAGACTGTCAAAGGCACGACATGGATCGAAGAAGAGCCCGGCTGTCAGCTCGCTATTATACACTTTTTCTAGATCAAATCAAAAATGCAACCGGCTGGGCTTTCCTTCAATGTGTCTGCATGAAATCCATGTAAATAAAATCAATCAACTTTTCAAATATCAGTTTTCAGATATCAGCTTATCAAAATTTTTAATTTTTGTTTATAATCGTTATTTTAGTAGCCGACCTACTTTTAATGAAAATTTGAACTAGGCGTTTTGGAATAGTGCAGTTTTCTGGCGAGATACCAAATTTTGGGCTATAGAGCTAGCTTAGGAGCAATTGAGAATTGATGAACAAAATTATTAGTTATTTCTTTCAGAACAGTGATAGTTACATTATCATGTACTAAATTTATTGTAGTCCTTTTTTACCATGCATAAGTTTTTAATAATAAAGTTCATACGTCTTTTGTTTGTCTTTACTGTTTTTAAACTACTGTTTTAATAACCCTTTTTGGTGAATACATTTTTAAATCTGGACAATTACAATTTGTTAATAAATTTGGCACAATATATTAAAGTATGATGGCTAGTTTATAATTATTTTATTTATATGTCATAAAGAATTTAAAAAACAGTTGTAATGTTACATTGAAAATCGTGTAATATAAAAGTTCAATGCCATAGCAGATTTATGTCTGATTTTTATTTTTTTCCAATTCTTACTTTTCCTTACTTATCATCTTTATTATTCCAATCTTAGTCTCCTTCCGAATATTTTTTCTTTATTTGAAATAGGAAAACGTAACTGAATACATTTTTTAAGAAAAATGTTATGGCTAATTGAACAAGAAATATAAAATGTTTTGCAAAATATATAAAATAACTAAATAATAAACTCCAAAGCCCCCAGCGGTATGTCTCTGGTTAATAAGATTTTTTTTGTAAACCGAAACTATAACCTTGTCTGGGTTGTTGACAAGATATCAATTTTGTATGTGGCGAATTTGTTATTGTACTACTATTTTTTCTTTCCCTAAAGTGTTTTTAGTTACTATGATATTATATAAAAAATGCGCACATAAAAAAATATCCATGGTTCTATTATATATTCCTGAAATAAAAAAGCATAATTACGAAAAGAAGTTTTTATTCCGATGTCTATGTAAAGCTAAGCTATTCATTGACAAGTCGAACCCTCCAAATCTGAGCCCGAATGTTTGAAAAACCACTAATCTTTTACGTGCTTTTATCTTTTCAATAGTTGATATTGCTTATTTATTGTAATTATGTTGGAAGGCAGATTTAGAGTAGTCATTATTTAGAATTAAATTATTTCTATTACGCCATTCATTAAGACTATCGACCTCTACCAAAATTTCTGTGGTCGTCTGAGGTTCTTGCTAAGACCACTATTGATGTCTCATGAGGAAACAAAATTAAATTTCTGTACTTTAAGAATTCTTGAGTTATATTAAAAAAATATAAGAAAAGGTAAGGGTGCCAACCAGAACCCCTGGGGAACGCGTGAGTCATAATTTAGAAAATCTGAATAGTCACTTTCGATCCCGTCAAAAAAAGCCTTTCTTTCTTTAAATAAGATCCTCTAAATGGTAAACATAAACCTCTTATTTCGACTATATACAATTTTTGCAGGAAAATACCAATTTGCACACTGTGAAAAGCACGGACAGATTAAAGAAGAGCCCGGTACATCAAATTAAGGACGCGCTCCCCGTTGATCTGCCTGCGCGAGAGTTACGTTGATATTCTGTAATTATATTAAATTTACTAAAAAAATCAGCTAATATACCATACACATGCCTTCTGAAAATCTTTGGAGAATCAAGTTAACACACTTCTGTCTTTACTTTTTTGAATAATTTGTTATATTTATAACTTCTATACTAATGAACTTCTTGATTCTAATGTAATTTTGCTTATAACGTCATGTTATTTAAAAATGTTGAGTTTAGGCCTTGAGATACATGACGTATATCGCAGCAGCTCTCTGTCGTTGTTATTAATAGGGGTGGTTCTTTCTTACCTTTTTACCTACGTGTTTGTTGCCTTTGTATATTACATTTGTCAGGTGAAACCAATTCAAACAAAATTGGTCAAATTTTGGGCGCGATTCATGGTATATTAAAAATAAACTTAAGCTGATTCAGCTGATAACTCGGTCCCATGAATAACCTTGAATATATAACAGAATCTAAAATATTCAACTAAAACACAAATTTCAACTATTAAGATGTTTAATTCTTTAAAAAAAATGTGGGTTAATTATTCCATGTAATACATGGTAATTACCAATAATAACCTCTTATAATTGCAATTATTTACATGAGGGGGAAACGTTTACGTATAAGAAAAAACACTTGGGTAAAAAAATGATTTAAAACAGTGTGCTCTTAGCTTTAAAAACTAAAAATTATAAAAATTAGCAACTTTGTTTCATATTCGTACAAACGGTTCAGTCAACGGCGAGTGTTTTTGAGGTCTTCCAACTCATCTCTCACGGGGAAGGGTCTCTTAAGTTCACAAGCTCACTCCATGAACATCTGAGTGGCAACTTCTATAATTATCCACATCAATGAGTCACAGATGGATTGAGAATAGAAAATGTTAACTCATTAGAAAACAAACAAATCAAGGAGTTAACAATACAATAATTTGACTACTTAGTAATTACTACCAAAAAATAGACTATAGAACCAAACGCATCTTAACACGAGGTTATGAAAAGTCATCATTTCATAAAATAAAAATACTATTAACAACAAACCAGAGTTAATATTAAATTGTAGTCGGAAGAATATATTAAACAGGAAAACATTAAGAATTAATATATATATCTAAAGGAAAAAGCCTTCGGCACCTATAAGACAATGGAATCACTCTTCCACTAACTTACGAATAAAACCCGAATTTCTATTAAGACAAAACTTATATGTGAAATTATTACTAGCTATTTTCAAAATTCAACATATTTAGGAAAACTGCTGTCTGTAAAATATTCGCTTAAAAAATAAAGAGACATCATTTTTCTTGCATAACGGGTGATAATATATTTTAATATCTCTCACAATTTGTTAACCTACGACGATTAGTTTACAATTTTACTTAATATATTATATAGGATGTAATATAATATATGTAATAAAATTGGGAAACAACTTTTTTAGCGGGTATACAGAAATCATTTAATTTAAAAATGCAAGGTGATTACACATTAACGTCTTCTTTCATTTTTTAATATTCTGGTTTTTCCCCGATTTCGCCAGAAGCTCCCATTTAACCTATTTGGATATTTTTTTTTATTAAAACTCTTTATCTACATACGTATTACCAAGATTTGCTATTATTTTTCATTAACATTTTCACATTGAAGAGCGAAGACTAGATACATTGTTTGAGGAGCTGCAACGCGTAAAAAATACTTGTACTTGAGGTGAAAAATGTAAAAGCGTATTTTTTGTTTAAATAAATTAAATTAAATTTTTAGTTTGTTTTTATTACTACTACTACTACTACCACCCCCAAAAATGCCTGGACATTCATTTGTTCTTGACGCTTAAAAGTAAATAGGGAAAAAATCCTAAGTTGAATAAGATGACAACACTGCCCTGTGTCACATTTGTTGACTCAATACTCGAAGCCTGTCGATGGTATTCGACACATTTCGTTCTTATCATTAGTAGTGTAAAACTAATCTATCTAAAGGGATTTTCAAAAGTTTTATCGATTTAAAATTTAGTTTTATTAGTTTTGAAACTTTAGTTATACCGCACTGGGTTAGTTATTATAGGACTATTATAATAAGTTAATTTTGTCTATCTATTTAAATCTTTAAAAGTTGAAATATACCTTAATATATTAGACAGCTTGCAAAGAAATGATTTATAAATATTCACACCATCAAGTTTTGGGATATGTAAAGCCACATTTTATTTTATACTTTTCAGTGTAACTTTTACACTATAGTTAACATCTTATTCGTATGTTTTTAAACTTCAAAACCTCAGAAGCGTCCCCAGTAGTAGACTCCTGTTGAATAGATCTTTCGGAAACAGCAACTACAACCCTGTCTAAACCTAAACTTAATTTATGGTAAAATAACTATTTTTCATATAGGTGAAATTGTTAGTGTGTGACTACTTCTTCTGTACTATGATATTATATTTTTAAAAAATACGCAGACAATAAAAAAGATCCATGTTCGCGAAACAAAAAGTATGCCTATGAAAAGAAGTTTTCATTCCAATGTCTATTTAAAACTAAGCTATTCATTGGCGCGTCGGACTCGCCAAATCTGCGCTCGAATGTTTGAAAAACCATTAATGTTTTACGTGCTTTCGATACAATGTTATCGCCGTTTTTTGTCACGTAATTCAATAACGCGGAATTTCGTCCTTCCGAGGTGTACGTCCCGTTATCGAACGTGCTCTCGTCGATTATCTTTTCAATAGTTTGTAATGCTTATTCATTGTAATTATGTTAGAAGCAGGATTTAGCGTCGAAAGTTTTCAATTGAATTCGAAACTGTTAATTGGTTATGTTAAATAGGTATTTGGCGTATTAATTATGAAAGGTTGCGCAAAGCAGGTGTCACGAAAATTTCGCTTTATATTGTTGTAGTTCAAACACGTGGAATAATGCGCATTAGCGTCGCCTTTCCTCGTTTTTTACCAAGCTTTTATTGAACTTAAAGTGTCTACTGTGTCAAATTTTGTTACCTAAAATATGTGGCACCTAAAATGTTTGCAATTGTTTTGTTTGTTTGTAATCGTGAAAAAAATCAGCTTCCGAGATTTTTGAAGATCTATTCGTTTTAGGATCCGTGAATTCCAAAAAACATATTTTCCCATTTCCGTGGGTATGGCGGTTCGTCGGTCCGTCTGTACGCGACATAGCTCAAGAATTATTTATCTTATTGAGTTCAAATTTTGGTTAAAAATCAAGGGTTATAAGGGCATAGAAATTTCGTAATATATTTTGCTAAAAATTTAATATGGGTGAAGAAAATGGCGGACTTCATAATTTGCATAAAAATAAAGTGTGAGATAGGGCTAAACTAATATTTTTCTGTGTGTAAAGCCATTATGGCGGAACAAAATGGAAGGCTAACGAAATATTTAAAAATTCGGTACCAAAACACTACTTATCCAATTGACTTGAAATTTTGCATAAATGTCAAGTGTGAAACGGAAATAGACTTAGTGCGAATCATATAAGGCAAAACAAAACGGCGGCCTAATAAAATGTTTAAACCTTCGGTATAATTCGGTTTCTTGCAATAAAACTTTTTGTATTGAGAAAAAATTCAGGACAATTTATTTTTTATAGATTATATAAATAAAATTATGAAAAATAGATGGTAATAATAGCAATAATAAATAAATTAAAATAAAATAAATAACCGTTTATAGGATTTGTAGACTATGTTATATACAGGGTGTCCCACGACGAACTGTGGCGATCGATTTCTCAGAAAGTAGGCTTTGGAAAAATTTGAAATTTTGGCAGCTAACTAATGTCGATGGGGGCCATTCGCGCAAAATATTTTCAAGATGGCATTTCCGGTTATACCGGAAGTAGACGTCAACTTTCTTTTTTTAAATAGAACACCCTGTATATTATCGAATTTTTGGATTCCCCGAAAAATTTTGGGTATATTTCGTGTATAATATCCTATACCTAAGTTGAACTGTTTTTGAGATATTTTGAATTTTATGTAAAAAATGACGTTTGCAGGTCTAGACATAACTCTAAATATCTGCTTATCGAAGTCTCTATTATTTATTTGCGGGTGGCTTCCTTGTCCAAAAGGATCCACTTTAGGGGCCTGTGCTGATATTTTTATAATAAATAAATATAGGGTGATCATAAACTGACATTATAAATATACTTTAAAAAATCGTTAAAATTACTTTTTTCAAATGGAAACCCCCAATTTTTATAACTTTATCTTATTTAACACTTGTCTATTCCAAAAATTTTTAGTTTTTGAGTTATTGAGGATTTAACATTTTTTATTCTAATAATGCCAGACGGCTTCTAAGTTTTCTTGTTAGTTGGCCATGATAGGGAAGCTTGGCAAGAACCAAACCAATTGGTTATTATAGAAACGTAATATTTATTGCCGTTTGATAATTACCTTCTAAAATATTATTTATTTATTATAGTAATTATTAAACTAATAATCATGTCGGGGTGATTAAATTACACACACGAGGATTATTTGAATTTGTTTATTATCTATGGGGAATCTAACAGAGTTTTAACAATAACATGCCAGATATTTGCTGATAGATATCCAGATAAACAGAAACCGTCAACGAACAGCATTAAGCAAATGTTGGAAAACTATAAAAAATTTGGAAACGTCAAAGCAAAAATTAATAAGAGGAAATCCATTGTTGATAATGAAAATGTCGGGATTGCAATTCTGGGATTTTTTGCAGCATATCCAATGACATCCCTAAGAAACGTGGCAAGACAATCAGGAATCTCGAGAAACTCAGTGCATAGGATTCTGTTAAAACATAACTTCCAACCTTATTTAGTATCATTGGTTCAACATCTAAAAGACACTGATTTGCCAAAAAGAGTACAGTTTTGCGAGTTTATTTTAACAATGGTACAAGATAACCCTAGATTTTTGGACAATATAATTTGGACCGATGAAGCAATATTTGCTAAAAATGGCCTTTTCAATAGACACAATTCCCATTTTTGAAGTGATTCGAATCCTTATGCAGTAAGATCGCGGAATTTTCAAGAATCCTGGCAATTTAATATATTTTGTGCAGTAAGAATTCGATGGAATAATAAAACTGAATTTTTACGAAGAAAATTGGAATGGTAAGTTATACATTGCCTAACCACAAGGACTTTTTTAATGAAAAATAATCCATTTAGGTAATATTACAATAATTTTTTTTTATCAATTTAGCGTCAATCCAAAATTAGATAAATCATTTAGTAAATATTATTACATAAATAAATTAAATTAAATTATTTATAGAGGTCACACTACACTACTTCATACAAATACTGGTCCACATACCGTAACACATCATATCTAAAAAAATATCGGCCTAAGTTTTATATGAAAGTTATCTTTAGTTAGATATTTACAAGCTATTTTTACAGGGTACTTTAGAAAGTCATAAAATACTAAACCTCTTTTTTTTTATTGAGCTCTCTTCAGATTAACTAAATTGGATTTTGATGTATTTTGTTTCTTCTTAAATCAATAAATCGATGAATATTATCAAAGCATTTCTTTCCGTAAAATTATGTCTATAAACTTTTGGAGGAGAAAGATATCTAAATATTCTTGAAGAGTTGGACAACGAATATTTAAGTAATTTACCTTTGGCAGAACATAGTCAAATTTTCTACCAAAACGATGGCGCCTCACCACATAGAACCGTTGCAGTTACTATCTTTTTACAAGCTACGTTTTACGAGAAGTGGATTGCCAACAATGGACCTTTCCTGTGGCCTCCTCGTTCCCCCGATCTGACAGTCTTAGACTATTTTATATGGGGGACGATAAAAGGAATCGTTTATTTTAATCCAGTAACAACGAAAGAGGACTGTATGGCAAGGGTAAGGGTTCGAAAGTTTATCTCCAGCTTCAATTAGAGCGGCCACCCACGAGGCATTTATTCGGAGATGCGAAAAATATTTGAAAGTACCAGGTGGACATTTTCAACATTTATTGAAAAAATAAGTTGTGCTCTTGTGTAGACTAGACTATAATTGGAATAGGCTTTCTTTAATTAATTTTTGTCTTCACGGTTTCAACATTTTTATAGTTTTCCAACATTTGCTTAACGCTGTTCGGTGACGGTTTCTGTTTATCTGGATATCTATCAGCAAATATCTGGCATGTTCTTGTTAAGACTCTGTTAGATTTTCTCATAGATAATAAACAAATTCAAATAATCCTCTTGTGTATAATTTAATCGCCCCGGTATGATTATTAGTTTAATAATTATTGTAATTACTATAATAAATAAATAATATTTTAGTAGGTAATTGTCAAACGACAACAAATATTACGTTTCTATAGTAACCAATTGGTTTTGTTCTCGCCAGGCCTCCCCGTCATGGCCAACTAACAAGAAAACTTAGACGCCGTCTGGTATTATTAGAATAAAAAATGTTAAACCGTCAATAACTCAAAAACTACAAACTTTTGGAATAGACAACTTTATACAAAGTCACCCTTAATTTAAGTCTTAAATAAGATAAAATTATAAAAATTGGGGGTTTCTATTTGAAAAAAGGTACTTTTAACGATTTTTTAAAGTATATTTATAATCTCAGTTTTTGATCACCCTATATTTATTTATTATAAAAATATCAGCACAGGCCACTAAAGTGTAACCATTTGGACAAGGAAGCCAAACGCAAATAAATAATAGAGACTTCGATAAGCAGATATTTATAGTTAGTCTAGACCTGCAAACGTCATTTTTTACATAAAATTTAAAATATCTCAAAAACAGTTGAACTTAGGTATAAGATATTATACATGAAATATACCTAGAACTTTTCGACTTTAGTTAGCTGCCAAAGTTTCAAATTTTTCTAAAGCGTACTTTCTGAGAAATCGATCGTCGCAGTTCGTCGTGGACACCCTGTATACGTGAAATTCTGTGCGGAGGAAGTTTTGGGTAAAGGCGAATTTACCGATTTTTTGTATTTAATATTTACAGTTTTTATTGGACATAAAGCCAGTGATCAGTTATTTTCTATTAATAAAAAGGAACACATATCGTGAAATACGAGAAACCCAACAGAAACTCGTGTTTTGGTATAAACGAACATTTAAACATCCAACTGAAGAAAGAATTAATTTTAGTAACGAATGTAGAAAGATTAATTAATTAGTGCAGATAACTATAGTAAAACTCTATGGCGCATTGCCGATGTGGATACTTGTAGAAAACCTTCAAAAATTAAATGTAAGAACTTGATTCCTGATTACCTAAACAGTTTTTTTGTAAACCATGCGGAAGGTCTGGCAAGAGGCCTGCCAACTACTCAATCTACTCAATTCGATTTGTGGATGTTCGTGAGAGGTTGGTCGGGTGTGGTAAGTTTAACGCTCGTTTTAATGAAGGCTACTTCTCCACATATAATATACATAATAGTATAATCTCTCCGATTTTATAAAAAAGGTGGCTGGAGCCTACCTGAACATTTTTGCCATTGTCATTATGTTACTATAGTAACTAAGATTTTGGAAACTTTGATTGGTAGTCAGTTCGTAATTTCGTTCGAGAAACATAATGCCTTTATACCGCGACAGTACTGTTTCAGGAAAGGAGTCTCTACATTTGATGCAATACTGGGACAAAAAGTTTTTGTTCTTCTTGAGAACATTTTCCAGGAGGCTAAATTATGGTTTCTATAAATTAAATTAGTTGTTAATGTAAATGCAAAAGGGAAAGCAGTATGTCAAGGCGCTGCTCTCTTACTTATTATGATTTGTTTAACTCTATGATGAGATATTAACTTGCCTGGTGCAATGCTGCAAATACCAACCTTGGTAAGTTTTAAAACTTCAGATCAATGTAGTTGGATCTAGTATCAATATGCACCCTGATGTCTTTTGTCGGCCTTCTTTTTAAATTACAAATATCGACCTTATATGGTGTAATTAAAGTCGATAAACTACTTCTTATAAAAAGCATAGTTATAGGTAAGTCATAGTAGCAGACGAGCAACAAGAAAGCAGATATACTTTAGTCATTCTTTTTAGTAGGCCGATATAAACAAAGGTCACTATGTAGAACCTACCTTCGCAGCCTAAACTTTAGGAAATTGAAAGAAAAATTGTACAAAATTTTAAAAGAATATCCTTCATAAAAACATATTTAATCGTAGTCATAGATAAGCTCGAATTTTAGGGTTTAAATTCAATGAGTTAATATAATCATGAGTTTGCTGTGACAGAAACCTATGAAGCCTTCCTCTAGTCTTAGCCTTAAATTAATTTTTTTTGTTTTCATCATTTTCTAGGTTTGTATTAATTGTTGTTAGTAATAATTATTTAATTGTTAGACTTAACCTGCAACTAGCTTTGAAAAAATTGTAGTTTTAACATTATTTTCAATTATCTGACAGGGACTACTTTAACATGTCTAATGTTACTATATTCTCTAGGAAAATTAGCGCTTTTGATTTTGATTTCATAGTTTTCATTTATCAGTTAATCTGAGAACTAGAAAACAAAACAATAAAGCAACGAAAAGTATTTATTAATAATAATACCATAAAACATTATAATGATTTAATTTCTTTATACAAGATGCAAACTAATTTATAAGAAAAAATAAACATAGAAATTAGCTAAATGTACGATTTGCGTGTGTATAAAATTAAGTGATTAAATGGGTAAATAAATGTTGGAATATCCAATCCTTTAAATTTCTTTAAGAGACAACAAAAAAAATATAAATTTCTGTATATCAGCTATGCTTCAAATGAATATTGTTACAAATCCACAAAGGGGCGAACCTAACAGAAGGGTCAAGAGTTATAATGGAATTGTTGTAATGTATGCAGACTGACTTTTTGCTATATTTTTTCAGATTTAGATGCTTCAGTTCGCGCAGTTGAAATGGTACACGATAACAGGATTGACTAATTACAAATTTGAATCCCACTTAGATGTTCTCTTAGCAAAATAGAATATTAAAATCTTGTTTTATTTGCAACCAATTATGGCAAAATCGTATCTCTACCTAGAGCAACCCGCCGGAAACTTGAATCTAGACAAATATTTGTTGTTCAACCTTCTTCTTCGGGTACCTATTTGATACGATCATTTTGGTTATTGCTATCTTATTTACTGGAGCTCGGAATAAGCCGGTGGTTGTCATTGGGAATTATGTTCTCAGGTTTCTCAGATACGAGTTTCTTCTTTATCCTGCTCCCCATCTTCGTAAGTAAGTAAATTGGATAATAATTAGTCTTTTAATTATAATTTTTTTAACATTTTGCCAGGTCGCCATTTTGTTCCAATATATCTGATTTTCACCAAAATGTTACTAAGTTTTTTGGATCATAAAAGTCATATAAGTGGTTTTTAGCAATGTCTCGAAGTGACAGACAGACCGACCGACGAATTTGAGAAAACATGTTTTTTTGCACATAGAGACGCTAAAACTTGAAAAGGTGATTTTTTTCACCAATACTACTACAACATTGTATTTGAACAGCATTTTGCTTCGGCATCTTGACTTTACACCACAATTTTACCAGTTCAGCTCTGAGTCAAATTAGTAGTTTTTTAGGTTGATTTTTTAAAATTAAACAGCTATTTTATTTCGCCATCTTGGATATGTACCAATATTTTACTAGTTGATTCGTATGTAATACTTGATTTTTGTGCAAAATTTCAGGTAAATTGGAAAAGTCGTATTTTAGTAATATCAAAGATTTATTATAGCTTTTACTATAGATAACTCATTTAAATGGGATGCTTTGAATCGGTTCGGAGACATCAATGCTTACCGAAACTATATAATTTTGTACGGTAACCCTCGACTCATGAACGGGAACGAGACGTGGCTTTTCCAATCACTAAATATTAGAAGGGATCTTTTAGTTAAAAAAAGAATATTGAATTTGGCTGTTAATTTTTGGGGTTGAAATTTGATACAGGTTAGCTTGAAATAAAGTTTCTAGGAGTAAGCATACGCTTTAATAGAAAACAAACTTATTTCTACAAAAACCTGAATAACTAAAGCAGTGAAAGGTAATTACAAAAGGTTTGATGTTTAACTTGATTATATATACGTTTATACATCTGCGTTCCCATTGAGACAAATTCCACTTCCACAATCTGAGCATTACGGTCAGAACATCCCATTTTAAACCCCATTTATTTCAAAATTAATAAAAATATTGACTAAACAATTCACTTTTCACGAGTTGGGCTGTGTAAGAGCTAGGTGAAACCTTGGCATTGAAATTCGGCCAAATTTGGTACATTAACAACATTTTTGCAGATTATGAAAGCAAAAATAGAATCAATCTAAATTTATGTAATATTGTATATTTTATATAAATATTATTCTTCTGTTTTGATAAAATCTTATTAGCTTCATAATATCATATTAGTCTCTTTTCTTTAGTTCGAGTTGTTCATATATATATTTGTGTATCGGTTAATTAATCTGCGAATAAAACTGTGATAAAAATGTAGATATTGTTTCATTTTGTTAAAGATATTTGGTATGTTCGTTTGACAGCAGTTTTAAACCTATCAACTTATACAGGAAAAGGACCATTATATGCTTTTTGAGGTATTTGTATGTACGGGGTGAGTTATTATATTATGAAAAAGTGTAAATACAAAATGTGTAGGGTAATAAATACGTAGTAAAAAATAGGTTTTTTTTAATGGAATACCCTGTATATTGTTTACTTTTATGAAAAGCCATTCTCTACTGATTTCAGAAATATATAATTTGATTATATTGGTGCAAAGCGTTTTTTAATTATTTAGTTTAACTGCAACATTACTTGCACATTATAATTTAATGCAAAACTTGTTATAGTTAAACTAAAATA
Organism: Kuschelorhynchus macadamiae; assembly: GCA_030620095.1. Lineage (NCBI taxonomy): Eukaryota > Metazoa > Arthropoda > Insecta > Coleoptera > Curculionidae > Kuschelorhynchus > Kuschelorhynchus macadamiae. The sequence goes on along the minus strand of JAUTXW010004194.1, from coordinate 108,815 downwards.
ATTGAAAAATGGTTGCGCCGAAGTAGTCAAACTATATATTTTGTAAATAAAAATAAAGAACATTTATAAAAATTATAAAAATACATTCCGTTAAAAAAAAAACGTATTACGTTGTATTTTTTGGTCATATAGATAGGCATGCGATAGTCCTTAGTCTTTATCATAACGGATTCTTGCGGCTTAAAAGAAACCCTAAAGCTTTAATTTTTACACTTTTTCTCTATCTTCGTTAATAAACCCTGTAGGTAGGTGTCAAATATAATGACTCACCCTGTACATTTTTGAAAGAAGTCGAAAAGTAATTGTCAGTTTTTTAAGTTAGGTATTCAAAAAGAAGCTAAATACTTTCTTGTTACTAAATACATCGTAAATAAGATAAGCGGGTTTTTCATAATTAACAAAACTTGGCGGAAACAATATAAATAGCAAAATAGTCACTTTTGTAACAAGTAACTAAAATATTTTTTTTTTTGGGACGAATCGTTGCCGTTTCCAGAGCTTAATATGGGTTATTAAAGGTTAATATAGCAGCCATAGAAAGTATATACATCGCAGGATAGCCGCAAATTATTTTTGGCATAAGTCTGCAGTAGCTGCTCTCGTCTGCCGGCTTCCTCAACACACTTGGCAACATTGAGCGTTATTTTCTCGGATGGATGCAGGCTTTTCAAAGCCTACATCGACTAAGGGTGGCCTGAAAGTTGCCGTGTTTTGTTCGATCTACTGCGTAGCTATATTGATCTATTGTAGTACCTATTTTTTTTTAACAGTTCACTAGGAAAATATTACTAGGTCATCCCATATACCTTTAATTTTTGACAACAATTTGAAGTAAATTGTTTTAGTGTAGTTCTTAACTATGCCGTGAAGAGGCAGAACATTGACATCTGTAGACCTTAAAACGTGAAGGTTAAGATTTTTCCTCGATTACATTACTTACCTTTTACGAGGGAAATAAAAATCAACAATTTCCCGGAAGTGCATTCGTGCACAAACTAATTGACCTGTTCTCAGAGCTAGAAAAAAGCGAGAGAATTGAAAACAGCAAAAGCATTGGTTCCCTTTTTTTTTTGGAAAGCAAGTGCACCTGACTTTTTTTGTAAATCATCAGTTTTTAAAATTAATTTTTTTTAATAAAAAATCTATTTATGTGAATATAGATCTTAATTTTTAAGAAAATCCGCTTATATGCATGCAATCTAGGCATTTAATACATAAATGCTTGATTTTTACCTATTTAGTAATTAGGAGGAATAAGTTTTAGACAGACTTCAAAAAATGAAATTTTTATTTTATGTTGTGTTTAAAAATATTTTTGTTTGCTTTATAATGTTTACTTTTTATCTAGTTATAACCTTTTTTAAAAAACATTCTGTTGATTTTAATGTATTTTAACAGTTCACTTCTGGAGAAGACTTTGATATGCCAAGGATTCAATGACTTTATCACACAATCCCGGACTATTGCAACGCAACCAAAAGAAAGTCAGAAAATAATATTCTTTTATTTTTGGACCTCGTAAAATATGTTCAAAAGCTCATTATTTTTAATTAATTCAGAAAACAAGATTGTTTTGGATACTAATTCAAATCTCGGGACTCATTTGTCATTCAGCTAACAGTTCAGATCCTATTTCTTCCTCCTACGGAAATTCGTGATCCCATTAAAAATCCTCAACTCCTTCGGTAAAAACAATGGAAATTGGTCGAATAAATTCAAAACTAAAAAGTTGCGGGCCCAATAATTTATACAGAAATCCTGCAATTTCAATTTTAAAAGGCGTAGGCCCAAAAGCAGAGCAAAAATTACTCCGGCCAAGTTAAATTCGGCCTACCAAATGAAGCCGTTCTCAAATTGAATTTATTAAGTAATCCCCGACCGAAAGTTATTTATATCGGGGAAGTTTTCCCAGTTAGATTGAATCTATTTTTAAGGGGATAAATTCATTCAGTATGTATTCAATTCGAAGTTTTGAAGCCGTTAAAGCCACAACATTCTATTTAAGCGCAATTGTGAGTAAATATTTTTGAAATTGTTGTTTAGTCAATTTGGAGCGGGTGTAATAATAACACTGTTACAACAAAGTGTTGAATTTATAAAACGTTTAAAGAGGAACTGAAACAACTTGCCCTAAAACTTAAAGGCTTAAGAGTCTGGTATTTTTAGCCCTAAACCAATAAAAGGAAGTTAAATAAATAGTAATCTTTATTTGAAAGTAGAATGCATTAAAACTGGTAAAATGTACATTAGTACAAAACGAACTCTTAACCAATATATATATCAAATTCGTTTAATAGCAGTCGGTTGGCATGATTGTTTATTTTGCTCATGATTACTTATATTTAATAAAGTTGTCTATTTGTAGCGCGAATTTATCGGCGGAAATAACTTTTTAACTGTGTGCAAGTGTGCGTCCGTCAATCGCGATCTTGCCGGAGATTTGTTTCCTTTCATCAAAGAAAATAGTTGTTTACACTTATAGGTACCTCCAAACATTGACAGGATTTTACATGCAAATTTTCTCATTTCTTGGTATTGAACAGGCAAGTACTTATAAAATTCGAATGTACCAACACTATCAAATTTTTGTTTTAAATGGGTCTGACACTGAATCTCAATTACTTCCATTTGCAAGCCAGGGAGAACTGAAGACCAGTAAATAGAGAAAAATTGTTTTCTTGGGTCTTAAAATCCTGAAAACGCTTCTTAAACTCTGCCAGAGGGTTTCTCATTTTCTCTGAATATATTTTGTATGATATTGGGACAATTGTGCTTTCCTGATATGCATTACAAGTCAGAAAATGTGACAATTATCCTCTACAACCCATCATCTTACACTTGAAAGCTTTCACATGATCATGCATGTCTATCATAACTTGACGTGGTCCTTGCAATTTCGTATTTAAGTCCGACAAGTGTTTTGTGATATCTACCATAAATTAAAGATCTTGTAAAAAAGGTACATCGCATAATAAGCTGCCATCTTCTCCTTTTGTTTCCATGAAAACGCGTATTTTTTCTTTGAGTTTTCAAAACCGGTCGAGTACCATAGAACACGAAAGCCATCGCACCCCTGCATAAAATAGTAAACTAGTAAATCACGTAAAAATGCAAAAAACTCTCGCTGATTAAAGCCTCGTGACCTTATGAAGTTTATAATTTTTTTCAATGACTTTAAAAAACTTTCCAACTTGATCACTTTTACACTGGATTATACAATGAATATGATAAAAATCTGGTTTATCACTGCCCGTTTCTCTGATCTTTGTCTGTAATATTTTAACGAAGCCATTTTTTACTCCAGTCATTGAAGTAGCTCCGTCTGTTGTAACGGAACACAGTTTTGACAAATCTAAATTGTACTTTTGCAGAAGTCCATAAACAGCATTGAAAATATCCTTCCCAGTTGTTGTATCATGCAATGGTACTAATTCCAGTAATTCTTCATACACATTGATATCTATATCAACCGCACGAAGAAAAACAGCGAGTTGTACCACACCACACACATCCATACTTTCGTCACAGGCAATAGAAAATGCAATGAAAGAGTCTGATTTTGTTTTTATCTGATCAACTATATTGGCAGCCAACTCAGTAACTCTTTCAGCGACAGTATTCCAGGACAAGGATATATTTTGAAATGGCTTCACGCACTTACAATTTCCGCGTCCTTTACAAGGCACTCTTTTATAAATTCACCTTCAATAAATGGTTTTGAGTGTTTCGCGATCAACTCCGACAGTATGTAGCTCGCTTGAAGGACGTATTCATTTTCTTGCTTTGTTTCCTCTTACTTCCACTTGGTTTTGAAACAGACATGTTAAAAACTGTATCCGAAATAAATTATAATAAGTACTGTTAAGTGTTGTAACAATAAGTGCGCAACTCAACTCGAAACTCTATTGCAACTGACTCATAACTGACTAAACACTGAAAGACTAAACTCAATGGAATACGGCTTATACACGGATTGTGATTTCTCAAGTTCTTTCCAGAATAGAATTTCATGGAACAAGCCAGATAACGTTTGGATTTAGGTTTTAGGTTGAGTATGTGAAGTTCATCCTCCTAAACATAGATGGCACTATGTACAATTGTACATTTTATTATACCAATCGTTGCAGCGGCGCGCGCTTTCAAAAACGGTTTTCAATTTGTAAGCGGGCCGCATTATCTGGCTGTTTTCAAAACTGATTTGGGCCGCAGAAAAATGCTCACTGGGCCGCATGCGGCCCGCGGTTTGCATATTTGACATGGCTGCTCTATAAGGAAAAACTGAAAGAAAATAATTTTTCTTGGCCATTTTCATAAGATATTAATTACTCTCATAGTATAAACATGTAAATATTCTAAAAATAAAATTCTGGATCAGTCGAATATTGTTGTTTATATAGTGAAATTGTAATTGTAACTCACTATGTTTAAATAAGATGTATACATTTTTTTGTAATTCACTTTGAAAATTTTTTGAGTGATGTGCATAATATTGAAAGTTATGCAATAGTTTCTTTTTGAAATGATAATAATTTAAAGTTAACTGAATTGTGCTTACTTTAGTATCAATTGTATCAATGCAGATCTATAAAAAAACAGTAAATATTTTATTAAGTCGCCATCTTGGATTCGGACCAAAATGTTGCCAGTTAATTTCTATGTAACACTTAATTTGAGGTACTTAAATTGGATAATTAGTTTTCCAGTAATAGTTTTTTTAACATTTTACCAGGCCGCCATATTGGATTTATAACCTTGACCCTTAGGTTTTGACCAGCATTTAAGTGAATCGGTTCACTGCTAAAGCGTTAATATGTGTAAAACCTGGGAGAAAGATTTTTCCACGATTATAAACATTTTATTTGATCACTATTTTATTCCGCCATTTTGAATTCGTACACTATTTCTTCTTTAGGGATGAACTAATAAATTAGTGGTATACCTCATACTTAATTCTTGCACTAAATTTGAATTATGTCTAATTAGTAGTTTTCTTAGGTTGATTTTCTAAATATTTTATTACGCCGCCATCATGGATTTGTATCAAAATATTTTCCAATTGATTCCTAAATAATATTTGATTTTTGTGAAAAATTTCAGGTAAATTAGGTAAGAAGTTTATTAGTGATTTTTTTTAATACTTCACTAGGCTACCATTTTGGATTTTTATCAAAATGTTACCAGGTCATCTCCATATAACTTTATCAAAATTTGAAGTCAATCAGGTAAGCTATGCCGTGAAAAGGCAGACAGGCAGACCGACGCACAGAGGTTATTTTGTTAATTCTAGGGAGAAATAAATATGGCATTTAATGTTCTGAAAATTTGGTCAAACTACACATTTCAAGATACATATTATTGACTTCTTTGATAAATAAAAGATAAACAAAGCAAATACAAATATCGAAAATCTCTATTTTCGCTTGTTGACATAAGAACGGTGAAAATAAGTTGTAACAAAAATTTCGTTTTAAAATTATTCATCTATTAATCTGTTGAAAAATAAACTGAAAAAGCTTATTAGGTAATTATTTAAAAGTTCAAGAAAAAATATTAATATATTTTAAATTTTTGAAAAAGAAAAATAATTTATGGTTTTCGTAAATTTACTTACTCATATTTCCGAGTCACTATCACTGTTTCCATTGTCAAGATCAAAATCGCTCGTATTGTCTCTTACTGTATTCTCTATAGAAAATTTTCTGCTATAAAGCTCTCGATATATTCACAAGTCCTTAGTGCAAGCTTCCTCGAAAAACATTCCTATAGGTAGAGCACCAACCTTAACTATATCAGCACGATGAACTAATATGCGATGGAAGAAGGCGGGCATTTTGTACCAAGGGTACAGATTGATAAATATTTGTGCCGTTTATTTACAGTAACTTAAAAATGTATCTATGTTAATTGTATACCCACAAGAGATTGTTGTTAAAATCACATAAAGATGTTTCAAAAAATCTTCGTTTAGCTTTGTTATGGTAGAGGCCAAGGATTATGGAAAAATCTTCGTGATGTATTAACATTATTGGTTGTGCCGTGTCCTTGTTTGGGAATGTTGACTAGTAAATTCATTTGTTCTTTAATTTGTTTTTAAATATATTCCTTTCGTTCCTTTACTTGTGTCTTTTCACTTCAATGTGGAGACAACACTCAAGACACCTGACCCACGCATGCAAACTTGAAATGCCATAGTCATACATTGAAGGGTCTGACTCAAGGCTAGAAATTTTCTCAAGATCATTTATGATTTTTGGCATTACACCATATATGCCACATGTTTGAGTGGAAGAACCGCTTATTTCCCATCTATCATCGTGAGCTTAAAATCAGAGTTGATAAGTATTTCTTTGTTAAAAATCGTTATTGTAGTTGGCTGAAGGCATTTGATTTGATTTTTCATGCTTTGGATTTCTCTTTTAGAAAGTTCAGCGGTCTCCTTTTCAAGTAGAATTTTACTAGGTCTGCAATATCGTACTGATGATGGACGCGCGATGGCAGAGCCACAAGATTTGGCCCGAATCTGTGGATATTTGTAATGGAACAAGACACATTGAAGATAAATTGGAATCGTCCTTTGCCAAACTGTCTTCTTGTTTATAATATCTCTGTTTGTACGTAGAATGTTCACCACTGCCATCACACCCCCACTTGAAATAAAATGTGATATTTGAAAAGTTTAATAGGCGCTCTTCAAAAATGCTTTTTTGCACTTCCACAATCCTATTAGCTGTATGATTAAAAAGTGGCTGTAATTCCACTTCCGCAGCTGTATCAGAAACTATGATAAAATTTTCACTAGGAAAACATTTCTTCTTAGCTTCCAAAAGGATATTATAATTTGGATAAATATTCGCGTTTCGAATTTTAGCCCCTTGTTGCATCAATAAATATGATTTTTTTGTTAATCGTACGTTAACATATAATGCCAAGGCTTCTTCTGGAGTATATCTGACTGGTAGCATACCTGGTGATTGATAGGCGAGTACTCGGAAACTTCTTTGACTATTCGTGAAGCATCTCTACTCCCAAATGATTCTAGACTCTTACGCATAGCAAATGACAGTTCTTCTCTTTGATATAACATTAAGAACATACTCCAATACTGCAGCATTTTTAGCTTACTGATTTTTGTTGAGACCAAACGGTAAACAGCTCTCTTCTAGTGAATGACATGATATCTGAAACATATCAGTTTCAGATTTACTGGCAACTCCTGGCACTTAAATTTTAACTTATCACACAGCTTCTGAGTGCAATTAACTGAACAAAAAATATTTGAAGCAAACACAGGCAAACACCGATATATGCAGCCTGCTTAACTTGACTTATTTAAATTTATATTTAAAAAAATTACGTAACCTTTTGACAACATTTTGAAAACCGTATATATTTATTTCATTTGCAACTTTTACTAAAATAAGTAGTACTTATACAAACTTAATAAACAACGCCAAAACTCTGATATAATACACAACAAATAATTCTCTAAGACACTTTAAACATGACAACACAACACATACCAGTTCAATGACACGAAATTATAATGCAATTGTATTTGTTTGTTACTTCACCACGGCCTATTAGATTAACAGAATTTAGTGATAACATGGAAATCGCTTAGCTAGAATACTGACTCTAAAATGATGTATACAAAAATTTTAAAATACAACTCAAGTTTTTTTAATTATTTCCTTGTAATTTATCAAAAATGACCTCTGTGCGACGGACAGGCCGACAGATAGAGGGAATTGACAAAATATGTTTTTTGACATCTAGGGACCCTAAAACTTAAAGATTTGTGAAAACCAGGAAGAGTAATTTTTTAACGATTACAATACTTCCTTTTTACGAGGGAAATAAATACAATATTTTTACTAGGTAAGCATTTATTTATGTTAATGTGAATAACTATTTATTCTCATGTAAATTCGGGGTTAAGAGATCTTGTTCTACAGTGATATATATATATATATATATATATATATATATATATATATATATAACCATTCATCTAAATCTAAATCTGGATAATGCGGTGGAGCACCATCGTGCATATACTACATGTTTAGTCGTAAATTTAAAGGCACATCACTGAGTAGATTGGGCAAATCATTTTGTAGAAACCGCAAGTACTGGTTACGATTTAGCCTTGCTGACAACTCAAAAGGTCTAATAATAAAGCCAGCAATTATGCCACACCAAATATTGATAGAAAATTTTTGCTGAAAATGCCGTTCTTTGGTTAAGTGTGGATTTTTCAGTTCCCACATCCTGATCGTGATGATGAAGCAGAAAGTGACAAAAGTTGGTAAATCGGTTGGTAGTAGGTGTTGAATGAAGGTGAGTGTGTAAACTTGTAAAACCAATCTTCTTTTCACACGAGTAGCATTCGCCAAATATCTTGTACTTATACCTGGATTTTCACCTACTCGAATAAATTAATAGAAAGCATTTTTTATGACGATTTAAATTAACGTTAAATGACTTTTTATTTAAATTAGTGAATGTCAAATATCCATGACTACGTTCAATTCTTAACCATAGCCTACTCCATTCTAAACGAACCATTTTTGAGTCCGTGATTTGATTTGCAATAAAATATTAAAATGTAAACATTCATAAACAATGCTTGTCAATATTTTATTATGATGCCGGAGATTACATTCTTAGGTGAGTTAAAAACTAAATTAAATTTGTAATTCTCTTTGAATCATATTTATTATATATTTTTTAAAAAAATCTTTAGGTCCATTATAAAATAAATTTGATTGTTCTAGATACACTTATAAAGGCAAAAACTTGCCGAAACGTTTGAAAATAAAGAAAATGCTACATTTCGATATATATATATATATATATATATATATATATATATATATATATATATATATATTGTGTCAGTACCAGCGTATACGAGAAACTTAAATATTTTATTAAGTCGCCATCTTGGATTCGTACCAAAATGTTGCCAGTTATTTTCTGTGTAACACTTGATTCTTGTGCAAACTTTGAGGTACTTAAATTGGATAATTAGTTTTTCAGTAATAGTTTTTTTAACATTTCACCAGGCCGCCATATTAGATGTTTAACCTTGACCCTTAGTTTTTGACATTTAAGTGAATCGGTAAGTAGTTTTTTAGGTATGCCGCGAAATGACAGAAAGACAAGCAGACCGACAGACAGACCGACAGACATACTCTAAATCTAAATCTGGATAATGCGGTGGAGCACCATCGGGCATATATCACATGTCTAGTCGTAAATTTAAAGGAACATGATCGGATAGATTGGAAAAATCATTTTGTAGAAACTATAAGTACTGGTCTCGATTTAGCCTTGCTGACTCAAACTCAAAAGGTCCAATAATAAAGCCAGCAATTATGCCACATCAAATATTGATAGAAAATTCCTGCTGAAAATGCCGTTCTTTGGTGGTAATCGGTTGGTAGTAGGTGTTGAACGGGGTTGAAATGATGTGGATGTAGTTTTTTAGTGTGTAAAACTGTGTTTATACCTGGATTTTCACTTACTAGAATAAATTGCTAGAAAGTATTTTATTCAAATTAATGAATGTCAAGCATCCATGACTATGTTCAATTCTTAACCATTGCATACTCCACTCTAAACAAACCATTTTTGAGCCCGCGATTTGACTTGCAATTAAATATTAAAATGCAAATTTTTAGAAAACCGTTTGTTTAATCGAATTAAATATAGTATAACTTTTTTTTAGCAATTATCACTATAACAATTTTTAATAAAATATAATGGAAAGGTACTAAGAAAAAAGTTATGGCATGAAATAGCGAGTGTATAGAGCGTAACAAGCCCTCTCTACATATTACATGGAAAAATAGAATTTACTAGTATTCTCTATCCTCAAAAACTTCTAATTACAATTGTTTTTGTCGATATCTCAAAAACAGCTCGAGGTATAGAAAAATAACAATTTCGAGATTTAAACTTTAACACTCTATATCTCATTAATAAGCGATATTTTACTAAGGCAAATTTAGCTCAATATCGTAAATTTTTTCAAGTTTAATCTAGGATTGCTTTTTGACGCATTCATTTCCGACTACCCTATATCAAAAATGGTTCGTTTAGAATGGAGTAGGCTATGGTTAAGAATTGAACGTAGTCATGAATACTACATCTAATTTTTTAATGGGGCATAAAATACAACCGGATAAAGAGAATATTGACTCTGATAACCTTAACCATCCTAACAATCTGCTGTCTAAAATCGGTTTCAGACTAATAAAAACCGTAAATAATAAATATAAGTCTAAATTTTTAGGGAAAGCCACTTAGATCAAATATATAGCATAGGCACTCAATACATATGCCTGATTTTGACACTTTTAGTAATTAGCTAAGTATTAGTAAAGACTAATTGTAACTTCGCATAGATGGTTCATCAAATAGATAATAAATTCACCAATTTTAATCGTTTATGTCACCGTTTAACTAAAATATTATCTCGGCGGTTTTCAACAGAACAAGTTAGGTCTATTGTCTAGAAATATTTGTATTCATAATTCAATTCGGAGTTACGAGACTGCTTCATACTGGCAACACTGGCCGTGCAATTGTGCCGAGCATTTAGCTATATTGCAAAGTTGGAGTCCATTTAGGCTGTGTTTTATTTAACATTGGATTGGTCTATACGAAGCATCACCTGTCTTTGGTTTTAGTTTTAGACCGACTTAAAACAATTAAATTTTTAAGATGTTTTTCAAGAAATACTTTTTATTAGTTAGTGGTGATTTTTTGGAGTAGGTGATTCACTTAACGAGTTAACACTCTCAGAGAACTCAAGGACTTACAACATATCTGAAAGAAAGTTATATTTGTTTTATTTTTGGACTTATGTCTAAAATCCTATTATTTTTAATTAGTTCAGAAAACCAGCGTTTTTTAGATGTTTGTTTAAGTCTCAGAACACATTTGTCATTCAGCTGGTAGTATAGATCTTATAACTTCATATTACGGAAATTCGTAATTCCATTAAAAATTATTTACTCATTGGCCTAAAACATTGGGATTTGGTCTAATAAATTCAAAACTAAAAAGTTGTGGGCCCAATCATTTTTATCGATATCATGCAGTTTCAATTTTAAGAGACCCAAAAGCAGAGCAAACATTACTCCGGCCCAGTTAAATTCGGCCTACCAAATGAAGCCGTTCTCAAATTGAATTTATTTAGTAATCTCCGACCGAAAGTTATTTATATTGGGGAAGTTTTCCCAGTTAAATTGAATCTATTTCTAAAAGGATAATAAATTCATTCAGTATGTATTAAATTCGAAGTTTTGAAGCCGTTAAAGGCGCAACGCTCTATTTAATCACAACGGTGAGTTAATATTTTTCAAATTGTTGTTTAGTCAGTTTGAAAGAATTTTCCCTAAAATTTAAAGGCTTAAGAGTTTGGTAATGGTAACCCTAAGCATTATGAAATAAATCAATAAGAGATAAGGGAGGCGCAATATACTCCAAAAAAACTATCTTTTTTCCGAAGAAAAAAAAACTTCTTGAAAGTATATTAAACATAATGAAAAGTGATTTTAGGAATTTTAGGTATAGATTAAGTAATCCATTTATTACACTCTTTGGAAGTAAAGAAATATCATTATAAAAAAAAAATAAAAGTTGAGGAGTGTAATCGAAATTTTAAATTATTTATAAATTATTTAAGTGGTCTTAAAAAAGTTATCAAAATCGTATATTGGAATTGTTAACCAAAATTCGGTATGTATATGTAAGACGAAAAAATAAAAACTTTTCTTATATTTTTTATATTTTAGCGAATAATACCTTTTCTATAATTTTTACAAAGAAATGTAAATGTAGGCAGCAGTAGTAGTATTAGTAGTAGTAGTAGTTATAGGGAGGTCTAGAGACCTTAATGGTAGGGCTATATGACCCTTTCGGTCTACCTCAGACCCACCCACAACCAAAACCCGTCACCGAGTTTCCATATTTAAATCTACCTGTTCTTCTAGGTCTGGATATTTTTCCAGGATACTTCCTTGACTGCATCTCTATGCAAGACAGTAGAGCCAAAAAAAACCCGGCGTAATCTTGCTCGTGCCTCACACGTGCCAAGGAGGTGACACTCCGTGCAGGTAGAGCTCTCCTGGATGCCTAAAATAGAGAGGTGTCTTTTTAATCGACAGTGCCCCGTTACTATTCCTACGATGGAATTTAGAGTTTTCCTGTCCGGCGTTAAAATCCACTCTGTTCGGCCTTTATCTGGCTTCACAATGAAGTCAAGATCCATTCGTCGAGTGCAGTTCTTATCTGCTTCCTAGTAATGCCTAAAGCCGTTCTAGTCCCACATATGTGCTGGCGGCTCCGAGTCTAGCAAGCTTATCTGCCTTCTCGTTAGGCGAGTAACGCAAGTCACGTGACTATTTCCGAATAAAATAATTTTTTGTACTTGATGAAAGCAAAAAAATTACCAAAATTTCGACAAGTTTCTTAATATAAAAAACATGTGAACACGGTCTGACCAAAATTCTATTTCTGTAAATACTTAATAATAAATGTATTATTTGTTTTATTTTCTAAAGGTATAAGTGGCATCATTATTAATTCAATACATAAGGCTTCTGTTTACAATGTCTCAAAAAGTATTGAATAATCTTTATTTTAGAACATACAATCGGGCAAAACGGAACCAAACTCACCGGCCGCAACAGTCGTTTTCCTGTAAGTTTACACAATAGCGTAAACAGATAACAACTTATTAATACGCAACAATGTATTTTATTTGTACTGACTTATGTGAATGTTAATTTACATTAGCGCGTGTAAATTTCGGACTAAAAGATTTTGTGTTATAGTGGTATTCGTAAGTGATATGCTACTACTAAACGATAGGACGTTTGTGCCAGTATCAACTCATACGAGAAAAAGGAGCACAATTTCTGCAAGAGAAATCAGTAAATTTTTCTTCTGGATTCACATGAGAATATTAGTGTACTGTGTGGTGAAAACAATCTTTAAGATCGAATTTTTGCCGCAGCGGAGCAGATAACAAATACTCCAAATACCCTCCAAGCAGTTTTTGATTTGCTTTTGTCGTATTTTGATAAATATTTCTATTGTTCATTTTTAACACTTATCTTATTAATCTAACTAGCGTTTTTTAACTCGTTTACCAAGTATAACAGCAATATTGGTGTTTAGCATAGACCACCCATCGAAACAAACATCCTCATTCGTTTTTATAAGACACTTTTAATGTGACGTCAGGGTTGCCACAACTCCAAGCCTTTTCAGAAAGTGGTAACCTGACTAAAACTCAGTAGAATTTATTATTAAGAGCAGTCTTATAAAAAATTGTAAATTTTGGATGTTGACCCTTAATTATATAAAACTTTTTTTCTCAAGTTTATCTTGTGTAGCTGTTTTCAAATTGAGTTTTTATTCGACCGAAAGTTATTTATATCGGGGAATTTTTCCCATTTAGATTAGATAAATTCATCCATTATATATATATATATATATATATATATATATATATATATATATATATATATATATATATATATATATATATATATATATATATATATATATATATATATATATATATATATATATATATATATATATATATATATATATATATATATATATATATATATATATATATATATATATATATATATATATATATATATATATATATATATATATATATATATATATATATATATATATATATATATATATATATATATATATATATATATATATATATATATATATATATATATATATATATATATATATATATATATATATATATATATATATATATATATATATATATATATATATATATATATATATATATATATATATATATATATATATATATATATATATATATATATATATATATATATATATATATATATTATATATATATATATATATATATATATATATATATATATATATATATATATATATATATATATATATATATATATATATATGGAATTTACTCGAATGGTCACATTTTTTTATTTGCGGATGAATCGATCGACCTTCATTCTGATGACAATCGAATTGGTATATGGCGTCGAACAGGAGGGAGATACGCAGAAAACTGTTCCTTGGATCTAATTCCGTTTGGAGGTGGGTCTGTAACAGTGTGGGGAGGAATATTTACAGGTGCTCGAACAGAATTAACAGTTATTATTAATCGCCCTTTCATTATTTAGAGATTTTGCTAGACCACATCAATATAACAGAATGGTTTGGCTCTCCCGATCCCCGGATTGTAATCCAATCGAACACATATGGGATGTTTTAAAGCGGCGTTTGTATGCTCGAGCAATACCTCCTAGAATTATTGATGAATTGCTTTAACCCATTCATGAAAAAAAGCATTTAATTTCTCAAGAGTTAATATATATACATATATATATATATATATATATATATATATATATATATATATATATATATATATATAGGGTAAGTAGTCTTTAATCTATGCCGCGAATTTTCAGACAGACAGACAAACGGACAGACGCGAGACGGGCCGACGGAATTGATACAACATATTTTTTGGCATCTAGGGACGTTAAAATGTAAAGATGTGTAAAACCTGAGAAGGTGATTTTTCTTGATTAAAAACATTTTATTTGGCCGCCATTTTGTTCGGTCATTAGAATTAGAGCCACAGTTTTACCAGTTGATCCCTATACCACAATTAGTTATGAAATTGAATTCGAACCATTAAGCAATTTTTCAGGCTGAATTGTTAAATATTTTATGAAGCCGCCATTTAGTTTCGCCATCTTGGATTCTTACCAAAATGTTACCAGTTGGTTCCAACATAATACTTGATGATGTTTTTTGAAAAATTTGGGATAAATTGGATGAGTAGTTTTTTAATACTTTTTTTAACATTTCACTAGGTCGATATTTCTTTTCGTCATATTGGATTTTACCAAAATGTTACCAGGTCATCCCCATATGACCCTTAATTTTTGACCAAAGTTTGAAGTCAATCGTAAAAAAACGTAAAGATGTGTAAAACCTAAGAGGGTGATTTTTCCCGATTACAAACATTTTATTTGGCCGCCATTTTGTTCGGCCATCTTGAATTATTATCACTATTTTATTAGTTGATACCCATGCCACAATTAGTTATGGCACATAATTTAAAATCAAACCATTAAGTAGTTTTTTCAGGCTGAATTTTTAAATGTTTTAATGAGCTGCCATTTTGTTCCGCCATCTTGGAATTGTACCAACATGCTACCAGTTGATTCCAACATAATACTTGACGTTCTTACAAAATTTGAGATAAATTGGATGAGTAGTTTTTTAATAATAATTCTTTAAATATTTCGCTAGGCCGCCATTTGGTTTCTTCATTTTGGATTTTTACCAAAATTTATCAAGCCATCCCCATATAACCCTTAATTTTTGAGCAAAATTTGAAGTCAATAGGGTAAATAGTCTTTATGCTATTCCGCGAAACAGACAGCCGAACAGACAGACAGACAGACAGACAGACAAACAGACGGATCGGCGAGATTGATAAAACATATTTTTTTGCATGTAGCGACGCTAAAACGTAAAGATGTATGAACTCTGAGAGGGTGATTTATCACAATTACAAACATTTTATTTGGCCGCAATTTTGTTCGGCCATCTTGAATTTGTACCACTATTTTACTAGTTGATCCCTTTATCACAGTTAGTTATGGCACACAATTTGAAATCAAACCATTAAGCAGTTTTTCAGGCTAAATTTTTAAATAATTTATTAAGCCGCCATTGTATTCCGCCATCTTGGATTCGTACCAAAATGTTACCAGTTGATTCCAACACACTACTAGATGTTTTTGCAAAATTTGAGATAAATTGGATGAGTAGTTTTTTAATAATAAATGTTTTAACATTTTATTAGGCCGCCATTTTGTTTCGCCATATTGGACTTTTACCAAAATGTTACCAGGTCATCCCCATATGACCCTTAATTGACTAAAATTTAAACTAAATCGGGTACGTAGTTTTTTAGCTACGTTAACAGAACGGAATTGAGAAAACATGTTTTTCGTCATCTAGGGCCCATGAAACGTGAAGATCTGAAAAGATCTCGGAGAGTGATTTTTCACGATGACAATACTTCCCTATTACGAGGGAAGTAAAAAGGTAACTATGTTAATGAATTCTATAAAAATATCCTTAACCCCAACCCCGTATATTTGGTAATAATGTCAACGAAAACTGGGCACCCTGTAGAATGTAATTATTATAAAACTTTGCAGCCCTGTTTACCAGTTAATATAATACATGTGTGGCAAACATATTTCAAAATTATTTTGGAAATATTTAATTTTGGATTTTGATTAAAATTTTGCATGGTGCACTTAAAATCTGAGTTTTGACAATTCAGATTTAAAAAACAACAAAATTGTCATAATAGAAGATTTGTACTCACCAATGCCGGTCCTGCCTAGCTGCTTCCAAATAAAAGAAATTACATTGCGTTTAGCCGTTTAGCGTATGTCTGGGTCGGTCGGTGCTTTTAGCCAGACAAGGACAGCTGCAGTTTATTGACGTGAATAGGGAACAGGAGATCACAGTAGTAAATCGTTGCAGACGTAATCTGACGTAATACAAAGCTAAATGAAATTCTCTGGATTTTTGATATTTTCTGTTGCGATTGTTCATTCTTAACCAATATACAAATCAAATTTAATGCCTGTCGGTTGGAATCACAGCCTATTTTGCTCAAGATCACTTATATTCGGCTCAGCTATACCCAAAAAAGGAACATTTGTCTATTTTCTTATGATACCAGATATTAACTTTATATAAAGATTCTAACAAAAAAATTTAAAAGTAGTCATATACTTCAGCGGTTCTCAAGGTTTTATACTTCACCCTCTTTTTTTTTAGGATCAATAATTCTGCGCCCCTCTTACCCTGCATAATACAATGCGCAGCCAAATTACAAGAGTAATCGTGTACTACCATCTGCAATTACACTACCCTAAAATTCCTGGTTAACATTTGAAATACGAATAACAAGCCGCTGTAGGATGCCGCGTATTTCTACTTATAATATTCGTTCAAAATAAGATATGCTATCAAATCTAAGTAAACATAAAAAAAAACTGAATTCTTAAATTTTAATGTTAATTTTCATATTCTTTTCCAGCTTATATACAGCGCCGTTTTCATGCATAAGGAGCGAAAATGTACCACATGCACTCCGATAAGTAAACTAGCAAAGTTAATTTCTCCCCACAACAGGAAAGGAATTATGGCGAGACTGAGCTCGTTTCTTTTTACGACCCTCTAACGTTAAGTGAAACTTCCCGGTCTTCTTTATCACATATCTAATTTGGCGATGGTGCACGTACCTCTCAAATTTATTGAATATGTTTAATCAATAGAAGGGCCTGAACAATTATTACCCAAAATAACTTAAATTAGAAATATTCGAAAGTGCTTATAATCTCAACTCTATTAATTAAATGAGACCAACACAGGCAAAATATGTTTTACTTTTCGGGATTAACTACTAAACTCAAAATTATAAGTTAATTTAATTTTTATGTTAAAGGAAAATACCCATCTTATGCTGCGCAAATACAGGGTGTTTATCTATATCACACTTTAACAGGTTAAAATGCGGCTTTCACTGAATTTCTTAGAATTGCTTTTAGTTCTTGCCTACGTTGTTGTCAAGTGTCAATAATTTTCTGAAAAAAGCGAAAAAAAAGAAGTTTTTTCCATAGCAGATTAAGTGCTTATTTCAAATGGAACGCCCTGTATCTCTAACACTCTATTAGAAGCCTGATGCTTCTCCTATCTAAAAACGTATAAATTGTTATAACCTTTCAGAACAGAAAACAACAGAAACAATAACTAATACATTAATAACTACCGAATACAACCTCCATTTTCTTCAATGCATGTACGTTGGCGAAGAACAAAGTTGAAAAAAGCATTTTGGAACACTTCTGCGGTAATTGTATTAAAAATGTTAAGTCCATTTAAACTTGCAGGAGTAGGACTATATCACTTTTCATTGATATACCCCATATAAAAAAATCGGGTATTGCTACATCAGGAGAATGGGGAGCCCGTTCGATGGGGCCCGCTCAACCTATCCAGTTGATTCCAAAAGCCGTGTTTAAGGAATTCCTTGCTATTACAGAAAAGTAAGGTGGGGCACCATCATGTTGGAAATATACATCATGCAGTATTCCTTCTTGTTCCAGTTGAGGGTACACACAATGTATAACATAAATGTATGATTGTTTCCAGTTACCGATTTCTCTTGGGAAAAGAAGGGTCCATGCTTTTCAAAGTCCCTGGTTTGCTTTTTTTTCCTTTCCATTGTCCCAGTTTCTGGAAATTTTCTTACTCAGCTGAGGATTAATTTTCGAGTAGGCAGATTTTTTTCAAAAATTGTTCTGAGTCTTCTTGTTATTGTAATTGAATCAGTATTGGCGTAGAGCAAAACGGACTGCTCCTTTTCTCTTTAATTAATAATAAATAATTAATAATAATCTGACACTTTTCTCAAAAAATGTCAGGTGAAGTAACGTTTCAGCTGAAAATTTTGGGTAACAAAAAATCTAGAGCTTACAACGAGTTTGAAAGAGATGATTGAAAGTTAAATGTATGGTGTGGTGTTCCAAGAGAAAACTGTTTCTAATAAAATTAATGTAGATTAGTTGTTACTGTTGTTTCTGTTGTTTGTTCCGACAGATTATAACAAATTAATCATTTTTAGAAAGAGGGAGGATAATGCGTCTAAATGAGTGTTAGAGGTACAGGGTGTTCTATTTGATATAAGCCCTTAATCTGCATTGGAAAAACCTTTTTCTTTCGCCATATTCAAAAAGTTATTGCGACTTGGCAACAACGCAAAAACTTGAAGCAATTCTATTAAATTCAGTGAAAACCGAATGTTAATATCTCCACTCGATTTTGAGTTATGACCTGTTAAAATGTGATACTTTATAGATGGACACCCTGTATTACTGTATATATCCATATCGAAAATGAAAATCTTTTTACAGGAGAATATCTTATAACATTTACCGGTAGATTCTAAGAATGTCTAAAAAAATCACAAACATTGTTGTAGTTCTTGGCTCCTAAAATAGTCACGAGGCTATGATTTACAAGTAGCATATCAAAAAGCCTGTGGAAAAAATAAACCGAATAAGCAGAAAATGTGCTATACTATCATAAAACCGTTTTGGCAAAAACGTTTTTTTTAATGAAATAGAATGAATACCTGCTTCACATATACGTTACCTGATACTAGCTATACATTCAGACTCGTCTAAGGTAAATCCTTTTTTTCTTGACGCTGTGGATCAAAGCATAATAACAACAGGGTTTTCCATACTCGATGGTACGTTAGAAGTATCTAGAGAACACAAAGAAAAATAAAATTTATATTTTGCCTAAGGCCATAGGACTGGCATCAACTTTGGAATTTTAAATGGGACACCTTGTGGTCTATTTTATTTCTAGATTTTGCAAAACATTCTAAATTTTTTTCTGTATAGGGTATTTTTCATTTCTCTTACCGTTTCTTATATATTAATTATTTTGTATTTTTTTTTACCAAAACTATGTCAATTAAATCTTCAATGTTTTCATCGCCAGTTGTCAAATCAATGTAAAATTGATATATTACTTGGTCAACATGTGATAATTTAATTTTAGCAACATAGCATCGTTGACGTTTATACACAGTCACAAATTAACCTAATACAGATACGAAAGAATACCGAAATACGCGCATTGTTTGCTGTAGCCTTGAGAGAGTTCATAGACAATCCGCATCAATGCATGTATCGAGTTATTATATGTTTAGGTAAAAATAATCTGGAAAAATACGTTATCGAGGCATATTATCTCACATTAAATAAATATATTGCTCGTATATCAATTCCTAGAAAATTAGAAAAAGTATAAAACATTTGAAATATTAGAAATTTATTTATTTAACTAAAAATGTGACAGAACTATTGGTTCTGTCGGATTTGTTAGTTTATATAAATCTCTGGGATCTCATAAAATGCCATATTACTCGACTTTTTCAACGTCTTAATTTTCATCCTTTTTTCTTCTCACCCTAGCCCCTCACTTCGTACAGAAGTATCAAAGAGGGTTATTATTCAAATCTATATATCCAAAGACTCACAAAAGGACACACGGTAATTTACAAAGAATCACTACTTTTTATCAATTAACAAACCGTTTCAATCCCTTCCCTTCAGCCGATTTTGCCCAAAAACAATACGAACCGTTCTCTTATGGACTACTCCTTGTGTACCAAATTTCAACTCGATAGCTCAATTCCTTCGAGAGTTATCGTGTAAGCTAACAGACCGACAGACAATTTTTTTTTCTCCGAAATTATGTTTTTCCACGTTTTGAGCCATTTTTGGACGATTTAGTAAAAAAAAATGTTGCCGATATTATACTTCCTCATCTCTTATAGATGTGGAAATAATAGAATAAAACAATCAATTTCTATTTAATATAACCTATTACATAAATGGTAAATATAATATACTTAATACATCCTAATATTTTTTTTTTTACCTTAAGTGATCCTCTGAGAACCTAAAAAGTGATTTTCCTCCTCCGGTTTTAGATGAATAGTATAAATAAATACATTTTTTTCATGTAAGCTGTTCTTATACCTCTTTTGAACCTCTTTCGATTTTTAGCCGATTTTATGAATAGTTACTTTTAATATTCGAAATGACAATAAATATCTAAAAGGCCAAGTATGCTATGATGTAACAACCTCAATACGTTACGATGGTGGCATGTAACATGTCTCACTTTTTAGTTTATGTCAGATTAAGTTAGGGAAAATGGAAAGTAACAGTTATTCAAACGCGGATATTTTAAATTTGTTTTATATTCACGGCGAGTATCAAAGAATTGTTGCCAGAACCCGCAGAAGATTTAACGCTCTTTTTCCGAATTTGCCGCCAATGAGCCCGAAAAATTTCCCAGAATTGAAAGTGACTTTTTAAATTTCGGAACTGTGCGGGCTCCAACAATTCAATTTCACCTTATCAAGTGTCACAGTGATTTAGTAACAACTCGAACATCAATAAGGAAAATTTTACATAAACATAATATGCATGGCTACAAACTAATTACATTACGGGCTTTACAACCAGAAGATTCTCCAAAACGTGCAGAACTTTGCGAAATGTTATTAATTCGTAGAATTATTTGGACTGATGAGGCAAAATTTTCAAGCGAAGGAGTTTTGAACCGTCAAAATAATCATTTTTGGGCTGCTAAAAATTCATACTTTATAAAGCAAAAAGGTAAAAATTTATTTTAATGTATTTTGTTTGTTGAAGGATAGGCAATTTTCAATACACATTTATGATGAAAATTTAACTTCTGCAAAATATATTAAAATTCTAAGAACGAAGGTCTATGACATTTTGAATAATCCACCTTTTACCGATTTGAGAAATTGTTGGTGTCATCTGGATGGAGTTCCTGCATGAAGTTTCCGCCGAAGTGTATAATATGTTTCAAGATAGGTGGATAAGACGTAAAAGATAGTGGAGTTGGCCAGCGCGATCTCCAGATCTTACTCCATTAGAGTTTTTTCTATAAGGTAGGATTAAAGAAATGGTTTATAATAACACCAGTAAGTTCACAAAAATATTAGAAAATCGGGTAAGGTGCGCTTTGGTACAATTTTTATCCATCAGAAATTCAAAGAGCTACTGCCTTTCATGTGATATATATTATGAAATATATTACCGATTGCTTACATGTAAATAGTTAGCACTTTAAACATCTGACGTATTAGGTGAGAATTCCAAAAGTTTTAATTTACTGGCAAAATCGGTTTTTTTCAGAACCGCAATTTATGTTAAAAGAAAATAGTTTGGTAATGCGTAAGCTGTGGTTACATAATAAAAGACTTAGCCTTTTAGATATTTAATATCTATTTCCCAAATAGCAATTAATTATTTATAAACTCGCTTATAAATCGAAAGCAGTTCAAAATAGATATAGGAACACCTTATATTTAATAATCAATTTATTCACTCTATTTAATGCTTCAATAATATATAGGGTGTTTCACGTAAAAACAGTAATTTTTGATCAAATTTGTAAAATCTGAATGCAGTTAATTTTTAGGACACTCTGTATGAAAGTCGGGGAGCCTATGTTGCTAAAATTAAAGTACTGCATGTTGACTAAATAATTAAAATTTTAAATTGATTTGACATCAGGAGACGAAAATATTGAAGTCTTAATTCACATTAAATTAATTCACATAAATAAAAATATTATAACATACAATTTCGCAGTTTTGAGATTTTTTATTTTTGAGACCTAACAAACATATTTTTCATATTGAAATCTAAATTGGCCAATTTTTTCTAAAAATATGAAAAAAAAAATATATATTTTGTCTTCAATTGTATTTACAAAACATATCTGTTTCAACAGTAAGAATATTGTAAATGATTATACAATCTCAGATTTTATAAAACGTTACATTGTATCATATTTCAATTCTTGAAATACCCAAAATGTCCCCAAAAACATCGAAAAAATATACTACCATGATATGCCAAGGAACATTAACCTCTTCAATATCCACTTAATCAATTGTATCGTCACTTACTGTATTTTCTGTCGGAATAAGTAATCCTTTTTATCAGATACAGTTTATTCACTCGGAAAATCTTGAGCGTTTACCCTTAAAATATAGAATTAATATTCGTGAATAAAATGTTTGTGTATTGGCTTCTAAATTGTTATAATAGTTATAATATTAGCGAAAATAATTGGCAAAAAACGAAAAGAAAATATTATATTTATGCCTAATTAAAAAATATTTATTATTATTATTAAGTCTTGTGCTGGTCAATAAATAATTCACTCTGTTTTAATTTTTTTATTTTAGTATTAAATTCTCATATATTTTTCTAGCTAAACGTTTGTGCAAGTAGTAAAATGATAAAAGTAGTTTTCGATGATTTTATTTTTGATATACTGGGTGATAAAAAACTACAGATATTGGCTTCGGAAAACTAAATAACAAGAAAGTTTAAAATATATTTTAAAACCATAATTGTAATCTTTATACATTTGCAAATAAACATGGTAATATATTTTTGTCTAAATGCACTCTTGGAGAGGTTTTTTTAAAAAAATCGCTAATAAACATTCGAAAAAATAAAAATGGAAGCTATAGTGGCCAAGTTTTCCTCTTTTAATGGATTTAAAAGAGTTTGAAAAACGTCAAATGCATGAATAATTATTGAAAAACTGTATTGCCAAGTCTGGCGACTTTTTGTGTTATTTGGGGAATTTATAAGAATTTTTGCCAAAATTTTTATTTCTACTGATTTCAGGAATAATGGAATTATATAATACATTAATATATAAAAGTTGAAACATTTTTATTTCACTTGTATAAGGAAATTATTGTAATCGTAAAAAAATCAAATCTATTGTTAACAGTAAATCAGCATTAAAAAACTACTTATCCGATTGACCTCCAATTTTGTACGAACACAAATTGCGATATGACGACTACCTGGTCATATTTTAGCTTAATAAAATGTTAATAATTGTATAATAAGAAGTATCAGTTTTATATTAGAAGCATCAACAGCTTCTTATCCAATTGGTGTGAGATTTTGTACAAAAAAAGTGTAATGTAGGGAAGAAATGGCAAAATTTAAGTGCAAATTCTGTTTGGCAAAACAAAATGGCGACCCACTACCTAACACATTTAAAAGTTTTTAAAATCCATTTTGTAGAATAAAAGCTTCTTTTATGGAATAAAAAGAACTGACATAATTTTGTAATAAAATAATATAAAGATAAAGTTTTTCAAAATAAAAAGTAAGAAAATTAATAATATTAAAATAAAAATATAAACAAAATAAAAAATGGTATGCAGGAGTATCAAATCATCGTTTTTTCCATGGACCTATAAGCACGGAAGTATTAGCCAAAAAATGTTGAAAATAGATCATTAGCCCTGAATTGGCAGGAAGTCAGTAAGACGAGCAATAGAAGGCTTATATCCCTTTAAACCGCGAATCACTGACGACATCTTTGTGTGCCTTACACACCGGCATTTTCTGGAAGCCGAAGTTTAGTTCATTGTTTAAACTGGAAAAAGCCGATTTAATATCGTCAGTAGTCGGACGAATAATGTGTCTTATTTCCCAAGGATGGTATCGTCCACTGGATAAGTTTTGGTTTTGCACCAATCAGTCAGTCATAAGTTGTGACTTGTCAAAACGAGTATATAGAGTGTTAAATAAGAGATGACTGTTTTCTGGAAAACTGTTATATTGTTAGACGACCTAAAAGATTAAAGTATTGGGTTTGAAGACATGGGTTATAATACCGGGTGTCAACGAATCTATTAGACACAGAATGTGACATTTAAAAAACTTTTTTCGCCTACTTGATTTTTTATAGCAATTTTTGAAATTGCATCTAGGTGGCCATGACCTGACGCAAGTTAATCTAGGGACCTGGAATGACGACAGAATAATACAATCGCTAAGTTTTGTTGATTAGTCTGATAGCTAGGAACAAAAGAAATTGATATAATCAACTTTTGTATCTAACTATTTTTTTTTCAAATGGCGACCCGTTTTTGACAAGCACTTTTTGAAAAGAGGATTTCTCTGCGAATCTAACGGTACAAACTTTTTTGCGATTATAATCAATTATTTACTTTTATCAAGTGTGTCATGGATATCTATGCTGGATATTAAGTAGGATTTTTAATTGTGACAGTTGGTTGATCAAGATTACTTACGTTGGACCTATATATGCGTCATGTCTGCCCAGCCTATCTCTGTTGATGAAAAGAATGCACGCCTATGCGACTATTTTTTTTTTAGTTTTCTGCAGCCTCTCTTCAGATATCGTCAACAAATCTAGGTGTGCAAATCTGTATCTTTGGCTAACAAATAGTTCAGAGTATTAAACAAAAATATAACTTCAACTAACTTCAATAACGCTGTAAAATTTAAAAGCAAATATGCGAGTTCACTGTAGTTGTTCAAAGTGCATTCCTTGTTCATGACACATTTCCGCTCGTTCAATTGCTTCACTCAACACGTTGTGCAGCATTTGAGGCGTAATACACGTACAATCCTTTCTTCTAAGATTTCAAGTGTGGGTGGGCTGTTACATAGACTTTTTCTTTAACATATCCCCAAATAAAGAAATCGAGAACAGTGAGATCCGATGAACGAGCGGGCCCACCGTATTGGGCCATTGGTTGCAATAACCTTATTATTAAAATGTTCAATTAAATAATTAAGAACTTCTCTGGTATTGTGAGGCGGTGCTTCATCTTGCTGGAAGTAAATTCACACACCAGCCTAGACATTGACACCAAAACCTTTCTTGAAAATTTCCTACTCTCATTTCATGTCGATTTTGTTGGGCCCAGTAATGAGTGTTTTGCTTGTTAACCATACCATTATAAGTAAATCTGGATTCGTCAGAAAATAATATAAAGTTGATAAAATTTGGGCCAATTCTACAATTTTGGAGCAACCAATTACAAAACAATACCCGTCTATCGCCATCGTCAGGATACAAATGTTGGTGTAACTGGTACTTAAAAGCTCGATATCCGTGTTTCTTTAGTATTTTTCTAGCTGATTCATGACTTAAACCCAGTTCGTGATTAATTTTTTTTAAAGAAACAGTTTTATCAACTTCAACCACAGCAAGAACGTTAATCTTCATTTCTTCATTTATAATAAATCTGCCTTCCGCCACTTGATTGCCTTCTTGATGCCTAAAACGATTCTCGAGATATAGAAAATACTGATGGACTGGATGTACCCGTCTATCGCCATCGTCAGGATACAAATGTTGGTGTAACTGGTACTTAAAAGCTCGATATCCGTGTTTCTTTAGTATTTTTCTAGCTGATTCATGACTTAAACCCAGTTCGTGATTAATTTTTCTTAAAGAAACAGTTTTATCAACTTCAACCACAGTAAGAACGTTAATCTCCATTTCTTCATATATTATAAATCTGCCTTCCGCCACTTGATTTCCTTCTTGATGCCTAAAACGATTCTCGAGATATGGAAAGTACTGATGGACTGGATGTTGCCGGTCGGGGTATCTCTGAGTATACAACTTAGCAGCATTCCTTGAATATTTATGACATTCTCCAAATATTAATAACATAGCGAATTTTTCACTTTGAGTATACATTATTTTGACTTTTGAAAACAAAAATAATACTGAAAATCAAGAAAAATAAGGAAATCTTATGTCTACTCAGAAAGAATAGGTAAGTACCACTGTCAAAACAAAAAATCCTACTTAATATTCAGCATGGCTATCCATGGCACACTTGATATCGAGTATTTTTCTTAATAATATTCAATTTTTGGGCTTATTTTTAATCCAATCGCAAAAAAGTTAGTACCGTTAGATTCGCAAAAAAAATCTCTTTTTAAAAAGTGCTTGTATAAAAAGGGTCGCCATTTGAAAAAAGATAGATATAAAAATTTGAATTTATCAACTTCTCTTGTTCCTAGCGATTGTATTATTCTGTCATCATTCCGGGTCCTTAAATTAATTTGTGTGCGGTCATGGCCACCTAAATGCAATTTTAATAATGGCTATAAAAAGATCAAGTAGGCGTAAAATGTTTTTAAAATACCCCATTCGGATTCAGAATTGCCTCAGGAATCCAAAAATGTAAAAATATACAGGGTGTTCCAGTTATGGCCTGTCCAATAGATTCATTGACACCCAGTATATTAGAAAAACTTAAACGGGAGAATTTTTATCAATGGTATAATGAACTTATTTCCTAGAGGTGACTTTGGCATACATATTTTAACCTAATATTAGCACTTCCAGTATTGATTTTTGGTGTATTATACAAATCATTACTATTGCCATGCGAACAAATCGTACGACGGATACTGTGTACGACCTCCAATAGCCGAATCTTGACTTGGACGGAAAATCAAAAAACCAAATATCGAATCTCAGCAGTGACGTGGTTATTTTGATGTACACTACTATTCTAAGATCGATTATTGCTAAAAATGAAGCCGTCGCAGAAACCCAAATACTTTTCAGACTGACCAAAAACAAAATAAAAAAAAGTTCAAGTATAAAATAAGGTAAAAGTTCGGATAAGCTTACCATGGCGATGTTGACAATTTTTGGCACACTAGTAGATCCTGGGGCTCTGACACGAAGCTGAAGTTTGATTTCGTCGACGGCGTTTTCTGCTCGAGTTATTCATCATCAAACTCTATAACTTCTTTCTATTATTTCTTCCTTCTTTTCACAAATATTTCGGCAAATTTTCTAGGAAATCGGTAAAAACACCATTGAAATTTACAGGTTATACATATTTTTTATTTAATAAACTTATATCGCATTAAATACTTATAATAAATAGATCTATCTTCCATTTACAAAGTTTCCATCTATTTATCTAGTAACCTATGATTTACTAGTTTTAAATCTACATTTTGTCCTAATGTCGAAATTTAATTTGTTGTAACAATTTTTTGTATAAGATAACGAAACAAATGAAAACAAATATATATTTTGTAGTTTTGTTGTCTTTTCTGCGGGTTCTGTATGGAATTTGCCGAAATGTTCTTGAAAAGAAGGGAAAATAGTAGACGTAAATAAGTTATAGATGTTTATGATTATTAACTTAAAAAAGAAATATCGCCGCCAAGTCTAACTTGAAATTCGTGATCAGCGCTCCAGAGTCTATTTGGGTGGCAAGAATCTTCACAATCGGCCATGGTCAACTTAACCTTAACATAGCAGTTTGAACTACCAGAAAACTTTTGACATATTGAAACCTGTATGTGATTATGAGTAATAAGTACATCTTCAGAAATCATACGCTCTTATATATATAATAAGTATATATATATATATATATATATATATATATATATATATATATATATATATATATATATATATATATATATATATATATATATATATATATATATATATATATATATATATATATATATATATATATATATATATATATATATATATATATATATATATATATATATATATATATATATATATATATATATATATATATATATATATATATATATATATATATATATATATATATATATATATATATATATATATATATATATATATATATATATATATATATATATATATATATATATATATATATATATATATATATATATATATATATATATATATATATATATATATATATATATATATATATATATATATATATATATATATATATATATATATATATATATATATATATATATATATATATATATATATATATATATATATATATATATATATATATATATATATATATATATATATATATATATATATATATATATATATATATATATATATATATATATATATATATATATATATATATATATATATATATATATATATATATATATATATATATATATATATATATATATATATATATATATATATATATATATATATATATATATATATATATATATATATATATATATATATATATATATATATATATATATATATATATATATATATATATATATATATATATATATATATATATATATATATATATATATATATATATATATATATATATATATATATATATATATATATATATATATATATATGTATATGTTTTTTTTAAGGTGGATTGAATATTTTCGGATAAGCCTTGTATGTATGGAATAGATGCATACTTCTTTTAAGTGTTTTGTAAAACTGTTATTGTTAGGTTTATTTATATTTTCTAGGCGAGATTTAAAAATGGAGTTTATTAAGTTTTTTGGGTAGCTATTTTTGATCTATATATCTTTTGCTTTTAGAATTGCTATCGTTTGATATTTGGTGCTACATACTCAATTTTAATTAATGTATCCCATTTTTTTCTAATTATTTGGAAAGCAAGATCAGTTGGAATATTTGTAAATAAGGAAACAACGTCTAGGGATATTAGAATGTAATTATTTGGTATGTCAAAGTGGTTAATTTTTTCTTTATAATCCCAAAATCATATCAATCATACGATAAAAAAATAAAACTCATAAAACATATAAACGAAACTTCCCATACTTTTAATATTCAGGAGACAAAAATTTTGAGAGATGTTATATATAAAAAAAGAGGAAAATTCAATAAACGAAAAAACTGTCAAACCAAATTTACTTTTAATCTAGCCTTTTTTGACTTTTTATGATAACTTTTTCAAATCAAAATCGATAAACCTTTTAATTTTAATTTTCCATAATCTTGTCTGTATTAGGAATAAGTATACTTATATTAACTGCGCTAATTTCAAAAACCATAACATACCAATTGCAAAACAATAAAATTCAATCAGTATCAAATCGAAAAGAAAAACAACAGAACACCTACTGTTAATATTAAACATCTGATATAAATATATAATCTATTTCAGTCGAACTTGCATTTTCCAATGTTTTAATGTATGTGAACTAAATGTCCTATACTGTGTCAGAAAGTTTACTTATGAATGTTTTGTGTGTTGATATTTTATTATGATGTCGGAGATTATCTTCTCAGGTGAGTTAAAAACTAAATTAAATTTGTAATTTTCTTTGGATCATATTTATTATATATTTTTTAAAAATCATACGACCTTTATAAAATAAAAATATTGTTTTAGATACAATGATGAAGGCAAAAAGTTGCCGACACGTTTGTAAATAAAAAAAATGCTAGATACAAACTAAATTTTCGTTTTATATATATACATCTATATATATATATATATATATATATATATATATATCACTAACACAACTGAATTAATTATTAATTTAACGACTTTTTCCATACAAGTCATTTTTATTATTAAAGTTTGTAGATATAAAAAAATTTGTCACATTTCCAGTATTGCCAGCTAAGAGCTTGGAATCTATTTATAGAGGGTGCGAGCAAGGACATCGAACAGTCCACATTATTTACTGTATGAGGATCCTGCTGCCTCAGTAATCAGATAATCCATTATTGTAAAGCGCTGGCCGATCATTGTCTGGAAAGTCCCTCATGGCGACATTACTACCCATTTTATAAAATTAGTTAACTGTTCAGGATGAGTAATTCTCTAATACAAAGGTCCAAACAGGGCCTAGGTACTGTGGGTCTCCTGAGTCACGCTCTCACACAATAAAGGCCTAACTCTAAAGTAAGCGAACAAATACGTATATCTCATCACATTTAGCTTCATTAAGACACACACTACCAACTTGCGTGTGCATAAACCGCTTGTTGGAATGTATAAAGCATGATATGTTTTTCCTGCTAGCTCGTTCAAAGCACAAAATAATTACACGAAACCTATACCAGCGAAATTCATTAAACCTCCGAAACAATATATAAATTCCCTCAATTACGCCAGACAGCTAAGCTCCGTTCCGTACGTATCAATTACCAGCGGACGCCCGGTATGTTCTGATACAGGCCGACTTGTTTATGCGAAAGATAGGCTAATTCGGATGGAGGCAGATGATTGGTGGCGCAGTGCCGGGCGCGTCGGGACGTTATCGCGATGACACGGAACGATGTTGCATCGCAGATTTAGTCGCGTAACAAGTTAGGGACCGCTTAAATATTAGCTGATGACGTAATTATTTGAGAGGATAGATTTTAAAGACTGAAAACTTAAAGGACTATACACGTGCGGAAGTCTGTCCTATTTACGCAAACTATAAAAAACGTTTAATTGATTTTTCTTTAATATATTTAAGCTTATTAATCATGCTCCTTTCGGTTGGTGTAGTTTATTGATAATATGCTTGTAATTTCTCATCTTTTTATACAGTATGTCTGCGGATGGACTTTGCAAGAGGTCTGATGAACTAAGAATTGAAAAATACGAAAAAAAATTACTCTTTATAAAATTTTTTCTTAAAAAATGAATAAGATTCGCGATATCAAAAATTAAATTATAACTGTCTCTCAAACTAAATATATTTTGAATTAAACCCCAAGCAGAAGTACAATATTGCGTTACAAGTATTAAAATTAAGAGTATCCGTTTTATCACATTACTTTTTATAGTCCCAAATATTCTCAAGCACATCAGAGCACTTACTAGTTTCTAAAATAAGTATGACATTTACTTGTCAATGTCTTTGTTTTATGAAATAACTATGATTTTGTGTAAAATAGTTCTTATAAAATTAATTACAAAATTGTAATTCAAAATACATCATATTTAAGTAATTTTTAAATAATACAAACATTTAACTAAGCTAAAAGCAATTATTAAACTAAGCAGTGCTTTTTTAGATATCTGAAGGAATTTCTGATTTTTTTTGGGATATTGAATGAATAGCCCTAGTAATTCTGCATTCAATATTATTTGGTATAAGCAGCATAAACAATTTTTTTTAAATGGCTCCATAAAAACATGTCGGCCACAGTCAGTTCTGAGCTCCTTGGGGGTAATAATATTGGGCCGTTTCTTTCAATCAATCCTGTACCAAAATTGCGGTAAAGCCATTCTGTTACTTCACGAGTACAATGTACTAGACAACCATCCTGTTGAGAATACATTACATATAAATGAATGGCAAATTTTCAAGTTCATTGCTAAAAAATGTATCCACTATTTCTATGTACGTTATTTTTATTTAAATGTGTGTCTATAATACCATGGCCATATATCGCGCATCACCAGTGGCGGCTCGTGGTCAACTTTTCAGGTGATCAATACATATAAACCATAAAGAGTCATTTGAAAAAATCAGACACACGAAACAATAAAATACCTTTGTTATTTCGCAACCGCAGACATATAAATCGTGCATATTTCTACGAAAATAACGATTTACTTCTTTGTTTTTGTCTTTACCTGTTTGTTGAATTTTAAATTTCGGCAAAGGTCGACTACTGATTATAAATTCGAGTCGTTTCTCAAAGTTCAGTTCGACAATATAATTGAAAATGGATTATAATGTCTTAATATTTTAAAACACTGTGGCTACCTTTCTTTAAAACATTAATTTAAACCACAAGATCAACAAACAAAATGTAAAAACTTCAAAATAAAATCTATAAAAATACGCAATCGTAACCACAACCTATCACACGCTCCACATTAAACACATCTTCTAACAAAAATATTTAAGTTTCAAACTTTGCCAATGTAAGCCATATTTTTCCTATGCGTCCTCTATGCGAATTTGATCGGGAACACTCGGGAAAAACTCGCCTCTGGTTATAACCACGAGGTCAACGCGGGCCGCCGGCGCCGGCCGTGATCGATTCCAAATAAAACGAAACCTCTCCAGAGATCGCGGTGCGACGCATGGATAGTGTGTCGCAAAATTAGAAGAATGGTCAACGAGTTTATACGCTTAGAATAATAGGGAATTTCCAAATTAAAAAAAAATGAAAAAATATAAATTATGTATCATTTTATTTATTTGTTTCTATTTGGAAATTTTTATTGGAGGGTCGTTGACCATTTGACCTAATGGAGGAGCGGCCACTGCACATCTGTTCACTTTTGTTTAATATTATCTTCGCGTCAGTATTCTAAATTTTGGGTTTTCTCGAGACCAGTACCTGATGTGCTGGGATGCTGCAGTTCCATTAGTAGTAAATGGGCATTTATCAGAAAACACTTAAAATGTTGTCTCCTACCCACAAATAAAAATCAAGTTTTTTCGATGTAACTCCCTCTTTCAACGTATGATTAAAATATAATCGTCTGAATATGCGATTTTTTTACAACTGCTAACTGTTTAGCGCACTTTGAATATTGGTTTAGCACGATTTCTGAGGGTCATCACTGCAGTTTCTCTGTCAGATTGAGAACTAAAACTGTAGTTGCATCGTTGTGGTCATATTTCTTCTTTTTTTAAGGTCCAAAATAGAACCAGTTCTTTGGAACCTTTTTATTACGTTGAAAATTATCAGCTGAGTTTTAGGTACTCCTTCAAATTTCTCACTAAATGGTTCCATGACGTAGCGGTATGATACTTGACTTGACCATCCCCGTAACACATATAAAAATTCTTTGTTCAGTAGATGGCATTTTGATTACAACTATTTTATATTAAATGATATTTATTTTATGAAATAAAGACATTGACAAATAATTATTTTGGAAACTAGTAGGTACTCTGATTAAAAGTGTGCTTGAGAATATTTGGGACTTATACTCTGAAATTTAAATCTTGCAACGAAATCTTGTATTTCTGCTTGGGGTTTAATTTAAAACATATTTCATATTTGTATTTTTGAGAGAAAATTATAAACGAGAAATGCTTTTTATGCAAAACAACATTTTTTTTATTTTTTATGCTCCCTGTATAAAAAATAAAATATTTGATAACGCAAATCTTATTCGTTTTTG
The DNA here is from genome assembly GCA_030620095.1 of Kuschelorhynchus macadamiae. Classification (NCBI taxonomy): domain Eukaryota; kingdom Metazoa; phylum Arthropoda; class Insecta; order Coleoptera; family Curculionidae; genus Kuschelorhynchus; species Kuschelorhynchus macadamiae. The sequence continues at coordinate 75,328 of JAUTXW010004194.1, read as the reverse complement.
AAGCAAACACTTTTATCAAGAACGACTTTGTTTCGTATCTTGTAAAATGAGATATTTTTGGTCTTATTCAAATTAGCTTTATTTATTTCTCGAGCAAAAATATTTATCGAGTAACTTTCCATAAAAGTCCATTTATCTGTCATCTTGTAATGTCCATCCCCGGACATTTCTGTATAAAAAGATCAACTGTATATTTATTGCAATTTATTTACTTACTGTTAGTTAGCAGGCCCCTTTTACCAATGTAGATAAATCTGGTTTTAGCCACTCGTCTTAAAGCAGTGTTGTTCTTTCGGTATAACGTCACAGCGATGTTCCGTTTTAAGTCGTTGTCATTTTTTAATACTCCTTCATAAAAACAACGTCTGTTCTATTCAAATTTCCGTTTTTGTTAAACTGAATAGAACTTAAAGTTTTAGTATATGAGTATTGAGTATGTTTCCCAAAATATATCTTTTAATTTCATCAAAATATATATTATGGGTAACATAAAAAAAAAATTTCTCGTCACTATATAGAAATATAAACGTATATAATAATACTTAGAATATAACGAAGTCCCATACATTATCATTACATGAGGGGAATTTAGAGGGATCCAATGTTTTATCTCTTAAATGAAAGAATAAAAAAAAATAAATTAAATAAAAATCAAAAGTTATGGCTCAAAAATCCATTCAGGCTGTAAAATGTGTTCATTTGAAGAAATTGTTTTACTTTGATTTTATACTGGGACTTATTTACATTCTTACAATATGGTGGAAGTTTATTATAGACTAAATAGGGCCAAAACAATTTGAGGTATTTCTACAGTTTTGATGGAGTATATATGGTACTCTCAAAGAGTCCGCCGATCTAGTCGGATACTGTAACTAAAAATCCTCTACATATGGAGGGAATGGCCCCAAAATAATAGATCATAGCTACACCTGGACACAAACAAGGAATGGTAAGTCATAAGAAGAACAGTTGAAGGAACGATCCGTTTAAGAGACCTTATCAAAAAAATTCTTAAATGAAACAGCGTCAATATGGCGTTCCCAGGTCATTCAAGAGGCTAGTTGTAATCGTAGATACTTTACAGACGGAAGGTTTGGTAGTTGTAACTTTTTCGTATCAATTTCATACAACTAATAATATATAACAATATTTATTAATAACAATAATGATTAATTATGTTAAATCTCGTCGCGAATTATTCAAAAAGCAAGAAGGAATTAATGTATTCATGGTAAGCAGTTGCTATGGATACCGTACGAGTCGCTGTCAGAATAATTTCGACCGGTCTACTGATTTGTTTATCTGCCAATTATATTTTAGAGTAATATATTAAATTTGATTGATTGATAACGTGGATATTACTTTAATACTGGTTGATTTATAGTTAACATTAACGTATAATAAATGAAATTTTGTCCGAATTAATATAAAATTCGTTCAAAAAAATGATAAAAACTAGCAAAAGCTGGAAGTCGTCTAGACAGTTTAATACAGCGGTCATTGATTGAATTTGACATTTTTTGAAATTTACTTTTTGAGTAGTTATATGCTGCTCAGTGGTAATAGAGTATCAAGTCTGGCGGAGATCTTGGATCTTCTCTTGGTAACCAGAAATGTCGATTTTGCTCCTGTTGGTGACTCTGGTGTGGACTTGTTGTATTAAGTTTTGGCGCTAGTTGCACTCGTCTCTCAATTAGTTGACTGTTCTGATGAAGACCTGAAATCAGAAACACGTGTCTACAGTTGGCCAAATTTCAATGCGCTTTAGCGGTCGTCGCGTATATAAGAAAACGCAACAAATATATATATATATATATATATATATATATATATATATATATATATATATATATATATATATATATATATATATATATATATATATATATATATATATATATATATATATATATATATATATATATATATATATACATATATACAATGTGTCCCAAATTTGGCTTACATGCATTGCTATCTCGTAAACCGCTATAGCTACAGGGTGGGTTAAATTAGGAAAGTTTTAGAGAATTTTATTACAAATTTGATGACGTTTTGAAGTTTAGGATATCTTTTGTGGTTTTCAAGATAATTGGGAAAAATCAAAATGGTATATTAAACGACTCGTATTATGGTTTTATGGTTTATACATTATTAGGGCACTTTTATTAGAGGAACATTATGCATAAAACGAAGTTTCTGGCTTCATATATTGACATCAACTTTTTATTTTCTTACCGACGCCATATTGGATTATTGTATTTTTGGAAAGATCTTTTTAAGAGCTTTCCAATGATGTATATAAGGTAAGATTATTATTTTTCTTGAGCTCTAAAAACCAAAATAATTGTTTTTTTTTAAGTAGGCTTTGATTACGCATGGCGGCCATAATGAAACAAAAGAATGCCGCATGTCAACAATCATTTTGTGTTCCTGAATAGTACTTGTTATCATTTTCTCATTGTGCCGAGTTTTTACAAAGTTTATTTGAGTTTCTTATACTACTTAAAATGGAGGGTAATTATTCCAACGAAGAGAATTTGGATATGATAGAACTTTATTTTAAAGCAAATAGAAATACACAAGCTGCTGCGCGTTCATAAGAAGAATTTCCACCGACATCAACCAAGCCAAAGGCATTTCAGATTTCTAATTGTAAACTTGTTAGCTTATGGGTAAAAATATTAATTCAACCATCGATGTTTCAGATTTTCAACTAAGATATTATACTAACAGTCAATTTGACTAAAATGTAACTATCACACTATTGAAAATACCTAAACTAAATTTAAATTAACACATAAAAAAAATATAAGTTACACCACATGCCTCCCTCCATTTTCCACACATTTTTGACATTTCTCCAATACCTTCCGTGTAACCCTTCTTAAGGTGTTCCTGTTAATATTAGCAAAAACATCTCGGACTCTGTCTTCTAGCTCCTAGACTTTCTGGCGGAGAAAATTCGTAGACCTCATTTTTTGCGTATCCCCATAAATAAAAATCGGGAGGAGTAATATCCGGTGACCTTGCCGGCCAAGCAACAGGGCCATTATTAGCGATAATATTTTCCCCGAAAGTTTTCTGAGGACCGCCATCACCTCTCTGGTACCGTGAGCCGGACAGCCATCTTGTTGGAAAAATATTTTGCAGGTCGTTTGGGGGATTTATAACTTCTGGAATAATTTGTTCCCGTAATAGTTGCAAATATCTGTTACCCGATAAATTTTCTTGGTGAACGGAATCAAACGGTTATCTAAAATACAAATTGTTATGAGTGATTTAAAGCAGAAGTGCATTGTTTGGAATATATAATGCCACACCACACATTGAACCCAAATTTTGTTTGTAAACGTCTTTCTTCTAAATTATGAGGATTCTCGGTGCCCCAGTAATGAGTATTATGTTTATTGAAAATTCCACAGTTTGTAGATCGTGTTTCATCTGTCCAAAGTACTTTAGAATGAAAGTTGGGTATTTGCTGGCATTTGTTGATGAACCATTCACTAAACGTGATTCTTCTAGCAAAATCATTTACCTGAAGACCCTGTACAATAGTAGGTTTATAGGGATGAAAGTGAAGTTTTTTCAAGACTCGTTGGACGGTTGATTTGGGAATTGCCGTTTGTTCTTCAATCTTTCTTTGACACTTTCTATTATAGCTGCGTTTCTTGCTTCATTATCTATTGAATAGGTCTTTGGTTTCGGTTTCAAAAAAGACCCGTAGGCTAACAGGTTAACAATTATATTGGTAAATTGTTCTTCGTATAGCTGCTTGTGTATTTCTATTTGCTTTAAAATAAAGTTCTATTATATCCAAATATAATTACCCTCCATTTTAAGTAGTATAAAAATAAAATAAATACAAATAAACTTTGTAAAAACTCGGCACAATGAGAAAATGATAAAAAGTACTATTCAGGAACACAAAATGATTGTTGACATGCGGCATTCTTTTGTTTCATTATGGCCGCCATGCGTAATCAAAGCCTACTTAAAAAAAAAACAATTATATATATATATATATATATATATATATATATATATATAATAATGTATAAACCATATATATATATATATATATATCCTAAACTTCATATATAATAAAATTCTCTAAAACTATATATATATATATATATATATATATATATATATATATATATATATATATATATATACATATATATATATATACATATATATATATATATATATATATATATATATATATATATATATATATATATATATATATATATATATATATATATATATATATATAGGTGTTCCGAATTGCAGTGTCCAAACTTTAACAGCGCATTCTGCATTCAAAATAAGCCCTAATTTTCTATATAAACATATATCGGCAAATGCTTCGTTTTCGAAATACAGTGTGTTAAAGTTTTAAGAAAAAAATTGTTTTTTAGTCATAACTTTTTTATTACTTGAGATATTGTTATTAAATTTGGTAAACAGCCTTGGAGTAACAAAAGGCATTTTTTGATTTGACAAAATCATTCCTAAAATCCCCACTCAGTTTGGAGCAAATTTGATCCCTTGCGTTTTTTTTTGTGCGGTATAAGGATTTCGAGTAAAAAACTAAAAACCATTTTTATGTATGGCATAGTTAAAATTTCCATTATTGTTAATTTCAGTAGCAAAACCTTTAAGGTGGGATTCTAACAGCAAGTTTTTAAAATTATTTGGTTTCCGATATTTATTTCATGCATTCCGGGTGAGTTCATAATTTCTGAACAACTAATGAACCCGTTGTAATGGAGATTTGCATTATGTTTGGGTTATCAGGGTGACATCGCAGAAGTTAGCAGGCAACCTATTAAAATCTAATGTCCATTGGTATGCCATGTTTGCATTTTTGTGATAATTGAACAATTGCTAGGTTCATCTTTAAAGTATGACAGATGAGTTTATAATTCTAAAATCGTCGATTCATTTTGTAAAACGGTAATTAGAATTAATTCAATTTTGAAGATGATACTTCATTTTACAGAAACTACTCTTTATTAACTAAGTTCGTAATTAATTTTACAAAAACTAGAATTCATAACTTTTATTAACTTAGATCGTGAAAAAAGTTTATAGAGCACTTCAAATATCATTAAGGATTAATGTGGACCCTAAAATTCACAATAATTGCTCAAAATGAGCTACTCTAACTTCGACACTTTTTCGGCATCTGCTCTTAACTGTGTCAGTGGCATGGCGTATAAAATTCGTATTGGCTCGCAAAGTTTCACAGGCTTGCTCTATCCTTAGAATCAGTTCTTCTCTTGTATGAACTGGTCTGGAATAAACTAAATTTTTCAAATAACCCCACACAAAGAAGTCGACAGGTGTGAGGTCAGGGGAACGTGGTGGCCAGGCTGTAGCTCCTAATTGTCCAATCCACCGTTCTGGATAATTATTATTTAACCACTCGCGATTTACAAGTGCAAAATGCGCGAGAGCCCCGTCCATTTGAATCCAGAATTCGTTTCTAAGATTTAGAGGAATATTTTCTAGATATTGAAATAACTCATTTTGCAGAAAATCATTAAATAACTGTCCATCTAGGCGTGGTGGTAGAATATAGGGCCCGCAAAAAATTTCATTTATTACACCACACCAAACATTAACAGAAAATTCTTGCTGAAATGCTCTAGTTCGTACAACACGTGGATTGTCATGGCTCCAGATTCGTAAATTATGGAAATTTACTGAGCCGCTTCGGGTAAATGTGGCTTCATCAGTCCATAAAATTTTTTTTGAGAAGTTCTCGTCTTCCTCTATTTGGCGCAAAAACCAATTGCAAAAACTGACACGTTTTTCGGCATCACCAGGTTGTAAGTTTTGAACTGGCTGCATCTGAAATGGCTTCCTGTGATCTTTCCTCAAAACGCGATGAACCTTATTTTTAGAAACAAAAACTGCGTTGCCTTGTAAACTATGAGCTGCTCTTCGTAGGCTTAATGTCCTATCGTTGTCAAACTTATTTAAAATTACGTTTCGATATTGTTCATTTCTCCTACCTTCGTTTCTCGGATTCTTTTTGAGTCCAAAATTCCTAAACATTAAATGCGTTTTAATGAAAACTTGTTTGCAAGGTAATCTTCTATTTGGAAATCGTCGTTGGTATTCCCGTACTGCTGCATTTGCATTTCCATTACAGAAACCATAAACGAAATGAATATCAGCATACTCAAAGTTACTGAATAACACCATTTTGAAATCACTAGTTAGACTGATAATTACCTTTTTGTATAAACTGTAATGTACCTGACATTTATTTACTCTAAAAACTCAAATGTCACACTTTAAAGACGAAACTAGCAATTGTTCAATTGTCACAAAAATGCAATCATGGCATACCAAGATGTTAAGTTAAAGGTTTTGCCACTGAAATAATTAACAATAATGGAAATTTTAACTACGCCATACATAAAAATAGTTTTTAGTTTTTAACTCGAAATCCTTGCATCGCACGAAGAAAAGGCAAGGGATCAAATTTGCTCCAAACTGAGTGGGGATTTTAGGAATGATTTTTGTTTCCAGAAAAAGCCATTTTTCTGAAAGTACCATTTTTTCTTTAAGAATATTCAATAAAAAATCCTGTACGGACGCCACTGATGAAGAATTAAAAAATATTTCAAATCAAAAAATGCCTTTTGTTACACAAATGCTGTTTCCCAAATTTAATAACAATATCTCAAGTACTAAAAAAGTTATGACTAAATAACAATTTTTTTCTTAAAACTTTAACACCCTGTATTTCGGAAATGAAGCATTTGCCGATATATGTTTATATAGAAAATTAGGGCTTATTTTGAATGCAGAATGCGGTGTTAAAGTTTGGACACTGCAATTCGGGACATATATATATATATATATATATATATATATATATATATATATATATATATATATATATATATATATATATATATATATATATATATATATATATATATATATATATATATATATATATATATATATATATATATATATATATATATATATATATATATATATATATATATATATATATATACAGTTCTCATAAGAAAATGTTTTGATCATTGCACCATACCTTACACTACACGTCATAAACATTACGGGCCTCGCAAGTTGCATTAGAATGTTGCTATCGTCCCCATAAAGAGATTTTTTGCTACCAATTTTTGCAAACCTCGCAAACAACAAAAATCAAGGACTAAAAGTTGTGTATTTCGTTTAGCGATTACTGCAAGCATCGCAATTTGTTTTGTAAACCTATTTTAATATAAAATATTTAATTGTAAATCGTAACTGGTAATTCTGAGTTGTCTTAAAGATTTATTGTACTCTTTATAAGATAGTAAACAAAAAGAATTAGGTTTCGTGAAACTTCCGTTAATATTTTGATATATGTGATGACAGCCATTGCAATATACCTTGTAAACTGCTGCTGAGTCACAAATCAAGAGCTAAATATATCACACTTAACATTTTTTTTTTAAATATGTTCAGATTATTTGTTGCGTTTAGATTGACAAACAAAAATCTTTTTTTGGCTTTTTCGCAACTGAATAAAAATATTTAACTTTAAATTAATTGAAGCAGATATTTAATATAATTACATACCTCAACATGTAGACTAGTCTGTCTACGGAATGTTTATATAAATATAAATAATATTATTTAAGCAAGCATAAGACATTATATCATTTACCTTAAGTTTTTATAGACACATAGTAGTTGTACAAATACTTTCATCCTATCGGGACTTAACATTACTAGGATAAACTTATTTGAGGGAAAACGTTGTTTTAACATTTTAATCCTTTAGATGATTTTTTACCGTGGCAACCAGAGATATCTTGATATCTTCAAAGACAGTCTTATTCAGAATGATTATTCTATTATTGGAATATCTGAGAGTTGGCTAACGCAGAATATTAACGATGACGCTGTTATTGTGAATGGTTACAAATTTATCAGACAGGACCGGCTTGGGCGTGGGGGGGAGTGGGAACTTTTAATTATACAGTTTTGCTTAGTGAATGTAGGAATATCGTAGAACATGTTTGGATTAAATCGCAACATGGTAATGTCACAATAATTATTGGCAATGTGTACCGGCCACCAAATGCAAGCCTTAATGAATTTCTTGCCTATTTCGAAGATACGCTAGTCGAACTTTACACTCAATGTGATAAGATTATGTGCTTCGGAGACTTTAATATTAATATGCTTGATCACGATAGTCCCCATGTAATACAATTTGAAAATGTTACAATTCGGAAGATGTGCAGGATGTGGGTGTCAGGGACGCGGGTCTCTCAGACCATCTGCTAGTATATATCGTTCTAGACTTTCGTTCACCAGTGCTAAATAATAATACCTTTAAGTACAGGGCTTTGCGACAAATTAATATGACTTATTTTCAGGCAGACTTGGAGGCCGCCCCTTGGAATAATATTTATAGCATAGATAATATCGATGAAAAAATTTCGTTTCTCACTGATACTATTTTGGAGCTGTTTGATAGACATGCCCCATTGAGAACTGCCAACTGTTCAAATAAACCCTACCGTCCCTGGATGACTGACAACATTAGATTTTAAAAAGTCTTAGAAATCAGGCTTTAAATCGATTCAGACGTACCAGACTTACCGAGCATTGGAACTATTATAAGCAGCTCCGAAATTTAGCGACTAATTTTATAAGAACTGAAAAAAAAGTTTATTTAAACAATAAATTTCACAATTGCAGTATCAAAGACAAATGGGCAGAATTAAAAAGATTAAATATTCTAAACAAATCTCACAAGAACATTCCCGAACAACTTCAAAACATAAATCAAATGAACACATTTTTTACAGAATTAACAAAAAATCGTACTGGCCCCAAACAAGATTTATTCGATTTTTATAATAATAATCTCCTTTCAAACAAGTCATTTAATTTTAATACCATTTCAGAAGAACTGTTAGCCAACATTATTCTCAGTATTAAGTCTAAGTCGTTCTGTGCAGACAACCTAAATATTACTCTAATTTCCTTGTGCTGTCCTGTTATTATTCCATACATAACACACATTGTCAACTGTTGTATTTTACAACAATATTTTCCAAAAAATTGGAAGTTAGTACATGTCATCCCACTAGCTAAAGTAAAAAATCCTACCGACTTTAGTCAACTAAGGTCGATTTCCTTGTTACCTACGCTCTCCAAAATTCTGGAAAAAGTAACGGAATCTCAAATTTCTTCATACGTATCCAGTAATAATATCATCCCTTATAAACAATCTGGGTTCAGAACCGGATACAGTTGCGCCACTGCCTTATCCGATATTGTAGATGATATTGTCAGAGCACAAGATTTTAACCAGGTAACTGTTCTCATTCTATTAGATTACACAAAAGCTTTCGACTTGATTCATTATAATATATTGCTTTCTATTCTAAAATATATTGACTTTGGCCAGTCGGCGGTGGCAATGTTGGCGTCTTTCCTCTCGGACAGAAGCCAGAGAGTAATTTTGAATGGCAAACAATCCGATTTACTCAATATCACAGCGGGTGTTCCCCAAGGCAGCGTTCTCGGTCCTTTTCTGTACAGTATTTACACATTTAATTTCATCAAATCACTTCGTCACTGCAAGTACCACCTCTATGCAGGCGATACTCAAATTTACCTATCTTTTAACCCCAATCAAGTCGAAATAGCAAACAATCAAACCAACCGTGACTTACACTATCTTTTCAGTAAATCCAATGAACATCTTCTTAAGATTAACCCAAGTAAATCCGCAGCATTATTATTTTGTAACGAGACTGAACGCTTACGTCTTGAATCCAGCATTAAAATCGAAATCGGCACCAACCCTGTTGCTTTTAAAAACTCGTCTAAAAGTCTCGGGCTTGTCATAGACAATAAACTAAAATTTAATGATCACGTAGCTTCATGCCTTCAAAAAGCATTCTCAGTATTAAAACCTTTGTACTCTCATCGAAATGTACTTAATCAAAAAACCAAGGCCTTGTTGTCCGACACTCTCATTTTGTTACAATTTAATTTCGCAGACAACGTTTATGGTCCTTTCCTTGATTTACAGGCTAAAAATCGGGTTCAAAAGGTACCAAATTCAAGCATACGTTTTGTTTATGGTATTAGACGAAGGCAGAAGGTTTCATATAAACTGCCCGAATTGGGCTGGCTTAACATGCAACATCGTCGTATCTTACACTCTATCTGCTTTTTTTACAAAATTTTAAAATTTCACCGTCCTCCATATCTCCTCGATAAACTTCAATACCGTACGGATGTGCATAATTTAAATTTACGCCGACAGTATCTGCTATCAGTGCTCTTACACAACAAAGAACAGTTTAAAAAAGTTATTCTTATCGAATTGCTAACTTAATCAACAAATATAAAATAACCAGTATGTCACTGTCAGTTGCATCCTTTAAAAAATCAATGAAAAATAAATGGCTCGGCCAACAACTACAATAACAGCGGACCTCGTTAAACAAAAAACTGGTATTTATTTTCTCGTCCACCCCCTCTCTACTTTTCACATGTCTAAAATAACTCTCTCTCACTTTCTGTCTCGTGCCTCAGTAGCATAGCGCTATTAACTTGGACGCGTACTTTCTTATGTGTATATATTTTTTTGTTTAATCACCCTGAACCACTCTTTTTTAGAAAAACTTCAAACTAACTTTCTTTATGAAAGTTAATAATAATTTTTTTTTATAATTATTTAATAGGCTTCAACAGCCCCTTCACTTGTGAAGGAAGCTGATAAGTGGCCTTTTATTCCTATTGTAGATGTCTATGTTTATTTTTTTTTAATTTGTAATTTTCTTTTGGAATAATAAACGTGTTTATTATTATTATTATTATTATATTTTTAATAGAATTAGTTTACTCAGAGAAGGTGAATAGCTAATTTAGTAAAACGTTCGGCTTATTAATTATATAGGCCCACGTTGTTTGTCTCTATTATTGAAAAAAACATCAACAACAGAAGAACATCCTTTACTTAAAAAGAATTTCTGGCCTATATTTCTATTAAAGCAAAAAATATATGCACTAACTATTTACCCTGTATAAATCTCGGACACACCTCGGAATAAGAATTTAGGTCTTACAATTAAATATTTTGTATTTAAATAAGCCCAGGAGAAAGACTTCGACAGCATTAATTTTAGTTCTTATAACTCTATATTAGTGTGAAATATCTTTAAAATATATTCCACGATTTTATTTTGTTCCATATGTTGCTTTAATAAGTCGGCGCCTCAAGTTTAAAAAATGAGATACGCCCTTTCGCCTCTGTGAAAGCTGCATAATGATTCCCTTCAGACCGATGGATGCTCCAAGTTTGAATATGCCTTTTATTCTGTTCTTTAAGGTAAAGAGTTTAATACAGTGAGTTTCTATCTTTTTTATAACGATTTTCGTCGATTCATTGCTCTTTACTGTAGAGTTTTTTACTGATTCAATTTTGTTTAGGCTGAATACCTTTTCCGTTGTTATTATCATTTCATGAGGTCCGTGACTTTTGACATTAGCATACAAGAGAGCACCTGATTGGGCAGTTGTGCGTCCCAAGCAATTTGTTTTCGACGATAAAGTGGCTTTTCTCTTTTCGATGGTGAAAAAACATTTTCTGTTATCTGGGGCATTTTTTCGTCTTCTATTGGCAACACTAAGTGGATTGGTTGGAAATGGATTTTGAACTCATTTGTTTACTTCTTTCCTGTTGATTTTCAAAACAATATGTAAGTCCGAAATATGTCTATACATGAGAAAATTGGTAAATTGGAAATACACAAATTTGGCCCTAGGTTTCTGACACTTTCTGTTTAGCGAGGTATGGAGCTATTGCAAAAAAAAATCCACCTATAGGGACGACAATAACTAAAATATTGAGGGGAATTTCACGGAACCCAAATTAAGCTTAGTTTGGGCTATGTCCTTAATAGAAATTATATCCTCGAGTTTGTATGTTTCTTGCTCTCGCATTATATAATAAATACAAGTTATATAGTTTTAAACATGACTGTCCGTAATTTCGCTGCTTCTCCATTGAACAGTCTATTATATAAGAGAATATCGCATACTTGCTTCAAAACAGAATTGTAAATCGAAAGCCATAAAATAGTTGAAAAAAGACGTATTGGTTGTATTTATGCTAAAACTTTATTCAGAGGTCAAAGGTCAAAAATTGATTTTTTGCATTCCGATAAACGGGAATATCTTTTAATATTCCAAAAAAATGTTTATTGTTTTTTATATTGAGATTAATAATCTTCAAATTATGCTTTCTCCTTTTTCTCTCTTCCTCTTATTTGTGGATTTCTATAACTTGTTCTAAGAAAAAAGTTGAAATTACTTTTGTTACGGTAACATTTAACGTTCAGAAAATATTTTTGAAAAATCGATATTTTGACTTTCGATTTTGAATAACATCAACAAGAATTTTGGACATTTTACTTTTGATTATATTTTAACCTCTTTGTTAAACTTGCTATGCTCGCTATAGAACGACCTCAGAATATCTCAAATACTTCTTAAAAAATTCGTGTAATTTTGTGAAATTCTCCTATAGTCATCGGTGTATACAAAACCAAGGTAACCAACTTTATATACCTATAATTAAGCGCAATCTGTACATAATAGATATCTATAGAAAATTAGCAATACATATTGTCGAAAAATAAAATAATTAGTAAATTTGAACTTGGAGTCCCGAAAAACCCCGATAATTATACAAAACTCTATACTTTTTCATTCACCCTTCCTTACCATACACTTTACCTGTAGATATAAATCATTTATTGTGCCAAGAGTAAAGTTATTTACAAAAAAAAAACTCATCCAAATTGATGAAACCATCACGAAGTAGTAATCGGTGGGAAGGGTGATCCAAAGGAGAGTCAAAATGCTTTATATATGTATTGTCATAAGACAGAAAAACATCTTAAATGTGAAAGTAACTAAGATTTTTATAAAGAATTCAAATTTATTTTAAAAAAAACGGTACATTTCCTTTCCCTTCCCTCGTTACGAATTTTTCTTTTTATTAGGAGTACTGAAGTATGACCCAATTCAGTTTCAAACATAGTCATAAAGTAACACATATATGCTGTCTTTTGAAAAATTTTTAATGGGCGCTATTTTGTTCTACCATATCGGATTCGGATCAATATTTTACCAGTTTCTACCTATACCACACATGATTTTTTTAAGACTGATATTTTGTTCTTCCATGTGTTTTTATGTTGATTTTTTACAAATTTTTTGGCCGCCATTTTGTTTTGTAATCTTGAATTCCTACCACACTTTTACTAGTTGATCTCTATATTATACTTAATGCTTGCACAAAATTTAAAATTAATCTAATAAGTAGTTTTTCTTATTTTTTATATATTTGTTAGGCCACTATTTTATTTTGCAATCTTCGATTCGTATCAAAATGTTTCCAGTTCATTTCCACACTTGATTTTTGAGCAAAATTTTCGGTAAATTGGATAATTAGTTTTTAGTAATATGTTTTCTAAAATTTTGTTGATTCGCAATTTTGTTCCACCATATTGTTCTCTTACCACAATATTACCAGTTCATCTCCATGTGACTTGATTTGAAAATTTTTGACCAAAATTTAAAGTAAAGTAAATAGCCTTTTAGCTATGCCGCGAAAAAACAGAGAGATAGACAGACCGACGAAATTGAGAAAACATATTTTTGACGTCAAGAGACGCTAAAACGTGAAGATATGTAAAACAGGAGGGTGAATTTCTCACAATTGGAAAACATTTTATTTGGCTGCAATTTTGTTCAACCATCTTGAATTCATACTATAAATTTACTAGTTTATCTTTGTTATACAAAATCTGAAATCAATCTATTAAGTAGTTTTTTCAGGCTGAATTTTCAAATATTTTATTAAACCGCCATTTTGTTTCTTCATCTTGGATTTGAACCGAAATTTTACCAGTTCATTTCTAGATAATACTTGACTTTGTGCAAATCTTGAGGTGAATTGGATAAATAGTTTTTAGTATTAATTTTTTTTAGCATTTTTTAAGCCGCCAATTTGTTTCGCTATATTGGATTGTTGCCAAAAGGGTAAATAGTTTTTTAGCTACAGGCACGCAGACCGACAAACAGACCAACGGAAACTAAAAAACCTGTTTTTCGGCATTTAGGGACCTCGAAACGTGAAAATCTGAAAACATCTCGGAAGGCGAATTTTTCACTATTACAATACTTCCTCTTCCCGGAATTTCCCTCACTATAAACCTATTTCCTTTTATTAGGAATAGTGAAGTGTGATCCAATTTAGTTTCACACATAGACATTTATTAACATGTATGAACTATCTTCTCAAACATTTTTATTGTGCACCATTTGGTTCCACCATATTGGATTCGTATTAGTTTCTACTTATGTCACTATTTTGTTGCGCCAGGTTGAATTCGTTTCAGTTAATCCATATATCCAATTAAAGTCTATTAATTTTTTTAAACATTTTATTTGATCCCCATTTTGTTCAACCATCTTGTTCAGTTTATATATCAAACTTAAGGATTTAACAAAATATGACAACAATCTTCAACCAAATATATTTGTCATTAGGTCACCATTATGTTTTATTATCTTGGGTTCGTATTTGAAGTTATAAGTATAATTAGTTTGAAGTAATAATTTTTGTAACCTTTCACTAAGCCGCCATTTTGTTACGCCATATTGAATTTTTACCAAAATGTTACCAGATCCCACATGACCCTTAATTTTTGCCGCGAACAATGAAACCATGAAACGTGAAGATCTCAAAAAATCTCGAAGGTGATTCTTTTCACGATTACAATATTTTCATTTTACGAGGGAAGTAAAAACAATTATTATTGATTATATTTGATAAAATTATCAAAATTGTTTTTTATTTTAAATGCATTGGTCTATATTTTAATAAATTTGTATTTCTATATCTTATATTAACGGTGATATAAAGCATTTTTACGTCGTTTGGGTCACCCTGTACATATATCGAAAAATATATAGGATTGAATTGAAAACCTTCTCATTTTTCGAACTCAGTTTAAAAAATATTAGATAAGAAATGCAATTTGACAGATAATTTGTAGTTTTTCTTTCTATAGGCAATCCATGGAAACAAATACACAACGAATATCCGCTCTTCCATTGTAATTGCGTTACATATTCATGTTGATTCCAATCAGTCACTTCGTCCAATTTCGGTGAGTGTCGGCAGTCATCGAACGAGAAAACTTGAACGAAACGCGCGGAAAATCTCGCAGTTTCCTCGAAATCTCGTTGTGCAGTGTTCAACTGAGAACATAAATTTACCGCTGGAAAAACTCGCGTTTCGTTTTTTGCGTGCGGTTTGATGTAGTTATAACTTTATGGTTTCAGTGTATGTACTATAAGGGATGATGTAGTAAGAAATTTTGGTCTACTTTTAATTTCTGGATAGAACTAGGTAAGTTTTTAAAAGTTTTAGAAATATTAAATGTTTTTTTAATATTTAATATCAAAAATAATTTCTGAAAAAATAAAAAAATACTGGTTAAAAATGATTAAAACATATTATTTAAAAAAAGAAATTAAAGATGCGTCAATTGTTTTTTTTTGTTCGGATTTAATTAACATTTAAATTTTTTTATATTATTGATTTAAACAATAAAATATCCTCAGTTTGCGTGTATTGATGCTAAAAGTATAAAAATTAAATAATATATAAAAACCTCATAAATCCAAAGTATTCCCTTAAAAACTAATATCCAGTAAATAATTTCATTAATAACTATTATTTACTGTAAATGATTTTTTAGGCAAGTTTATTATATTGGATATTTTATTGCTAGAAAAAGTTGACATTTTATATAATAAATTCAAATGCAAAATCTATAAAAACTAAACAGTAATGTGTGTAACTAAACGTAAAGAAAAATGTACATACATTATATCGAAGGGTGTTTCTTAACGATATGTCCAAACTAAAGGAGGTTAATCTTTGGTTAATTTTAAGTTCATAAAAATATTTGTCCTAATTATTTTTTTTTAAATATTGTCTATTAATGTTTTTAAAACACTTTAGCCTTTTTTGATGAAACGAACAAGTTTGTTTGTAGTGGTGAAGGGTTTATTTAAACTTAATAAAATTATATATATCTACACCAGAGTCATCCGGAGGGTAACCTAATCCATATTTAAAAAAAAATTATGCCACCGGATTTTTAAAGTTTTATTTTTTTTGTTTTTTTTATGCCTTTTTTCATATTTTGCTTCTTTCTAGCATAAACATAACATTATACAAATGTTTATTATGAAATTTGAATACGTCCAAATTTTTGTAGCAAGAATTTACTAGTCAGAACATCTGCCGTTGCAAGATCCATTCTTAAACAAAGGCCAGATATAATAATTATAATTAAAGTAACATTTTCGCTACAAGAATTTTTAAAACTGACTTCCTCCAACCACTTGACAGGGGTCTGACTAATGGCCTTTATTCCTTTCTATGGGGCATTTCAAATAAACTTGGGAACACATGAACTGGCTAGGTCAAATTGTAAATGATTTTGAAACTTACATAACTTGTTAACTACAAGGCCTTTTTAGATAATTTTTTTATAGTTTAATTGATTAAGTTTCCAGTTTCAATAACGCGTCTTATAGAAGCTTAAAATCACTTCTACAGTGTAGTCCAAACTTTAATGTATCAAAAAAAATCAAATCGATTTAACAATGAAAAAAACTTATAAATTAAAATTAAACGTGGGTACTAGAACAACATAAAACGATTTGGACACTTCTAATATCGAATAGGGCCCACATAACAGGGTTTTTTCTTACTTACTTTACTTTAAACACACTTAAAATAATTTAAACATAATAAAAAAAGTAAATTAAAATAGTATTTTTTAATTACTATAATTAACTATTTAATTATTATAATTACACTATAAAACTATCCATGTCAGTAGTGTCTAGGGAAGACCTAATTAATATTTAATGTTCGCCACTGATCTTTTTAAGTTTTTATTTTTTTTTTCAGATTAGGAAAATAAAATGGCAACATTTTTTACTGTAGCTCCCGACAACATAAAATAACATTATAAAAATGTCTGTTACATTAAAAGTAAGAAAGCTTAAATTTACAATTTTTGTAACTTGAATTCAATAGCTAGCAAATCTAAAAAAAAATGCAAGATCCAAAGATAAATAATTATTACTATAGATAATTAAATTTAATTTAAAATTTTCGCTACAGGAATTGTTGAAAGTGGTTTATTTTGACTGTTTCAGATACCTGACTTAATTTTTTTTCCTATACAAGTGGAGATTACTGCAGATAAATTAAGGAATAGAATAATTTAATGGACGAAATAAGTCACTTGTAGGTAATTTTAATTTTCTAGCTATCACTTCTTGTTAGAAAAACGGAAACATCCAAGGTTTTATTACTCTTTTTGGATTAGTGCAATAAACATTTTCATCATTTTTAAGTTTTTTATTATGAGCTATCCAGGGATATGAAATAAACAAAATTGTTTCCTAGAAAGCAAAGCAAAATACAGAAAAAGGCAAACAACAAAAAGTTTATAAAGTTTCATCAAAATCGACGTAGGTGTTATATAAATATTTATAAAAAGCCGATTTCTTTTATAAAATCCTGACAATATGTGTCTTTAAAACAAAACAACTAAGAACAGATGCTTATATGCAATTTTAAGCCAAATATGTACCTTGTTCAGTATGGACTGGCTGTTAAGGAACCTCTGTAAAAATATTTAAATGAACTGTGAGCACCATAAATTGGATTCTGGCATATTTTTTAAACCTTTAAGGGAGAACAAGCCCTAGTAGAAAAATATTACAATATTATTAAAACAAAACTATACTGAGAACGTGTTTTAAAACAAAGTAGTTCTGAAATGTGGCTTTGCAACGAGGTCCACTAATCTTTATGATTAAAAAGTAAGAATAAGTCCGTTATTTGTGGCAATTATCTATAACGTTGCTAAAAACGATGTTTCGATAAAATGATATCCAATTTTTTAGGTCGCCTTGAGAGCGCATACAAAATAGAAAATCTCTATGATATATCACGTACTCTATCCTTTCGTTTTCCTAAATATATAAAAAGGTAAATAGATTATCCAAAGATATATACTTTGAGATTGACGTTAATTTTTCCTGAACACACAAAAGTGATATTTTTGTCTTCCATAATTTAATCATTTACAAAGAGAAACAGCCAAATAGTAAAAAAAATTGTTTCTAATGTATACTTTGGTATAGGTTAACTATAACACCAACATAAAATATTAACAGTTAAAAAAACGAATTCTGTCATACACTATATGAGAAAGATTTTCCCTAAAAACTTCGAAATTCTAAGTTTATTTTTATTTATTTATGAACACAAGAAGGATACAAACCGAAAACAGATTCCACTAAATAATATGTTCTAGTGAAATAAAAATTACCTACTTATAAAGATAAAAAAATTAGAAATACCCTTTCTTGACAATATTTAATAAAGAAAACAAATATCTAAGAACTCTAAGTAACCACAACTATGACAAAAAAATATAGTTTTAGCTTTTTATAGTAATTTTGCATATAAAACATATTAAATAAATTATTAAAGTTTGGAAAAATGCGACATAATGCGGAATTAAGCTCTAGGTTTGTTCTTTGGTAAGTAAAAGCCTATGAAAAGAGCATAAAAATTGATTTTACGTAATAAATCTGGAGCATCTATTAGGTTCCTTAAAATTTTAAAGAGAATAATTAAATCGGAAGCAATTTTCCTCCTTAACTTTGATGGTAATATTTTATAATAATTTCTAATTGCAACATAATTATGATTTTTAACAGGAAAGTTAAACTTAAAAGACAAAAATCGCAGAAACGTTTCTTGAACTTCTTCATTTCTTTGAATATTATTCAAATAATTTGGGGTCCATAGTCTTGAAACAAAGTTCAGTTTACTGTAGATAAACGCATAATAAAGTGAAATAAGGGACTGTGAATTCCTAAAATATTTGCAGTTTTTCTTAATAAGTGAAGAATTAATAATTTTTTCTATATGCATCCTAAAAGATTATTTGCTGTCCATTATGTACGCGGTGATCATTTATAATGTCCTTCCCCTCTAACTTTTTTATTTGACGTTTGGTAGAAAAACGTCAAATATAAAAGTTTCACAATAAACAATAAGCTATTTGCAACATACATTTTTATATATACAGGGTGTTGCCGAAATCACCCACAGATTAAAGTTATATTTTTTTAAATGGAACACCCTGTATATTATACGCTAAATTAAATCCTATGAAAATTCTGCATATTTTTTGTATAACATGTCCTATACCCAAATACAATAGTTTTCGAAATATCTGCGATTTATTCTAAAGCTTATAATTTAGCTTAGGCGGCTGTGAAGTAGATCGATACCAACAAACAAAATGTTTGTTTATAACTGACAGTGACAGTTACACATTTAGCAACATTATACGTTCTTTTTATTGTAAAATGCCCTATTCAGAAAGAGAAAAACGATTAATTTTGGAAACTTTTATCAAAGCAAATAAGAGTGCTAAATTGGCTCAAAGGGAATTACGTGTAATTAACCCCCGGATGCACATTCCGGACAAAAAAACCTTTCATCGAATTTATGAAAAATTTCAACAAACATCCAGCCTAACGAGAAAGAAGAGAACAATGGAAATTGATGAAGGTAGTGATTTAAACATTTTACTAAAAGTGGAAGAAAATCCCAATATTTCCATAAGAAAAATATCGGGAAGCCTGAGAGAAGAGCTTATTGATCCAAAAAATACATCTTATGGGAGGATTCAAACCACTCTCAAAAATGCAGGATACAAGGCATTCAAAATTAGGCCTACCACAAAATTAACGCCCAGGCATCGAGAAAAAAGGGTTGAATTTTGCCATGCAATGTTGGAAAAAGTTAATGAAAATGAAGATTATTTAAAAAATGTTTTTGGACCGACGAGTCATCGTTTTCTACTAGTGGAATGATAAATCGAAAAAATAGCAGACAGTGGGCCACAGTAAATCCCCATTGCTACAGGGAATTTCAATTTCAAGGACGTCAAACTGTTAATGTGTGGTGTGCTATTTTAAACAATAAAATAATAGGCCCTCATTTTTTCGAAGATACTTTAAACGGTAATGGTTATATGAATTTTCTCCGGAACGAATTAGAAAACTACATGGATGAGCTCCCATTGGAGCAACTGAGAAACCTCGTCTTCCAACAAGATGGTGCTCCTCCTCATTGTGTCGTATTGGTTAAAGACTATTTAAACCAACAGTTCACGGAATGGATTGGAAAAAATGGTACGACAAACTGGCCACCTAACAGTCCTGACTTGACGCCGATGGATACATTTTTATGGGGAACTCTAAAAGATCGTGTGAACGCAAATAACATCGAAAATAGAGAACACCTAAAAGTCTTGATTAGAACGGAAATTCAAATTCTAAATCAAGAATATTTCCAGTCTATCACTGCCGCTTTGGATCGATTACGAAGAACATACATCAAATGTATTGAAGAAAACGGGGGACCAGTTGAACAATTCCATTTGTAAGAATAAATGTATTATATTATTATCTAAATTATTAATTAAGTTTTAGAAGTTTTTTTTGTTTTTGAAGCTTTCAGGCTTCCCGATATTTTTCTTATGGAAATATTGGGCTTTTCTTCCACTTTTAGTAAAATGTTTAAATCACTGCCTTCATCAATTTCCTATGTTTTCTTTTTTCTCGCTAGTCTGGATGTTTGTTGTAATAAAAATTTCCAAAATTAATTGTTTTTCTCTTTCCGAATAAGGCATTTTACAATAAAAAGAACGTATAATGTTGCTAAATGTGTAACTGTCACTGTCACTTATAAACAAATATTTTGTTTGTTGGTATCGATCTACTTCACATCCACCTAAGCTAAATTATAAGCTTTAGAATAATGTTTTTATTTCTGAATGATAAAATCGCAGATATTTCGAAAACTATTGTATTTGGGTATAGGACATGTTATACAAAAAATATGCAGAATTTTCATAGGATTTAATTTAGCTATAATATACAGGGTGTTCCATTTAAAAAAATATAACTTTTATCTGTGGGTGATTTCGGCAACACCCTGTATATATAAAAATGTATGCTGCAAATAGCTTATTGTTTTTTGTGAAACTTTTATATTTGACGTTTTTCTACCAAACGTCAAATAAAAAAGTTAGAGGGGGGGACATTATAAATGATCACCCTGTACCCCAAACGTAGAATTACGTGACTTTAAATAAAAAGTTAAAGTATAAGCCAGTATATCAAATCTGAGTAACTGACATAATATTTTAAATTCTTAGTGCAGAGAATTCTTAATAAAAAAACAGTAAATGCAGAGAAAGTGGAATTACTTAAAAGCTAGAAAATCCGCTTGCTTTATTTTACTTCCGCTCTATTTTAAATATAGGCATTTTCAAAAATTCTTTATATTCCTTTTTCATTTCATCCGTTTACAAAGCAGTTTAAATATATAAAAAGTAGTCATAATAGTTTCAATGCAATTGTATTACTATTAAAAACAAAGCACCGTACGGTTAGCTATACTTTTTTTTTAGATTTTAGAAGTAGCTACAATACTATAATGTGACAGGGCAAAGTTTTGAACAGTTTCGGTTATACTAATAAAAATTCTAACCTAACTAAACCTATAGTTTTTAAAAAGCTCTAGTTTTCTATTGCACATAAATATATGGTGGCAATACCTAAAACTTTAAGTAAAAACGGAATTTCACTTCGGTTTTTAACAATTTTAATGTTGAATTGGTGAATATACATATAATATTTCATCTAAAGAGGTAATATCGTTTGCAGTTTTTTGTCAAATGTTCAGAAATATTTGCTACTTTAAAGTCTAGGCGCAGACAGTTCAGACAGTCGGCCTACCAGCAGTGGTACTCAAACTTTTCTATTACAAGGAAGACACGTCGTACTTTTTAAACTAAACTAAAGTAAGGCCTATAAATTGAATGATATGTTAAATCTAGTAAGTTATTAAACAATATCTTTAAAGGGTTTTACTGGCAAAGAAATCCTTTGTATCTTGTGAGTCGAAGAATAAATAAGGTAAAATGTTAAACAAACTTCAAAGGAATAAAATTAAAACTTAGCAGGTAAGCAAACGACTTTTCAAAAGATTTTACTAGAAAACACCTTGCTAGCCAACTCACCATATGATTAAACAAATTAATTTTGCTCTAATGTAAACCCATGGCGGCAAGAAAGTAGTAAGACGCACTAGCCACTGTATGATAATACTATGTAAATATCTTACTTTAGCTGCCTCACTCTCTTTAGACCTTGCATTAGCTAAATATTCAACATATTACAGCAGTTGAGCAGTCCACTAGTTTAAATTTTATCATTCAATTGTGTCTGGCAATTTGAAATAAGCTGGCATTTATCTTTGCATGGAAATAGAGAGATATGAGAGTAGAGTCCCTTCTATAGTGATATGTGAGACATCTTCCAAACTCATATATTGGTCAAACGTATCGATTTTGAATAATAAATAAAATACACTGAAGAATATTAGCTTATCTGTGCTTTTTAAGTTCTTACCAAGTTAATGTATTTAAAACTTGTTATATGAAATACTTTTATACCATTTCGTTTAGAATGTGTTTTGGTAATATTATACAGTGTGAAGTTTTAGTGCCCTCCCTTTTTCGTGAACCTGAAAGATCAAATTTGGAATTAAGCATACTTGATCCAACTAAATATCTTTTTTTTTTGTACGTTTCATTATTGGAAATTTTAAGACGGCTTGGTGACATTCTGAAGAAAAAACTTAAATTAAAAAAGAGGATCAAGTAAGTCATCTTCTGAAAGGTTTATTCATCTTTGAATCATTCCCAACTTAATGTGAAAGAACCAAAAAAATGTAAAGCGAAAATCCTAAAAACTTACAAAACTCAAGTATTTTATTCTTTACCTCATTTTCAATTGTTCTTTTAAGCATGGGAACCAAGTATTGCGGTTTTCAGGTAAATGATGATTTGCAAAGGAGAAGATTAAATTAGGGATCACATAAAGGGTAGAATACTTCAATTTTGTAAATTTCAAGATTTTTTAATGGCAATTTTTTTTAGGTTCTGTCACATTTACGAATAGGTACCATTTTTAATCGGGTATGTATTTCTCAGCATTTTGAGGATGAATTACTCTTGAGTTTTTTCAAAAGATGTGCTACTCAAACTTCATTTTTTAAATTTTTTTCTTGAAAATTGTGCCCAGCCTCCATCTAATAATGCAAAAAGTAAACATTTAAGTATAAACCCTCGTACTGTCTAAAGAGATTTACATTTAAACTAGTTCTAAATTGACAGTTATAGGTCTAAAATAACATAAGCAACAATTGAACAAATAATTTTTCTAAATGTCTAAATTACAAAATGACAGTGATATAAGTAAAACACAACTGGTAAACTAACAGTTTTAGATACCATATCAATGAGATCTGGTCTAACTCTTAAACCCTTTTAGTAAATACGGAGGAAGGTTTAAATATCATGCAGTTATTAATTGGTAAATCTAGATTTTAAATCTGAATACAAAGATATTTAAAATTGAATATGTATGTGTCAATGTCAGCTAAGTATTCAGTATTTATTTCGTTTGTAAACAATTTAAGATAAAAATGTAAATGAAGGAAATAATGAACTGTATAATACTCCTCCTAGATACTGAACGCGGCTAAAGAAGTTACGCTAGATTTTTTGCCAGAAAAAGTAAAAAAGCAATACGAAAATGTTTACAAGAAGTCTAAGGAATGGTGTAAACGAAATACGGTAAATCATATATTAGAAAACATTATCCTTGCCTATAGATTTCAGAATATCCTTCTTTTTCGTGGTCCTATAGACAAGAGGCAGTTATTCGCTGCGTGGAAGTATTATGATTATTAAATAATTACTTTTGTTTAGGCAGATGTATTAGAATAAAATTTAATTAGTTCTGCCCGCGTTTTTACTACGCAAATGTGATTAGTCCACATCTTAAATTAGATGCTATATTAACATGTAATAGCCGGTATTTCTAATTGCTTTTGGTATTAAGGTAATATTGTTGGAAATAGTTTAGAATTAAAGGCGTTTGGTCTCAGAAATCTATAATTCAAATTAACACTCACAAAGTAAAGCAATTTCTTCTTCTAAATCATATTTGGAGTGCACATGGAAAATGAAAATGTAACGAAAATTGCTGTGCCAATTTTACTTGTGCTATGTGAGATATTGTTCAAAATTCTGGCCATTTATTCTTTGGGTTAAATTGTAATTGTATGGTGGAACCTTAGCAACTTTTTCACTGCTAGCTGACCAAATTTTTGCAACTAAACACATAGTGTGGGTTGCTTTAACTACGCCAAGGTTGTTTACATTAACAGATGTATATATGTAACAATCTTGCATGATGCCCGGCATCTAATGCTGATTAACAAACTCAATGGCTCAAATGTCCCAACCAATTCTAGCAAAACATGCGGCCATTACAAATGAAAGTATATTACCAAATTACACATTTTTTTTAAGTTTGTATTATCGCAAAAAATTTTTTTGCTAGTTCATATAAGAATCTATTAGAAATATTGGACTCTGCTTCTAATATAAATTGAGGATCGGGTTCAGTCTTTTGCAGACCGGCTCCGGTCAGCGGACCACCATTTAACTTCCGAAGTAGCACTGCACTGAATTATTTTTCGCTCACAGTAGTTCAGTTTTGTTGCTGTTCTTAGAATTTTCGTAGCAAATTTAAAATTTAATGCAAAACTTTTTGTATGTATTTGATATTTTGCCATTGATCAAACCGATAATGGCTTAGAGACCTGCCAATTTGTCAGTTCTTTGTTACCTTTGCGTTGCGAGTATCCTTTAAAAGAAGAAAAAAAAGTCAATTTATCTGCTCTTTTTTTAACAATCTGCAAAAATATATACTTATATACGCATTTTTATATCTGTGAAGTAATATGAATGATGGTTCAGACATATGAATTGCTATTAGATTTTTAAGTCGTTCTAGACTTTGCCAATTTCTAGGTAATCTTCAATATAAAAAGTTTTTGTGTGAACTGAGAACCAAAATATAATTTTTTTAGACAACACTATTTTTGCCTTTTGGTGGAAGGGGGGGGGGTCGATGGGACAGTTCTGGAGGTATGGCGGAACAAATTTGAATGGGTTGCTTTACGGTTATCCCACTGAACAAAAAATATTTTTAAACAACTAAAAACCAATCTACAGAGTATCTAGGTGAAATCCATTAATTTGCTTTTCTCTCTATTTCATTACTGACCGAAAATAATTGTTATCATATATAAATGTTTATTAAATAGTATATGTTAAGTTTGATTTTAAAATATAACGAAGCAAAACATATTTTTTGTATATATTGTGTAATGAAAACTGGTCGAAGATGATAAGTGGGTTGTATTATTTACATAATTATTATTTACAAAATAACAACATTATTAGTTAACCACATATAATTAGTGTACCAATTGGTTTAGTAACTTTACACAAAGTTGCTACTTCTCTCTTTTGTCTATCAGCAGATTAGGCGTTGGCTGCCTTTATATTTTGGGGGAAAAGTGAGAAAGATAGTTTTTAATAGCAATAAAAATATTGATTCTTCAGAATCGTCAGCGTTTCCGCAAGCACTAACAGAAGTGGGTAAAAGCCATGATGTCAAATGTTATGGAAGCGTAGTCTAGTCTAGTGTTAAACGAGCTGACCGCGGACCACATTTTGACTAGCACTGGTTTAGAGAACACACGCTGGCTAGCACAATACTCTCTAATCGTGTTGTTCCGGACTGCATGTTTATAATATATATCAATCAATAATTAATGGTGCAATATATAATATTCCACACTTGATTTATTATGAAATGAATAGTGTGTTTAAACGAAATGAATAATGTGTTTAAGCGAATGTAATGCATTTATTGCATGTAGCTTTACATAAGTCCTTGTTTTTGTTATATTGCAAATATTAGTTTTTAGCTATAGAAGTATTTCTCATTGTTATTAACGAATTATATAATTAAAAGGTATCTCGTTTTTCGAGTTGTTTTTTAAGATATGATTGGATTTCGAATTGAAATATTTGTAAATAAGAAGAAAACAAACTTACCTGGCAAAACTGTTATTTATAAAATACCCTAATTTAACAGACCAACTTGGATTAAGTGAGAAGATAAAATATGGATTTTTTTTTAATGAAAATTCTTGTTTCGTCTTGAAATTTAACTTAATCTAATTTTACAGTTTCGATTTCTATTGAAGCATTCTCTGCCCCTGTGTTCAATGCGTTTGGATCCTAATGACTTAAGTGCTCTAACTCCTAGCTCTTTTTTAAACTTGCGGCCCCTTAATTCCTTTATTGAGCCTCACTTAGTGAAAATTAAGGTAGGGAAACTTTTGCGCTGGCAATAGTTGCAACGAGTTCATCAAGATTTCTGGAAGGCACTCAAAATATCCTCATACGCTTAATCATCGATCTAAGTGGAACGACCCTTGTACATAGGTTAAGACCGATACTTTGGTGTTGCTGAAATATAAACTTTTGCCACCATTAACGTGGCATTTAGGCCGTGTGGTGGCGTCATGGTTCTGTTTCAAAGGTCTGTCCTTTGACCTTAATTTCGTCTATGAAAATTCAATTTAATTTTTACTTTATAATTAAGGTATAATTTTCTGGTATCAGCACAGTATTTTTAATCATGCTTATATGGCAATTTGGTTGAAGAAAGGCGCACGCATTTCCTCTATATGTTTCCGAAAAAAAGAAAGAACTTCCCTTCATGTTAATAAAAATTAGTTTTGTGTCGGCTTATTTCAACCAAATACATCATTTTTAGTGCGTGAAACTGCGATGACCGGAAAAAGTTGATTGGAAACGAGAAAACAAAACTCGTCGAAGAAGAGATTTTCGTCTGTAGGCCAATTCACATCTATTGTCATGAAATTGTCATACCATCGGTATAATAAACTACAGTTCGCTTATCAATACAATTCTCAATAACGCAGTAGACATGGAAAACAATAACGCTTCGGAAAACATTCGGACTATGATAGTCTTTTTATGTCTATAATTATCTCATCAGTGGACCCATGTGGGCCTTCCAGGTAATGCCTGAAAATGTGTGATCAAAAACTTAAATTATAATATTCTGAAAACTCAATAAATCTGGACAAACTGTGATCACGGAGCCTTTACAGAACAATTTGTTAGAAACTCTAGCATTAGATATGTTTAAAAAAGCATTAGATATGTTTAAAAACGTGAGACCTCGTTAATACCTAAAAGATAATATCGGTTTTTCATTGAAAGCCGATCTGCAGGTAACGAGTCAGTTGCTCCACAAATATTTTTACCACCAAAAAACAGTAAACAGCAGACTTTCGATTTTCATGGCATTGAGAATCAAATAGGTACATCAAACAATAGAGGCTTCTTCAAATCTCTCGTAACAATTATCAGAATTTGATGAATCCAAGAGTTGCAAATATACAAATAAAGTGTTTTAAAACGAGTCTATAGATATAATAGGAGATTTTACAGTTAAAACAATCGTACAGATGAAGTCAATAATTCTGAAAGGCTCCACATTGTTGAACCTTTATACCTAATCGTTCAAAGTTTTTAATGATCAAACTATTGGTATGTATGCCGTACTTTTAATGGGTTATATGGATTGGTTAATAACGAAACCCAATCTTAAGTTGCCAATGTTTCGGAAAGTATATTTACTTTCTCAAGGCTATTTATAGAGGGTTTCACCAGTCACAACAAAAGAATTATACATGTGGTACATAATATAGATAGAAGGGATAATTTTGACGGCACCATCAACACGCATTAATCTTTTTTATAGGTATATATATCGGCAAATTTTAATTCTGTGCGTGTTTATGGTGTCGTAAAAATTGTCCCGTTTATCTATATAATGTCCTACATATATAACGATTTTGTTGTGACAGGTGGAACCCTCTATAAATAGCCTTGAGAAAGGAAATATACTTTCCGAAACGTTGTAAACTTAAGATTGGGTTTCATTACCACCGATCCATATAACCCATTAAAAGGACTGCATTTATACCTAAAGTTTGCGTGGGTAAAGTAGGTAGACACTTTATTCTTTTATTATTTTTAAAAATTCCAGTTTTAGTATCAGTCTTGAGTTTTTTTCTGGAAAAAGCTGTCAAAACTGATAAATTAGTGGAAATTACTACACAAAAATAATTAATTTATTATATTAGCAAATAATTCTAATTACTATTCGATCACCTTTGATGAAGCAACAGATAATTTTAGTTGTGAACAACTATCGATAGGACTTAGATATTACTCGAAAAAATAAAACAGTTGTAATTAAAGAAAAATTAATGTTTTTCTATTGATGAAAATTTATACTTAAAAATAAAACACTTTTTAAAACAAATTGAAATACCGATACCCAGGATGAGAGGTCAAGCCTACATTAGTGTAGCAAATAGAAGTGGCTTCAGCGGTCTTGCAACGAGTTTTCATGCAGATAAACCTCAGGTGTTTAATTTTAACACCATGCTCATTTGCTATATTTAGCCACAGCAACGGGAGAGCTTCACGGATTTTTCACAACGATTTTGTCTCAAACATAAAAACTTAAAACTGTATTTCACGCGAGATAGGTCATTATATCATTTGGGATGGTGCAAGTCATTCTATAGTAGGTACCCAAAGCGTTCTTGGTGATAGTTTTAGTTTTTTCATCAATTATGATTATTATTTTACGTTTAATGATGGCTTTTCTAAACAACCTCACAAGTGCGAGTTTGCATCCAAAATTAGAAGCATTCCTTACAAACCTAGATAGTTTTCGAAACGAAAGCATATACAAAAAACGTCTTTAAAAATTATTGTTATATGAATATAAGACACTGAAGACTGTGGTTTTGATGTTCACTAAATTAATTTACCATGACAAAAAATAATTCTTAAAAAAATTGATCCTGGACTAAGAGAGTCGTTCACTTTTTCAAATCCCGAAATTATGCGGCTTAATATATTTTATGTTTCAATAGATCAAGTTGTAAATAAGTTAAAAAGGTTATCAGAATACGATTACAATTTAATTTAATAAAATAAAGAGTATACTTATCGCCACAAAAATGACGTAGGGTTTACCAAAAACGATTTCAAAGATTTCGGATAATCTAATAAATCACCTGAATATTTATGGAAAATGTATAATGAAAATAATGATACGACAGATATGTTTTTAGAATGGTAATAATTACTTTAATTTTTTTAGCTGTCCCGTTATATCTGCATCACTGGAACGATTTTTTGTCTTTTTAAAACACTAAAAGACATACCTTCGATTAAATATAAGTGGCAGGAGCGTTTGCTTAAAGTTGCCCGCGAACTCGTGTCCGAAATATTAATTCGTTCTATATAATGGAATATTTGGTATATTTATTTAATAATCCAGGCATCTCTACAATGATTTGTTTTTTAAGATCTTAAATTTTGTTTACTTATATTTTATACATTGGAATATAATATAACCATTACAAAAGTTTTTATGAGACTTCTTCCTCCCTCCCCCAACATTTGGCACTAGAACCGCCACTGCATCTCATCACAGACCATTTATAATAAGTGCATTAACTGTTTGGAACCACCACATAAACTTGACGCGTCTTTCTTTTTTTTTCATAAGTAAATTGGGAGGAGGTAGTCTTTCCTTTATTTTAAGTTATGTTAAGAACAAACGGAAAAATAGTTCTCAATCATAATAAGAGAGTCTACCAAATCTTAGGAAACATCCCGGCTCGCTTATTTGTAACGAGCGTAAGGGATCGCAAATGGAATAAAGCCAAATCCTTATGTTTATCGAACGCCTCGTATCGCAATCATTTTGCGATAAAGCACGCTCGTTAGAAAGATCCGTGCCATAAAATATCGGAGTATAAATTTCGTTTCTTTCTGGTGCAAGCTATGTAGCTTGTAGGTAGAGCGTTTATCTTGGTGTGTAGGGCTTGGGTTCCTTCTCCTTCGGGTGATTTTTTAAATTTTTTTTTATCAAAACCAAACATTTTGTGTACAATCGTGTTTTAAATATTGGACTTTGTTTTTGGTTACCGAGGGCCTTTTCTTAAGTTGATGTTAAGGTGTGTCTATAATAATAACAAAACAATGTTTCCTTAATCAAAAAATGCAAATATCAAACATTTGGAAAATTTATAATAATTCCACTGACATTTATAATTTATTCATGTTTAAAAATATATTTCAAATTATTGGGTCCGTAAATCATTGAATTTCCGTAATAAATTAATTTAGTCTATAATATAAGTTAATATTTGGTATCATGTATTTTTATTACATTTTTGGATTTTGTTGCGTTTTTAAACAGAACACCTTATATATTATTACATTTTTAGATTATATCGTCAATTCCAAGTGTTTTTTAATATGTCTATCTTCAACAGTTTTTGATTTATTGATGTTTGAAAATTGACATTTTTGCTTCTTTGAGCCGTAATAGTACCTGAATGTTTGGACCTAGAGCAAAATAACTTTCATATTCTTGTCTTAGTTTTTGATAAGCTACTTTTTGACGTCATACATACATATGAAGTGTAGGTGATGCAGGTATATGCAAAATAATTTCCGTTTTTCTGTTTAACTGTCATCATAAGAGAACCTATCAAAAACTAAGATAGGAATCTAAAAATTATTTTGCTCTAGGTCCAACCGTTCAGGTGCCATGACGGCTCAAAGAAGAAAAAATGTCAATTTTCAAACATCAATAAATCAAAAACAGTTGAAGTTAGACATATAGTACCCTTATTAAAAAATACCTAAAATTGACCATAACATCCAAAAATGTAATAATTTATTCATTATTAGTTCCGTTTAAAAAACGCAATATCCTTGGCGTAAGTCTTTTGTTTCGCATTCAATTGTTTTTTGTTACGATTTTCGAATTCTCCGAGCTAAAATACATCGATTGGCTATTTTGAATTTCTTAGGAAAAACGGGGAAAGTCAAAAAATACGTTTTTTCTCCTCAATGGAAGACCCTGTACATAATAGCTCTCTCTACAATTTTGTTGCCTTAGACTTTGGAAAGAGCTCTTGACAACTCAATTTTTAAAATATTCTAATTATTTTCTAATTTTTCTAAGGAGCGACTAAAAAAATAGCTCTAGTAAGCCGTTAGTCAGCCGCAATTAAAATTCTATTTTCGTAGATTAAATTATATATAAAAAACAATATATTTTTAGAGTTTCCGGGTATCCAGACCCCATATATCCCCCTTGGCTACGTGCCTTTTTCAGCCATGATGTCAAATCACAATCTAAATAAAACCGAATAAAAAATCTAATACTCCAGATTATTCTTACGTCCCTCGCGCGTAATACTAGCTAGTCCACGTTCATGTGATAATATACAAATACCTTTTCGCATTACTGCGTATGTCGCTGTTTATTATCATTTAGCCTTTGACACAACTCATACTACTACGACACACGTGTTGTCATTACTGAAAAAAAGAACAGCGAAATAATAGTGTTATTATTTTCAGATAAAGTTCAGCACAATAAGAATGTTGTGTACGTGTTTGGTTTGGCTACAAGTAATTAACAAGACTGATTTAAATATCGTTGATCAAATTAAAAATTCTTACCTTGCCAAAACAAAATTCGTAAGGTTACACCTTAGAACCTTAATGGACGCTATGCCCCTGCCAATAATTATAGGAATTTCAAAGTCTACCGAAATAACCATATTGAATATTGAATTTTAAAATAGTTCTAGTTCTTTTTGGTTTCTTTGGCATCTCAAAAAAAAACCTAAAAATACAATAACATAGAACGAAGTTAATGCTCTCGTGTCGCGCAATGCTGGCTAACCTACCCTCATGCGGACTCATGTAAAACAGACAAATAGACAACACTATCCACATGACCCAGTATAATTAAAATTTCAATTTTTGAGTTTCAGTTAAAGAATCCATTTTTCCAAATCAACAAACTAACATTGTCAAACATATCAAGTAACCTTTTGGGTGCAGGTATTTTATTAAAAGGTAATAAATTAAATTATAGATATTAGACCCTTATTTTCGGAAAAACTGTTGAGTTTCATAAAAAGTGCTCTTAATAAAAAGTATTGAGAATTTGACGCAGATTTTTAAAAAGTAATATAATATATGGTGTGTCATTCAAAAAAATGATTTTCCTTTTTTAACAGAAAAACGGTAAACTTGGCAGCAATGCGGAACTTGCCATTGGATCCGGTATAATTTCGTACCTAAGGTACATATTTTCATTAAATTCAGGTAAGCGGTATCCGAGATATTTCGCCGTTTTCTTAATTTTCTTACACGCTGTATGGTGTGCATAATTTCTGTTAATTCAGTCTATATTTTTGCAACGGTTCATTTTGCTGAAAAAGACTTGGGCTCTTTTTTGTGTAGAATGGTATCAATTTCAATAAAATTCTTCTATCCTTTTTTCTTCGCAAAATGAATAATTTTCTAAATATGTATGCAAAATAATAAAATTTACTCCCTTTTTCTGGAAGTTTGGTTCTTGTACTGCTTTCGTAAAGGCAAGTATTCTAATCGTGAAAAAATCATAGCTCAAAACTAAATTTTTTTTAGAAATATTTATAATCAACAGCAAAAGTTATGGTACGATGGGGGATCGAACCTGCACTTCTGGATCATTAGTACATTACTCTAACTAACTGCGTTATCGTACCACTGATAAGCAATTCGTTAGAACTTGTACATATTCAAACCCACCAGTATCATAACCATTGCTGATCCTGTCAAATATTCTAACCTTATGGCGCGGCATTCCTATCTGGACGTCAAATCTGACATCGCTATTACGTACCGTCCATATTAGTAAATTTATAATTTTACGTTATGCTCGTAAAAGCCAAATTTTGAATAGCGGTTTTTGTTTTTGTTTGTTATTCATACGATATCAGGATTCAATCTTGGCAACAATAATTAAATAACAATTTAATTAAAAATTACACTGTGCAACCAACTCTGATAAATTAAACTTTACGCATTGAAACTTTCTTGAAAAAGAAGACCCCGAATAACTAAATCTTTCAAATTTCAATTTCTTGATAAAAGAATCTATGTATATATGAATATATTTACAAAATATGTATTATCTCACCGATTAGTCTGTACTGTTTGAAACCATGATAATAAGATTAGGTTTTACATTGCTAATTAGATATATGTATTTACATAAATATTAATAATTAAACGAATCCCAGATGGCTAGGCATTGGCACATGTTCAATCAGGCCATGTGGACCTAATAAAAGATTTCCAAAAGTTAAACGGCTGACTCAGTTAGGGAGAAGCCATATTATATATAAAAATCTGCAAATTAAGGAAATCAATAATTAACAATCTATGAAAATCATGAATTTCACAAGATAAGCGGGAGAATTGGCAACGTTGTAGATAAATGTCGTTTAAAGCCTAATTTATTGATCTGTATGTATTTTCGAAGAAACATGGTAATATTCCTGCCCTAGGGTTGTGACTGTTGTGTAATAACGTCGAAAACGAGCGTAAATTAAAATAAATATTTTAATTTCTCACTACAGAAGCTAGAATATAAATAAATTCTACAATTTTAAGATTAGAATGCTACAACGTAGTAACACTCTGTACGAGGGAAGTTGTGAGTAGAGGCGGATTTACCAATTTTTTTGTATAATTTTACTATGTTAATAGGAGATCAGTTTAGAATTTGCGACACTGCTGACCTTGAGCGATTGTATATTATTGTATATATTATAGCGATAATTAGTGGTGAAATATATATAATATTGACTGCCATACTTAATTTACATATCACGGAATACAACGTTTGTTCATATGCATATAATGTATGTATTGCATGCAGCCATGAAATCCCTCTCCCTGCTATCTTCTGAATAGTAAATTACATCAGGGGCTTTGCAGCATTAAAATTATGCATACATCACTGTTAAGTAATTAAAAAATATCAAGTCCACTGTTACATATATTATACATGAACGCGAAAAGCCTTTCCAATCAATTTTTGCTAGTTATGAATTATGGATTTTGTAGAGGTTCAAAAACGAGATCAGTCTAGAATAAATTTTTTGAAAGCTAAAAGTTCCGTCGGTTAGGTTTTTAATACGATTTAGTCCAATTAAAAATTTGTAATCCTTAATAATCTCTCTCTGAACTACTGCTTTTAGGATTTGTATAAAGCTATTACCAAATAATTATATGCATATATATGCTGTGTTATCTTTACGTGGTGAAATTCTGTATGAAGAAAGTTCTGCTTAGAGGCCAATTAAGAGTTTTTAAACTTTAACGATCTGTTTATCTGAACAACTACTCAATTCAAGTACAGCTTTTAAAATTATATTCTGCAGCATTTTTGTAAAAATATTTTGTGAGAAAAGCTTTAGAGTACTGTACAGGACGTTCTACTAGAGTTTTCATTCTTGTTTTAGAAGGAGTCAATCTACAAATTTTGCTTAATTGTGTTATTACTACTAATTTAATAGGGAAATTGATTTTTTAAATATTTAATATGTTTATTTTCATATATTTTAAAACTAGCATGTTTATAAGATTTTCGTTCCTGGATTTGTTACTCTACTTAGAGTGCTTATTTAAGTATTTTCACGCCTTACGGGCACATTTTTGATTTTAGTTTAAACAGGTTTTGAAGATTTATATATAGGTTACCCTAAATAAGTGGGAAATGAGGCTCATAGTTCTTGTAATTTAATCTGCTATCTACATTTACCCATAAAAATCAATATTTAAAATACAAAAGTTTAAAATTTTCCAAAATGTTTATTTTCTTTAATTAAGGAATTAAATAGAATTTCTTTTAAAACATATTTTCTAGTGATATTTTAAAAAGAATAAAAAAACTTTAAAAAGTAAAATATTTAATTGGGCCGGTTTGCAGAAAAACTACAGACGATTCTAGTTTTAAATTGAATTGAATTTTCTAACAGTTGTATTAGATGCAAAGGCCTTAAATTTGATATGTTTATTAGTGTCCACTAGAAGTATTTTCTCATAACTTATCAAAATTCGTTAAAAAATAAAAATTATCAAGAAATTCAAAAATTTTACGTCATGCGATTTTAGTTATTTTGTAGGCTTAATACGTTCTTTCAAAAATTTTAAAATCAAACATTTTTTTATTCTAAGCTGCTATACTTATGCCACAAACAAATGTGTCTTCTGGTCGCTGTGAAATGCAAAAATTTAGGATTCCCTTCTTTTATTATCCCACCAAATTGCTTATATAAAAAGAGTTCGAGAGGGGGAGCAATTCCTTATTTTGTGAAAATATCTGGTATTTAACTGCCCTAGTAGACCAAAAGTACAATATTTAGGTATTGGACATGTTTTGACGAAAAATGATGGTATTTGTAAGGTAATCACGATACATAGATGATTTAACCAGATTAGCTAAGTCGGTGGTATTACCCTGTATGACAAATTGAAGAACTGAAAGTACATGTACGAGTTATGTATTGAAATATGTCTATAAGACTCTCGTAGCTGCTAGCATATACTGACAAAAGTATATAAAGGGTGTCGGTGATGAATGCGCCAAACAGCAATTTTAGATCAAACTCATCAAAATAATTATATTGATCCAAATATGTCTTAGCAAAATATCGCTCACTGATGAGATACAGGTGTTAAAGTTTAAATCTCGAAATTGTTATTTTTCTATAACTCAAGCGGTTTTTGAGATATCGATATATATATATATATATATATATATATATATATATATATATATATATATATATATATATATATATATATATATATATATATATATATATATATATATATATATATATATAGCTTGTTATACCCTATAGACTGGCTATTTCATGCCATAACTTGCTTGTTAGTATCGTTTCCTTATTTTCTTATCAGAAATTGTGATAGAGTGATAAACACATTGTCTTCGAAACATTTACATTTTAATATTTTATTGCAAGTCAAAAAATAGTTAAACATAAAACTCAAATAACGTACCTTATTAACGAATTATGAACAAATAATGAAAAACGCCACTTCAACAATTGGGCGAAATGTCCATCATTCTTACGAATAATCTTTTTACCAAATAGCGCCTTACTTGAAATAAAGTTCCCTGTTTATTCCTGATAACATTGGTGAAATCTTGTTTTTTTTTGCAATGCTTACTCCCCTGCCCGGATTTATTCTGTGTACAATAAAGATTTAATATAACCCCAAAATAATAGATTCAAAGGATAAAATGGGTTACGCGACAGTCATGGAAATTCACTGCCACGACCAAACCATCTGAGAGCCAACCATTCATCTGAAATATTGCGAATCGCAACTGGTTAATGCGGTGGAGCAGCATCGTGCATATACCACATGTTTTGTCGTAAATTTAAAGGAACATAATCAAGTAGATATAGCAAATCCTTCTGTAGAAACTGCAAGTACTGGTTACCATACCATTTAGCCTTGCGGGCAAATCAAAAGGTTCGATAATAAAATTAGCAATTATGCCACACCAAATATTGATAGATCATTCCTGATGAAAATGCCGTTCTTTGCTTAAATGTGGATTTTCCATTTTTCGCCAATTAAATGCACCTCGTCTGGTGAAAATCGCCTTGTCAATGAAAAGCATTCTGTTGATAGACGTTGGATCCTGATTGTGATCATGAAGCAGAAGTTGACAAAACTACAAGTTGACAAAGTTTGGCTGGTAAATAGGTTGGTTGTAGCTGTTAAACGGGATTGATTTGGTTGTAGTTTTTCAGTATGTGAAACTTGTAAAATCGATCTTCTTTTCACCAACGTATGAAGCATTCGCCAAATTTATTGTACTTATACCTGAATTTTCATCTACTCGCACTAAAATGTCTTCTCCTTGTTCTACAGATATAGCTTTAGGACGTTCAACATGATAAATGTGTCGATCCGACTGCCTTCTATTTGCATATTGTTGTTGGTAGCGTCTTGCTGCGCACGAGTGTTAAGATTTACTTGAACATAAATACAAATCATGTCTTTCATTTCACTATTGGAATATTCATTATGCCTAGCCATAATAATTACTAGAAGTTATTTTTTATGTCAAATTAAACTAACGTTAAAAAGCCTTTTACTTAAATTAATGAATGTCAACACTAATGTATGTCATGTATCCACGACTATGTTCTTATTAACCATAGCCTACTTCATTCTTAGCGAACTAATTTTGAGCCTGAGATCTGATTGGCAATAAAAAATTAAAATACAAACATTTCGAAAACGGTTTGTTTAATCTAATTAAATGTAATATACCTTTGTTCCTTAGAAATCATCACTCTATAACAAACGCCCTCTACATATTACTTGAAAAAAAAAAAATAGAATTTACTCGTATTCCCCATCCCCGAAACTCCTAATTACCAGTTTTTATTTCGACATCTTAAAAACAGCTTGCGCTATAAAAAATAACAGTTTTGAGATTAAACTTTAACACTCTGTATCTTATTAATGAGCGAAATTTTACTAAGGTATATTGACAAGTTTAATCTAGGATTGCTTTTTGACGCATTCATTATCGACCACCCTGTCTAGGGCGTCCAACTTAAGAAAACCGAGGTAGTACTTTGATATGAACACTATAATCAAACGCCTGTAATTTAAACCACGAGCCGTTAGTGCAGTTAATTAGACACACAAGTTTTATTAACTATAACGATTTTAAGGTCGATCGTGAACGGTTTTTTATTACGTTTTATTATTTTTTTTGTCTTATTTTTAACTTAAAAGTATTATAGATTTGAAGCAACTTCTTGACGTTCAGATTCACCTATATACTTTAACACACAAGGAATTTTATAAACTTCTCCTGATTGCACAAAGAAATTCAGCTTTCGGTGACTAAGCATCGTTCAATATTTTTAATTGTACTTCAGCTTGTGCGAAAGTTAGAACTCCGCAGAACACTTTTAACTTTGTTTAGCGTACCGTGTATAAATGATAAAACTGCACTACTTGTTGGTTTATTCTCCAGGAGTGTTTAAGATTTGGGATTATTGTAATATCTAATCGAACGCCTAATATAATTATTGCGGTATCCATTTTATTTTAAAGCCTTAGTCAGGTCTTTAATTTCCTTTAAAATTGTATTTGCGTCATATATTTAAACAGCCCTACAGACCAATAAATTGATAACCGATTGTTTCTGAGATATGATGGTAAGAACTCAATTTTAAATATCCATTCGTACGTGTCGGTTTTCTGTAAACAGATTGACTTACAGCCTAGGGTGCCGATCTCTTTCTTTGGTACTACTACATCAAGGAAGAGATTGACACCGTCTAATTCAATTTTCATAATGGTTTTTATATTAGAATACTATTGATTTACATCATCATCTAAAAATGTAATTAAATTTTCTTCTCCATGTGGCCATGGAGCAGCAACATTTAGGCTGTAAAAGATTAAAGGCAATTTGCTCAAAAGTACCCATAAATATTTTTGAGATGACAGAAGATATCGGAGATTCCATGCTGCGTCCAGGAATTATTGAAAATATATATTATCAGAAAATATATGCGGACGTGGTGTACCACAGATAAAATTGCAAGAATTCTGCGTCTAACATTCGTACATTCCTTAATAAGCTCAAAAGATTAGGTAATGCCTAATGTCGCCAAAAATAAATTCTTTTTCAATAAAAAAAAAGTTTTTAATTTTCTAAATAATTTTCGTTAACGATGTTCTAGTTGTTATGTTAGAGTGCTGTATTACTTAGGGTTAGGATCCAGTAAAAAGAAACAAAAGTAATTTTTTTAAAAATTATCCACATTTCGCAACTTTATTGTTTCGTCTTCAGGACACTAAAATGCCAGAAAAGAACAACATATTTATGGGTTGACACATCAGTTAAAATTTACACAAATTGTTAAAGAAAGGACCTGATAAAAATAAGGCCAGTTTGTCAAAATGCAATCAACCTATAGGAGACTCCCAACACAATCCATAAAGATTTTTGGTATGACAGGAGATATCGGAAATTCCATGCCGCGTCCAGCAATTATCGAAAATATATATTATCACAAAATATATGCGGACGTGGTGTACCACAGATAAAATCGCAAGAATTCTGCGGAAGTCTAACATTCAACAATCTTTAATAAGCACAAATGATTGGGTAATGCCTAATGTTGCCATAGGTCTAATTCCTTTTCTGTAAAAAGGAGTTTATAATTTTCTAAATGGTTTTCGTTAAGGATGCTCTAGTTGTTATGTTAGAGTGCTGTATTACTTGGGGTTAAGATCCAGTAAAAAAAACAAAAGTAATTTTTTTAAAAATTTTCCATATTTCGCTACTTTATTGTTTCATCCTTACGACATTAAAATTCCAGAAAAGAACAACATATTTAACGCGTTAAAACTTCAGTTAAAACCAAACAATTAAAACATTTTTACGAGTTAAAATTTACAGGAATTGTCAAAGAAAGGACCCGATAAAAATCAGTTTTATCAAAATGCAATCAACCTATAGGAGACTCCCAACACAAGTTATGAATACAAATTTAATTGTGATTCTGAGAATTAAGTGTCAAATAAATTATTAAAACTGGGAGAAACATAGGTATAAATTATATAGTTTATTTGTGTTAAACTATATAATTAATATCTGTGTTTCTCCTAGTTTTAATAATTTATTTGACACCAAAAGTCAAACTTAATTGTAAGTATAACAATTAATTTCGTATTAATATATCCTGAATGAAAAATAAAATGAAAATTATAGAGGACTTGAAATCATCAAACTTTCTGAAAATTTCAATAGAGACGTAGGCTACACGCTATTTCATGTATAAATGAGCACTGACGTTGCTATTTCATGTATAAACGAGTTTGTTGGCAAAAATTAAATAAATGAATAAATAAATCATAAAAACTATTAAAAAGTACAATGGAAGATACTTTTTTCTCAGTTTTAATCATGAAGACATGAAATTTCTAATAGAACGCCGTAATAAACACTGACTTAGGAAAGATAACTGATAATTTTATGTTATGAATATATAACGAACTTTTTGACCTATTTTTAACTTAAAAGCATTATAGATTTTAAAGCAACTTTTTGACGTCCAGTTACACTTATATATTTTACCGCAGGCACAAGGAATTTTAAAAACATTTTCTGATTGTACAGAGAAATCGATAAACATTGCCCAATGTTTTTAATAGTAGTACGACCTCCACAGAACACTTTTAATTGTATTTGGCATGCCCTGTATAAAAGTTAAAACTGCACTACTTGTTGGTTGACTCTCCAGAGGTGTTTAAGGTTTGGGATTATTTTAATATTAATCAAACGCCTAATATATTCAGTGCAATATCCGTTTTATTTTAAATCCCTAGTCACTTCCTCTGTTTTTAACATTTACTTCAAACTTGAAGAATCAATATGGTGACACATAATGTGTAATTTCATCAATAAAACAACTGAAATGTACTTCCTGTTACAGAGTATATGTGAAATCTTAAAAGAATCTTATAGTTTATACGTGCAACTGTAGGAAG
Source organism: Kuschelorhynchus macadamiae (assembly GCA_030620095.1). Taxonomy (NCBI): domain Eukaryota; kingdom Metazoa; phylum Arthropoda; class Insecta; order Coleoptera; family Curculionidae; genus Kuschelorhynchus; species Kuschelorhynchus macadamiae. Next base: position 34,589 of record JAUTXW010004194.1, on the reverse strand, counting down.
AAATTGTTATAGCAGCTAATGAGGATGATGATATTGACTATGCACGCTATAGTGATCCCTGACTTTTATTTACCCGTCGAAGAGAATCTTTATATTGTATTTCCTGGAGGCTAGATTGATCGTCGTAGAGTTGTTAAATGGGCATCACGGTCGTCGAACCTTGCTCCACTTGAATTCTTTCCTTGGAGCTTTTTAACAGCGATTATTTCTTACAATATCAATAATTTACAAGGACTGTCTTTTAGAGACATCTGAAATAATGTAAGTCTATATAGGATTGCATTTAAAATTCAAATGTTGGACCCTGTCTCGCCACCCCCTGAAGGGTTGAAAAAAGGTTAAACAACCAAAAATTTAGTGGTACACATGCAGCTACCAAATTGTAATATTTTTATATTAATTAGTACTCGAGGTATTAGAACATACTAAGAGTTTTTTTCAGATTCGCTGTATATTTGACTGATCTAATAAAACCTAAAAATTACTTTGTATTTTATACTTATTTATTTATCCTGGTCTAATATGAATAGGAAAATACAATTAACACAGGACTGAATATAATTAAACATCCTTCCTTGGTATAAATAGCATCCAATTTGATATCAACATATGCCACATCAAATGAGGCTAAGGGGATTAACAGGGCTGGGCCTTAAAACCAATTTTGATTTGTCTGGGATTTTCGAGCTTTGCGGTGGTTTAAAATAGGACAGAGAATTAGGGAACGCTCGAGATAAAAAGGAGCGTGGGTTTACCGAGGCTTACGGCTGAACCGTGCGAACTTCAGTAAATTTGTTTACGATTTTTTCACTAAATTTTCTAAGACCTCAAATTGTTCCAATAGACGCACGTCGGGGAAATACGCTTCCACAAAGTCGTTCGTAGAGGATAAATAGCCGGTTCATTTGGTAAAAACACGATTTCGTTGGGGAATATAATAAGCCGACAGTGGCGTTCGAAAAGCGCACTCTTTTAGAACCCCGATGATTCAAAACGCAGATTAATTTTTTGAGGTGTGACTTTTTTCGGATTTCTCGTCAAAAAAATCTCAGACAAGTTCGTTAACGTGCAATATCGGAGCACGGGATGTCACAAAAAAATAAGAAAGGGGTAACTTTGAAGCCATTTTGTGAAGTCGAAACCTTGACCATTTTGTCAAGATAAGGAGAAGATTCGATGGAAAATATAAAGGAGATTTAAAATAATATGGGATGCTTATACTACAAATGACGATAAACCGGTCGAAATGCAGAAAAACTAAAAAAAACTGTTTCCGACTTTTTTATATTTCACTATTTTTTTTTCGAGAAGAGTAACGAGGGGCGGAATTTGTTTATGGTATCCCAAATTTCCCCCGAGGGATTTAAAAACCCCATCACTGAGATTACTTTCTGGTTTATACAGGGTGAATTTAGACATAGAATAGCAATGTTGCAATTTCGCTATGGTGTTACGTTTGGCCTTGCACATGAATGGTTGATCCTAGGTAAATCAAGTAAATACACAAAGAAACATGAATACTTTCTCTATAAACTGGTGTAAAAATTAACTCGATGGGTGTAAAGGGTAAATTTTGAAAATTTTTTGAATTGTAGCGTGACGAATTCTGGTTCTCATATCTTGACCCTTCGGAAGTCGTATCGGTACCTTCTGGGATCAAATCGAATAAATAAATCAAACAATTTATCTATCTTTGTTTTACAAGACATAGATCTAAATTTTTTTATTCAAAGTCGAAAAATTCAGTAAAATTGAATTTCCAGTAAAAATGCACAAAATTTCCATTTGATAGAAAACACACGTCTTCCAAGGTGGCCTGGCATTGCCAGCTGAACTTTTGACGGCCATGTCAGATTAAGCAAGAGACGGGATGTTTTTAACTAGAAATGCCTTCAGTAACTAAAGCTATTTAGGGGTTAGGGAAAATAGATATTCATACAGAGAACTAGATAAATGGCAAATATTTAATGCCTATTTTTGTATGCAATATGAAGATAGTATTACAAAACAATAAATAAACGTATGATTCGGAGATTTCAAAGTATGTCGTAGTTTTAGGCTTTTTTTTTGCTTTATATACCGTATTTAAAGTATTGTTGAATTTAGTACGTATGCTTTCGTGTTATATATTAATATACAGGTTTGTAAGGCAAAGAGATTCGGTCCGGGTTAGTGGCATGTTCCAGTAATAAGAGGATTCAATAGCATCTTTAATTTAATTTTTTGCTTTAAGTACTGGCTATATTTGAGATTGCCGGCTGCTATGCTTATACTAAGCTATCATGATCATCAGTGACCATTAAGGGTTTCGATGTTTTACATAGGGTGTATGATAGCAATTAATATGAATTTTATTTATACTAGGAGGATCAGAAACTAAATATTTTGATGAGAGCTTATGTATAGAAGTATCACAGCTTATGTATAGACGCTTTTAGATGTTTAAAATATTCTGAATTAAACAAATTAACAAAATCTCTTAAATTTTGGATAATTAAAAATATAGATTTGAAATTTACCATTAAGACCATTAACCATCATATTAGTTTCCCATATAACAGCCCATATATAAATTCATATTTTGGAAACGCATTATCTGACAACAATCAAATCAAAAATATATCATTTTGTATATATGATCATGTATTTCTGTTATGAAAAGCAGTAAAATATGACAAATGTATATTCTTTTTTGCATACACAACCATTTTTTTACGTATAGGTGTACACGAAGGGAGTGAAACAGCATTCTAAAAATAAAATTAAAATTTTCGGTTTTAATTTTAAGGGGTGGAAAACGTCAAACCATAAAACAGGTTTCGCTGTTAATTTTTTTCACGACTACAGGGTGATTCAAAGAGGGTCAAAAAACTTTTATATATTATTATATATTTTTTTATTTCAGAAACTTATAGTATTTTAAAACATAATAAAACAAAAACATTTTATTATATTTTTTTGCATATCGATTTGAGTTCTTATTACTAGAACAAATTAAAATGATAAAAAAACCAGAAAAGTTATATTTTTTGTTTTTTTTTTTAGTTTTTCTAAAATTGTAAGCTTAGTTGAAAGGGCAGATAAAAACAATTTTCACTGTATAATTGTCACTTTTTTTCCTCTACACATTAGTGAGGTTAGCTTTTCAATCCGACGTTTCTGATTCGGGCGACCATTAGCAACTTTTTAAATTTAAATACGGACCTGGATTTTTTACTTCACCATTCGATAACTTTTATAACCTTCAATTAAATTATGACAAAACAATTACATCATATCATTTGATTTTTTTGAGGAAATCCCTTTTATTTAAAGAATTAGGAAAAAACGCCATCTAGTGATACTACATGAAGAAAAAAAAAACGCTTTTTCTGACACTAAGTTCAATGTAATCGGTGCATCCAAGGCAGACATATAAACGTTTGAAAGAAAAAAGTTTGACCTTTCCCTACCAATTTATTACTGAAAACAGAAAAAGAAATGATAAATAGCAAAAAGTTGCATAATTGCCTGAAGAATACAATTTTTTGCTGTTACGACTCCTAGCGACCATTTTTCGAAAACTTGAAAATAATTTCTAGCGTTTACCCTTGGCCGATTTACCTATTAATATTTTTCCCGATAATTGTGAGATACCGAGTTAAAGCCGGAGACCATTCTTAATTGGGTACCCGGTACTTATAATAATGTTGACTCTTATGCTAATCTGTCATTTTGTACCCTCATTGTACGATTTACTGCACCCACTCTATCTTTGTTAAAACAGTTATATCGTGTAAATGTTCTTTGACTGGCTTAGTTTTCGTCAAAACGTCTCTTTAATTTTCCAGATATTTCCATAAAAAGAGGTATGAAATTTCTTCTGTAGAGTACTATACTTTTCCTTACCAACTTTTTGGAGTAACCATTTTTACTTAGTTTTTATATTTACAATTTCTGCCTTAATATATTCAGATTAACTGCAAGTTGTTACAGCTCTTGGCTATTTTTGTAATTATTTCAGATATTCCGAAACGAATCTCTCACTTATCAACCTTTCGAAGTACCCATTTTGCTACAAATTATATTATATATAAAATTTTTGTATTGGTTCGCTTAGTAGATGTGTCAGAAGCAGGCAAGAGGGAATTTTCATCTCATTCCTTAACACATGTTACGTGATTGTATAAAAAATTATTGTCGTAAACTCTCGTTCCACGAGAGTTTATTATGAGCGTACTCGATTTCAAAAAGTCTGTATTCGTCGGCGTGTCAAAATGTTCTTTTTGTAGATTTTTACATTTCTGTCGCTATCGCCCGGAAACGATTTCAGATAAACTTTTGAAATTTGGTAGTTTTTAGAGCACACTTGTGGCTCTTGAACGGTACCAAACAGATCTTCGCATCATTTTTGGTTTTTCATCTATTTATGAAAAGATAACTATTTTTTAGAGTTTTTTTTAGAAATTCCTATGAAACACGATAACTGTCGCAAAAACTGAAATATCGATTTGAAACTTTTAGGAAATGTTCCTTTCTACGGTCTCACTGAACATGACAGCTGCAAGACATTTTTTTCTCCGTGACTTTTGAATTGTTTAAAAATTTTAAATACTGTTTTCACAGATTTATGTGACCCTCTAGTGGTGTATTTTTTTTTTTAATAATTTAATGATTTTGATAGTTGTCACAAAAACCGTTTTGTATCCATAACTTGAATTACTTAAAATTTTTAAATGCAGTTTATACAGTTTTTACAGTTTCACTTAAGTTTTAATAAATTATTGAACTAAAAAAATATTTTCAGCTGTCAAAAAAAAGCAGTATTTTTAGCGGCGTAATTTATTTAAAAAAGTTCTTTGATATTTTTTGAAAAAAACCCTTTTTTTTTCTCCGTTACGTTTGAACTGCTTAAAATTTTTAAATATGGTTTTTACAGTTGCATGTAACATTTTGTGGCATAATTTGTTGGAAGAAAATATTTTGATATCTGTCAAATAAAATTGTTTTCCCGTAACTTTTGAACTACTTAAGATTTTTTAAATACGATTTTCATATACATTTTAAAAGCATGGTTTATTTAAGACAAATGTTTTCACATCTGTCAAAAAAATAGTTGTCTTGTCTGGTAGCTTATAAACTATCTAAATTTTTTAAATACGGTTTTCATAGTTCTTAGTAACTTTTAGTGACGTATTTATTTGAAAAAATTATTTGAACATCTGTAAAAAAGAAATGTTTTTTTCTATAAATTTTGAACTGCTTAAAATTTTTATATATGGGTTTCTCTGTTTCATGTAACCTTTAGTGTGGTCATTTATTAGACATTAGGTAGACAAAACGTTACAACTTGACATATAGCTCGTCAACTTGTCCGTTAATTACGACATCGCCCACCTGGGAATATTGGTAAACCACTCCACTGACATCTGACAAATTAGCATTATACTTTGGTTATTCTATTTGCTTTCGCAATATTGCTCACTTATTCTAGAACTTTCTACAGGTATAAAAAGTGCCCTAACAGTTAAAAATTGACCCAAAACTATCTAAAAGCATTATTAAAATTGGCCTCTAGCTTATGCCACATTATATAATAAATGCCTCGGGATTTAATAAAAAAATAATTGGAGTGAAGAAAACCATTCCTTTTGTTGGATTTAAAAACTACAGAAACTGCGCTCTTAATCCCTAAATGTAATGAATATGCAGTTTCAGAAATATTAGCCTAATTAATGCAAGCAACCGTCTTCAATTCTGTCCCTGTTTTTATTTTACTTTTAAACCATCCAGAATTTTCAAATAGGGTTTTATAATTTCATGTGATTTTTGCGGCGTAATTTATTAAAATATATTTTGATATCTGTTCAAAAACAAACTATATTTCTCCGTAACTCTTGAACACAATGGCGCAATTTATTTGAATAAATATTTTAAAATGCATCAAAAAAACGGTTCCTGTAATTTGTAAACTGCCTATAATTTTTAAATGTGGTTTTCAGAGTTCCATGTAACTTTTGTTGGCTTAAATTATTTAAAGAGAATATTTTGATATCCGTCAAATGAGACTGTTTTTCCCGTAACTTTTGAACCGTTTAAGATTTTAAATACAATTTCCACAGCCGCATGTAAACCGGTTTTTCTTCTCGTAACTTCTAAACTACTTAAAATTTTTAAATACCGTTTTCATAGTTCAAAGTAACTTTTAGTGGAATAATTGTAAAAAATTATTTGAACATTTGTCAAAAAAAAAAACATTACCTGTAACTTTGGAATTGCTTAAATATATGCAGTTTCAGAAATATTAGCCTAATTAATGCAAGCAGACGCCGCGAGTAAAATCTCTCCCTGTTTTTATTTAACTTCTAAACTACTCATAATTTTTAAATACGTTTTTGTAATTTCATGTGATTTTTAGCGGCACAATTTATTAAAATATATTTTGACATCTGTCAAAAAAACTATATTTCCCACCAATTTTTGACAACTTGTAGTAATTTGACAGCTGTCAATAAACTGGCTTTTCTTCTCATAACTTCTAATCTACTTAAAATTTTTAAATAGGGTTTTCATAGTTCCAAGTGGCGTAATTATTGGAACATCTGTTAAAAAAATGTTTATGTTTCTTGTAACTTTTGAACTGCATACAATTTTTACAAATTGGTTTCACCGTCCCATATAACTTTTAGTGTGGTCAATTATTTAAAATAAAATATTTTGACATAAGTCAAAAATATATATTTCACATAATATCGAGTTTATAATCAAATCATAGCCTATAAAATATAAAAAAAAACATCAAAAGGTAGACAAAACGTTACAACTTAACGTATAGCTTGTTAAGTTGTCAGGTAATTAAAACATCGGTGAATCACTCCAATGATATCTGACAGGTTAGCATTATACTTGGTGAACTTTGGTCTATTTACCTTCGCAATATTGCTCACTTATTCTATAACTTTATAAAGGTATAAAAAAGTCCCATAATAATTAAAAATTGCCCAAACCTATCTAAAAGCATTATTAAATTCGACGTCTAACTTATACCACGTTGTATAATAAATGCCTCGTTATTTAATAAGACGTTACTTGGAGTGAAGAAAACCATTTCTTTTGTTGGATTAAAAGACCACAGAAACTGCACTCTTAATCCCTAAGTGTAATAAATATGCAGTTTCAGAAATATTAGCTTAATTAATGCAAGCAGCCGCCTCCAGTAAATTATCTCCCTGTTTTTATTTTAGGCATCATTTAATCCCTATTCATAGTTCGGACGGCTGCGCAACCACAAATTTTAGTCACTAAAATACAAAATATGGCTCGTATTGTAATTTATGTAAGAAAACTTCAGAAACTTTAAATTAAAAACAACTTAGACTAGGTAACCAGGTTCTTAATATGTGGAAAAAGATTTAATTTGATTATTGGGAAAAACATTATATTAAGATTATCCAACGTAGACTGAACTTGTTCTTGGAATAGAAAGCAAAAATCTAAATGATTTATTATTGACCAGAGACATTACATATTATCCATAATTGCAGTTAAAATACAAAATCGTCTAAAAAACGAAGTAAATAGAGGCGAATATTTCAACATATCAATGAAACATGTGCAAAATCTCAGTGATCTCAAATTACATTATTATCGATGACATCAGTTGAACAAATGCCGTATTTTTTGCATTTAAACGAGACAAATTACTATCAAAAATGGTTTACCAGTAGCTGTAAGGCGTTTAAATATTAATATTTATGAATACTATATAGAGTCTTTTTTAATACATGGCTACAAATGAAGGACATAATTGTTTGCCTTATGTTAGGCTCAAAAGTTTGCTTAAATATGTGTCCGCAAGGCTTTTGATTTTGAGATACAGGGTGTCAAAATTAAATTTTTTTTTGATGAACCTCGTTTATTTCTAGAGATAAATAATTGAAATTTGACACACACTATATATAATTTTAAAAAATCTACTGGGTGTTTTTTTTTTCTAGGCTGCAACCCCTTTTACCCCACGTCACTGGCTGTTTTTATTTAGAAAATCAGATTCCTCATTTTGTTTTTTATCTTCTAGGTTTCTTACTTTAATCCGCTATCTTGAACCGTATAGACGTTAGTTAGCAAAATGCTGAATTTCTATGTTATTTTTTTTGGTTTTTATTTTGACTGCTAAAAATGCAGGATGTAATTATTTGACTCATTTTAGGACTAAAAATTCAGATAAACATGTATGTAATGTAATGTTTTTACTTTTTATTGAAAAAAACTGAAAAAAAATTAAAATGTTAACACCTTGTGTCTTAAAAAGGAAGGCATTACGGATATATGTGTATATAAACTTTTAAGAATAAGATAAGAAATACAAACTTCAAATAGACTTTTTGTTAGAATAGATTTAGTTTTCTCTTTTATACATAGTGCTTTGTATTAGACTAACCCATTTATAAAAAAACTTTTTTTTAAAATCCAAACCTAACAAAATTTAATAAAAATACATAGGAATTAAGATTTACGAAACGTTTGACTAATTGTGTCGCAGCAATTACGTATGTGAGAAATAGTTATAGTTTTTTGAATATATGATCTTTCCAGCGTAATCATTTTATCCTCTACTTACAATTATAAAAATAAATATTTAAAACATAAGAAACTAAATTTTGTTAAACCATTTACTTTTTTTAGTTAAGAAATTAAATAGAATTTATTTAAAGAATCAGTTTTAGAGCCATTTTGAAAAGAATAAAAACTAGAAGTATCTGTTCGCTAGTTTTAATCAAAACTCGTTAAACTAAGTAAAATTATGCAGACAATTCGAAGACTATTTAAGTCACATAGTATGTATAGTAAGCACATAATATGTATGTGGCAGTATGTAAATTAAGTATTGTGAATGCAGCGCGGTTTTGTCGGAAATGTAAAACACATTGTCTCTTTCCACGCTAACGTGAATGAACTGTCTGAATTTTGCTTCACGTAAAATCAGATGGGACATCATTAACGTTCACGCTAACTAATATAAGTTATTTATTTATTTTTAGGTGAGAAGCTGGTGACGCAGTGGCAGGGTCTTGGCCAGCGCCACATAGCACGTAGGTTCGAATCCCGACGCGGTCGAAACGTTTCTTAGCTTTTCCTTTTAACAAAACTTATGTAGTAATAATTATTAAAAATATAGATTTATTATTTTCTTAAAATTAGATTAGGACAGGTTTAGTATAAAGCAAGGCAAGATAATTCCGAGTCCATACTAAAACATGGATTTTTTTTAGCAAAATTTATACTGTTAGGTGAATCCTTCCTATTAGGTTAGCACCTGGTTTGGCATTAAGGCCATCATTCATAAGTTTTTTTTATTTAACCTGAGCCAACTTTTTCTACGACTCATTCACGTTTGCGTAGAAGAAGCAACGGTGAATCTAAAGATGAATATATTGATATTTTTGGTTCCGACTGACCAATAGAAGTCTTTGTACTAATGTTTTTGTTTAAAAAAAATGTCAAAAAGGCCATTCTTCTACAAAGGTAGAGATTTCTGGTCGTTGTGTAACGAAAAAACTCAGAATTCATTTCTTTTTTGATGCTAGTAACATGTTTATACAAAATTCCGAGGAAATAGCAGTTCCCTTTTCATGAGAATTTTCGGTATATTTAATTCCGAAATAGGTTAGAAAAATATCCTCCGCCTTGATGATTTTTAGAGAGATATTGACAACTTTTTTTATTTGGAAAAATCGAAATTCCATACGTTTTCAAAACTTCTTAAAAACTTAGGTAAACATATAAAATCGAATTCTAAACATCTTTTCCTTATACAATTTTTGCTTCATTTCATATTTGTTTTTAAAATTTTCCGCCATCTGGATGACAAATGACATGGCAAAATCGGAAAGGACATTGTATCTAAAAAGAAAGTCATATTCTGAATCTGGTTTTAAACTGATTTCTACATGAAGAATCAAAATAAACAACAGCTCGTCAATCTCGAACATGCTACATCATATTGGTGTTAGACTCTAGGGATTAGATTTTAATGGCATGTCTGGACTCTAATAAAAGTTTACTTCGGTTTTGTTCAGCAACTGTAATAAGAACTTGTTTGAACTGCTTTAATGCGAAACAACTGCTTCTTGTATTAAAGTTGTGAAACTATTTTCCCGTATGAAAGAACTTAGGGAAGCTGCCATATTTGGTTATTGGTAAGTAAACTAAAAAACAAACGTGAAAAAAAAATTTAAGTATTGACACACTGCCTAACAAAATTAAAAATAAAGTTTACTAATAAAAATAACGTAACTGCCATTCAAAATTATTACCAAAAGCCGTTAACATGCAACTACTATTTTATTTTTTATTTTTATTTACTTTTTGTTTATTTCTATTTCTGAATAGTTCGAAAAGAATATTATTTTATTAATAATTTAGATATATTATTTTATTTTTATTTTTGATATCAATTATTGTCTCAAGAAAAAACGACAAATAATATATTTGCAACACTAAAGAACGTTTTAGAAATGAGATATTTAACAATTATTGCAAAATTACTATTATATTAAAAAAATTACCTACAGGAGATTAATATATTAGTATCTAATTTTTATTATTCAATTTGTAATTTGAGTTGTCGCCCAAGTTTTTAAAGACCTATAATTTAATCTATACTGGGCACCGAAAATAAAACTTTGCGTACTATAGATGGACTCGTGAAAGTATTGATCTGATAGATCTTTAGAAGACATAGAGATAATCTGATGGAAATTGTATATGAGATAAACTTAGAAATTTCGTGTTTGCTATATGGGATATAAAACATTTTAGATGTTTGAAAACTAGACGTATTAACCACAAAACGATTGCTTTTTTGAAACTTTCATAATTATTTTTTCTACTTTTGGAAGGAGTTGTTCGAATAAGGTTTTTAGATATAAAGAAAAATCAATAGATTATGTTAGGAAAATGACCCTATATCTATTACTGATTTGAAATATGAATAATTTACTTTTTTGTATTCTGCAGTGCGAAAAGTTCAATGTCTTTAAGTTTATTACAGCTAGACGATGCTAAACCTTTTATACTGCGTAGTCAGTTTCCCTTGACTACATTATAATTCCAAAACTCTCTATTTTTTTTAAGGGATCAAAAAAATTTAAAAAACTCATTTTATGGCTATTTACCAAGTTTTTGGTAATATTAAAAAAACATAAAAAGAGTGTAAATTTTCAAAGATATATAAAACTGTAAGCATTATATAAAAGAATAAGCATTTTAAATGTAAATTTTAATAAACGGTTCTTTTTAGTTTAAATATAGCGGACTTGACTTTTTATCATAAAAAACGAGAAACATATCGCAATATGAGAAATCTGGCGAAAAGCAAAAGAGAACTACCACACATATTGTTCTTAAGCGCAGTCTATTCGTATTTCGTTTGCTTTTTAATATAAAGAACTAAATCAAGTTAGTTTATTTAAAATCAAGAAAAAGGGGCCCAGTTTTATGTAAAATTTCTTAGGTGTTTTGTTTTAAAAAATAAAAATTCCAGTTATATATTTTCAATTCACACTTTTTTATATTATAATAATATTATAAAAAGCTCGGTAACCACTTAAATATTTTGTATTGTGGGTTATATTTGTATCTTGAAAAATTAGACAAATAATAGCAGATTGAAATGCGGAGAAGTTACAATTACCACATTGTACATCCTCTATAAAAACATTACTTAACGTAGGTCGTCATCTTGCATATTCTTATAAGATGAGGAAAATGTGTCAAATAAAAATTTGTGGGAAACATTTTTCGCTCCTGTATTTGTAGAAATTAACACAAATAAAAATGTTTATAAAAAATAAAACCGACTTAAAAAAAAGCATTAAAAAGTAAAAAATATTTTTTCCTTCTTGAGAATTTGACTTTATGAATATGGCGTCAAACTAATTCTCAGTTACAGTTACAAAAAGACATGTATGTACTGAACGTACCACAGCAAAATAGACACTGTCTTAATTAGTTTACCACCGACTTCATAAAGTCAAGTTTTCGAGGTAAAATAAAACAATAATTTTTTTATTTTTTAGTACTTTTTCTTGAGGTTGGTTCTATTTTATATAGAATTTTTTAGGTCTTTTTAATTCCATTTAAACAAAGTTTTAAGTTTCGGGGCCTTAAGTTGAGTTAAAATTTTAGACGTCCCTAATAAAATAAACCAGTAGGTACTGGATCCATTTTATATGAAATTTTGCAAGGACCATTATATTATATGTTATATGAAAGGCATCATCTATACAGTTTTATAGTAAAACAGCAATAATTTTTTTTTACAGGATTTATAATTAATAAATATTTGAATTACTTATTTTCTTAAAATTAGGTTAGGTTAGGATTGGTTAGGTTTGGTATAAAAAAAGCGCCGTGCCAACCGAATTCAGAATCTATATTAAAACAAGGATTTTTTTAAACAAAATCTATACTGTTAAGTACCTCCCCCAGTTAGGTTAGTACAAGTTTGTCAAAAAAGCCGGCATTCACACGTTTCTCTTATTGAACCGACTTTCCGACGAAGTCTCTTAAAAAGGATGCTTTTTTTAATAAATATGCTAATTTTATTTTTTCTCATGTATATATATATATATATATATATATATATATATATATATCAAATGTATATAAACCTCATATTGGGGATGCAGTTATATGAAAGGCCAAATAAAAAGATCGAATTAGGTTGAGCATTGTGTACACTATTTCTTCCTTCAAAATAATATTTCTATTTTTTTCACTCACGCTCCCTCTACTTTCATGTTCAAAATTCCTCTAAAAAACGTGTTTTTTAGTTAACAGAATAAAGTCCCATGATTGATATTATATTTTAAAATTTTTAATTTCATTTTTCGCTATCAATTATTTAACCTTTAAAATTCTAAATAAACAGAATGATGATCTGGTGCTACTAAATGTGTGTCTCCTTCAGAGTATGTTTTTATTTTAATAGCAAACCCACGTTGGTGAGTTCAAACTTATTATACTTATTAGTTGGTTTCTAACTTGTTTTCATTTTTTAAAATTATTTATAGAATAGCCCTGAGGAAGGGATGACATCTTCGCTACCCTTACTATTCGAGTATTCGAACACTCACGAGACTTATGACGAAATATGACGGTTTCGTTATTTCATATTCATCAGCGTTACCAGTCTAATACAATCGTAATAAATCTCTAAATATATTTTTACCGAATCTATATTTTCAGAACCCTTGCGTGGGCCAAGGCATTAATAATTCAAAATCTATTGCAATCTTAGTTAAGGTGATGACCTTTTTCTTAGTGTTTCGCTTTTCAGGCGTCTGACCTTTTCCCTATTCCTGAAATTTATTACTGTTTTAACTACTATTCTCTTACTGTTAATCAAAAAGTTCTGGCAACACTGATATTTAACCGTTTTTTTTCGGTTTTAAGGCCATGATTCTATTGATTTTGCTTTTAAGGGATCGCTAGAAAATATTGACGCCTTACTTTTTTTATAACGTATTTTATTTCATCCTTTTTAGTTCTATTTATACGACTTTTATTATAAAAGTCAGTTTTCATAAGTAGCCACTGGGTTCCGGGCATATGTAACATACATACTTATGTCCTGTTAATATGGGAACGCGATATATTGTCTCCATCGCTCGCGTAAACAATTTAAGATAGCGTAATTTTTTTGCATTTTTTATTTTTTTTATGCTTGCTATGCACCACTCCAACAGTATCCTAAATATTTCCTAAAAAGTTCATCAAAAAAAATACATATACTCGAATTGATGTGTGGTGGGTTTACGTGGCACTGGTAAAATCCAATTGAGTCGAACTGATAACATGCTTCTTTTTTAAAGTCGGTTAAAAAAGGGGAAGTAGCGGAAAAATAGTAAAGCACAGATGTAACGGAAATAAAAAGAAAGACGTTTTACGAACATCGCCTAAAAGTAACAAAATAAAAATAAAAAATAAGTTAATACATTATGAATAGATGAAATGTTTCGCCATAACGGGCTTCATCAGACCTAAAAAGAACATACATTACAACGGCAAATACAATTGCATAATACATAATATTACCACAAAACAATACACATTTCACAAAGTACATAAGTAAACAAACATAACCAAACAAAGAAACAATTAAGTATGAAACAAAGCTACACTTGAGCGACCAATAAGAGATGTCGAACTAAATTTATGATGGAGAGGCGACAGGCCAGACCGAACAAGAAGAGGTTATTCTGGATGAACTTGACTAACTGTCGTAAAGTACAATGTCACATTAATATAAGAAGAAGAGTTATTAAAAATGACAGAAAAGATTTAGAGATTATACAAAGTAACATAATATGGTTATTCTTTCAAAATATTGTTAAAAATCGAATGATGCCCAAAATTAAACATTTCATTAACACAGGAGAGGATGGGGCCCCTTTTATTTCGATCTTTTCCAATAGATCGAACTTCTTATCTTTATCGCATTCATGATTTACATTTATGTCTTCAAATACGGAAAATCGATGTTTTGAGGATAACAAATGATTGGCAAAGGTTGATTTTGTATTAGAAATATCTGTATTTTGCTAGCTGAGGTATTCTTGGATCCTTGTCGAAATTTTCCTACCTGATTGTCTCACGTAAACGGCAGGACACTCTCCACAGTGACTGGGATAAACTCCAGATTCTCAAGACTATACTTTTTATCTTCGATTCTAACTATGTGTTGCTTTAAAGTATTGTTTGTTATAAATGCCATGGATATATTAAATGACTTAAAAATGTTTTGCTATTTGTAGAGATATATAATTAAAATATGTTAAAATTCTGACTTGTTTGTATTAATTAGATTATTATGTGTTAAATTATAAGAAAGTTTGTATTTGTTCGTACATTTATAAAAAATGTGTTCTATGTTTTCATTGGGAAACCATTGTTTACAGCATTTTGCTTTATTATATGTAATTCTTTAGTAAAAACAGCTTGGGATTAAGGTTATTTAAAAAGTCTGTATAAAAACGAATTAAAAGCTCCAAATTTATGAGTTATATGTAAACTGAATGATGTTATCAGTACAGGAGGGTTTTCTAAATACCTCAAAAGTAATTTTAGTTTTTCACTTCAGTTTCAAAAAGAAAGTTTGCAAACAGTTTCACTCTCCATAGTAAGGGGTATTTTTTCGCGCAAATTAATTAAAATTTTTAACCGTTTTTGTTCAATAACTTACAAAAAATACAAATATCATCCACGTACCTTTCATAGCTTACTAGGTGATCTGAAAACGAGCTATTCATTATATTTTTTTATTTAGTTATTGATGAATACTTCACTCAAAAATGGTGAAAGGCAAGAACCCATTGCTAAACCTTTGTCGAAAATATCTATTGTCAAATCTAAAAAGTTTTCTTTTAGTGCAGTTTTTAGCAGTAGAATTAGGTCAGATATTAAGAAAGCCGATTTAACAATAGATTTTTTGACAATGGCTTCTTGCCTTTCAACAATTTTGAGTGAAGTTTTCATGAAAAAGAAAATAACGAATAGTTCGTTTTCAGATTATATGGTGAGCTATTAAAGGTACGTAGATAATATTTGTATTGTTTGGAAAGGAAGTTAACAACAATTGTTAAACATTTTTAGAATTTGTTATTTTTTTGCACGAAAAAATAACCATAGTAAACTATGGAGAGTGAAACCTTTCTTTTCTAGACTAGATAATAATAAAAATACTTTTGAAGTTTATAGAAAACCCTCCTGAACAGATTACATGGTACTGTTCACATCTAACTCATCATTATGTCAGAAATTGGCAGGTTTTAATTCGTGATTGTACAGACTTTTTAGATTACCTATATCTCAAGCTACTTTTACTGAAGAATTAGATATAATAAAGCCAATTGCAAACAATGGTCTAACGACAACAGTCAACACACTTTTTTAATAAATGTATGAACAAATACAAAATTTCTTATAATTTAATAGATATCAATCTAATTAATACAAACAAGCTCAGAGTTTTAACATATTTTAGAAACATATCTCTATATTTAACAAAAGTTTTTAAGTCATTTATTATTTCCATAGCATTTAGAACAAACAATACTTTAAAACAACACATAGTTAGAATCAAAGATAAAAGGCATAATCTGGAGTTTGTTCTCTTCATTATGGAGCATATCCTGCAGTTTAAGTGGGACAATCAGGTAGGAAAACTTCGACAAGGATCTAAGAACACCTCAGCTTGGTTTCAAAAAATCAAAATACAGATATTTCTAATACAAAATCAAAGTTTTGCGAATCATTTGTTATCTTTAAAACACCGTTTTTCCATATCTAAAAAATATAATTCACGAATACGATAAAGGTAAAAAGTTGGACTTATTGGAAAAGATGGAAATAACAAAAGCTAGAAAGCACCTCACCTTTGCCTGTATTAATAAAATGTTCAATTTTGATTTTTAACAATATTTCGAGTGAACAACCTTATTATCCTTACCTTGTATAACCTCTAAGAGTTTTCTGTCATTTTCACTAATTCCTCATTTATTTACGACAGTTAGTGAAGTTCGTCCAGGATAATCTCTTCTTTTTGCATTCTGGCCTATTGCCTCTCCATCTTAAATTTATTTCGACGTTTCTAATTGGAATGCTCAAGCGTAGCCTTGTTTCGTACTTAATTGTTTCTTTATTTGGTTATGGTTGTTTACTTTGCAAAATGTGTATTGTTTTATGGTAATGTTATATATTTTTTAACTGTATTTTCCGTTGTAATGTATGTTTTTATTAGGTCTAATGATGCCCGTTACGGCAAAACATGCAATCTATTCATAATCTATAGTCTTATTTTTACCTGAGACCTAAGCTTTATGTGTTGTTAATTTGGTTACATTACCAGGTTTCTTTGAGATAAAATGACCATTTTCTTAATTTTTTTACGTAAAACTTCTTCAGCATAATTAATTAAAGTATTTTTTTCAATAACAAGGAAGCTGCCTCGGAAAAGTGAAACAAGATAATAACAATAAAGAAAGTATCGCAAATATAGATTTTGGTTCAATATTCATGTCACGAAATAAATGATTAACAAAAATGT